>JAOXXN010000395.1:131306781-131346392 GCA_026770055.1 Myrmophylax atrothorax
TTTTTTTCTTTCTTTCTTTCTTTTTTTTTTTTTTGGTAAGACAGAATAGAGACCTGAAACTGAATTGGTTTGATAGACAAAAAAAAGCAACATCTAAAACGTGTCCAGCCACTTGTCCAGCTTTTCTTCAAGCATTTCAAAGCTCTTTCTAGGCTAAACACACATTACTGAGCTATTACACAATGATCCTAAGGAGGTACATTAATACAGACAACTAGTTACTAAGGTAACAAGATGCTACTTTAAACCAGCAGCACTGTCCCAGCTCATCAGCTTCACTCATTTCTTTCTTTTGTTCTCCTTAAACAATGCACAAATTACAGACTTGCATAAGTGAATATATACACCAGAGCTATGCTTCAGTCTTCTCCATTCGAGCTAATGAGAAAAAAAGGCATTAGATGATGCAAGCATTTCAACTCTTTGGTTTCATTCTTACCTCTGTACTAAGAATTTGAAAGTTGGCTTAAAAACAAGTTTTAAAGTGTTTCTCACTAGAAACTATTCTAAAATTAAAAACACATTGCACATTGAAACTACTTGACATGATAAAATAAAATGGCAGGGATCCTTTAAACTTTGGGAGAGAAAATACGGTTAAGTTCTACTGACTACATCTTGGCTAGAATTTTCCAGAGGCCGGCTCATGTTTGGAAATAACAGTTGACTGCTAATTGCGAAAATTGTCAAGGTTACCCAAGGTCTAGCTCCTCCAAAATACTGATGCTCCTAATGAACAATTTAAGTATGTCACTATTTCTGAGAGCTTGAGCTTATAAGACTTAATTGTTCTGAACATCTCTTATGATTACAAACACCAGGCAACAGCAGTAGCTTAAAAAGCCATAGAAAATAAGGCCATGGGAAACATTTACAGGAGAAGGTCACTTACAATAATTCTCTGCTCCAAGTGGGATTAAATTCATCAAAACAGTTCCTGATGTGTTTATCTAACCAGGTCTTCAACACTTAGAATACTGGCACTTTTGGTGACCCTCTGAGGCAATCTGCCCTTGTGTGTTGTTATCCATCCTTACTACCTGACTTCCAATAAATTGCCGCAATTCAAGCCTGAGTTCTTGCCTTGTCTCCAGAGTACATGTCAAGGATAAGTAAAAACCTTTAACATGTAAAACCTTTTCAACATGTAAGAATGCAAAAAACTTTTTGGTCTAGAAGGGTATTTTCTGTGCTCCAGAAAAATTCATGTGATCTTGGTCAGACAGCACAATTCACCTTCCAAAAGTGTCAAAGTGCCGCACCGGAGCTTTGGCATGAATCACTCAGTGATCAGAGGAACAGCTTTATAATAGTCCTACAATTTAAGATAAAGTATTGATTCTGCTTATAGTCTAAAAAATTGCTAGGTGTGATTTTCAATTATTTACTTATATACAAATAAAAGGAGAAACATATTCCAAGAGAAAGGACCCTATATTCAATACCGATTGGAGAAACACTCTGCTCAGGTTTTGCATTCCCCCATTCTCTGCATGAAAACTAATTCTCCTTCTGTGATCAGAACACATAAACAGGATTTAGTTAAATCAGTCAGTATTTAGAGTTTAAAACAAAAAAGACAAGTGTAATAGGTCTGTTCTCTTTGCCTAGTGGGGAGCTGGGGGGCAACCCCATAACTGATTGGGCATTTTTACTTTTCATGTCAGGCTGCAACAACCTCCCCTGCTGCCGGCCTGGACATCTGCATGGGCAGAGCAACAAAGCCTGGCCCCGACCAGCCACTGTGGACTCCTAACACGAACATCTCTCCCATAGAATTACCCACACACATACTTTTCATTTCTCTTAAATAATCACTCAACACACAATAATTTTTGTAACAGCCACACATTATGAAACGTACAGAAAATCTCCAGTGCTGAGGTTCACACCGTCCTCACAAAATGACCTATATAAAGCATATTATACTCATTATATTCATTTTACAGTTTCTTTTAGCCTGTGTTGGAACTGAAATGAATGAAATTCTGCATGGAAACTGTGAACACCAATAATGCATGTGTTTATCCCCTATGCACATGGCCTGTGCAAACCCAGAAACCTAAGGTTCATATTTGCTTAGTTAAGAAAACGTTCTTCCTGGCAGCATCTGGAAATGCTTCACAATATTCAAGTAATTAAAAACCAAGCAAAATGAAACTACGTTAATTTAAAATTTTAAAATTACTTAGAAAAAATCAAAAATGATTGAAAATAGATTAAATATGTTCATTCCCATTAATTAAAAGAAGACTGTTCCAAAAAACCTCATCCGCTGCTTAAATAAAATCAGAATAAACCCAGCCAAGGTTTTGGACCAAGTCATATCTTCAGTGAAGCTAAATCAGCCTAGCTTTATTACTGAAGTTTTAATTAAATTCTAGATGGTCTTCAGTCATTTTCTGGTGTTTACTTTTTTACTGAATCATCACGTTACACATTTATAAATGTTAACTGAAATCCTCCGTTATCTGCAATACTACAATTTCACAATTATTATACTCCAATGTATTTGTGCCTTTTGAAGCCGAGGGAAAGATTCTGCCAAGGGTAACAGATGGCTTTGTAATTTTTTTGTTGCTATTCCAGAATCTTTAAGTCACCCAAAATGCATCCACTTAAACGTGATACTGCAGTTATTGCAAAACATGATCTTCATGTTCACTGTTTAATATTTAACAATCTGGGTACCATTCCTGTTTGGAAACAATTCTGCTGGAGACAGAAATCATTACCCTAGCATTGCTATAGTAAATAGAGTTGCCTTTCTACATTTTATCATCTCATAAAAAAAAAGTACCTGACTCATTTAAAATGAACGAATACATTCAATCAGGGCAAATGAAGTTTAGCAACTCATTCCAACTAATGTTAATTCACAGGTTATCATCAATTAGGTATCGCAGCTCATGTAAATTCTTGGTTAATATCATGTCTCACGCTGACATACATTACTAAGGGCAGAAGGACTTGCAGAGTAATTTTACATCTTAATGAGATCTAAAATGCCATGATGCAGCAAAAATGTAAGCAGCAGGTTATTTAACAACACGTACACATCAGTCTAGCAAGCTAAGATATATCTGGGCATCCCTACATAATAAAAATATTGAGCACTTCTTGCTTATTCAAAGTGCACCTTTTGTGATGAAATTAATTTCTATAATGCCCATAAAAATGTGATAAATGTATCACAATGTTTCACAAAATCTTCAACTGTGAAAGGCAAAAAAAAATTTGAGCAAGCTGCTTCAACACCGCCTTGCTGTTATACTGCTCATTTAATACACAGCTCTCTCCAGCACACACATCTCATGTAAAACATTCCCCACGGAAAGAACAAAGGTATCATAACAGAAACAGTCACATAAAGACACAGCTATAAAAAACAACTCTTCTTAAAAGGACTGGTCAGTCCAATGGATGAAAAAAACACATCATTTGCTCCATTTCAGCATTCTGATCTAAACTGCTGACATCTGAGCTAAAAGTTGGCCCATTAAGGAGTTAAGCCTCATGAAAAGCAGTTTATACCATACATCATTCATATTTCTAGGAATCTCATACCCATACACTACAGAGTTTTACCACATTTTTTTCTTATTCAATGACATTGCTCCACTTGTACGCTCAATGACTAGTATCTTGTTCATTACACTTACTGGCATCAAGGCTTGTCGTGAATAAAGCACCAGTTAACCCCAAGTAAAACTGACAGAACTAAGATTAATACTGGTTTCATTTTGTCATCTGCTGCATGGCCCTTAAAAATAATTAAAATGTGTAAGAGAATTGCCTATAGACTGATAGAATTCATTGAAAACAAAAATCCACAGTGATCCTGAAGTGTGAAATACACATTAACAATAGAAAAGCTGGCATTTGAATAAACATTAGTTTGGTGGTTTTGAAAGAGAGATATATCAAAGCAGAGTTTCAACACTTCCATTTGAAAGGCTGAAGTAGAAAAACAACAAAACAAAACATTTACAAGTACTTCCCCAGAAACACATTTCCCTAGGATTCAAAAGACCCATGTTTTCGATTTTGAGAATTTATCAGGAGACATAAAAAACGGACAACAGAACAAGGGAAAGCAAAGATTAACATCAGCAACTCTACGTAAATTCCTAGTCCCAGAAAAGGCAACATTCAAAAGTGTTCGGTGGTTTCTTTTTAGAATGCAAGAAGAAATGTAGTATAAAGCCCCCAAACACCTCTTACACACAACCCCCAGCACTTTAAGTCCTGAAGCATGGCACAACGGGGTAAATTTGGAATAATGTATTACTGAAGGTGAATATACACTGCCAGAATTAAGTCTAGTTAAAAGTTATTTGCAATATACCTGATTCAATACAATATAAACCTGGAAGGTCTCCAGCAGCAATTTTTTCTTATGGATTCATGGAACATCAATGACCAGCACAGCCTGATCATGGCACTGAAGTCCTGCAGGACCAACAGTCAGAGATGGATCTCAAATTCCCACAGGGCATCAGTGAAAAAGAAATAGATCAGCTTTCAAATTTCAAAACAGATGTACTTCAATATAAAAAAGCATAAATATATACTTAAAGAACAAAATACACTGCTATTTTTTTAAGGCTCAGATTGATGACTAAATCATCTTATTTTCTTGGAAAAGTCTTCTAGTTCTATTT
Organism: Myrmophylax atrothorax; assembly: GCA_026770055.1. Lineage (NCBI taxonomy): Eukaryota > Metazoa > Chordata > Aves > Passeriformes > Thamnophilidae > Myrmophylax > Myrmophylax atrothorax. The sequence goes on from JAOXXN010000395.1 coordinate 131,311,446, forward strand.
TCATTGGCAAGGAGTTTTTAAAACATTTATGTCAGGGCAGAAAACTATGCTCACACAAAAATTTTCAAACCAGACCTCATATTAAGTTCGTTTGCATTATTTTACATATTCATTTCTCCATATTGTGAGAAAAGTTTCCTGTATAATTTATTTACATGATCTAAAACCATCACCAAGTGCATAAAACTGCTATATCTGCATTACATGTATTTGTACATTTAAACAAAAGAAATAACTATAATTTATCAAACAATAACTGTTTTATCAAACAGTAAGACAGACCAGGAATAGGATACAATATCAGTGACCTAAAGCAAATATACTATTTGGACACAAGAATTAGCTCCCAGTTCTGCAGGTCTCACCCTAAAATACATAGAAAAAAGTAAACTGATCAGTTGCAGTGATTTATAAAGTTTGTTTTTCCTTCCTTTTCCCTTCTCTCTCCCACCTCAATGGCATTTCTGCTTCTCTAGTTCATGCTGTAATAGACACATTCACTAATAAACTTCTAAGTCCTTCCACCAGTACACCTGAGTATCTCTGCCTAGCCTGGCACTGTCACTCATCCTGCCTCCCCAGTGAGGTACTCGCTGGCTGCTGTGATGTGTTTGGCTTACCAGGGTATGAAAGAATAATGGTATCATACAACAAAGGAGTTTGGCAACCTCTGACTTACAGAGCATCCCTCCTTTTCTACACAGAAAGTTAGAGCACTACTGGAATATACTAGAATTTTGATAATTTATATTTTAGTTCTAGTATATCAATCCAGTCTTTAAATAAAATTATGACTGTCATCATTTACTGTTAGGATCCCTTTTTAGATCCCATTAAGGCTAATTCCAAACAAAACAGAACGGAGTTATTTAGTACAAAAAGTTTCCATTATTTATCCCTTTCATGACTCATTTAAAGACTTCATGTCAGCAACTGAAAACATTCATGTTGATCTCACAAAGAGCAGACAATACATTATGCATGCTGCCCACTGATTTATCTTTTCAGAAAGTCTCTTGCAGGCCGCTTGCCAATGCTGTCACTTGTTGTCTAAAATATAAATAGAAGTGCTTCTAAAATATATAAATAAATAATAATAATTCCCTGAGGTTCAAATCGGCAGGCTGTTAAAAACCATATCCTGTGTGATATCAGCTGGTACCAGAACTTCAGAGAAACGTATTTTTGAGTGGACTACTCTGAAGCAGTACATCCACTACTGAAGAGTCTTCCTAGCCTCTTTCTTTGGCTGGCTTATCTATGGAAGCATTTCTCCTTCACCATGTCTAAAACAAAGTACCATCCCACACACAGACACATGTACATTGTCCATGCAAATAGCATTTCACTCTTCTAAAAATCCTAACAGGTTTTCAATGAGAGTAATTTTGTAGCAACAAGCCTCACAACACTGCCTTTTCTGGAGCCCAAGGAGAACTGCACATCAGTAAGTTCCATGAGACTCTGAAGAGGCTGCCGAGACAAGTTGTGGCTGCCCCACCATTGGAAGTTTTCAAGATTACAGGTTTGAGCAACTGGTGAAAGACATCCCTGCCCTGCATGGCAGGGCAGCTGAACCAGATGACCTACAGGACCCTTCCAACCCAAACTATTCTAGGATTCTTATGTCTGTGAGTTGCCAGCCTTAGTCAATTACCAGCAAGGTTTGCCCATAGAGAGCAGTTAAGTTTCTGAGGATCAGAACTCCTCAGGTTTGGTTCTAGGACAAACTCCTATTTCAAGGAGGCAACTTCTTATGTACAACCAATGTCAACAAGTTCTATGTGACTATCCATGTGTGAAATATTCCTGAATAAGCACTTACAGAGGCAGTGTCTTAACGTTCACAAGATTTGTTTGCATTTCTTCACAAGTACTGGAGAAGATAGGATGAATTTTAAATTGTTCTAAAGGCAATTTTATTGCCACTAAAATAACCCCACTGAAATAATGGCCATTTATCTTCCAGTGAATACTGTAAGCCTAAAAAACCTCCAAAACAAAATCAAACTAAATGCAAACTCTCCAGCAGCCACAGCTTGTACTGTGCTATTTAACTGGCTTTACTCCAGTAGTTCAAATTTAAGAGTCAGCTTTAAGTAGAAATGAAGTAAGTGAAAACTGGGGAAAAAATTCCACACCTACGGCTGTCACCTAAAATTAAACACATTTCTCTCCAAATCCCAAGTGTCCTTTCGAAAAGGTGCCCTGTAATCATATTCAGCTACTGCTCTGTAATTCAGAACCTTTCATCCACAACAAATAAACTAAATTCTTTCATTGAAACATGTTAAAAAATTAGCAAAGGTGAAAATCAGGTATAATGCAACTCTAATCAGGTATAATAAGGACTCTAATCAGTAACTATTTAATTTTAAATGCAACCTGTAACTTGGAATATTTTCTTTTTGTCCCTGTTATAACATGCAACATAGGCAAAAAGAAATAAACTACACATATTTTGTAGGGGGAAAAACCCCACCCTAAACCAGACTGGTGTTAGAATAATTCTGTGTAGAGAAATGTGTGCTACTGGAGCAGTACCAAGAAGATGACTTGTGCAAGCAAAACAGTAGGTGATCTTAAACATCTCCAAGGAGATTGATTAAATGGCTCCAATCCAATTTAAAATGCTTATCACTTGACTGAGTTATGCAGCAAACATGACAGCAATATTCCATGTCTGTAGCAATTTTAGGTTCTTTTACAGAATTGAGTCAAATTTTGAAGTTGTTATAGCACATAAATTTTAAGGAACCAAAAGCACTCAAACAAAAAGAGCAGTTACAAAGTAGTATAATGTCACATGCCATCATTCCTCACTAAAAAGGTCCTGTGTTAATCATACGTAATTATTGCAACAATCATGATGAGGAGGCATTAAGATTAGATAATTGGACAGTATTTTGGAAAGTTTACTTATTTTACTTGGATTAACATGGTTACAGAAAGGGATTAAATATTTCTGGCATAAATAAAAAAAACAGAGAATGTAAGAAAGTAAACAACAAAAATATACTTACGAAATCAAAGTCTCCATCTTGAGGGACCTTCCAGTTATCAGGGAAAACGTTTTTGGATATGTGGTAAGGTTCATGCATGTTCTGATTACAGTTTTCAGGGCTTTTATTCTTGGAATCTTGTTTATCAAAGTAGTCCATGAAAGAAGGTCTTTGAACTTGCGGTGAAGTCGCATTTCCTAGTTGAAAGAAAACAGAAAAAGGTAAAAACTATTTAAGGATTAAAGATTTAATGCACTATAAAATAATCTTCACTTATTAATTTTCTTGGATTTTGCAGAAACTAATACAGTCATCTGTATATGATGCAAGCCTCTGTTTGTCCCCTGAGGAACTCTGGCATAAAAGCTCATAGCCGAGGAATGATATTTCTGTAGCGAGATACAACGTGGCAAAATGTTCAAGACATTTCAGAGTTGCACACACAAATAATATTAGAAGTTACTTCATGCAGTATCTATTTGTTGTTATAGAGACTGAACAACACAAGGTGCTAAGCATTCCTTTGGGTGCAGAATGCCCCTGACTTCAAGGCCTAGTCCACAGGCACTTTAAGGAAAGGAACAGTTTCACAAAAGGTGTGATTTAAAAATTATTTAGAAAAAGAACTTGCAAAAAATAACCACACACATCATGTCTAGACGCTGCTTAATTAAATTCATTGCCAATGAGGACTCTCAGCAAAATATGGGGTCACACTCTACAGATGGTTGCAAAGCACCCTGTCTCCATGGTGCAGAAACCCTGGGGGATTTTTGTCATCATCTACATAGCTGCAAAGGCTTTACAAATCAGATTAAGATCAGCATGAACTCCTGTTCTATTATTCTTTTCATGAAACTAAAAAAAAAAATTACCTTCAATCCTAAATTACTGAAATTTGTTTTCATTTGTGGGATTTCAAGGCAAATTAATTACTAAATAGCTCAATAAATAAACATAACTGTCACCTCACAGACCATATTCTGCATAGCAATGACACATGAAACATGTACTTGCTTGCAGCATAACACATTCTACGTAGAAAAATATGAAATACATTTCCACAAATAAAATATGAAACATTATGAAAGATATAAATAACTAAGGCAGGGGGAAAAAACCCCTAACACCAAAACCCATAATACTAAACTTTTAAATTACAAGCATAATAAAATTTTATTTGAGCTACTTGTTTTAACAAGTGGAAAGGTAAACCACTGGAAATACCTTTAGAGCTTGTGTTTAAAATGATTACTAGGACTTGCTGATCTCCTTATCTGGCTTTACATTTGTTTTTATTCATTAATTTTTTCCCCTCCCTTTCACCTCGTATTTCATTCTCTCTTCCATTCTGACTTTTGCAGCATGACTTTTTTTCCTTAATGTTTATTTTTGTACTGCCATCTTTTCACAGAATCATAAAGGCTGCAACAGACCTTCAAGATCATCCAGTCCAACCATCGACCTTGCACCAGCAGAACTATCACAAAACCACATCGAGACACCTCCTGAACACTTCAGAGATGTTGACTCCACCACCTCCCTGGGCAACTTACTCCAATGCCTAATCACTCCCTCAGTGAAAAAAAATAAATTCTAGAGATCTAATCTGAACCTGCCCTGGTGCAACTTGAGGCCATTTCCTCTCCCTTTCACTTGAGATGTGCCAGAAGAGACCGAACCCCACCTGGCTTCACCCTCCTTCCAGGGAGTTGTGGAGAGTGATAAGGTCCCCCTGAGCCTCCTTTTCTCCAGGCTAAACGCCCCCAGCTCCCTCAGCTGCTCCTCACAGGACTTGTGCTCCACACCCTTCACCAGCTTTGCTGCCCTTCTCTGGACCTGCTCCAGCACCTCAATGTCCTTCCTGAGCTGAGGGGCCCCGAACTGAACACAGGACTCAAAGTGCAGCCCCACCAGTGCCGAGTATAGAGGGACAATCACTGCCCTGGTCCTGCTGGCCACACTATTCTTGATAGAGGCAAAGATTGCATCTTTACTGCTTCTTCTCTTTCTGTTTTTCCTACATTTTTCTGTTCTGGGAAGATTTCTTCTGGCTTTTTTAATGTGTTCTTCTACTGACTCACTCTAGGCTTTACTGCATTTGACTCCAGCTGCTTTTCTTCAACTGCACAGCAGTTCCTTCATTTACATACACACCTTCTTCCCCTCACATTTTTTAGCTGATTTTTCTCTCAGTTTTTGCCATGTTCTTTTACTGTTTCTAATCCCAAATCATAGTTGTTGTTACTCACAATCTTTTAATTACTAACAACCATGATCATAACAATTCAGTGACCTAAACTCCAGGTTTAACACACCAGAAGGCAAATACCTCTTCTCCAGAAGCTCCCAAGTTTGCCCCCATTGAATGCAAGATCACCTGAAGGAGGTTTCTCGCCCTCTTGAGTCTGGGACTGAGAAAAGGATGAGAAGTAAACCGCAAGGATGCCAAACAACTACAGAAATAAGCACTGAAGGGCAAAAATCATAGTCGTGGAATGGTTTGGTTTGATGGGGGCCTTTAGAAACCATCTAACTGCAAAGCCCCTGTCATGGGTGGGGACACCTTCCACTAGACCAGGTTGCTCAAAGTCCCATCCAAACTGGCCTTAAACACTTCCAGGGCTGGGGCATCCACAGCTTCTCTGGACAACCTGTTACAGTATCTTACCAACCCCATAATAAAAAATTTCTTCCCAATATGTAATCTAAACTGGCTCTCTTTCAATTTAAAGCCATCAAACATTCCCCTCCAGCTCTTGTAGGCTCCTCTTTAGGTTCTGCAAGGTATATAAGGTCTCCCCAGAGCCTTTTCTTCTCAGACTGAACCACCTCAACTCCCTCAGCCAGTTTTCATATCAGGTGCTCTATCCCTCTGCTCATTTTCATGGTCCTCCCCTGGATTTGCTCCAACAGGTCCATGTCCATCTTATTTTGGGGGCCCCAGGGTTAAACACAGTATTATGGGTGGGGTCTCACGAGAGCTCAGTAGAGAGTAAGAAAAATGGAAGAATCTAAAACTTAGAAAAGCACACTTTTAGAAAACAGATCCAAGAAAAGGTAGTAGTACGAAGGAGGTAGAAATAAAAATAGAAACACAATGTACAACTTTTCATTACTTAGTGATCAGTGTCCAAAACCCCTGAAACTATTTTTACCAGAAAGACAGGACACCACATTGCTGGCCTTTCACAATCATTTCTTCCCTTCTGCTGAGATGGCTGTACTTACATTTCATCCCTGAGACACACTCATAAACAAAATGATTACCAGTGTCTCTGTTCAAAACTCCAAGTACCAAAATGTTGGCACATTACAGGTAAGACAGTCTCCCTCCTCTCATGTAACAGCAAACACTGAAGATTTTCCAAGCACTACTCTTAAGCTTTAAAACTATTTATAAATATCTTCCTTAAATATGTAACAGAAGACTGCTTACATACGTAAAACACACCAACCCCCTAAGAATTCCTTGCTATCAAATCATGTTATGGAAAGTGGGTCAACAGGACCAAAATCACTCCAAAACAAGCAAAGCACATTTATTTTACACTTTGAGGACCTGTTTTATTTGTTCTGTTAAGTAAGAATTTAGAACTTGCTTCTAATTTCAATGTAGTACACAGTTAGTTAACCCATTCAAAAGAATAAGAGCTGCTTACCCGTGCTTCAAATATAAAAACTCACACACAAAACCAGAAATGTGACTGCAAAATGATGAGACCAGAGGTATTTCAAGCTTTTTTGTTATACTTTTTTCTCAAATTAAAAAAAAAATGAAGTATTTATTTAAAGATTTATTTGTAAGGTTTTATTTTACTTTTATAAATAATAAAATGAAAAAAAGAGACACTTTCGAGATCTCTAGCTAGCCTAACATTAACAAATTTAGTAAGCATTTAATGGGAAAGAGGATAGGTTGGCACCTGCTACTGTAAAGGCCTTGTAAAAGCTCCTACCACTTTTATATTTACTTTATAAAAACTCAGGCTCTTTATGGCAGAGGAAACTGAGGTAGGTTGCACTTGGCAAAATGGAAGGTCATTAGGAGATCATTTTGGTCTGAATGCACTGTTCTAACTTCCATGAGCAACACAGTAACGTTTTCCCAACTGTCTTTCAAGAACCATGAAAATTACAAGTACATTACATAAAGATTGCTTTAAGGGCACTTAATTCACTCATCTAAACAAGTTACTTTTTACATAAGCTATATATTTACAATAAAAAATCTGCAGCACAATCAGTATCACTCCACACTTGCACTGAAAACCTACTGTGTAATAGCCTGTTCCATTCTAGGAGGATTTTGATTTTTTTTCAGCTTTTCTAATTATTCTTTGCTCTTCAACAAGTGATCACAGAATATACCAAGTTGAAAGGGAACCACAAGGATCATTAAGCCCAATTCCTGGCCCTGCCCAGGACCATCCCCAAGAGTCACACCATGTGCGTAAATGTTGTCCAAACAGCTCCTGAACTCTGCCAGGCTTGGTGCGGTGACCACTTCCCTGGGGAGTCTGTTCAGTGTCCAACCACCCTCTGGGTGAAGAACCTTTTCCTAAAACTGAACCTAAATCTCCCCTGAAAACTTCAGACCATTTCCTCAGGTCCTGTCACTGGTCACCACAGAGAAGAGGTAAGTGCCTGTCCCTCCTCTTTCCCTCATGAGAAAGTTGTAGAAGATCATGTTTAAAAATGTTTGCCACAGTTTCAATGTTTATCTGTCTTTTACCATCCTACATTTGCCTACTGCAGGACTTCAAGATGACTTTGGGGAGAAAACCGTAAGAAAACAGCAGTCAGACGTTTCTGGCAAGCCATGGAACACAGAGACCACCATGGATGCTGAAAAATGCACATTCTACCTCAGCAATATCCCTGCTAAGAATACAGTCAATAGCCATGTCCCCAGATAGTTACCTAAGCAAGTTTCTTCCAAAAAGTGCACTGAATAAAATGAATGAGACAACAACATAACACACCACCAACTCTATTTCGACACTGTTTCAAACCCTATCACAACTAAAATAAATACTAAACACACATTTTAAAATAAGGAGGAATGCACACTCCATTCTAATGCATGCTTTGATAAAATTCAATTGATTCCATCTATAAAGAAAATTAATTTTTAGTGATGTATTTCAGGATGTATTACAGGAAAGTAATACATTAGTAATAAATTGATTTTAAACCAGTTTGAAAGTTCTGCTGCTAGTTAGCAAGCAGCATCAGCAGAGGAGGGTGTCCAACACCTACAGAAGGGAGTCTCCCACCACAAGTTCCTGGGATGGCACAGGTGGTGATATTTTGTTTGTTTGGCATTTTGGGGTGGGGGTTTACAACTTCCTATGGGAAATCTCTAAATTTTTCTCATTCTATTACTACCAGGGCACTGGACCTGTTCTGCAGCTGCATATCTACGGAGGAAACGTTTCTTCCCTTTAAAAAACCCCAAAGCTTCCCCAGCCTTCCCCAGCCTGGGGATCTCCACCTACCACTTAACAGAGGAACTATTTCCAGCTGCTGCTTCTTTGGTGAATTTAGGGATCAGGCTTTCCTGTCTGAAGTGCTTCTGTGAACATTGTGTCAGTACCTTTATTCCCTCAAAATATATTGCTTTGTCACTATTAGAGTTAGAAGCTGCACAGCAATCAGCTTTCAGCCTGCTTTAGACCTGCTACCCCCCTACCTACTCTTACCCCAATGCACAGGCTACCACAGCTTATACAGTAGAACACACTACTCAGGCTTTGTATTCCACACATTCCTACCACTACTCCTTCACCACACAAGTTGGCCTACAACACAGTGGCAGTAATTCTCCTGGGAAATGGGAGAGACAAGCCTAGAATTTTGGCCTCAATCTCCAGTCAAATGCACTTAACAGTGAATTATATGTAAAAGCTGCCACAGTCACAACTTTCAGCCAAACTTGGAGCAGAAACTGTGACTATTTATGAGTGGCCAAGTTCTGCTGCTATCACATGCCTATCAGACAACCACCTCAGAGAATTAGAGGTCAGCCTACTCAGAACCTCAAGGAAGCATCAGTAGAAACCAGAACCCCAGTTCCTTAGGTCAGAGCAGTTGGGAATCTACCAAAGGATGGATCTAAGAAATGTTTGACTGCAAAGAGCTGTGTAACAAAGTGTTTACTGAGTTCACAGTTCTCACATCACATTGACTTAACATCCAAGTCTTCATTCAGTTTCAGGCTTCACTCAGTTTTTGTTTATTTTTTTGTATAATATACCCATTATCAGAAATAACTGCAACTGGCACTTAAATGGAAAATCTACATATTTTTCAACCAGCTGATGCCTTCAAAGACTTTTTGAAGGACTATGAACTCAAGTTTAAACAATTTTTCATGGGGAAAGTTTTCCAGCATGAAACATTGCTTTGCTTCTGAAAAATAAGACTTGTAAAACTTGTTTAGTAACTTTTGTTCTATTTTTCCCACTTCTGGAGAAAAGAAAAAAAATATTAAATGACACTACTATTATAAACCAATTAGTCCATTCCAGATGAATTATACTTTATTTCTGCTTTCAGCAAAACAAGGCAAATCCGTGTTAAACTAGCATTCTGCAACAGCTCTTAAAGCAGAATTGCTAGGGTCATTTAAAAATAAAAAATCCATTTTTAAAATATACTACTACTAGTAACATAAATAAACAACTTTATACCAATCACAGGAGAGGTGAAGACTGAAATAGGCTTGCAAACATCTATCATCTCTTTACATATACATACAGAGGAGTAAAGCACTAGTACACCTCCACATGGCATCAAACAAACCATCTTATTGTGGGCACAGCAATGATGCCTGAACAAAACTACATCAGTGAAGTATCAATGTCCAGGCTACAGCCCCTGTAAAACCACCCCATAATTAAATGTCTGTGTTGAATTTCAACCAGGCTTAGGTCCTATGTTGTCATAAAACACACATGGCCAGTTTTTGCTTTTCAGTTGTAGGATTTAGGCCATTCTGAAAGTTTTGAAGCGCCACTCCAGAGCTATCCAAGCATCCATCTCATATCACAGAGGAGACTGATGTACAGTATAACATAATCCCTTACACTGGATGCTGAAATCACTGAAAAATAATGAATAAACAAACTCATGAATTCTTCTATCAATATGTAGGTTCTTCAGTATGGTGCATATCCCACTGTAAGCAAAAATACCATTATACAATAAGAGGAGAAAGCTCAGCAAGTAAGTGCTGGAACCAAACCTTTTGCCTGAAGCTGAATGGCAAAACCATCACTTCCCATCAGGCTACCTACAGTTTGCTGGCTTTGCTTTGCTGGAGTTACAGAGCTCAAGACAGTCACCAATGGAGGATGAGGGAGAGGACAGAAACCTGCTGTCTCCAAGATTATATTCTTCTGTTTGATAAGAAGGAAAATATGTTTGAGAATTACATTGGTTAAATCTAAAATGTTCAGGTCTTACAGGGCAAAAAGTAACATTCTAGCTGTCAAATGCCACTTCATTAGTTCTGTTTCCTTTCTTTTAATATATTCATTATCAACCATGAAGAATATATTAATATATTCATTACCACCTAGAAGCTTCACCAAACCTGAAGCAACAGTTAGAAATCCAGAATAAACCCAAATGGCACTAAGAGACAACTTGCTTTCCAGCCCAAAGCAGATGGCAAATATAAATTTAACAGGGAGAAAAAGAGAAGCAGGGGGAACATTCCTGAAGAGGAGAAAAGTGAACAATCGGAAGTACTCTTGGTGAACCAGAAAGCCCTAACATTAAACCTTGCCAAAAAACCATACAGGGAGTGTGGGAAAGCTGGTCTGAACACTGGTCTCTGCAGTGACATGTGAAAAAAACTTCTACACCAAAGTAAGTACAACGAGGCAACTGAACACAAGGAATACTTCCATCATTCCCCTCTTTCCTCCCCTCCACGTTAAACCTCCTGAAGTGAAGTTCTGTCCCCCTGCCTCCCTGTGCTCTGCATTTCCTTCCTTCCTTCCTTCCACATACATGCCACAGAGTCTCTGCTCAGAGCATGCACAGGGCATACCGAGAAAGATGGCATAAATATTGTCTATTGCTGGACTGTATAATGTATGTTGGGGTAGTATGACAGGCCTCTTTTTGTTTCAAATCCCAATTTTATCTGGGCACAATTCCCTATTTGTGAAAAAAATATGGTTTTAGTTATTTTCTGTCATGGCTCCCAGAGGCCTCTAAGCATGGGTACTTATAAATAAAAACATATTACTGTTTCTTATTTTGTCCTTGAGCAGGGAAACAAAAGGCAGAAGGAAACAAAACATGAAACTAAACACAACAGCAATTAAATAAAAAGTTTGTCACAATTATTTTGTGTCTCTAGGAAGGAAATGAAATCCCTCTTCCCTAGTTTCTAAGTTTATTTCTCCAAGCTTCTTGCTTGCAATGTTCTGTTATTCAGAAGTATCAGAGAGCACTTTTAAGCTACTGATTTATTACAGTCAAATCACACAAGTATCTAGAAAATGCCCACTTTACCTATAAAGGTACATTGGAAAAAGCAAACAACTCCAAAGTCTTTGTTGAGTACAAAGAAGCACTGCCTGCCTGTCACAGACAGCAAGGATTTGTATGTCCCTTCCTGATAACATTTATTTAGCTCACTTGCTATTGCTCCTGTTTCAGCCAATAGCACAACAATCACAGAACCAGAGGACCAGCTAAGGTGGATGCGATTGACATTTATTTTTAGCTGAGAGATATGGAAGTCCTGGTCTTGAATTATTTCTAGTTTTTAATGTAAAAAATGCAAATAATGAGTGCCTGACAGCTGAATGATGAAACCATCACTTGACATCAGGCTACCTCCATTTTGCTGGGTTTGCCTTGCTGGAGTTACAGGGCTCAAGACAATCACCTGTGGGAGAGAAGGGAGGGGAAGGAAACATGCAGTCCCAAAGATTATATATTCTTGTTTGACAGGAAAGAAGAATGGGATTAAGAAATACACTGACCAAATGTGGAAGTGCAAAAAGGTAATTCCCCTTATAACTACAGATTGTTACTGGAATCAATTAAAAATTGAAAATAACAGTACAGCTTAAAAGCAATGTCTCCAGCAACGCAGCAGACAAATAGGACAAGATAAGAGATTGCAGTGCAAACCTAATGACACTTTTTTGATCTGTTTGGCACAGTAACAGGTATTTCCTCCCAGCACATATAAAAACTACATGTAGAGTGCGATGCCATTTGGCATAGAACTTGCTTACAAAGCCTGAAGTGATCTGTCAGACAGCATAGAAACCACATTAAATCTTAAATTATAATACTTCCACCCTATGAATTACTTTACTCCAAATTTGTTGGTACTATCTTTCCCTCTTTCTTTTTCCCCTTTAATCACTAACCTTTTCCTTAGCTTGTTGAAACTGATGGGTTTGAGATCACTTGTACTAACCCTCCATGAGTCGCATGGTCTAACAGGCCAATATTCTGTTTCAGCATGAAAACAAACTAAAGCACATACTGAGGTGAACCATGGTACTTAAGCTAATCACTCATCAACAGGCATGTGTGCTATCTTATTGCTGAGAACACTAACAGAAAAACAAAAGAAAAACCAAAACAAAACCACAAAAAAGCCAAGCAAACAAAATCAACAAAACACTTTTTCTTTTCAATTTGTTGTACACCAGAAAAAAAAAATTCCTGCTTTGCACTTTCAACTACTCTTGCACAAATTACATTAGGTGTCTGTATGCAAACACAAATGCAGCTTTGTTTGCTATGAAACATTGTGCAAAGTTATTTATTTGGCACTGATTTCCACTCTGGAGGCATTAGTTTCCTACATTACATACACACACAACTGCCCAACTCCCCCAGACAATTGCCTGGAGTTAAACATTACATTGTGCCTCATGAAATCAGGCAGCTACAGCCTGAGTTTGATTCATCTATTGATGCTGCCCATTCAAGCAAATAATTCTATTAAATTCAGTGGGCCTCAATCTGCAGTAGTCTTCTGCCAAATAATGACCACATCAGTACATAAGTATGTAAGCTAACTATATAAAAAATATGTATTTATGGATATTTCAGTATATATTTATACTTAAGTTATAATTTTATACATAAAAACATTCACAATTCTTTTCTCTTTATGTGCTCCCTCACATGCCACCGAAGTCAGTTATAACTTTTTACCTAGGTTTCAACAATCTTTTGATCATTCCATTAAATCAAGCACTATAATTCACTTATAAAAGACACAGCTACTAATTGATCATGAGTTACAAAACTATTCTGCAGTAAGATCGTGACCCCATGGGGAGTCATGATGTGTTCCTGGGACCACTGACATGGAAACAGCAGACTCCCAATCACGTCACTGCAGTTTAGCCCCAAGGAATTGGTCCAAATGAGGGACCTGAGACAAAAAGCAACAGATAATCAGTAAAAAGGACAATTCACAGAAGGCCAATTTGATAGTCCCCCAGAGAAAGGAGCAAAGCAGCAAAACCAGGCTGCTGTTTTGAGTCTCCCACTATAGTCACCTTTTTCTCCACAAACAGAGAGAGTGCTTAGAGACACAAACAGCCCTCTCCCCATTTTAACCACAGAACTTGACACTTAAAAGCCCCTGAAAATACAATGTTGTCACGCAGCATAAGAAAACATTGCATTTTTAGAAGAAAGCAAACGGACAACATACGTTTCATGGTCCCATCTTCCTCTTCATCGTCATCACTATTTATTACCATGGTCCCCAGGTCTGATTCCAACATAGTGCTGTTGTGTTCAATCATTGTCTGGGCGCCTTCACTCATCGTACTCGTGGCTCTCATGGTACCAGCGCTCTCTGAGTTGGTCTTCACCATGGTGTGAGAGTCCAACTCATCTTCATCCTACAAAGAAACATTTGCCAGGATGTAACAGATCATTTAAAAAAAAAAAGTTACCATGCAATCACTTAGCTCTTTACTGATTAGTTTACTATCTTTACCTAGTTGTACTGCTAGACTTTCACGTTTAAAAGTTTAAAAGAAATTACAATATAAAAAATGTTCTGCATAAAGGAAGAACAAAATCTTTGTTCTTTCTCTCAGATGCATGGCCAGGTGAGTATAACGTGACCCACACACCCACTTTGCATCAGCATCCAGTTCTGAGGAACTCGGTGATTGTCATCACCCATTTTACCTCTCCAGGTTCAAAGAATCAGTACCACAATTTATGGAAAGCTATTTAGTTGTTTTGCAAGGGACTATCACCAAGGATTTGTGCTGACCACCCTTACCTAAGTACCATGCCCAGTATCTAACATCACACACAGCAGCCAGATGACAGGCTCTCATTAGATTTAGCTATTAAACAATCCAACAGAGTTTTTAAAGTCCCCCTCAGAAACAGAAAATCAACCTGACTTAATTCAAGTATTTAGTTCCCTTTTAAAATCTCTGTTACAAGAGTGAGTAAATAACCTGTTAATACCATGGATAAAAACACCTGTTGAGCACACACTTACCCATTAAGTGGGAGGGGCAGATCACATCATGAAGACACACAGTAGCATCTTGAATTGGTAACAGGAATGGGCCGGAATGTGAAACCAAACTCATGACAACCCAGTTCACGAAACATAAAATACTAAATTTTGAAAACACTAATGGGAAATCCCACTGCTTTCCAAAGTCAGATTTAGTTTATACACACAACATCATAGCATTCAGGAGTGATGTGACGGACTGTGACTATTTCTGTATGAGTAACATCTATTACTCAAGGAAAAAAATTTAGGCTTTCTCCTTCGCTGAGGACATGTAAGAAATAATACCCATCACTGTGAACTTACTCTACATCAAATTGTTAGATTTTAAACGCAAATGCTACTTTCATCAGTTTTATAATCATTTCCTCTATTGTGTCAAATCTTTATTTGAGTTCCTTTTTAAATGAACTCGACCCTGAGATTAGCTCAGTTGGTTAAAACTTGGTTGTAATAATGTCAGGGTCATGGGATCAATCCCCTATGTGGGCCATTGAGTTAAGAGTTGGACTTGATGATCCTTGTGGGTCCCTTCCAACTGTGATTCTGTGAATCTACCCCTGATTAGCAAAGTATTTTAGCTACATATCTTCAAAGACTATTGGCTAACACTGTGTGTTTTTATTAATTTGCCCATTACAAATAACATGCTTGTTTCTACATAAAATCATAGAATTGTTTAGGTTGGGAAAGAAAAATTCCCCTTTTCCCTAAATCTGTGTGTTGCTTTGTAGATTTTAAATTTTTAACGATAAAGAGACTCATAACGGCAGGGCCTGGAGGTGACAATAAAAATAAACCCACGATTCAAATGCCTGCAAGGTCTGGCACTTTCTCAGTGAACTCCTTCCTTTTCCCTCCTCCTCATGCCCTGCCACAGCAATTTGCCTCCCATGCAGGCACCAGCAGCTACATTGCTGAGTGCCTGTCTCACCAAGGGCTGGTCTGAGCAGACACAGCCAATTGTAGTTGGCAGTAATACCAACACAGCAGCTCCTGAAATTTATTCTGTTACATCCCAACTAGGAGACACAAAAATAGATCTCATTTTGATTCAGAAAGTCACCCCACGATAATGAAACCAGGATACAGACTTACATCTGGGATTAAAATTCCAAATGTCAAAAAAGAGTCACATTATAATTTGCAAAAGTCTTGTAGTTCCTTCATCTGCATTCTTTCTCAGGTTTCTTTTAGTTGCATTCTATTTAGTATCCTGCCCTTAAAAAATTATGATATCCCCAAAGATACAGACAGCTTACAGCTACAGCACTAGACAACAGTGACAATAAAAAAAAGAGAATATTTTGGTACTGCTCCTCCTGGTGGCAACTTCCATTTTCTTTACTTCTCCCCGCCAAATGTTCTTGTTAACTCCAGTGTTTTCTATGCACTGTATTTTTCCCCTTCTAAAAAGGCACTCTAAAAACAAGGTGGAGTTTTGTTGTATTTTAGATGTGCCAGAAGAGTTAAGCGACCTTTTTCAGTGCCATACAATGCAAAACTGCCTCACTACATACTGCTGTCTCTCTTTTAAGCACTACAAATGCGACATCTCTAACACACAGGCAAGCAAATCTCTGAGTTTAAAGCATAGTTACATCTGATCTGCAGATTTGCTTGACCAATATTGATGCTACCTGCAGTGCATATGGTCTTAAATTTACCTAAACTGAAATCAGAAATTAAGCATTTTCCTGACGCCCCAAAGTTTTATTTTAGAAGTTAGTGGGGGAAAAAAGTGATGGCTAACAATATGAACAAGTATGAAATTGAGTCCTAAGTGATCATTTTCATAACTTCTGCTTAATTTTAAGAAATGATATTTTATTTCTTCAGTAAAATCAAGTATCTGGACTTGTTCCAAAGAATAGCATTTAATTTTCAAATCTAAGAGTGTCAAAAGCCTTTGTCTTCCTATTGTCTCTCAGTTATCCTTTAGTACCTAAAAGACTAAGGATCACAAAAGCCCTCCTTAGTACTAAGGGAACAGCTGTCCCAAAAAGGGAAATACCCAACAACTTCGATGAATGGTGTTCTCCCCAGTTCAGGAATGACGTACTGAGATGGAACAATGCAAAATTTTTTTGCACCCTGAGTATGCCCCAGAATAATTAATTTTGTGGGTTAGCAAAGAGTTTTTTCAGAAATGTCATTCCAGTATTTCTCACAAATATGAAACTTTGCTACTATGGCAGTACACTATATTGGATCTGAAAAAGTAACTTTATAAAAATACTCAGTGGATGGAAGTTATGGAAGTGCATATTTACATGACAGATGAAAGTGATTCCTTCATACAAATTCTGATTCATGTTTTACAGTTCATAAATATTGACATGGAACCTCTGATCTGCTGTTAAAAAAGGTAAACTCCCTGATTAAATAAAAACAAACATAATCTCAATTTTAACCAGGAAAAAAGTTAAAAAGGTATTAAAGCTGAAGTGTCCTGCTCTCATACTGTTTATGAAAACAGATCCAAGAATCAAACAATACAAACAGCAAACTCTGGAATTAAACTGTCTGCTGTTCTTCTGTGTATAAATAATAAGCACCAAACTTGTATTCAGGAGGGGTTTCCATTACACCACTGTAGAGCAACAGAAGGTGAGCACAAGCGAGGACTCTAAAATCTCATGAAGTGCCACAGAAATGACAATAAACCAGAGAAACTCTGAGCAACATCGTGATGTAAAGTACAAGTACAACACTAACAGCATCCTGCAACCCTAGGGACGAACTCTCTGCAACTTTTTATTTACCGAAAGAAAAGTTGTAATTGACAAAACCAACCTTTAAAGCACAGAAATGCAATCATAGAGGTTTGGTTATCAGGATATAACATTCAGAAAGACTTCAGCAGAAACCACACACAAGGCTTCACTATATGCTTGTAAAATAAAAGATCTCATTGCCACATGAGAAAGTTTTCTCAGAGAAGTTGGCCTTGCACATCATACCTGAATCTACATCATGATAGAAGTGAATGAGCCACGGTGATAAAGGTTAATGGATTTTTCTGTTGCATTTTTAACACTGATAGGAAAAAAGGGGTGAAGAGAGATAAAGAAAAAACTGAAGAGGAAACATAGCAACAGTTTGCCTTTAAAATCTCTTCCCTACAGTTTGGCACGTGAAAAGAACACTAGAGGGCAGCAAAGACGGCCGACTCTGCTGCAAGGCATTAAAGGAAGATTTACATGCTGGCAAAATTCAGTATCCTGTAAAATAATTTCATTTACTATTAACACCTCATCATCACCCTTGAAAAACGTAGCTGTAGTCACAGCTATCTTTTTTTAGAGCACTGTAGTAGCTACATAAACACACTGTACAGTTTGATCAAGCACAAGGACTTTGTAAAGCTCCTAACACATACAAAGCCAAACTACAACCTGAGTATATGACTAATAGTGAGCACACAAAGCTTAGACCCATCAGTAAAACAGGTAAAAACTTAACTTTCAGCACACAGTCAAATCCCATCGAATTCAACAGACATATGTCACAAAACAGCATTTAAGCTTGTTTTATACCTCCATCTAATTGATACACTTGGTACCAACGAGTTGCTGTGCATTCTTACCTGCCTGTGTTTACCCTTCCTGCAATGGCTTCTGGCTCTGCACTGCTGTGCATTTTAACAATGGGCTGTATCTCACTCTACAATGCCATCTTTACGTATTTCTAACTTCAGGACACCTAAAGGACTACAATCAAAATTAACTAACATATATGTAAAAGTGTTCTCTGGCTTAAATTAAAAATGCTATGACAACAGAAAGTTTTAACACTGCCATGCCAAGTTACACATATATAGCCAGATCCATCATCACCATGGCTCGGCTTGGCGAACCAAGGTTTGGGAGACAGATCCATAGCTAAACCAAACACATACAAAATCAGGAAGCAAGTATGAAAGCAAATATAAAAACCTTCTGAAAAATACAGCACCGGGTATCAGATTTTAAATACGGAATAACTCAAATGATTCACTAGTTCCTTTAAAACAACTATATAAATATTGTGAAAATATAACGGAATAATTGCAGTAATTACTTCTTAAGGTCTCAAAAGACATATGCCAACTTTTCATAATAAATATAGGATTAACCAAATAAGCATGAATGAATAAATAATCCTACATATAGAACAACTGTTTAACAAAGGTTGGCTTTGGTGTTGATAGTTGTCAACCACTAAGAAAAAACAAAAGTGTCCAAATAAAAAACAAAGCAGTACTAAAGCAGTAATTCCTTGGTTTAATATTCTAAAAGAATAATTAAGCATTTCTCACATAATAGAGACATTAAAATGTAAAATAAAACATACAGAGAGTTGCTTGTTAGCTCATTCCTTAAAAGATCCACAGAAACAAATATTTAGACATGTTTTCTGTGAGCTGCCAGGCAACGAGTTACTTTACATTCCCATAATACAGCTGCCCAGCCTCAGCATCCAACTCACATCACACTTCAAAAAATGCACGAGAGAAGAGATTGGTCATGTTTAGCAATGCCTAAACTAACATTTAAACTTTGATATTGGGATTAACCTTCTGTAGAACACACCACTAGCAATTCTTGCTTAATTAAAAAAATCTGTACAACTACCTCAGCACCTATCAAAACATGTCAGTTTGTCAGAAGGCATTCTCATCACACAAGCAGCTCTCAGAACAGGCATAAAATCAATCCTGAGTACACTATTTGTAATGATATTGTATCTCTCTGGAAGGATATGGACATGAAGACTATTCAACCTGGCCACTTATTTACAGTTGTAGAGTATGATGTTTGAACAGCAAAAAACATCTACATTACAATTGACAACTTCACATGCTATAAAATGTTCACAGGCAATGGTAAAAAAGAAAAATAAGAATCAGTTTTAGAGATGTGACTCTTCCTGACATGAAGGAAAACAACCTGAATTGACCCTGAAAATTAAGCACATAACTGTGAAATTTTTGCATCTGATTAATTCTCCAAAATCACCCACTCCTCTTGGAGTTACACAAGCCACTTCTAACTTGAGTGCCCATTACTGTACAATATACAGCTTGAAGAATGAATTAAAGCTAAAAGATCTTATTCAAACATAACTGTTAAGGTTAAACCTGGTGTCTTAACATAAGAAACTTCATATTACAACATTTTACACCTTTCTCCTTGATGGGTCCCAAATCATGTACCAGTGAGTAATGAGCTGAACTGCTCATGCTTTAACCATAGGAAATTCTTGGGGGTTTAGATCAATAAATTCAAGCCTCTGACAAGGTAACTGAAACCATTCTTTTTATATAGTATATGGACTCCATTCACTGCCCATGAGAGACCTTTAACATCAATAGACTCTACTTAACACTAACATCAATATTTGCACTTGCTTTTAGGTGTTCTTAAATATCCATTTCTCCAAGTTTGAGTCTGCCTTTGCAGTTCTACAGTGAGGACTTCACAGTGATACCAGTGGGGAAAAAATACATTTCTGAGGTGTTATTTTCCAAAATTTATGTGCTAGGTGGCTAATACTTTCCAACTGAACAATGACACCAATTCCATATACAATCTGAAAACATTTATAGATAATAAAATATGAAGAAATATACACATTACTCACTGTCACTACTACTACACAAGGTAACATAGGGGCTCTGTCAGTAGCTCTTCCTAGGACTGCTGCCAGCCCTGCAAGCCCTGTATTATCATTTGAACTGTATGACTGTGTACTCATGCAAACTGCACACAAGCAGCCCTGTAGTTCCTCAGGGTTCTGCAAAACTGATACATAAGGAGGAATGTGCAATGGTTATTTATCTTTATACTTGAATGCTGGACTGCTGACTTCATCCACTACCAAACTGTATACCAAGTATACCAAACTGGCACTTGTATTATCTGCTTTCCTCTTCCAGAAAGGAAAGAATAAACACTCAGAAGTGCAGAAAGAATTGGTTTACTCTTTTTCTGGCAGTTCCACAAACAAGTTCCAAATTAAACATGAGACACAATCTTTGAGCTTATTATTATGCATTATTTCAAATTGAAGTGGAGGCCCTAGGGGGATTGATTTTTTTTTTTGTTTTTCTAAAATGACAAACTAGAGGCAGAATTCCACTTAGTTTAGGCTTCACTCACATGTTGCTCTGAAGTTTTCTACTATGCAGTACTTGAACAACATGCATTCAAGAAACACTTCACAGAAAACTCTCATTAAAGACAAAATGGTAACAGTTTCAAGGAATCATAGGATGGTTTGGTTTGGAAGGGACCTTAAAATCACATAGGTTCCAAGCCCCCTGCCATGGGCAGGGACATCTTCCACTAGACTGGGCTGCTCCAAGCCCCATCCAATCTGACCTACAACACTTCAAGAATGGAGCATCTACAACCTCTCTGGGCAACTTGTTCCAGTGTTTCACTATCCTCTTTAAAAAGAATTTCTTCCTAGTATCTAATTTAAATCTACCTTCTCTCAGTTTAAAGCTGTAATACTCCTTGTTCTATAATAAGATGGCCTTGGAACAAGTCCTTCTCCAGCCTTCTTGTAGGCTCCCCCCTAAGTACTGGTACAAGTTTACACTGCTCCTTCCCAGTTTGGCTGGTTTTGTGCTTTTAGCTGATCAGAACCTTCAGTGACAGCAGCTGGACAAGATTCTGGAATCCAGAATGTCTTACAACAATGTACTGCACTGAAACTCCGTTGCAGCAAGACACACAAGTCTGTATTACAACCAAACAATTACTAAACCCAGTCCAAAACAAGATTTGTTCTGCATTGTGCCACACAAAAGCTATTCATAAGTCACTCCCAAACATGGAGTTTTGACATTCTGTATTGGACAACAACAAAACCCCTCCTCCTCACCTCACCTTCAGTATTCTTCTTTTCAATCCCTTGTAACCTCAGTTTTTCTATTAAAACCAAGTATTTCCAACCTTTTTTTACTCAAGGATTACCAAGCAATACAAAATTATTAGACATGCATTTACTGACAGCAAAAGTCACACTTACTACCAAATACCTCATTAACAGTTTTAGCAATTGTTAAATATTTTATCTTAATTACAAATCTTATCACTTTTTTTTGGAATTATAAAACTGTATGAAAACTTAGGGAATCAAAAAAAACATCAACAGCATAAAAGAACATAATAGTATTTTTAATAACAGGAACAAAAATCTTATCAAAACATTTTATAATGGGAAACTTTTGAAAAAATTTAACTCTTCAATATAAACTTTGCAGCAAAACACATGTGACAATCTCTTATTTTGGCATCTCTTAACATCCCTGGCAAACACAGTTTGGGACTATTTATTAAAATTAATTACAGCCTGAAAGTCAGCATCAGCATGGAAAACTAAAAAGGATTACACAACATAATACTACTAAGGATCATAAAGGCATTCTGAAAGAACATACTGCTGAAGTTTTTATCCAGACTCTCATCCCTTTCTTTTTGTCATCTTAGTCTCATCTAGTGATGCCTCCACCCGAGGGAACACTACAAAGGCTCATTTTCCAATTTCTCCCCTTCTATCTTTCACTGTGTTGAAACCATGGTCTTCTTTCTAGTTTTCTACTACCCCTCTTTTCTGAACTAACTTGTCTCACCCACAAGCCCACTTTCATGGCTTTCACCTACTCTGTCACTCTGTTCAGTAGTGAGAAGTCAGCACCGCCTCAAACTGGCCTCTTCCATTACTCACCTGCTAAGTTTCCAAACCTCTTTACTCTTCCCTCAGGTCTCCTGTTACTACTCATAACCTGTTCCGTGACTGCACCACAACAGTACATGGCAGAATTCCCAACTCCTGCAACAGTAACACAAATCACAGATTCCTGCCTCAGTCCTGGATTTCAGGCTCGCTTTTACTGGACACCGAATGGGGGGAAGCGTGGAGGGTGGCAGTGCGAGTGGCTGCTGGAGCAGGGAGGGCAGTGTCACACTCTGCCTTGTGCACTCATGCAAAGAGCACGGGGAGTTACCAAAGGCTTCGTCAGCTGAGGTGAACCCAACTTGTGTTACACGCTTTGACCCAGTAATGGGAGAGGGAGGTGTCTGCCACATACTGAGCTGGCATGGACTGTGCCTGGCAACCTCATTCCACATCTGAACCTCAGACTACGTAATTAGATGTCATGCCTCATTTTGGGTTAATGCAAAAGACATCAGCTATGCCCAAGCATTTCAATTCAGAAGGTAACAGCAGGGATGAAAGCAAGCTAGTAAAGACATTAAGTTTTTTTTTCAGTAATACATCAGTCTCTTCAGAGACAAACTGTTAAGTAAGTCAAATCATGAACAACAACTCTGTATGTCAAGTGACACACAGGAAAATTTCCTAATGTAAAAAGAATAATCCCAACCATCCCTGCCTGGTTTATTGCTGACTAAGCAAGTACAATCCAGAGTAAACATCTTTATAAACACAAGCTATAGATGTTCCTAGAATACTCTTAAAACAGGGAAGCATGCAGCAAACAACAGACCACACTGACTGATGGAGATACAAAACACTCCACAGAATCTGCTTGAAAAGTATTTCTAGATATAGATTGCTGTAACAAGGATTCTACAATTTGCTTTAGGGAAAACTGCATTCCTGCACTCTCTTTTCCATTTGCACAAAGCTATAAGTTTTCTACTAACAATCCAGTCTCCATCTTCTCTGTGTGCTACTTCCTGAACAACCTTGGTTCTCATTGTACGTGTGGTAACACACTTCTCTGAGGCACATACTGCTGCTTTGCACGAGACTGCCTTCAAATAAACCACGTAAGGACGAGTAATAATGCCAGGAACACGGACTTACTCCTAACACTGCCAACCAGTTTCAAATCCAAACTATTTACCACACCACCTGCTTCTCTCCTCGAACACACGCTGACAACATCATCTGAATAATGAGGTGCTGTCACCATTTTCAAGCTTCAGGCTCAACTTGTTTCAAACCACAATGCAATCACTACTTACTGTATGTCATGACTAACTAGTCTGTGCATTAGACTTTACCAAAAGGAACCAAGAAACAAAATAAGAACAACCGCCCCAAAAAACCCAACCACACAAACAAAAAAAACCCCACGTGCCCTGAACTGAAAA
The DNA here is from genome assembly GCA_026770055.1 of Myrmophylax atrothorax. Taxonomy (NCBI): domain Eukaryota; kingdom Metazoa; phylum Chordata; class Aves; order Passeriformes; family Thamnophilidae; genus Myrmophylax; species Myrmophylax atrothorax. The sequence continues at coordinate 131,335,109 of JAOXXN010000395.1, forward strand.
TTAAACCACTTGTCTAGAAGTTCACTGTGAAAATGGAACCTTAAGAGCTTTGGCGTTTCTTTATGTTAAACTGAACAGCTGAAGTTTGACATGGTTTTTTTCTCTCCCTAAAAAACCTGTCTACTAGGATATTTCATGGAATAGTGCTGAAAGCTGGCTCAGAGAGCATTACTCACAGCAGCAGCATTACTCATGATTAAGAGTGGAATATTCAGAATTTGTAGGCTTGAAACCACATCATAAACTGGTAAAGAAAAGTCTTTGAACACAACGACTGGAAGCAGGGGAGAAAGAGAAACTTAGCTGTAAATTACAGATAGTTACAGGAAAAATGGGTACACACCGAATTTTCTTCCTCCTCTTCTAGTTCTCTCTGCTGTTCCTCATGTCGCTTTGCCTTTATCTCCATAGCTTCGGTGATCAGGTCCCTTAAAATTGAAACTGGCTTAGCATTCTTAATAAAGGTATGCTAGGGGAAAAAAAAACATTAAAATATGTAATGCGCTTACAGTAGTTGCACTTCAGGTGTAATAACTATTATTCAACACTACAGACTTCAGTGATAAACAGTAACATACATCACATGATAATTAACATATACACCAAAGCAAGATACAGTATTTTTTAGCTGCTTCATGACTAAAATTTTACTTTATTTTTAATTACTGCAAGCCTTAGGAAATATAATAATGTAACAAATGCTTTATAATTAAAGATAAAATTTTCCAAAGGAAAAGTGCAGTAAATAGCAAATAGATACAGTGGTCATGGTCTGACATGGAAAAAGAAACTTACTCAGATAGTCTGTTACAGAATTTGATTCAGCTTAAAATAAATTAGTGCCTCTAAGCAGAGCAACTATGGCTGCTCACTTATACAAATCTCTACTTTATGTGTCATAAAATATTTCTTGATCTATGACACAAACATGAAACCAGCAAAAGACTATCTCACTTTTAGCAGGAAGAATAATTTCTAATTCAAGAACATTTAAAACATCCCTTCTTCCTTTAAGCAACATGTGCATGATACCAGTACATTCATTTTGCTGCCTAAAATAAACACCTGCTGTTAGAAAAAAACTGATTTTCACATCATTATATGCAAATACAATCAGACCCTTCTAGGACACAGATCAACCTGTCTGCCTAATTTGACACGACCAGAAGGAAAGACTGAATATACTCCATGGGCGGTCCACACAGAGGGGTAACCTGGGCTCAATTCTTTTCTTAACACTTGTCTAAATTGCAGAGATCTAACCACAAAGCAAGGATCCAATTGTCATAGCAAGAACCAGCTCTAACTATATAAAGAGCAATGAATTTTTAGAAGCAGCAAAGGAGAAATAAAATGGGGGCAGAGATACAGGAGCTGACAAAGACCACAAAGTGGAAAGAAATAAGGCATGGTAATAGTTAAAATAAGATTTGCGCTTAGAAATTTTGAGAATAGTTCTGGTTTGAGGAAAAAAAGCCACAAAATCTGCCTTTCCTCAGTAACTTAAATACTGACCTGTAGCAGCTGGGTTGCTGTGGCTCTTTGTTCAGGATTTTTCACTAAGCATTTCTTCACAAAATCAGTGAATTCATCAGACCAGAGCTCTGGCTTCCGGAAAGTTGGAGGAGGATTTGTAGGAATCATAAAAATAGCCTAGATAAAAATCAAACAATAGCAAGTTTAAACAAAACACATTGTCACAGCACTGAAGCCAAGAAAAAAATTTGCTTTATCCACCTTTCTTATCAGGCTAAGAATCTGGAAGACAAATTTTAAGTAAGCGAGGATTTCCACTCAAATCAAGATTCAGGAAGTAAATCCATCTGCTACCAATGTAGCTACTTCCCATTAGATTTTCTCTATTTAATCTGTACCCCATTGAGCACAAGACTCATTATTTAATCTATTGCTGTTCATCAATCTCAAGAGATTATTCTATTCCTTCAGAAATTCTTAGTAGAAATGACAGCACTGCTTGTTTAAACAGACACATATGACGTTGCTGTGAAAAGCCAAGCTCACTAAGAGTTTACAAGAAATTGAAAAGGCAACTTTTTACCTACATAACAGAAATCTCTTCTGTCAAGAACCATATGCAGACAGATTTTTCAACTAGAAAACAAGATTCATTGTATATTAAACAAGCTTGTCCTACTTAAGATTATATGTATCGATCCATTTTCTATATGATTCTTTACAAGTTTTCCTCTAATTATAGATTTACACTTGTAGGTGAAAAAAAAGCCATACAGCTCTGACAGACTACTGCAACACAATGAAAAATTCTGAACTTCTGTTTGTAATATCCCAAATGCATTCAGTATCATCACTTTAGACTTACACATGACAGCAACTATTCAGAGCTAGGTCTATTGACAGAAACAACAGGCTATTATTTTCTTCTAAACCCAGGTTCCATTCAATCACATTTCCCACGGTCACAGGGAGTAAAGGTTCTTCGTTTGTTTTCCTACAAGCATTCTCAGAAAAGGGGAAAAAACTGAAATGGGAGATTATGGACACTTAACATAGTGGAGACACCAGAAGCTTCACTCTGTGTTTGAAACACAGGGAAAAGGCAAAGGGAACTTGATGAGTTTTTATCCATAACTTCTCTTAAGAAGTCTGACTGGCCTTGGAAGTTGGTTGAACTCATTCAAATCCTCATTTGAAAATTCTTCTTAGATTCCAAAGGAAAGTAAGAAGCCATGCAAAATGATGCAAAAGCTGTTTTCTAACATTTTAATGAAAAATTAATTCAGTACTGCATAGTTGCCTTAATTCAAACACTTATATGCTTACAAAACTCACTTAATTATCTGCTGAATACAATAATGACAAGAAAAGATTTGGCCACTTTGTTTAATAAAGGTGTATGCTACAATGGCTTTCTATTTTCAGTGGGCAGCCGTGCCAAACTAGTACATGGGCTCAGACAGGAAACGGGGCACTTGGTAATAGGCCTTATCTAGTTCACTCATGATGTAAGATTAATTGTCAGTACAAGTGAAGTGCTTGTGGCATAAAGCTGTGGCTAACAAATTGAGCTGTTTCTGTCCTTGAAATTAATGATCTCTTCTGAACTTTGAACTGATGACTTTAGATCTTATCTTCAGCTCCCCTTAAGAGCTCACTCTGCAGTAGCTGTGGAACACAGCACAGTTGTAACAGAAGATGAGGAACTTCTGTTTATGTGGTGTCAAAATGTGTACCTCCTATTTGATAATAAACACCAGCCTCTCCCAGAGGTAAGCAAAGGTTCATTACAAAGTCTCACTCAGCTCCACAGTTCTATGAAAAATGTTTGCCTTTGCTAACTATTTTCATCAACTACACAGCAGTTAAGAACCACAGCAAAGAAGAGACTTTGTAATTCACAAAGGACAAGAAGAATAAAGATGGAATTCATGAATTATTCTTTTATAGAATGCAATAAAATTCACAAAAGGAGATACTCAAGTGTTAGGATCATAAATCCATATTTATGCTGTTTACATTTGTACACTTCAGAAACATGCATATTTATGTAATGCTGAAATGGTAGGCTTTTTTCAAATCTTGCTGTGTCATAAGCTGTGTTAGCTGGAGAAGAAAAATTAGATGCATTTCTGTACCACTACAAAACACATAGAAACTACTTATTCCAAATGTTCAGTCCAGCTTGATGATCACGTCACACACTTGCTGGCATGTGCCTCTCCCTCCAGCTCTCAGCACGCCGTTGCGTTAACCAGCCTAACATGCTGGGTTTCACTTCCCTCTTCCTTCTCTACAAAATAATTTTGGCTTGTACGTTTCTCTGCATAAAAGTTAAGCTCCCTCTCTCTTTCAAAATAGTCTGATTTAGCTTTCAACTACTTTGTTTCCTTCCAAGAAGCTTGGAAAGCAATCACTGGAGAATTATAAAGCTAGTCCCAAATCTCCAGGAATAAAACCAAAACACTTATCTGATAGGAAAACTTACTGCTTCCATTTCTTGTCAAATAGATCTTTTCTATCCTAAAATAACTCTACACTCTTTTAAAATAAAACTATTTCAGTCCCTTTGTTCCATGGGTGCCAATGGAAGAGGGAAACCTAAGAGACTTGGGTCTTTTCATGCTTCTTTCATCTCACCCCAGATTTCATCAGTCCTTGTTTTCCCAGCTTATTACCTGCACTATTTTTTTGCCTCCACTCCACTTGTAACTTCCTCCTAAGTCTCCCACAGCTATTGGTATCAGTTTAGCTCTCACAGTGGGGTGAAGACAATGCTAATAGAGCGGTGTCAGGCAACTGTTGCTTAAAAGAAAACCCAAATATAAGCTACCATCCACCCAATTACATGGGCTGAGCTGGCAGTAACCACTGCAGGAAATACCAGGACGAAACAGATCAACAGAGGGGGCAGGCCCTGACATACTCTGAAAAAACTGGGGCTAATTCTTTTCTCTCTCCCACCTTCAGTATCACCTTCCGTATTTCCTTATATTTCTGAGATAGACTGGTAAGTCCTACATGAGTAACACATCAAATATATATCCAGGGCATTAAATTATATGACTCAGTTTTCAATTTTAACCATTTAATCATATTTTAAAAAAAATAATAAAAAAACTCTAAGCTGCAAGATGTCAGAACTCAGGCCTGAGGGATCATGGTAACTTAATCCCTGTTTGCCTTCACCTGTCTATAATAAAGAGCCCATTCCAAATTTGTACTGAACTGGCCCTTCCACCTCTGAACGCTGAGCCCAGTTCTGCTTTGAATCATCTTTCACACATCAGTCCAAGGCAAATCCTGCACCTCGCAGTGAGACCAGAGTTCAGGGCAGACTGTAACATATGCACGACAAAATATGGGAAAGATCATCCAGGGCAGCTTTGGAGGCCACTTCTGAATGGGGCCTTAGACAATCCAACACAGCTTCTCCCATACCTGTTTTGTGGCACCACTCACCTCCCCTGCCCATCACCAGCAGTTACAGAGAAACTGAACACCAGACTGAGGACCAGGTCTTAAATGAGAGCACAACCGCGTAAGTCAGCAGGATTTTCTTTTTATTATTTGTAGAGGGCCTAGTATTTTAAATTAAGTCCAGGCTGAAAACAGGGGATTTCTTCCATGAAGGTTCTTTTACGGACAATTTTATTGGCGTGACAATGTAATTATGGTGATGATGATGAATTAGGAAACGCCAACAGAAAAATGAGATGCTCATATACCACACTTGGACATTCCTAATCAGAAAACCCTTGCGGCTCGTACTTCCTGTCAGTCAGGGTAATGCATCTGTATTTTGCACAGCCCACAAACACATTAAGTGATTAACAGTAACTTGGTAGAAGTATTGCATCTTTTGGGGTTTAGCTCCATGAATAACTTACCTCCATTGCTTAGTTGAAATTAATTACTTGTAATAAAAAGCAGAAAATCAAAAGTATAACTTTTGCTGTTGTTATTATTTGCCCAGTGTCACGAATGCTACTAAAGGAGACAGCAAAGATGTTTATATTGTGGTAATTTTTTAATTTTCATGCTGTGAAGTTCCATTGCTAGAATCTATGGAGAGAAGCTTTCATATGAACAGGGTAAGCACACATGGCATCAGTTTGTGACTCCACAGCTTTTGGCACCACAATTACACTACTTAGTTCATCAATCTACTGCAGGAAACAAACATCAAAATACATTTAAACTCAGTAACACATTTCAGAGTACAAAACCTATTTAAGGCCGAAGGAGTTAAATATTGAAGACTGTAACATTTTACTAACTTTAAAAACAAAGAATCAGCTAAAATACATTTATCTTCTCTTTGTGATACATGTCATGGAAATTCCCTCCCTTCTTGAATAGCCCTCAAAAAGGCTACTGAAACACACCTAAATATTCAGTTACACAACTCAGCAGGTGTCTAAAAATGAAACACAGCACAGAGAAGGGTGAGATACTATCTCGTTCTACATTGGGTTTGCTTTGTTTAGCGTTTTTTCTTGGTGTGGCTTTTTGGGATTCTTTATTTGTTGGTTTGGTTTGGTTTTTAAATTCAGAACTACAATACTGTAAAAACAACAGAGGAAAAAAAAAAGTTACCCAACATCATCTCATGTGTTTAAAGTCAAGGAAGTTGGTTTATAATCTGCTTCCAAGTAGATAATCAATTTCCCACTAGAATTATCAACACAGCACTAAATGCAGAAAGGGATAAATGGAGATTTAGTTCAGAGAACTTGTGGACAAACAGATACAGATTTTTTTATCCTAATGAGGGGAAATATATTTGACATTTATCCTGCAATTCTACTGTGCTCACCTGGACAGTTTTTAGGAGCAACTACTGATTAAATCATGTACAAAATATTACATAAAGTAAAAATTACATTTGAATTATTTTATTACAAAATGGCACATATTAACACTAGGAGCATTTAAAAAATAAAATAAAACATCATAGGGGGAAAAACCCCAAATAAAACAAATCACAACTGTTTCCAGTGGCTTAAAAGTCATTCATTGTCATAAGCATCCCCCTGCAATAATGACCTTTGCCAATCAAAGCAAAGTATGATGCACTTAAAATGTAAAGTAATAAAGTAATAAACGCAGAGAAAAGATACATAATGGAAAGAATAATCACATGATTAACAGCAAAGAGGAGTTACTGAAAGATAAGCCATTTACATTGACTTGTATATTTATTATTGCTGGTAGGCTCATAACATTTGAGGAGCATTACAACAGGTCATGAATGTAAAGATACCAATCTCAAACATTTTGCAATACTAAATGCACTTGCCAATCTATTGAAAAGAATCAACCCTTGCCTTGTTAGCACCATCATGGAACAGAAGGGTGCCTCAGAATTCACCTCTGAATTAGTCTTCTTGTTAAAGGTTGGACTCAGTGATCCCTACGGGTCCCTTCCAACTTGGCATATTCCTTGATTCTGAAAAACTGCACTACATTTCAAAAGAATATGATAGATAATTTGTTCTGTGACAACAGCTTGAAGAAGGTGGCATTCTGTGGCCACAAATTCAGTCAGTTTGGTGTTTTGTAAATGGTTTTAAACAAGCTTCCTTATACAACTGATCTTTCAACCCCACCACATTTCATAACTTTGAACTTCTAACATATCCTGCACTGATGTATTTAAAAGGCAGGATTTATTGCACTACCTGCTATCCCTTTATCAAGACAAGGAGTAAGTTCCTGCTGCTAACTCAGCTAAAAAGATCATGTCATCTGCATTTATACCTGTTCATTATCAAACCCTTTTGTCAGGTAAGTAATAAAATTATTTATTACTACCAATCTTTCCTGGAACTATCACCTCAGCCTGCTGCCCTTAAAAATTTATCCATTGCTTTGTCTCATTTTTTGACCTCTCAGAAGCCATCACTTGTTTTATCCAAAGATATCTGGAAGCTACTCAACAAATGACTTGACGGAGTTGTATGCAAAGAAACAACTTTACCTGCAGTGACATTCTTGTCTTTGCTTCTTTCTTCTTCCTCTCCTTTAGAGTCCAGCAGACCCATCAATATTTCTCCAGGATTTCTTCCAACATATTTAAAAAATACCCTATAATTTGGGGAACTCCTCATTACTTTTGCCTGTAGTTTTCTACTATTATCTTGTCCCAACTTTCTATCTCCGATTTTAAAATGGAATAGTTTGAATTTTTCTATACAACTCAGTAGAGTTATTTTGATTTCCTGAACTCAGCTCTTCAACATAAAATATTCCTGAATTCTGCCATTCAACTCATCATTGTCCTCCCTTTTCCTTTTAGTTTAGAAATGTAACATTCAAGTTCCATTTCATCTGCAAGGTTGTGAAGTCACTGATGTCAGTGACATTTCAACAGAGGACAGTCAGAAACCTGATCCTCACAATTCTCCCCTCCTTCAACTTGGACCACGAGCCTTCAAAGGAGGGCAACAAATGCCTTTCTGAAGTCTGCAGACATTTCCATGTTTTATTTTTCACTGCTACAATCTCATGAAGGTTTTTTAGCTGTTCTTTGGCTTCCCTGGGTTTTCTATTACTTCTTCGGGGGTTTTTTGAGTGGGAGGGGAAAGTCTTTTAGGTAAGTAAACTTACACCATTTTCCAAGGAAAGGCATTCACTGAAAACAAAAACAATTTCAGGCCACTCAGGATGTTGTGCTTAAACTACTCAGGCAGATAAAGGTTTTGAATTTTTTTAATTGACACATACAGGAATTTTTAGAGGAAAATAGCTAATTTGCAAATTATCTCCTACAGGTACTAAACAGCCTAAGTACTTAACATTTTATTGAAAGTTCACATCCACAATAATTAGAAGTCTACACATTTTTAGTATCCTGGGACATATAAAAAATAAAATTAAAAAAAATCCTGATGACTACAAAAAACCCAAAGGCTACTAGAAAACAAGACAATGAAAGTCAGGAAGTCTTACAAAAGTACCAAAGGGTTTCAAACAACTGGAAGTAACTGCAGACACCACCTTGGACAGTATTTCCAATAATTTCACTCACCAAAAGGAAAACATAAATGAGGTGCAAATGAATTCATTCCTGTTATTCTGGGAAGTCCCCACAATTTCAGCATTAGGTGAGCAAGACACATTTAACCAGGAGGAGAACGAAGGGTGTGTGCAGTGCGTGTATGTGGGCTTTCAAAGTGTTTTGGAAGGAAGTGTTTGTGGGAAGGGGAGTTAAGACAGTGAAAAATAAAGAGAGATTAAACTGTCTTCAGACTGAACAAAGTATTCATTGCAGTGGTTTAAACTTATTGACACACACTTGGAAAAAAAAGTATTTTTGAACATTATTGTAAAGGAAAAAAATTCCATCCAATAGTGCTGAGCAAGAGCTCGTCTCAGTGAGGAAATCACCTTAACAGAGACGGGACCACTTCAGGCCATCGGCCAATTCTATCCTAACACTCAGGGAACTTTAAGGGTTTCTCAGACCAAATTTATCCATTATGACAGATCCTTGCTCAAGAGCTTGGCAATTCACTGCAAAGGGTATTTCCACATAGCTGTGCAGGAATCAAGAGAGATGTCTTCCTGAATGCTGATACCTCTCTCAGACAGAAGCATCCTGCTATCACTTAATCACTGTTATCACCCCCTTCACAGAATCCAAGAGATCAAGAACACAACTCTTGAACCTGAACAACTTTTCCTTTTTTTTTTGGAACTGAACTTGAACAACTAGTTTCTTATCAGTTACTAAACAAGGAAATGGTTCAGAAACTGCAAACTGTATGACTGAATCCAGGGAATACTCTTATGATTAATTTAATCTTCTTTCACCATAGTTTGTTTCACTCCTGATTTGGTACTATCTTGAAAATTCATGAAGTCTACAAGGTTCTAAGGTTTTTAACTTACTTTCCCTCCAGTAATAGAGCTTACTTTAATAACAGTATTTCCTCTTCTTCTTACAGTACTTTCTGAGAAAATGAGGCAGTGAGTACATCCAGAAACACACTAATATTTAATGAGACATGAAGTGGAAAAACTGCATTTGCAACTATATTTACTAGTACAGGAGTCAAGGAATGAGTAATTTGTGAGGAAAAGCTGCAGTAAACTCACTGGACATTAAATGTGAAAGCTGTGACAGAGCCACATACAGTAGTAATGACAAAAGGCATTCAAGAAATGTGTGGTAGTTCCTCATTCACGGTGTCCTAGACCTCCAGCAACAGTGCTGTGATGTGAACCAGCTGAAGATGGTTCCAAACAGAGTAACTGTAACACTTGGATATTTAAAAGACACACTGCAGGAAAAGCTGAATGAATTAGAATTGCTTAGTCTGAAGTGGAGGTAACTACAGTGAGAAATGTGGTAACCAACTCCAACATGTTAAAAATGCCACTTCAAAGAGGGACAAAGTTTGTAAAGAAGAAGAGACAATGAATTTCAATTTTAACAAAGAATATTCAGATTACATAGTAGGAAAGGTGCCAATAAACAACCTGGGGAATTCCAGAACTTGTCATATTCTAGAAAAACTACAGTTTCAGAATTTCATTATTAAAATCTGGGCATGTGTTTTAAAGATCTTTTCCACCAGCACCACCCCCTACCCATTTAGCCTGTGCTCAGACAAATCATCAGCCTCAGAAGACATAGGATTTTCCTCATGTTTAACCTGAAAATTCAATGCATGAGTGCATTACACAAACATGGAATGAAATTAAACTCAAGGTGCTTCCTTTCCAGGTTGTTCTATCTCCCTTGTAACTGCTTCCCTGTCTCTGATTTTAGGTAGATTATGGAAAGATCTACATTTAAAGAGTCGATACTTTGAGAGGTTACAGTCTGCTCAAAAGAAAGTGGGAATTTCATCAAGACATGTCACAACTGTAGTAGAATCTTGCCAGAAAAATAATCTGCACCCTATGAATTTAAAAATCTAGTAGCTGACAAGTGACTTTGGCATTAAAAATTAATTTTAAAAAATTAAGTTGAAAAAAAAAGAAAAAAATTCTCCCAGAAACAGAATGACCAAGAAACACAAAACACAAAGGAACAATGCTTACAACAATGTTTGCTGCTTCCTACTTCGCCTTTTACAATGGCAGCAGATGAACAGGTGACAGCAAAAGCCAACCACCAGCACAAAGGAACCAACCCACTCAGTGTTCAAGCTAAGAACTAAAATTAAACTGACAGATTACAAAATTCCAGATTTTAAATTCCAATATCCCACTGAAAGAATGGAAACTACTAATTAATTACAGAAGATTTTGTAGTTTATGAAAGAATAACTGAGTTCTTGTATCTTAGAGCTCTGTCTGCCTTCAAGCAAAGAATGAAAACTTCCTCCATCCCTGTTCCACTGATACTCAAGGGAATACAAGACTCAGTGGTGTTGCTTTCCCAGCTACCAGGCATGTACAGAGAGCAATGTTACTGTCCTTGTCCAGCTGGCCTTTCCAATGTTCTCCCATCCAATAAATACCATTTATACTGTAGCCCCTTAAGTTCCATTGTTAGATGAGTGCAATAGTTAGCCACATCCTTCCCTGTAAGGAAATGTTGCTAGAGCAAAGCTATTTTTAATGTTCCTCAGGCCATGATGCAGACACATGCGGTGAAAGTAAAACCTGGACATTTGAATAACCAAGTGAAAAGTATAACCAAGGCATAGCATTGCTTACATAATGACACTAACCTTACATTTTCCCAGGCACTCAGCAATAGCACAAGGGGCCATGGGCTCAAGCTCTGCCAGGGGAAATTTAAGTTGGAGATCAGAAAAAAATTCTTTCCAGAGAGAGTAATCAGGCATTG
>JAOXXN010000395.1:131355242-131366605 GCA_026770055.1 Myrmophylax atrothorax
ACGCTGAGCCTCACCTAAAACATCCCCTGTGCAGGCTGGAAGGGCACACCCATGTGGGGAGAGCCCTGCCCAAATCTTTGTTAGTGAAGCCTGGCCATACATACACACATACAGAAAGAACCTTCAGATACTTCGCACTCCACGTATTTTCACACCAAGCAAGTGGCAAGGCAATCAGTTGCTCCAGAGTCACAATTTATACATGACAATTCACATCACTGCTAGAAGGCTCAACCTCTAAGAAACTTTGCGCCAACTTCACTAAATAATTTAATTAATCTCACCATTTAACAACAGCATGTTTTATTACAAGTTAGGAACATGCACATGCTCATTTTGTTCACCCCCAAAAATCAAATGCTAACCACTTTTGAACATGAAAAAATACAGTTTGCACAAATTAGTCATATTATTCAGAGAAACAATGAAAAATCAAGACATTTAGAGTGCACACACACTGTTGCTCTGGAGAAACTCCTGGAAAAAAGTAAAAGCAAGAGAGCACAGGCAAAGTTCCCTTGTGTCTGTATGTACCTGCCCCATGCAGACATGCTTTCTGTCCCACAGGTAGAGCCCATGATTATTCTATTTCATAAGGAACATCCTGCTTGAAACAGATGACTTTTTCAACACATGCATGTCTGTTCTCCCATGAATCTTGTGCCTGCTGATGCAAGCTGTTCTACATTTTCATAGCTTGAAAAAAGGAGAAGCAGCAGAGAGAGTATCGGGCTGTCGGCTCTATTGCTCTACAGTCACAGCACCAGGACACTGGAAGTGCTGCAGGGCTCATTACATGTTCCCTGGAATTCCATCAGAGGGTCTCTCTTTTCTGAGAGAAGATTCCGTTATTATCTAGCAAAATTATTACAAATTTCTGAGGGGGAATGGAAAATGTAAGACCCCTGAAAGTTCCCAGACTCATAACTCTCACTATAAATCTGATTTGCTCCAGCAGAACACCAATTTTATTTTGTTTTTAAAGATCAGTAGTTTAGCACAGAATTCAGGAATATACATTGCAGAGGAGGCTTTTGTCAGTAAAGCAGAATTTTTCAGAAGGCAAGTATTATAAGCAGTACTCACAAGAACTATGATCATGTCTGCTTTCTGAAACACAAACTCGTAATGCATTAAGATTTGTGATGTTGGGAATGCCATAGAGGTAATTTCCATAATCAATGTGAGTTCCCACACATGACAGAGAGGCACAGAAGAATGCAAAATCTGGAGGTAACACTCACGTTGGCTCTGCTTCTTTACCATGTCAATGCAAATAATGAGAACTTACACCTGGAATAAAAACTTGCACCCATAAAGCTTTAAAAACAGACCATGTTATTTAAAAACTGAACTTCTACTGTACTTTTCTGCAGGTGGTCAATGCAACTTTCAAACACAGCTTTTTCTGCCACAGGGTATCACAGATTCTTCCTGTATTTCAATACATTTTCAAAATAGCAGAACAACACAAACTGGCACTAATACAGAAAATTCTAATTGGACAAAAAAATTTAAAAATCACAAATTGCATACCCAAATCATTGGAGTTAGTTCACAAAGTACTGACTGTGTGTAAAAGCTGTGTCTATAAGTATTTAGTCAGTAAAATAAAAGGCTGAAATGAAAAAGCCAGGCTGGTTTCATTCCTCTCTAACACCAGGGTGGTCTACGGGCAATTTTTGATACCACTGGTGTTGCCAGGGAAACAAAATGAAAACAGGTGCCATCAAATACAAATTAAAGATTTAGCTCTATTTTAAACCACCTTAAAACAAAGTTTCCATAAACTTAACTGATACTACTACAAATTTGACGATACTTTATAACAAGAACAGGATTAAAAGTTGTCTTTAGACCATCAAGTTTTAACTGAAACAATTTTAGACTGATTGGCAAGCCTTCCTTTTAAATAAATAAATTTCTTCATTAAATATGCATCATCCTCTTTAAAAATTGCCTAGTGTAAATTTTGAGGCAATATAATACCATGACAGAAAAAAGGGTACATACACTCTTAATAAGCTTTCTTCATTCCAAATTTTACCTTCCTTTCAATCTAAGCAATATTTAGATTTTTTTTTTAACAAAGTAAACAACCAGTATAGACCTAAAGCATATAAAACTCTTACGGTAAGTAGCAACAGAAGCTTAATATTTTCCTCCTAATCTGATTGTGGTTTTCTCCCATGCAATAAAAAAATCAAACATCCCTTTAACTAAAACCCGAGTAAATACACTTTTGCTTTTAAAAATTGTAATATGCTAAGAATTTGACAATAAGCAGTCAAGTCTCTAAAGCACTTCCTCCAGGTCAACGAGCTATACTGACAGAACACATGTTTAAGAAAAAAATGAACATACAATTCATTTCAATAAATAAACATTATTTCAAGCTTCCAAGAATGCCTTAAAATTATTTACTGAGTTCTTTTTTGGCTTAAGAAGACACTAGTCATATATAAGAATCCAAATAGAACTATTTCAATTAAAAGCAATACAAAAATTCTCTCCTCTTCAATAAAGCAAGATGTCAGAGCCTTGAATAAAAATTAACCCTGAATATTCTGTGCTAATCCTGGAACTTGAAAGATAATAGAAATAAAAAGAAATAGAAGCATTTCTAGTAATACAGCCCCTCATTTAAAAGTTTTGAAATCTGTGGTACATTTTACATTACCCTGCAAGATATTGTAAAATTTTTAGGAAAATAAATTCTGCTAAATTTGTGCATAAACATTTAGCTAAATAATTGTTCAAGTCCAAGTTAAAAAGAAACTGAATAAATTCAGCATACAATGACATCTACAAATGAGGAAAAGGGTTTTTTCTTTCTTTTTCAAATAACAATGGCTGTAAAGTTAATTTAAAAAGTCTTGTGCTGCTAAAATTGCGATCCTAGTTTGAATGTAACACAATGATTTACTACAAATTGCCTATTTCAAACAAAATTTTCTTGAGATCTTCAAGTTGCAAAATCGTTTTGTTTTGCACTCTGATCTCTGTTTACAGTATTATTAACATCACAAATGAGCAAGTCTACAGTAATTTAAAACTAACGAACGTTTTTGGTGGGGGGTTGTTTGTTTGTACCATTTGTCCAGGGGGAAAGCAGCCGGCCCAGCCGCTGATGGCAGCGATAACCTGGGCCATCCATCGCAGGTCTGTCGAAAACATTCTGGGCTTAACCCACATTAACAGTCCTATAAAATAATCTTTAACAATAATTACAGACATAGAGACTGATGCAATACTCCCCCTAGTCATCAAGAATACTTCCATTAATTTCATGGCTTCATTCAACCTCCATTTACTCTTCCAACATCTTTGAAAAACAATATTGACAGGTCAACCATTTCCATACTGAAGTGTCTTGTAAATAACGGGTAGTATCATAGTATGGTTCTTTTTTCAGACTAGCACTTCTAAGAAGAACATGAAGATGTACAGCATTACATGAAACCAACCAAGATCTAACTTCCTTTTTACAGTTATTTTAGTTAAAGTTTCAAGTTAACTCACTTGTGTGTAATTATGAAATTACTGTACTGATCTTCTGCTTACTTTGAAAGTGATTAATCAAAGTCAGAGAAAACCAACCATCAACTGAAGCATGTTTCAAATTTCCTATTCAGGGGTAAGTCTAAAAAGATGAACTAATTTAATTTTAATTAAATCCTCATTTAGAAGCATGAAATAAATGTTTTCCATTTAATTCAAATTAAACTCCAGTTCCAGTACAAATTTCAAATATTCTCCGCTTCTGCTACTTCATTACACATGACAGATTAACATTTCCTTTTTGCACACATATGCAACCAGCAAATCTGGTATCATTAAAAAAATGTAAAGAATTTATACTTTTAACAGTAATAAACATTCATTCTACTTCCAAAACTTCTAGTGATACGAAGAAGATTCTAGTGATCTGAAGGACTGAAGATGCATTCTCCAAACCACGGTGAAACATTCATGCCAGATTCTATAACCACAAATGCTTTTAACTGCACTTCATTTATACTGCAACGGTTCTACTGTGTGAACTTTCAGGACATGTCTTTACTGAAGGGAAAAACAAGACATGGAGATGCCAGAAAGAAGAAGAGTAGATAAAAAAAGCAATGCCCACAGGAAGAGCAATTACACACGTTAGACTGTAAACTTTTTCAAAAGCTGCAATGTGGACAAGAACAGGGTCTTGTCATCCTCCTATTTGAACATCAAACACATCTCAAGCCATCTATGTTTTCACAGTGCACTTATCAATGCTAACGTTGTATCAGTGCTACTGTATCATTCAGGAGTGCCATATCCAAGGAGATCTGTCAATCTTTTCTGAGGGAAGCCAGGCAGCAAAACCTCTTTGAAAACTTCTTTGGGTTATTAGGGAGAAAATTTTTATCATCAGTACGTTTTGCTAGAGAACAAATGGTATTCTTCCTCTGTTGCTTTCTCAACAGTATTACAAAAACCCTCCTTTCAAACGAAATGGGCTGATGTTAAGCACACTATCCCCTGGCACAGCAAGCTGTCAGGTCTTGGAAACCGACGCTGCCAGGCTTGCACATCATCCTCGAGGAGGCTCAATAATGTAACTTGATCTGGTAGAGTCAAGCAATGAACTATCAACTGCAATGTAAGAAAATAAGTAAAATATCACAGGCTGTATTTCAAATTTGCAACCAGATACTTCTAAACTTGTCCTCAGTGTGTGAGGACAATTCACAGCTCAATACCATTTCTTTTACTCTATCTTTCTTGGCTAAGTCATGCTTGGTGTACAGGAATTTTCTTTAAAATTCTATGCTAAGCATGTTGAAAAACTGCAAGAAATTATGTGTCTGTGTCACAAGAAACTGGACTACACCCCAGGGGCACTTGCCTGGGTTGACTTCCTCACTCATCAGAATATTCCCCTGTCTTCTCTACAGCAAGTCCACAGAAGGTCTGATCACAAACAAATAAATAAATTAAATCCTTTGAAAATCGCTGCCTCCACTAATACTGCAGCCATTAAATACTAAAAAAGAAGTTGCATTCCAAGGGTACTATGTCTGTATCTATGACCAGCATTTCCATAAAGTAAGGAAGAAAGGATCTGAAATCAGCAAATACAGGTAAGTGAACACCAAGCACATTTTAACCAACATAATAAATCATAACTTACTCTTTGGAGAACTGTTTATATCTTGAAATGAAAAAGAAAGAAAATAATTTACAGAACAGGATTTCTGCACCTCTATGAGCAGCTTGCCCAGAAGTCACAAAGAAAACTTTGACAAATCATGATTTTCCTGCAGGACCATAGTTTGTCCTTGATTTACTTTTCAATCCACGGCTAAAACTAACTCAACTACAATGGAAAGCCATGTCAAATGGACAAAATTACCAAGTACCTAAAAACTGTCCCTTTTCACCCAGTAAAAATGACATTACTCCAACAGTTAACACTTGCCTCAACTGTATTCCAAAAAATTTAGAAATTTATTTCCTCAACTTAAGGTACATATAACAACCCACAGAAAACATGCTTTTACATACCTATTAAAGAATGCTGACCAAAAAAAGCCCCCAAGTCCTATTCTCATTCCAATTACAGCAAGCACTAACTGGCATCTTAACTCAGAGAAAGAACAATTCTGGTGATCAGTAGAGATCTATTATCCAGATATTAAGGTTCTAGCAAACACTTTGAAAATATTTTATTTAGGTATCACATCAGTTCATTGCTCAAAATGGAACATGCACAGACATGAAAACTCAAATGTACACAATTACTTATTTTAATTTGCCCAACATTTATCATCTCTCCATTCCAGAAGCCTTGTTGAAAGGAATCAAATCTTGAACAGGGTTTTGTGAACTGGTCTGAACCTTGGTAATAACTTACCACACCAGCAGCAGTTGAGGTAAAGAGGTCTGTTCAAACACCAGAAGCACTGATGATTCGTTTTAAATAAATAAATGTTTCTTTTGACAAGTCAAATAAATCCGGAATCAAAAAGCATTTGGCACCTTTTTTCTTTCATTTACTGCAGATAGTTTTGTCTCATCTGGTTTGGGTTTTTACTCATGCAAAAAACGTCATACAACAACTGTTCATGTTTTATCAGAGCAGATAGACAGCTTACTTACTGATCTAGTGTAGCAGCATATTTAAATGAAAATTTAAAGTTCTCCTTTTCTGAAAACCCTTAAATAATTAAGTCACTCTTCCTTAGCGTTCAGTCTTGGAAAGTAGTTGAACAAAAAAAGAAATTCACCAAAGATACACTACTGAAATCACCACAGGTATTAGTGTAGGTGCAAATGGTCTGAACCACATACTACTAGTCCTCAAAGAGAAAAACATTACATATTCTATTACCATAGGAACTTGCATTTCTCACTGTGCTTTATGTGGAAAGAAATTCCTTTGACACTGACTTTTTATTTTTTACCTTTTTTTGCTGAATCTATATAGAGAACATACTTTGTTTCCTACTATACAAATACTGTCTAGAATTAACTGCTCATTTTTTTCCCTTGAATAAAGTTATAACACCTATTTGAAATTTTGGCTATAAACAGTATCACAGAGGGAAATATATTGTGAAGCAAAACCTGCCTTCAGCTGCATTCAAACTGAAGGCCACTGGAATTTCCCCCGTGAAGTTCTGCTCCATTGCTGTCCAATTTTATTGATATGCCCAATGAGAAAGAGTCCGAAAGGACAGGCAGCACAGCTACAAAAAAGTCAGTTTGCCTCTTAAAACAAGCTTTTTTAAGGGCCACCTTCAGAGAAGCTTTGCAGTCTGCAGACACTTACTAGTCTATCTGACAAAGGAAGAGGGTTCTCTTCCCTTTCCCTCAGACTCTGCATTCACAGGTTAAAGCAACGCAGAGCAGCAAAACCACCATGTCATCACTGCACCAGCAGCTACAGCGTCCAAGCATGAAGGTACCTGGACACAGTGACCTATGATGTGCTTATGGATACAGCAGCTTCATAGAATCACAGAATCGATTGGGTTGGAAAGGACCTCCGAGATCATCGAGTCCAACCCTTGGTCCAACTCCAGTCCCTTTACCAGATCATGGCACTCAGTGCCACATCCAATCTGTTTAAAAATCTCCAGGGATGGTGAATCCACCACCCCTCTGGGCAGCCCATTCCAATGCCTGATTACTCTCTCTGGAAAGAATTTTTTTCTGATACCCAACTTCAATTTCCCCTGACAGAGCTCGAGCCCGTGCGCCCTTGTCCTATTGCTGAGTGCCTGGGAGAAGAGACCGACCCCCACCTGGCTAGAACTTCCCTTCAGGTAGTTCTAGACAGTGATGAGGTCACCTCATCACTCTCTTTCACAAGAGAGCGATGAAAGACAATGGTGTCATCAATCACAGCCAGCACAGTTTCGTGAAAGTCCTGCTTATCAAACCCAATTTCCTTCTATGACAAGAAAACCCACTTAGTTGATCAAGGGAAGCCAGTTGATGTAATCACTTTGGATTTCAGTAAAGCTTTTCATACGGTCTCTCATAGGAGCGGCTGTGGCCACTTGGGTATATTCAACCAGGAGAAGAGGATCCTGAAGGGAAACGTCATTGCAGTTATGACTTCCTCTTCAGGGGAAGAGGAGGAGCAGGCACTGATCTCTTCTGTGTGATAACTGGTCACAGGACCCGAGGGAATGGCCTGAAGTTGTGTCAGAGGAGGTCTAGGTTGTATATTAGAAACAGGTTCTTCACCCAGGGGGTGGTTGGGCACTGAAAGAGGCTCCCCAGGGAAGTGGTCACAGCCCCAAGCTGGACAAAGTTCAAGAAGCATTTGGATGGTGCTCTCAGGCACCTGGTGTAACTCTTGGGGATAGTACTGTGCAGAGCCAAGGGTTGGACTCCATCATCCTGTGAGTCCCATCCAACTCAGCATATTCTGTCATTCTATGATTTTGAGTCTTCAATATTACTTTGCAAGATGATTTCAATTTCCGTATTAACAGAAGAAAAAAGTAGAAACAATGTAATTTTGACTGGAATATTGTAGTTTGATCAACCACTATGGTAATCTGTCATTGTCAAAATTTTTGCAACCCTGATTGACAGTATGGCAGTATGTTTCAATGTATCAGCTGTTTGATGCAGGTAAGAACCACTAAAGGGTATTTTTGACTGCAGTTGCATAAAGGTGCCGTTGCCACAGTAAGGCTTTTATGTGTTTATAGGCAACAAAACTGAGTAGATATGAGAGTTTCTTCATAGTGGATATGTGAGAATCAGATCTCTTACTAGATTCCAGCAGTAGCTTAATGTTTATAAATCTCTTCCCTGAGCACAGTAAGTGAATGTTTATCTGTATGGGTCTGATCTAAATTGAGTTATCCTGATTAATGTCATCTGAAAATGACACATAATTTCTTTAATTCATTTTATCCCAGGCCTCAAGAGTTTATGTATTTTACAATTTACTTTTAATCTAGCTAAACAAAAATGCATCAGCACTAAGAGAGATCACCAGCCTCTTATGTAGCTTAATTTATGAGTTCCAGTTTGATCATAAGCTTTTATATTTTTTAATTCTTAGAGTTATTGAGAGTTCATGGGGTTTTTTAGGTTTAGCTGTGATAACTGTAGGAGTTAATCCCATTTTTGTCCTATTGCAGCTAAGCCTCACAGAGTTTATGGATCTAAGGCTTTGTTTTCTGGATTGTGGGCTTCTCTGCTGGGGTCTTTGATTGGAAGGACCCGTAAAAGAAAGCCTCCCATCCATGTGCCTGCTTCTCTTGAAGCTGGCTGATTAGCAAATAGTAGACCGTGCAAACTAGTTGTGTCTGAAATGGAGGAAAACAAGTCTCAGACCTACTAGATAAGCAGGAAGCTTGGTTGACCCTTGGAGGGCATGAATCAGGGTTGTATATATGGAGAGTATATATGGAGAGTATTTGGAAGGTTATTACTGAGTAGTAATAAGATACTAAAAAGTCATTCAGGGATCTTCATATGGGGAGATGAAATGTTGGTGTAATTGTGTCTTGGATCTGCAAGAAGGGAAGGAGAAGAGAAGAAAATTCTGCTGAGTAAAGAATAGAGCAGGAAGAGTGGATAAAAAAGATACCACTGATCACTATCACTGCCACAAAAGGGACTTCAACAGGCTTGAGAGGTGGGCCTGTGTGAACCTCATGAAGTTCAACATGCCAAGTGTAAGATCCTGCACCTTGGCTGGAGCAATCCCAAGCACAAATCAGCCTCAGTGGAGAATGGATTGAGAGCAGCCCTGAGGAAAAAGACTTGGGTGTGTTTGTGGACAAAAAGCTCAGTATGACTCAGCAGTGTGTACTTGCAGCCCAGAAAGCCAACTACATCCTGGCCTGCATCAAAAGCAGTGTGGCCAGCAGGTGGAGGGAGGTGATTCTGCCCTCTGCCCTGCCTTGAGACCCCACCTGGAGTGCTGCATCCAGCTCTGGGGTGCCCAACATAAGAAGGATATGGACCTGTTGGAGCAAGTCTGGAGGAGAGCCATTAAGTTAATCAGGGAAACACCTATCCTATGAAGACAGGTTGAGAAAGTTGGGGATATTCAGGCTGAAGAAGGGAAGGCTTCAGGGAGACCTTAGAGCAGCCTTCTAGTACCTAAAGGGAGTTTAAAAGAAAGCTGGAGAGGGGCTTTTGACAAGGGCATGTAGTGAATAGGACAAAGGGGGAAGAGCCTTAAACTGGAAAAGGGCAGGTTTAGATTAGATATTAGAAAGAAATTCTTTACTGTGAGAGTGGTGAGGCACTGGAACAGGTTGCCCAGAGAAGCTGTGGATGCTCCATCCCTGGAAGTGTACAAGGCCAGGCTGGATGGGACTGAAAGTAACCAGGTCTAGTGTAAGGTATCCCTACCCATGGCAGGGGGGTTGAAGCCAAATGACCTTGAAGGTCCCTTCCAACCCAAACCATTCTGTGATTCTATGATCTTTAAAACAGCATAGAGGACTTTCAGTGGAAGTCTTACCTTGTGCCTTGATCTTCTAGAAAAAAATTGATAAGAAATCAAGCCACAACAACAGACAGTAGCTCATGATGGATTCCTGCTGTTTTACGAACCATGAGCAGCCATAGAAGCTGAGGACACAGTTTCCCCAGCCTCAGAAGAGGTGGTACCAAATTAACAATGGAAGCTTTCCACATAAGTCTATCAGAGCTGAAGGCATCACCTGAGCTAGAGTGTGCCATTTCTTTTATATGCTCTTTGAAAACCATTATCTGATGTGGGAATTGAGGGATAGCATACTTTTATTCCACATATACAAAAGAAAGGCATTACATCACAGAGAACACTTATTTTATGCGGTGTTCTGTTTATATTATTAAGGTTAAGTTCAGATTTAAGCCCTGGAAGATGAAAACAAAGGTTCTGAGAGTTTCATTGATCTTAAAATGTAATTTTAATCTGTATTTAAATAGTTTCGTAGCAGCTTATTCAGTTATTCCTCATAACATAAATCCATATCTGTCAGTGCTCTCCTTTTGGCTAGCTTTTCATTGTTTTAAAAGTTGTAGTAAGCCACGTTGTGGTTACAGGCAACAAGATCTGGTTGTTCCTGAAAGAGTATTTAATGATTTTTACCCATGGATAGTGATATGGTTTTGCCAGTAATGGTTATCTGAGGAAGTGATGTCATGCAGAAGGTATTCCACTTCTACAACTTCTAATATGCTGCAAATCAGACTGAAGGTTAAAAATTTTGCTTTTATAGGCCTAGGGTAGAGTTGATAAATGGGATTCATCTCTTGTGCTAAGATGAATGTTTGCAGTAGCATTCTGCAGTTCAGCGGAGTTGTCTTTTACTGGATGCACAGATCTCAGATTGTCTGTCCAGCACAGGATAAAATAGTATTTAACCTGTGCACACTTGTATAACATAACACTCTGGTCATCAGTCAGTTCTTTAAGTATCCGTGTTGTTGGTACAAGGTTTCCTGTGTTGAAATAGAATAAGGGAGATGCTGTCTATTAAACTATAAGTATTTTGTCTGTGATTCTGGCAACAGATAAAAACATAGTTCAAATAGTATAGATGGTTGGAGTGAAAATAAGGTCCATATAAATTGATTAGGGACTGTGATTTTGGCATCAGATAAAAACACGATTCAAATAATAAAGATCCTTGGAATAGGAGGTGTCCATATAAATTGGTTTTACAAGTGTGCTTTTTGTGTCACTGAATTGTTTCAGTGATTATTACTGGGGAATAAGGTAAATAACTCCCTAATAACCCAATCCCGTCAGATCTGGGAAGCTGAGCAGGGTCAGCCCCGGTTAGTACTTGGATGGGAGACCTCCTGGGAATACTGGGGGCTGTAGGTTCTAGTCCTGAGGACTTCACTGTCACTGT
>JAOXXN010000395.1:131375071-131390089 GCA_026770055.1 Myrmophylax atrothorax
ACTTTCAACTTAGAAAGAACAGAATCAGCCTGTAACATGCTTTGTCACAGCACATGACTTGCCATCTACTCAATATCCAGCACTCTGTAGTTCCAGCAGTATTTTGATATTGGCATATAAGTAATGCCATTGATAACCACCACACAGACAATCAGAAGAAACAAAATTACTTATTTTAATACTAAAAATATGTTAAAGTCAGTGTTGCTCTCCTGATCTGGATGTGTTGTTCTTATACCATGCTATTCCTGATCAAACTGTATGGGTGATATATTTCCTGTAAAAGAGTTGGTTTATTTTAATCTGAGCTTTAAAACACACAGCATCATTCTTCCATCAGCACAGCACGGCCTATACCTTGCACCTCAGGATAAGTTCACAGTCATAATCTTCCTGCTTTGTTTCTGATTTCTATTTGAGTTAAGATCTTCCCTTAAAATGTTGTGGAACATTTATCTGCTTGCTCTAATTGTTGGCTAGTTATAATTCTGTATGCTCTGTCCCTTTGATGGGTTGGTGCTAGCCTCTAAATATCTCAATATTACAGTAATGGGCAGAGTAAGAACTCACTACCATGGGAAAATTACCAGCTTTACTCGAGTATAACAATGTAGGCATAGGATCATATGAAGGGAGGCAGCAGGAGTTACTCTTCTTACTGCACCCAAGTCATGCTGCACATAAAATCATACAGGAAACATGCTGCAATAAACATAACAACAAACAGTCGCTGCAGAGATGATGATCAGTGTTGCTATTTTTTCAGATTTGTTTTTGACTATGTAATCCCCGTAATGTAACTTTTGTAATGTTTCTTGAATATAATATGCAACAGACCTCATCTTCTCATTAAATAAGCATTTTTATACTAGATAATTAAAGACAGTGCTAACACATCTTCTACCTGTAGTTTGAAAATTACTATAGCCTAGCAGCAACGTAAAATTATCTAAAACATATCTAGCAGCTCATATGGAAAACTATTTCAAGAAATATCAGGCATCTCTCATGGTCAGTGCTTCAATATGTATACGTAGGGAGATCAAGAACTGATTAGAATACAACAGTCAGGCTCCTCAGCCCTTATTCTTCACTACCAAGTTCCAGCTTGCTATCAGACACCTATGAAGTACTGAACCAGATACTGAGCAGAGCCTTAGAAGTAATGCAGAAAAGTACAGAGCCTCTGCAGCACTGTACAAAGAGCAGCTAACAAGAGAAAACAGATTTTAACTATGATTCAGTAGCACAACAACATGGATTTGTCATGTCTACACAGGGGTGTGATCAGCACCGATGTAGATAGTTTGGTTGCTCAAAGTCCTTTTCTGACAAAGCACTGTGAATAAGGTTAAGAACTTCACTGGAAGTTCTTATCACAGGTCTGCTAAAACAATACAACCTTTCTAAAATGAAGCACTTATCTGCTGTCACTGTTCAAAAAGAACTTTACCATTATATAAACCACATTTGCTAATAAATCACTTGGCTCACAAACTACACACCTGCTCATACCATCCCCACTGGTCCTGACAGTATCACCAAGAGAGACCTTGGACATCCTGTATCAGTGAACAAGGATGAGCATGGTACCCTTCTTGATCCTGCCAGACAAGAGTAAAGCCTCAAGGAGAAGCATCTACAGACCCCCAGCTTCCAACAAGCCTGCTAACAGCCAGAAAGCATGAGCGTTTTTAATAACACAGGATCCTCAGAGGAGTGAGGACTACTGGGGAGAAACAGGATCTACATGACAAAAGAGGACAAGACTATCTTTGCTAACCTAAAGAGCTTTAAATCAGGTTCACCAGGGAACAGAAAGCAAAGCCTTCAGGCAAGTGGAGGAACAGAGAAAGAGGAAGCACATATCAGACAGGATTCCAAAGGTTTTCTCACTCCCTTTAAGAGGAAATTGGGCAGATGGGGTACACCTGAAACCCTGTGTACAAAAGCATACAGCATGTGATGCAAACAGGAAGAACTGCCAGCCTGTGCACAGCTGCGATGTCACTGGAATTGGCGGCACATGGGGATGGCTCACACAACTACCACGCTGGGAGAGATGGATGCAGCTCCTCACAAGCAACAAGCAGGAAGGATGCACAGGGTTCAGCACTACAGACATGCAGCTCTGCTACGGAATATTTTAACTTGAGAGTTTGTAGGTTAAAATCAGAAGAGTAGACCAAATGGTGATGTGGGTGCCATCCAGATGGTGGGTGCCCTCATGCCATCTGCTGCAACCCCCCCAAAGTGGCAAAGGCGATGAAGCCATCCTCAGCACTGGGGGAGATCTCTGATCACGGGCCATTGTGTCAACCACCCCAAAACCTGCTGGGAAAGAAACATGGCAGGATAAAAACAAAATCAAACCAGGAGTGAGCAGTAAAAACAAGAGATGTTCCACTAGACCAGCTACTGATGAGTCAAGTAAGCATTTAAACAGGGATGGCATGGCAGAGGTAGCCTTGGCAAGCAACTATCAGATGGTGGACAGTAAGTTATGGAGAAAAGTAACAAAAGAGTAGAAGCAGATTTCCAGATAGCAAACCTCAGCTTGGTAAAAGAACTAGCAAGAGGGATGCCAGGGCAAGCTGCCTCACAGAGCAATGGAACCTTGCTGAGCTGGTTCAGCATAAAGGGCAATCTCCTCCAAGTATGAAAACAGTCCTTCCTGCCATGCAAGACAACAAGCAAACACAGCAGGAGGCCACCTTGAATGAACTCAGAAATCCTGACTAAGCTGAAGGCCAAAAACCAAAACGTATGAAGAGCAAGAACCGATTACTAAAGACAAAGGACCCCTGCCTGGTTACCAAGGAGCAGACTTGTGTAGGCCGAGACTAGGGTGAACTTGAAACTGGGCTGCAAAACAAGATATATGCAGGGGAAAAAAAGAAATTTTGTCCTGCTGCTAAATATTGATAAACTATACAGAAACCCCCTAAACATCTTCTCTGCATCAGTCTTCAGTAGGGTTTCTCTGGTTCTCAGTTGTCCTGTCTACTATCAAAATGGAACAAGTTAGGAATTACTCTGGTGAATTGGAAAAATACAAGTCCACAGGAACAGATGAGACACATCCAAAGGTGCCAAGGAGTTGGGTAATGACAACTGAAGGCTACTTCTTATCAGCCCTAAAAAGTTACAGCAATGAGGCTGTCCCTTACGACATCATCATCTTCAAACAGCACAGGAAGAATGATATGAGCCATTACAGGCTGGTCAGCTCATCCTCAGTCCCCAGGATATTATGGGGTGAATCCTCACTTTTAGACACACAAAGAGTAAAAAGGTGATTGGAATCAGTCAGCACAACCTGACCAGAAGGAAACTGTGCCAAATCATCTGGCCACTTTCCTATGAGGATGAAGAGAGAGCTGCGGATGTAGTTTAGTTTGACTTTACAAAGGCTGTTGGCAGTCTCCAGTAAACATTTCTAGCTAATCTGAGGAATCATGAAGAAGATGTAGAACAAGTGGTTGGGCTGCCAGGCACAATGGTGGTTCAAATGTAACCAACAACCGGCTCTAAGCAATGTTCCTCAGCGAATGATACCAGAGTGAATACCCCAGCATCTTTATCAACAACCTGAATAACAAGATAGAACGTGCCCTCAGCATATTTGTGGATGACACAAAATAGGGGGGAAGCAGTCTATGCACTAAAAGGTAGGGCAGGATTGGCACACAGAGGGACCTCAACAAGCTGAAGGAATTAGGATGACAACAAATTTGGTAGTTCAAACAAAGCAGAGTCCCTCACTCGGGAAAGAAGGGCTTCATGCCATGAACAGTGTGTGGACTGAGGATCAGTGCCACAGGTAGCACTAATTACTGCAGGAAAGGTTCTGGGGTGGCTCCAGGAGACAAGCTGAACATGAGTCAGCAACATACCCTAACAATATACTGGCCTTCATTAGGTAAGCACAGTCAGCAAGTCAGGTCAAGTAAACATTCCCCTTTATTTAGCACTTGTGAAGCCAAATCTGGACCACTGTGCCCAGTTCCAGGCTGCTACCAAAGACATGCTGACAAACTAGGGAGTGCAGCACTGGGGACTAGAACAGGGGACGTACCAAGCTGACAGAGCACGGTTTGTCTTGCCTCAAGAACACCAGATGTTTCAATGCAATTTTAAACAATGTAAATGGCGGAGAATACAAGAAGTTCAAAAGGCTGGGGAGAAAGACTGTTGTAACTCCCCTCTCCAGATTGTTAAACTGAGCTGAACATGGTCCTGAACACTAACTGGACTTCACAATTACCCTTCCTTAGAACAGCAGACTCAACTCAATGATTTCCAAAGGGCCCTTCCAAAGTAAAATTATCACTTACTCCAAACCTGTGGCACACTGTTCACCTCCTTCCTCAGCACCTCTAAAAAAACCCATCCAATTTCTACATTTCCTCCACCTCCTCATCACAACATACAGCAATAAATCCATCCCAACTTTAATGCAGATTCTTTTATTGTAAAATAAAACACATATGGAAGACTGAAATGAAACTTGGCTTAATTCCTTGAATTGAGACACATTTTATTGCCCAGATTACAACTTTATATGCAGAGAGGTTGATTCAAATGGGAAACACATTAAAAAATTCAGCTGATAGTTCTGGCTCTCCAAGGCAAACAATGATGAGGTTCTTTGAGGGGAAAGAGCAGTGGGGGGAGGCAATAAGGTTAAACTTCCACCCTTTATTATAACAAATAAAACACTGTGTTTTGCAATGCAAGCTGTATGCAGAGTAGTAATAGATGACTGACCTGATTAAACATTCATTTACACTCTTATTGGAAGACTTTAATATAAATTTCTTTACAGTCTGTGTTTACATGGTTATTTTATTGTTTCAGCAACTTCAAACTGGCAATACCAAAACTTATTTACAAGAGGAGAAAAAAAGCTGCTGCTGCTCACATCAAGCAATTCTAAAAGTCTTTTATTTGAAATATCTTTAGCAGCTCGGATTGAAAAAAGAGTAACTGACGTTGAACCATAGATGTAACTTTTGCCATTCTCCCAAGAAGTGTCACAAATTTCTCTTCTGAGACTTGGGAGAGGGTGGGGAGAGAGAGGACAGCTGTTGAATATGCAACTAGATAGTCTGTACAGATCAGAAAAAGAAAGTGAAAATTCTATTTCCCCCCTCAAGATATTTTAGCCCCTCTCAGCTTTTAGCAGACCCAGCTGCAGAGAGATCGGTAGCAAATATAAATACTCGAACTCAGAATATTCTGTGACTCTGTGATTGTGAAACCTAGCAAATATAGCCATTAGAACTCAAGAACTATTTTGCAAGCTTTCTTTCAAGAAACACACTTTAAAAACAGAAAGTCAGTGAATTATATTATGCTGAGCATTTTAATGTTATGTGGCTACCAACAGTTTAAGACTGTCCACAAAACAAACTCCAATATTCTATGCACCCTGGGTAAGATAGGTAGGAAACTACAGAAATCATCCAGGAAGCTAATTCTCCTTAGAACTGGCGTGTAGATGTTCACAGCACTAGTTAACAACAGTATCTATTTTAATGAAAATATGAAGGTCAGATTAAGTTTAGGGAAAGATAATTCTGTCTTCAGAGCAATTGTTATAGTATTTTGCAAATAAATACCAGACTTCAGAGCATGTATTATTTTACTACCATATTATTCCTTCTGAATGAGTATGATCCGCCCACACTGAGTCCTGTAGAAAAAGGGGGAAGAGTAGACAATTAAGTGTTTCCCACTGCACACGTACCAGAGGGTGCTGCACAGCCAGTCTTCATTCTGAAACTCCCCAACTTCTGAATGCTTTTTTGGTCAACTGTATTTGCATATAATATATACACAGTTATTTTGGAAACAATTAATAACAGTGTAGCTTGAACTTTGTCTTCTTGCATGAAAATTAGCCAACTGCCAACTTTTGAATCTGATCCCCCAAAAAATCAGGATTAGAATGACTCAATCACAAACAGTGGATGATCAAGTGCATCCCAAATTATCACTAGAGAGGCATGGCTGGTAGCATGTAAATATTTCCCCATATGATAAGAGCAGCCAGCAGGAGTCAAAAGTGTTGCTTCACATTGCAATTATCTCATTCTATTGCAAGCTGCCACTGAAAAAGTCTCATACCTTCTTTTCCTTCCCTTTCCCCACTGCTCATTCCTAATGTCTCTCTTACATCAGATCAAGCCACTGTCTTGCCCTAAGTCCTGAGTTAGCTCATGAAGGGATGGGGAAGACAGATCAGAGAGGAAGAAGTTCCCACAATCATATGGTCAAGCTTATCCAAGATCATCCTGCAGCCACACACAATCACTGCATCCGGGGCATGGAAAATGCAGGAACACATCAGTCAGGTTGGACAACACCAGCAGAACTGCCTGCTCTGGCAGCAACACAGAGTTAGGCTGTACCAGATACACGTTCCAAACTAGTCTCTGAGAAAAGCAGACAAAACTAGAGCTAAGCTTTGTTGCCTTGGACCAATGAACACCACACCTCAGATGAGCTAAAAGGAATGGTAAACTCGAAGCACTGCTCACCTGCCTGGCACACTAGAAGACTCCAGGCAGAATTCCAGGGGCCATGTAACTTGAAAGTAGTGGCTTGGGCCTCTTGAATAAGAACCTGCTCCTGTCAAGCTGAAAACTTCTCTGCATGAATAGACTCCCAACAGTCACTAAAAATTGTCCCAACTTCAAATTTTGCTTCCCTTGATTTTGGTCCATTAGAGCAAAGCCCAGTGTTGCTCACTTTCTAGACAAACAAAACTTTTTCGTAAGTGGGGGAACAACACATGCAGAAAAAGAAGATCAGTAAATTCTTAGAGACAAGCAACAAAGGCAAATACATATTAATGTTTCCTCACCAAATATGAGGAGACATCCACCTTTTCCTATGATTTAATTTGATATGATCATAGAGTCATTTAGTTTGGAAGAGACTTTAAAGATCAAGATCATCAAGTTCAAATGATAATCCTAATGTTCTTGTTCCTTTTTCTTAGCTATCAAGATGCAGGAAATCAAAACTTTTCCTTGGCCCAAGCACAGTCTTCACTGGACAACTTAGGAAAGTTACAGAATATATAACTGCCCGTGTCTGGCCACATTCAGTAAGTATTCTGACAAAATAAGAATCAATTCCCTCCTGGCTTGAAAGTGAAGACATTTATTTTTTTTCTTATGAAACCACTCCTTGTTTCCATATTTAAAAAAAATAAATATATAACATGTGAGGTCATCAACAGAATGCTCAAGTACTTGAAGAAGCTTCATTCCAGTAATAGTCAGAAGCTTCCCATCACGCAGCAGTCTGGGTGATCAGATCACTGATCCACAAGGAGCAGGAGAATTCAAACAAGTCCAAGGCCTCTGCCTAATTCTTCCAAAACTCTCAAATAGACATTTCAAGAAAGAAATGGAGAAATTTGCTTTGCCTTTTTTTTTTGTTATAGGCACCAGAACACGCCATATCTTAAGCCAGAATAAATGTCTGCCCTGCTTGCCTGTCTCAATGTCAGCACATGTCAAGACAGTGGTAGCTGCCTGCTTCCCCTTCCCAGAGACCTGAAGCACACAGATTTCCTGTTTCAGCCATTAAACATTTGTGTGCACTCATTTTTTCCTGGTCTTACTTAGCTGCCTTTTCAAAACCAACTCTTGGCAATTACAAGAACTTCTACAACTACAGAGTGGACCTCAATCATGGGCAATAAAACTGTTTTGCTTTGCATCTACTATCACAAGTGAAGTCTTGTTTTGTAATAAACAGTAAAATCACCATGTCTTACTTTCTTTGTGCTACTCACCATTTTCAAAACCCTTCACCACGGTTCTCCCTCCAGGTACCTCTTCTCAGCACAGAAGAATCCAAATTCATTTGATATCTTCTTCTATAGAAGAATTCTTTGCTTCTGACTACCCTTGTCATTTTCCTCTAACTTCCATAGTTCTGCTACATCCTTAGTACTATTGTAATCTTTGACAACCACTTTACTTAATCGACTATTTCTAAACATCAAGCTGAGGTGCTCATGAACCTGAATATAAAGAATTTGCCTCCCTTGCCAAGCCAAATGTGTTTGTTCACATTTATTTGTGCTTATTTTCTCAGTACCACAAAGCCTTTCAAGTCTTTCCCAGTTTTAACCACTAGGAATAGAACCTCTGTCAGCAGTATTTTTACCCTCTTCCTGAAAGAGGATAGCACAGACCCATGTAGTAGGCCCAAAACGACCACTTACACCCTCTTTTTTATATTTAACACAATTACCCACCTGTGACAGAACTCCCCATTTACTCCATTACAGGTGTATTTTCTTGAAGAGCCTCTGGTGTGGCAGTTTTCCAAAACCCCTTCAGAACACAGCACATCCAGACCAACCTGGCACCAACCAGCATTAATTGTGTCCCTACCAACTTTACAGAACACGACCAGCCATGTACTGCATTGCTTCCCATTGCAAAAGATATGATAGCTTTATCACAAGTATCCATGTATTTACTGATTATTCTGGTTCTTAAAATAGACTTCATGCTATTTAATCACATTGACTTTAACCACAAACAGCAGAAGAGGAAGTTTGTCTGATCATCAGTATGCATTTTGCTCCAAGACTCAAATATCTCTTCCCCTCAAATCTTATTATCTAGGCCTAAACATTGTTTTCTCTCCTCTGCTTTTCCTCTCTGCTCTCAAGTACGGTGCAAGGAACATTCCATGTGTACAAAATGTGAAGCTCAGCAAGGAGAGTGTCACCTCAGAGCACATGTTGGTAAAAAGAACACCTCATGTTACAGCCCACTACTGAAAACAATGGACTAAAAGGTTAACTAAAGATTGTTTGACACAAGAGAACATTTTTCAGAGAAGTTTTTCTTAATTAGTAATAACAAAGCCTACTTCCCACAGGCTTCCTCTACATTACTGCTGTTTTAAGTCCATTATGACACTTCCATACAATCCTCAATTTGGTTCCTTTTCACATTCCTTACTGGAAATCTCTTCCCCTTCTCATTCCTTGAGTAATGACAGTTGCTTCCCATGCTCCCTCATTACTGAGCCAGAGCAAGACAATTATATGCCTGTTTCAAAACCATGCATGCACTAAGTGGTCTGCTGACAGACTGAGGTGGAAAGGGCAAGGGGAAGAAGCCACAGTTTTGCCTTGAACAAAGCAGCAATTTTCAAAGAACTCACAAGATCTTCATATTTCAAAATGCATTTGCTTCTGCTGCTGATCACTCCACAGCGGAGTGCACAAGGATAGTCAGTAACTGCATGAGCTTCCTTCCTGAGGAACCAACGCACAGGCCCCTTGGCATCACCCAACATCTTCTCTCATAATTCCAACTTCTATTCTGGCTTCTAGTCTTAAATCACAACTTAATTTTACTAAGTAATTTAAAACAAGACTCACCGTTTTGTTCCGCAGTCTAATTATGTCCGAAACAGAGCCGGCTCCACAATATTCCATAACGATCCACAGATCTGTGTTCTTAAAATAGCTGCCATAGTACTTGACAACATAAGGACTAGATGAAAAAAAGTTACATAAATAGACAAATCCAGCAGCAGAAAAAGATTCATTAGCACAATTCTTGTTATAAATTACAGTTTGAAAGACAGTAACACAGCTAAAGAGCAAGTGCAATCATACATATTTTAAAACTGTAATTAGTTTAAAACTGTAATTAGTTTAACCAGTGCCTTGTTAGAATAGAGTCTGACTACTTAATAACATTATAAAAGCACTACTACATACATACATATATATACACACACACACAAAACAAGTTTCTAGAGATACTCAAACACAGACAGTTTTCCCAAGCATTACTCTTCTGATACAAAGCTTTGTTTTTCCCTCCCTAAGGCCTCTCAGTTTTTAAGTCTTCTCACACAGCTGTTGAGTGGTTCCCTTCTTAAAAAGACTGCCTTGTTTTCTTCTCTCCTGCACAAAACAACATGGAAACTGATCCATGTTTTTCTGGTTTTGCAAGCATAAACTTATTTCAAGCACAGAGCCAGACTTACTG
The DNA here is from genome assembly GCA_026770055.1 of Myrmophylax atrothorax. Lineage (NCBI taxonomy): Eukaryota > Metazoa > Chordata > Aves > Passeriformes > Thamnophilidae > Myrmophylax > Myrmophylax atrothorax. Next base: position 131,385,115 of record JAOXXN010000395.1, read on the forward strand.
GCTTGAACAGGGCTTCCAGACTCACAATTGCATTCTCAAACTCATGTAAAGGGATAGTATTGTCACAAACAGAATGTGTTGCTTTGCTACTCATCATCTTGTCATTTGACATAATGCATCCTTGGAGTCACCAGCAAAAGAAAGGCAGAAGCAGATGTGATAACCATATCAAGGATTATCATTCAGAAGAGTTATTAGATGGTGTATTTATCAAAACAAAAGATTGAAGGTTTAGGGTGGGTTTTCTTTGCAGGAACTTGAACAATGGAGATTAGGGGTCAATTGCCATCCATCTCCCACAAGGTTGGGAAGAAAGATACTGAGATTTCAGACTGGTTTTTCATTAGAACACCTACACTGTGGGGTGGAATCAAAGACCATTTGATTTTGGAGCAAGGAATTATATTTTAGGATCAGCATGTCTGGCAGCAACATCCTTGGTTAGAAAACTGATGGTAAGAGAGGACCTATGGCTGCCTCTGCAACATGGTGCTATCTTTACAAAAGATAGGTCAAAACTATCAGCAAACTACTTCATGTAAGAGCAACTGTTAGTACTAAAGGAACGTGCCTTTCCAGAAGGCAAGGTGGGTCAGTCTCCTCCTAAATAATCAAAATGCCTACCATTTACAAGTACAACATACTGATCTTGCTCCTTGTGAATTTAGGAAGTGAGGCAGGCTACTGTTCTGAAGAAAACCCATTGATTTTTGGATAAATCTCTTGCCAGATTTACACTACATCACTATTCCCAGAAAAAAAACTGGTATTATCAATCAAGACATGGTAATCTTTTCAAAACATCAAGTGCTGTGCAATCTCGAAACGCAGTTCACATTTGCTTAAAGCCTTGTCCCAGTTAACTACACAGACCAGCCTTTTCCAGACCAACTTCTTGCCTTAGTATATATGCTTTTCCCCTAAAAGAGCTTCAGCACATACAGCACAGCCAGTGCTAGAAATGGGCATGGAGAAGAAAGAAAGAGTAAAGTGTCAAGATTTAATCATCTTATATTTGGGACACTGCAACAACTCAGGACCTTCCTGTAATATCTGTGGAATCATCCCATGTGAAAATGAAGTACTAAGAAGTGTGTCATCCTTCCCATCAGTGCTGCACAGCACTCACTTGCACAGACTGAATTTGCACAAAGACACATGGCACATACACAAGAACATGGGGCAGAGCTGCAGCCCAAACCTTCTCTTCAACCAGCAAATGGCTGCATCTTGTCTGGTGAAGGAAGAATTTGTGTTCTAAAATTTTGAACTCTTAAAAGAAGTTGCACAATACTACATGTCCAGTGGATACTAAATGAAGGATGTTGTTCAAAGCAAACCAGGAAACAAAGAACAAGGGGCAGAGAAAAGAGGGACAGGACAGGGGATACAAAAATAAGGCTGAGTAGGACCACCTAAGACATGAATGAAAAGGTCACAAGAAGCACAGTACAGAAAGGTGAAAATTTTAGAAAATTCTCCAGTGTCACCACTTCTTTTCTCTGTCAGTATATTTCACAGGCATCTGTTTTAAAAGTACCTATTTCAATTCTGGTCTAGTACTTAAAGACATACAAACTACAACCTTCACCACTGCTTCCAGTCAGCTCAAGCCTATGCAGCGACTGAGGGCCTGCTATGGGGTTAGAGGTAGGATGGAAGTCTTCCTGAGAATATATAAGGTGCCATTTTCCAACTTTTCCTATGTTTTCCTTCATCTTAGTGGAAATAAATGAAGCGGAGGGGATAAAAATAACTCAGAGCATAGCAACAAGAACCAAAGTGAACATATTTTTTAACTCTTCTTCCACTCCACAGAAAGAGTTAAAGACCTGCTCTGGGCATCCAATCTAGTTCCACAGTTAAGCAAACAAGATTGCAGCTTCCTTTTTCACCTGTATCCATTACATAAGTCCAATTGACCCAGCCAGATGAAAAACAGTCTCACCAGGATGAAAATGATCAAGAGCAGCCCCCAAAAAACTCAAGGGTCCCAAATTCTTTTAGTGTCACCTAAAATAACCTCACCAGACACCTTCTTGAGGAATGGTGGGGGGAAGCCACAAATCCTTCCTTTTCCTCCCATTCCCCTGCCTACACATTTAAAAAGCTTCAGAGCAGTCCATGCCAGAAGGGAATGGATTACAAGGTCCACTGCTTTCATCGGTCACAAATACTGAGATCAGACCAAAAGTTCCAAAAACATTTGAAGAAGAACTGCATTCTCACGTGCAATGTACTCTGAGGTCTCTATCTCTATGTTTAAGGACGAATATTTGAAACTCCTCTCCTTCTTCATGACCCCATAGGCAAGATGTTGTACAGCAGGACAATCAAGCTTCATGAAACACCTCAGCAAAACACTCAGCAGCAAATCTGAACTAACTCAGACTGCATTAAAAGGATTATCTGTATGTCTGAGGTGAGTACTGCTCACTGCAAAACAAGAGCAGATTTTTCCAGTTAAAGACAGAACTTCACACAGACACACCACAAAAGCAAAACAAAATTGAGAAGTAACAGGCCAATTGCTATAATACAATTCACCAAGTTAATGACCAAAGTAATCACTGTTTTAATGACAGTTTTGCCTTACTGGAGCGCAAAGCTTTCCTGGTGGCACTTCAAGTCACAAAAACAGACTCCTACCACTTATTAGATATGAATTAAAACCAATACTAGCAAATGTGAGTTTGAACTTGCAGCCTAAAACTCTACAGAGGACAGGAAATGTAAAGTAATTTCTACATCCTTGAGGGTACTTTATGTTACACTTCCATTTCTCCCAGACTAGCAATCACAAGATACATCACCTGTGAACAAGTGTAGGGTAACAGTCCACCAGAACTATTACAAGATCATTCACCTTTTAAAAGGTATGTTCCTGCATGAAAAAGGCAACCAAGAGAATACTATCATGGAAGTGAACTGCTAGCCATTAATCCTGTGATAGAACAACTTCACTGATCTTCTAAAAGGGATTAACTCAGAACTCACAAAGACATTTAAAGGAAACAGTGACCTTCAGGCTTGACAGTGGAACCAAAGGAAAACAAGCAGGAGGATGAGCATTTATTCTGTCAGCAGTGTCAGTTATGTACACTTGTACTTCCTACAAACTAAGGATAGGAGGAAGTCTGTAAAATGGTTCCTTTAATTACACACCTGGCTTGTACAATTTACTTTTCCATAAAAAAAAGGTTGCAGCTGCATATATTTCAGCTATATGTGCAAGTACAAATACATTTTCATATAAACTTCTATTAGGGGAATAGAAAGGTCATGCCTACCTGTCACATTGTTGCATTATAGAGATTTCTTTAATTATTTCTTGAAGATCTGACTCCACAGGGACCTGTTTAATTGCTACAACTTGTCCAGACTCTTTGTGTATTGCTTTAAACACACTACCATAAGACCTAGAAGTAAGAGAGGGAACATTATTTAAAAACAAGGTTAAATGCTCCTCATTTCCATTATGCATGAAAAGCCGTATGTTCAAGCAGCAGATTGAGGGCTTTTTCAGGATGCAAAAGGATCAGTTGTGCTGGGACTTCAGGAAATGTGTGCCTCTGAAGAATGCATCTCTGTCAAGATTTAGAGTTCCTAATCCCAGTACAGATGCAGGCACCTTTGCAGTGTAAACAAACAACAGACACCAAAAATATATAAAATATCTGGGGACTGTTGAAATCTACTGATGCATGCATTTGCTTTATTATTAAAACATTCCTTAGGACATTTACAGTCACTCTCTCTGTAACTTACTATTCCAACACATGCTTTATGTACTGTTTTTCCCTCTGATCCCATCCCCTCATAAATAGCTGCACTTACCCTTCACCAAGTTTCTCCAGAACATCAAAGACTTCTTCAGGCTGTTTAGTTAAACTATCTTCACTCAGCTTTTTCAGTTTGCTAAAAAAAAGACAAAAGTTATTTATTTGCTTGGAGGGGAAAAAAAGACACAAAACTCAAGCAAATTTTCACACAAGTGAGCAGGCAGAAAAAAAGATTATTAAGAAAAATACATTCCAATGAAAATAGAATACTTAATTGACATGAAGCAGTAAAATTTTAATCAACCATCATATAGGTTGGATAAAGTTAAGACAATTTTTGTGATTATCACTTTCCCACTAATGTTTGCTCAATTCAAAGCAGCATGGGATGTGCTGACTGTCCAAACCACTTCCTTTGCTAAAGTAGAAACAGACAAAGAGTACAGGAAAGTTTACCTTCCATCAAAAAGCAGCCAGCAAACAACATGCCCATCACTGCCTAGAGGATGCCATGTTGTTATCTAAGGAAGTATCGAGCAATCCTTCTCCCAGGGGAAGTATTCACTTTTTTTAAACTGTACCACTCCTACGCCAGTGAACGGCATTGCTAAAAGCAGAGGTCTGAGTCAAGGTGATCCTGGAAGAACATGGAAGGACTTGACCTTCACAGGTGGCAGCAAAACACCAAAATTCAACAGCTGAGTCCCATAAGAGCTGCTGGGGCAGCCCCTCTTGTATCTTCATGAACACACAGAGAGACAGATGCAAACCACTCAATAACACCCAATGATTTGTTACCACTATTCATGGTCCTTTGCAGGCGGCCCCACCTTTGCCAGCCTCCAGCATTCCCACCTATCCAGTCCCCCAGACTCCTGGCACATCTCAGAACACTGCTTGGCTGCCAGCTTGCAATGGAGCCAACGCTGACCACGGCACGGGAAAATACACCACACACAAACTGCAGCAAGGCTGGGTGGCTGCTACATGTAAATCCCTCACTGAAAAGTTACAGGGAATCTTGCTGCAAGACTGAAACAACAAGTTAACTCTACATGATAGCCAAGGGCACTATTAATGCAGAAGATGCATTGAAGAACAGCTGGTGCTTTAGTGTTGTGAGAAACAGAGTCTCAGCTAGATTTTTATATAAAGTTTATTATATGATAAAAGCAATTACAGGCCTGGGTGTG
>JAOXXN010000395.1:131397330-131407503 GCA_026770055.1 Myrmophylax atrothorax
CCGAGGTCCATTTGCCACGGCCGAGCGAGCTTGGACAGTGACAGTGAAGTCCTCGGGACTGTCACAGCACCCGGTACGAACCGGGGCTGACCCTGCTCAGCATCCGAGATCTGACGGGATGGGATGGCAGGGAGGCATTGAACTGCCTGGGGATGGCCCCCACTGAGACTCGAACTCAGGTCCTTGGGATTCAGAGTGCTCTCCTTTACACCACAGGACCGCCCTACAGTAGATTTATTTGCCTAACTAATGGAAGTTTGAGGTAGTAAAACACTTGGGCAAGTTCCATAAAATACTGAGATGCCCAATTTCCACTTCAAACTGATTTTAGATGTACAAGTATTGCAACACTCCCTCCTCAAAAAAAATCTGTGCTCCATACCTAATTTCATTTCTTTGATGTGCATTAGCAAGGGAATTTTGAATGACTGAAGTCCTACTGTTGTGCAAGTCTTCTACTTTGTGTGAGTCAATCCAACCCAGTTGACTCACTGCGGTGGAGCCAAATGCACAATGGCAATATTGAATGAACCCATAAAACAAATCACACACCACCATATGACCTTTTAGGTTTCTTTGTTTTTCTGAGTCATGGAAAAACTGCAATAGAACATCTTCCTTTGCACAACAAATAAATGCAGAGCTCTCCCAAGTATCATCCCACAAGCCAGAGTGGCTCACCAGCAGTACTGCCAGATGTGTCCATACCAGCAGTTTGTAGGATGTGCCGAACACAGACCCCAGGAGAAGGAGCCAGCAGATGCCTCAGATGCAGTACAGTATGAGTGCCTCAGGAAGTGGTGGGGAGGAACCCCCCCAAAACTTCCCATCTCCCAGTTCTAGGACAGGTGAGACGAGGCAGATAGCCAATGCTATGTGGCTAGTGTCCAGCTTGGTTTTACTGGGTATTTGGCTATATCCACTGACCAGTGACTATTTACAGTTCACCAGTTTCACCTAATGAAACAGGTCTGACATCCCTTTTTGGCTGTAATACTCCTGGAATGCAGAGGCTGTCTCCACATCCTTTAACACAAATCTTTAAGGCAGTATTTTGTCCAGGTTACTTCAGAGGAGGCATATTTTGCTTTCTCCTCTCAAGCCAAAGCTGCCACAAACTATACATTAAAGCAGGGAAAAGTATTCCTAGAAAAAAATACAGGTACTATATTATAGTTGTAACAGCAATACAAAGAAAGGGAGCCAAGACAGTGCTCCCTCTCCCCATTCGCAGATTCATTTCTTTCTCTGGAAAAAGTTAGGCCAAACAGTCTAATCTGCCACTTCTTACAAGAGTTTACAAGAACAAGTCTAAAGAAAATTTGTCCAAAAATAGCAGATTTAGATATTTGCTGTGTTCATTCAAAACTATTGAATACCACAATCCTCACTTCCAAAACATACCCTGACTACTTGGTAACTGAGTAAGAAGGTGGCAGGAGTGTCCTACATCTATACCACTGAAGAAAAGTGTGTAAAAAACCAAGATGCCTGAAACAGAACAAGGTTAGGTAACCTGGCTTTATAACCTAGTGAGGCAGACAGTGCCAAAAAAGTATGGACTCATTCCATGCTTTTCTCACAGAAATTTCATTCTGTCTTATGCAACTGCCAGAATGCTTTCTAAGTACATTTAGGCTGATAATAAAACATCAGTAAGATAACATATATATACCACAGTGTTTTGCAAGATCACTTTATTCATCTCATATAATTTCAAATGGTATTTTTAGTCAATGACTTTGGAATAAATAACACCATCTCACCTTTCCCCTGTGACATGAATTTGGGAACCGTGCTGTGAAATACGACACTGATTGGCTATTCATTACAATACTGTACCTAGCCACTGGCAAAGAAGGAACTTTGAAAGGGAAAACAGACTCCCTCTGTTCTACTGCCTCATTCAGGCTTTCCAGTAAAGGGAAGTCTAGATGTTCTGGAGGCATGAATATAGTATGAGATTGCTGGTGTCTAGACAAGATGGAGATGAGGAAGTTGCAGACAATCCACATGAGTACTCGCATGATTTCTTCCAACAGTAGGACTACCTAAAACTACCAGGAAGGCAGCTCAGCAAGAAAAGGCTTAATGTAGCTCAATCTTAAAAATATAGGAGAAAACTAACTGAATTACTCTTCTTCTGCTAAAGTATTTCATCCACTCACAAATTCATCAGCATGAATTAAGACTCCCTTCTCTGCAGAACTGGCATCAACATCAAATATAAATCCTTAGACTAAAGGATGGATGAAGACCATATTTAGTTTTTGAGTACTATAATTATTCTATATTACAATGTAGTTTTGTAAACAGATAAAATAATCTATATTATAATTACTTACATTGCAATGAAATCTGGAATCATGATGTCATGGACAAATATTAGGTGCCATATAACCACAAACTAAGAAAGTCCCCAAACCCCTAAATATATGAACAAACAAAAATGTTCCAAGAGGTCAGGCCTGCCTCACTTGCACACGGTTCATAACAAACCTAAGAAGTATAAAAATTACTTAAGAAGCTCATGTCTGAGTTTCTAACAGGTATTAGTAATGTTAGTATTTAAATTACAAAATATACTTCAAAGTCATTCATAAACATTATGCAAATAAATTACGTATGGTATAGTAGGGACCTTATCTTGTTCCTTTGGTAGCAAATAAAAGCAGCATTTACTTCAGAAGGTATTCGATCAGGCTCATTTAAACAAAGTGCATTGTAATGAGTACATGACGCAAGGAGAAAACAGCAGAATTAATAAATTGAAAGTACACGTTTTCCAAGAGGTAAATGTCATGAATCCCTTATGCTCCCCAAACAAAATACCCCTAGTCCTTCATTGCATCTATGGTGCTTTTCACAGCCCAGGTCTTTTCCCTGTATCCTTTCTACCCTTTCACCATGGTACCCCTGGTTCTCTCACAGGGTTCTCAGTGCCCTCTCCCTTTTTTGCCCCTGTATCATTCCACAGTAGCTCCATTCACCCGCTTCCTACGCCAAAACCTGCAATATCCGTACTGCCCACACAGACCTCCAAGCATGACCCCACCCCTGTTCTCCTTTAAAACCCCTCCACATCACTGATATCCCAACAGTGGCCCACTCTGGCATTCCCCCGCAGAGTGGCTCATCACACATGCCCGTTGGCGCGCAGCAGAAGGGCTTTGGCTTGAAGGAGAAGGGGGTTGGCTTGCAGGAGAAGGGCTTTGGCTCGCAGGGTAAGGCTGCCATCCAGTCCACAGTGTGGTCCCAAACCCAGCATCTAAGGACAGTTTCCCTTATTTTTCCCTTGCCATGGTGTGAACAGCCCCACAAAAAGAGCATTCTCTCCTCTACCCGTGAATTTTGTAAAAATAGGGACTTACTATAATTACAGACCTTCCGCTTTTCATGAGAAGTGGTTAATACTAGCCAGATAAGTCACAGATGATTGTGAAGGGGAGAAAGGCAGGGAATGGCAGGCAAGCACAAAGATGGAATGAATGCAGGAGCCTGCTTTACTTGGAATCCAATTCATAAATTCAGTAGACAAATAGTCAACAACAACATGTTTGCATGTCTCTCCCTGTGACTGCCTGATAGTGATCTGGTATGCTGAAAGTTAAAGAAAAGGCCTTGAAAGAAATACCAGCTTGTTTATACAGAAGATAAGAAAAACTGACTTCTGCCTGTATTTTTTTTCCTACCTATCATGTCTAATGTGAGGTAACCTTGAAAGCTTATCTAAGAATTTGCTATATCCTTTCCTAACCCAGTCAGTCATAAAATAGTTATTAATAAAATATAAAAGAACAGCATATTCTCAAGTTTGGATTAAAATGTGTATTTTTTAATAGAGAGTTTTTAATCAAGTTTAGGAATAAAAAACAATTGGGGGGTTTTCTTTTCCTGAACTATTCTCAATTTAATGGTTAATTAATGTCACCCAAAAGGAAATTTATTTTTTGCTTGTCCAACAGAAGAAAGTTGCAGAAAATAAATAGTCAGACAATATAGGTACAGATTCTGCCATCTGTATTCACTCTGTTAAAATTAATATCATTCTCAAAATTCCTGCTTAACATTAAAAAGAGGTGCAAACCCCATAAAATATGAACTGCACTGCTACAATCTCTCACTACCTCGTATGCATTATTTTGATATCCAAAATATTATTACTAGACCTAAAGACATTTGTTGATTAGGATAGGATTTTTCTGTTGACTAACCATTTAGCTCACAGTCTTGGTAACAGGCTATATATAGACTTACCATTTGCTATTTTTCCTATTATAGCGCACTATGGTAAAAATAAACCATGGATACAGAGTTGCTATTTACAGTTGACCACAGAAGATATTCCAGTTACTACAGCTGCACTGATTGTGCTCATGGGATCTACAGATTGTCATTAGTGTGAAAAAAAAAATCTCATTTCGCTTTGTAAAACAATTACTGTTGTTGTGGTAATCCTGAGGGTTACTCTGGATTCCCTTCTGGACAAAAATATTCCTCCTCTTTGTTGGAGCAACCATCTGCACTCCAGTCTGCAAAGAGGTGTGCTCACACCCTGGAGAATAAATAAATAACATTTAACTAGCAAGCCTTGATGCCTGCACGAGGAGTGGAAACAAGTATCAATAACTCAAGAAAGACTGAATCATCGTTACTTGATGAAGCAAGGACTACATGAAACCAACTTCAGCTGCCTGAATACACACAGCCTTATGCCCGAGGCTTCTACCTCTGTGACGGCTGGGTTTGCCTCTCACTTCCTAAAGCTCCTGAGATGAGACTTTGCAGAGTACATGACAGAAATGTTTGGGGAAGATTAGGATTTTTAATTTTATTTTTATTTTATTTTTAGGGACACTTTCAAGAGCTTTCAAGAGGCTAAATAGGCCCATTCTTTCAGATCCAAAGGAGGGAAGTTTCCTTGCCCTTGTGGGCCTTTCACAGAAGTGCTCGGAAAAGCATAAAAAAGGTGGGAAGCCAAACTACAGAATAACAAATTACAGATAAGGAGAATCCAATACAAACAGAAAGCATGTTGTGAATACTGAGCACTAAGAAAGCAATACTTACATTTTATTCACTTACAGAGTTTGGGGTTTTTTTTAGTCAAACCCTTTCTATTTTTTTCTGAAATGCATCTCCAGTTTGCTTCATAAATATTACAAAGCAAACGTTTTGTATGAGGAGGAATCACTCATCTGAGTGTTTTACAATCCAGAAACCACAAAATTTCAGTTTCTTACTTTTCTCCAACTTTCCCAACCAAAACATGCCAGAAGGTCATAACTCAAGTCCAAATAAGCCATTTGTATAAAATGTACAGTCACACTTTTAAAAAAAACGCTCTTAAAAAAGCCCTCAAAACCTAAATACAATTCCAGTCTTAAAACTTCACCAGAAGAAAAAAGTTCAGGGACATAACAGACTACATAGCATGATGGACTGAGAAGTAGAAATACATTCAAAACAGGAAAAACATTAAGATTTGCACTTACATTCCCATTTTACTCTTAAAAGCAGTGAGAAGCCTTTCCCAGAGCAGCCCATGTGCTAAAGAAACAGCAAATCAGCAAATAATAAAGTTCTGCAGAACTGTCTTTATACAATGCACTCATCTGAGTCTCCTCTAAGCACGTTTGGTTTGGTTCAGTAGGGGAGAGTTTCATGCCATCCTCACAGCTACCCAGTACAAGTCCTTAAACTGCTGTCACTACCAAGCAAGGGAACTTTCTGCTGAAAACAGAACTTTGAAGTGATGAGTGTCCAAAGATCAGCGTGTAAAACCGCAGCAAAAAGTAAAGCAAGTTACTATCTAGGGAGCTGATGAATCCAATTAGATTTGAGAACTAAGCTTTTTCCACTATTCCTTCACTAAAAAAATGTTTTTAGTGGAACACTAATGGATTTCTTTAATACCAAAAAAGATTTTATCAACAGCCAACTACACAGCTCATTTTTACCCAGGCCGGGTTTAGCAAAAAAACCAAACAAACAATGTTTTGGTGGTGTAATTTTCTCTGCAGAGCTGAGGAAAATGGAGCAATACCACATGCTAGGAGCTTTCTTAATAGAAACAGTTAATTTACCACATGAGGAATATCACATGCATACCACTTCCACCTAACATGAATCACTCCTTCCAGTTGAGAAAACTGAGGTCTTTTATCTTCCTCAGGGTGGAGTTCCACCTCCTCCCATAGATCCCTACAGAGTAAAACTGCTAATCGTTTAAAGATTTAAAGATGTTACTTCTTTTATGTTCATATATCACATTTCAATGTCTTCTAAACAGGAGGGAGCTTAATGTTTTTGTGTAACCTTGAACTGGCTTGTACACAACTTTTATTGCTTCATCCTTGAGCTCTTCTGTAGTTCCATGATCTAATTTGTTACACTGGTGGTATTAAGCTGCGCTTACCAGATTAACAACGTGCAGTTTGAATTCCTTAAAGCTAATTTTAAAATGAATGTGCTAATTTGAATACTAGGTTAAACAAGGAAAAACTGCAACAGAATAAAAAAGCCATACTCCATTTTAGCATATACTGTGTCTCTCCTTCAGTAAGATTAATAGATGGTAAATCACTGCCCTATGCAATTCAAACTAGGCAGAATGTCTCTAGGACCTGATCCAAAATCTATTAACATCAACAGCCCTTCTTTCAAACGTACTACTTTGGGGACCAGTTCTCATAGGACAGTCCTGTCTAGTTTTCTCATGGGAGTGTGAATATAAATGCAGATTTTTTTCTTGTCTGGTGTTTCCATCCTTGGCCCAATTCATCTCCCAGGGGGATGGAGGAGAAGTCAAAATTGGAGGCAGATCACATTAGACAGTACCATTTTTTTGACATAACCTCCTAATAATGTGTCATTTGTTCATTAGATTAGAAATTATGCAGAGAAGATAAACACTACAGAAGTCATCCCCTTATTGTGGACTAGCTACTAAGCATCTGGGATTTCAGACAGTGAGACTATCTGCTGTTCAGAGTCATGGGGACACTTATGCAAAGTTGCATTGCATATTAGTGTGTAATGCATACTATGCATCACAGATTATACAATATGCAATAGTATAGCAATTTTAAGTGAGAAAACATGTAAGTAGATTGAAGTCACACAACTGTGTTAGTTTACCCACAAATACATACAGCACCAGTTCTACAGCAAGTAACAGGAACAACACATTATAAACATAAAGGCTTGATTCTATGCTGTGTTATTGGCATTTTTCTTAACCTTTCAAAATGGTCTTTCTAGACCAATATGGACATGGGTTACTCAAAAGCTCTTAATTAAAGGCCTCAAAGACTTTAAAACTGTGTTCTAAAGTATATTGAATTAGGCTGCACAGGACCAGTTTTTGGCACCTGTTCTTGATATAAGGGAAAAAAACCCCACAGTAAACTAAGATTATTTCCCAGGAATTCTGCAATTTCTTGGAGAGATTAAACTTACTGCAGCTTTGAAATAACAGGGTTACTGTACATTCTGAATGGCTGAGTGTCTCTGCAGGACAGGATACCAGCTAGCACAGGAGTCTCAGGGGATTTTGCTGTAGTTAACCCATCCTTCTGTTCCTACTTTTAAATGCAAAAGAAGATGTTTGTGCTTAATGCAATATTTATAGCTATCAGTAATAGTTGGTTCTTTTCTGGTTTTACTGTACTAGCATGTACAAGAAATACATAGAACTATATATATTATTGCTACTACTTTGCAAGATGTTGTATATATTGCAAAGCTGGCTCTGCAGTAGAAAGCAGCTAAAGACCTCTGCACTTAAATCTGCCAAAGCTGATACAGCAATCACAAACATGTGTTGTTACATTTGTTGTGGCTCATCTCCACATGGTGCAGCTGTTGTGTTGGCTAAAGAAAATGCAGGCCCAAGGGAAACAAATTTAATTCAGCTGGGGGGACTTCCACTAAAAAAGTGCTTTAAGGAGAACAGGTGTCTTACAGTAAGAGGGATTGTTTGAGAAGTTTTCCCTGATCTTGCTTTGCTTCTAGGAAAGCTATTCTAAAGTGGTATGCCTGTGATAATAATCTCTTGTGGTCTAATTTTTAAGTAATACCCTTCAGAAATGCAATGGATTCCAGAAATTCTATTTTTGTTTGTTTGTCTCAGTCCTAGGACAGGAAAGCTAGCACAGGACCCTATCCTGCAAATTAGGAGCTGGAGGGAGCCTTGTTGCAGTTATTTGGATTCCTCAGCCTTGGGAAGGTTTGTTTAATCAACAAATGACTATGCCAAGACAGACCTGCAGCCCACGTAGTCACCAGCTGATACCCCGAGAGCTTTGCCTGTTTAAACCTGTATAACTATTGTCTTAAGCTTAATTTTTTACTGAAGTCACTTAAAGGTAGCTTCCTCCTAAGTGTGTTCTTATTTATTCAAAATAGATGAGCTAAACTATACTCTGTACTCTAATAATTAAGTGTATGTTTTTTCTTTTCCAGGAAAACATTTACTGGCCTACTATGACGCGTCCTCAAGTTCCATCGTGCATTCCTGTCTCTGCTTTCTGTGTCCCCTGGTATATCACAGTGGAAGCTGTTTGACTGGATTTCAGTGGCTCAGCAGCCCTCACGCTGCGGTCAGCAGCAGATCCCACAGCACTGAGGCAGTGGGATGCCTGGAAGCTGGACAAGACTTCTCCCAGCAGGTTTGCAGGACGCCTCTCTCTGTCAGCACTGACTGAACCAGCCCTTCAGGCAGAAATTGCAGCAGAAAGCAGGTCTTTCTCTTCCTCTAGTCAGCCCTCTTTCCCAAATAAGGTTATTCCAAATGGAAGTCTCTTATTTTGTAGGTGTCTTCATACTACACTTTCCTCCTTTGGGCTTTTACTTTTTTCTGTCTCCTACAAGTTCAGAATTCCGTCTCTTTGAGTCAGCAGAAGTCCAAATGGGGGATGATTTTTCTGCAGAGATCCCATTCTCACAGAGACAATCCTTCTATAGGACATATAGGAATTGCTTTCAGCTTCTCCTTCTCATGTCTTAACTAAATAAATGTTATGACAAAATTCAGGTTTTATTTTTGTAAGGTTAACCTTCTTAGCTCTCTCATCAATCTTTATGGGCAGATGTAGAGTGTCAAATGCAGACCTTGGGCTGTTTTTTAGGCTTTTTCTCAAATATCTGAATTGGAGGTCCAGTACTCCTTCTAAATAAAATCAAGAACTCAATGAGGTCAGTGGCAAAATTCATGAGACTTTTGATCTCCATCTATGTCTGCACATAAAGACCTGCAACAAGTCTTACATTTTCACAGACTTCTCCTTACCAAGGAAAAGAAAATGGTTCTGCCCTTGCCCTTTTTTTCAACAGGACTTGTGGCAAAGCCCCTCTGTCACACTGATGGTAGGAAATGCTATGACCATGCCTGATTTCAAAAGCCAGGAGTAGACGGACCTACTGGGAGGTTTTCCCCTGACAGTGAGGGGAATAATTATCCAAAGTAACAAAATAAACAGAAACAACTGTAAAGTGAAACCTGTGTTCACAGTGAAGCCATTAAGGGAACACTGACTCTTTGGTGTGTGTATGTACAACCAGTAGGTTTTCTGAACACTAAGAAAAAAGAATTATTATTTGTAGAGTGAAATAACTTCAGCAGAGTTTCTGAGGGTCACCCAAGGAAGCTGCTTAAAGCAATATCTGAATCTGAAACCTCTTGCTTTTCATGGCATTTAAGTGTGTGCTTATCAGGGAAGTTTTATGTTTGAGGTTCAGGGAGAAGGTGATGGCCATGTCCCCTGAATGCTTTCAGATGACTGATTTTCAAAATGCTGCTGGCATTCTTCCAGCCAGAGGCCTGGCCATTAGATAAGCTTAACATTACGGTGGCCATTTGCAAAGCAGATGAGAGCAGGAATAGCAAGAGGAAATGGGAAACGTAAGAAACATACTGGAACTCCCTGAAAATAAAGATGTAACCCTGGAAGGAAAAGTCTTAGATCCTTCCACTGAAAGAAAAACTGTTGAACATAGATTTTCAGCTGGTAAAACTATAACCATTATCCCAAGGGAGATAAAAGCTCTGGCTAAAGCAAGACCACCACAAATGCCAGTTTCAAGAAATCTAGAAAACATTACAATAGCTTCCTGTGTGACAGTCTACACCAAAGTTTCTAGGTGTTGCCAGATAGGATCCATTTGTTGCTG
>JAOXXN010000395.1:131426894-131458370 GCA_026770055.1 Myrmophylax atrothorax
GCACCCATCCTGTGTTACCTCTGCCAAACTAAGGACCAATTAAGAATGACAGGGAGAAATCTTTCCCCCTGGCTCAGGGAGCCCTGTCCAAGGGAGAGCAATCCCCTTGCACCAGGTCAGTGGAGAGGGCTTCAGTCTTAGGCCCCAGCTATGAGGATGCCAGAACTCCAGGATGGTCCGTCCATGGGGAGGGTCACAGATCCTAGCATGCCCAAGGGCAGCAGATGCTGACAGAGCTTGGGTAGCTGCACTGTCCCCGTTTCTGATCCTTGCTGGTCCTGTGGCAGGGAACCCTGATAATGAGTAGCAAGTCAAAACCAGCAGCACCTGGATCACAGTCAGGCCATTGGTGCAGAAAGAGCTGCATCACTGTCTGTGCCTGCTTGCTACCTGTCTGCTGCATCTACATAGGGCTACCATGCTCACGGAGGGGCCAGGGGCAGGGACCCCTAAGCCAGTCCTGCACTGCCCCATACCACGCAGCCAGGTGAATTTCCGCTGATGCAGCAGACATGGCAGTCTTAGACTCAGAATGTCATATGTGGTCAAGGCCTATCTCTCCATTTGCTCCTGTCAAGGAAGACAGCGAAGGAAAAGATGTTTCTGCAGCAAGAAATATTGGTCTGCTGGCTGAAGAACAGCCTCCCTAGTCAAAGTTTATGTGAGTAACATTACTCTCTTCCTCTTCACCCCCTGTGACTTGCATCCCTTCCTTTGCTCTGGTGCTGCACCCCTGGAACTGCCTTCTCCCCCACCCCACCCTGCCTTGTTGGCAGCCCCTATCCTCCCTCTTCAAATTGGTCCTTGCTCCACACTGGTCCTCTCTAAACCTCTCTTCATGGGCATCTCTTGCTCTCCTCTTCATGGGCATCTTCCCCATATCTGATTTCTTCTTGTCTGAATGATTCTTCTATTTCCAGTGCATTCCTGTTCTCCCAGCAGGTTATTTCCTCTAAGTTTCTCTATCCTCATTGTTCTCCGAGTTCCTGTCCCCAGGCCCTTTTACATCCCCAAGTACGCACAGCATGGCTGGGATAACTCCGTTTGAGTAAACACCCCTGTCAGGATACATATGGGCTTAGTCTGCTCCTTGCAGGCCAAGTTCCATGTGAAGTTTGTTTGGAAAGAACTTAATCAGATGAACAATATCAAAAGACAAAATTAAAATGATTGCATATTGCTAAGGTTTTACTTAATTGTTTGAGGTTTCTTATTTAATAATCCACCTCCTGAGCAGATTGTAAATTTATCTTCTGAGGATTTCTGAAGTTCAGTACCCAGAAAAAAGCTCAAATTGCTGAAGCAGGTCTATGACATGTATCTCTAAGAGCTGGTCCATGGAGTAGTTTTTTTTATTTAAACCAGTAGCTATCATATTAAAATGTCAGAGGATGATCTACGATTTCTCTTTACTATCAATATCCTTGCCTATGGCACTGACATGCTCCATTCACTTTTTAAAAGATTGTCTCTCCCTGGGAAGTTTCAGAGTCAGCTATAAAGAACATGTTAAAATACACATATGGTTTGTTGGCTTTAGACCTGTTGGGAACAGAAACGAGTTCTGTAAAGCTACCTTTTGGGCAGGGCCAGGATTTTATAGCCATAAAGTGCCATCCTGACTTTCACAATGCAAACACTAAATACAGCAGTATCGCTGTGACTGCTGTTTGTGTGAAGTATCCTTCTTCCCTCTGGAGCTTGGTTGCAGAACATAGCACACAGCTCCATGCTTCTGCAGTTTCCTGGAGCTTCCCAAATCACCTGCTTCCTGCTGCCACATGTTCCTCTCTCCTACTGCCCCTTCTTTTTCTGCACTTTTTTTTTTTTTGCCTGCACTGCCATAGTTCATTCTGCACCTTTTGCTGTGTTACAGGCAGCAGCTGCAGTGTGGTAGCAGGGTGAAGAACTAGCTGTGCTACATAGCTGGGAGAAAAACCAGCAGATAACATGATATCATTTCACAATAATCTCCATTTTCTAGGGGCAAATTATAGCCCTTTGGCTTGCATCGGAAAACGAAGCTCTTTGCACATCAGTTTGCTGGAATGGATGCTGTCCACAGCTGATGGCAAAGCAGCTCAGCCCTGCTATGTGTGCATAAAGCTTTTCTGTGAGGTCATCTATTACACAGCAACAGCATGTCATGCTATTCCGGACCAGCACAGACTATTCCTGATGCCAGTGCAGATTTACTGGCCAAACTCTACTTTATAGAAGTGCCACCTCAGGAACATGCACAGTCCAGATCTAAATGACAGACACCCAGCAGCAACCTGGGAATGTGGCATGGCCGTTCTCCCTGGAGCTAAGGGCTGATGCCCAGGGCCCCTTAAGTAAAACATGCCAAAATCTTTTCTGCCCTCCCTCACCTTACCCCCCCTTCCTTCTCACTGCTCTGCTTTTGGGTGTTTGCATCAGGAGCTGTATCTCCTACTCTAGACTCACCGTGTACCACACCCTGCCTCCTGCCTAGTCTCCCCTCTGTCTTCTTCCCTACGTTTTCCTTCCAGTTTCAGTTTTGTCTTCCCATGTCTCACCCTCTGTTTCAATCTGTTTTCCTGAACAATTTCCTTCACTCAGATTTTTTGGTTCCTTCTTTTGAACTGTCCCAACTTCCACTTGTTGCCTCATTCAGTCCTTCAGCAATCAGCCCATATGAGCTTCTCTGTCTTCCCTGACTCAGAGCCTTTCCCCTCCCTAGTACTTCTCATACACTGCCAGTCCTTCCTTGCTGATGCCATTAAGCAATGCCATGCCCACATGGCGTTTGGGAGGCATCAGTGCAGGTGCCGTAGATAGACCTGTTTGAACATGCTGGATCTGACACAAAGAAGCAGCACGGTCCCAGAAGGACCAGGATTGGTGTCATATGCAGCCAGTGGCACCCTGGGCTGCTCTGGGTGGAAGCACTGTTGGCAGCAGTGCTGCAGCCCCCAAACTTCCTCATGAAGGTCCAGAGGAGCCAGTGATTTCAGGTGCGACGTACTGGCCCCAAAATGTCAACACTGAGTTTGCAGTTAGCCAGCTAAGCTGCACTGGTGGATCAGGGCCTTTAATCATTCCATGCTCCTAACATTTTAACTGCAGGTAGTCCTTTATATGTAGAGGAGTGGCTTGGTTTACCAAACTACATTACACAAGGAATTAGGCATATGTTGCTTTTATTTTAAAATTGTAATCTTTCCAGCTTATATTTCTCTTCTCACAGCATATCTCTTCCTTCCTATGTATAGAAACTTGTATTAACTATTTCTCCAACACATAACAGTGCAATTATGACAAAAATAGGGTAGCTACTAGCCAAAAAGGGGTTTTTTACTGAAGTCACTAAAAAGAGGAATAGTTAGATTGAAAAATACTTATTTACATTCAAAATAAAGCCATAATATCTGTATAAAGCATTAATTTTAATATCTATTTTCAAAAATCCAGCTGTTTGTGAAACTTTTACTAGAAACTTCTAGTTTATCAAACAAGATACAAAAATATCTCCACCGAAAACACTAAATGTATTTCCTAAATCTGTGGAATTAAGGCAATGGAAGTGTAGGTTGCTTCCTCTCCTCTGAGCCTTCCTCACAAGCCTGAGCACCCTCTCCAAGCTGCAACTTTCAAACACTACTTAGGGCTTCATGGTATGTGGAGCAGGACCCAAAAGCAGTGGGTGGGACCCAAAAATGTGGGCTTTGCACCTTCATCCTCACACAGTCAGTCTGGAGCAGTGCATGGTTACCATCCCTGGGAAGGTTTCTTACTCTGTCAGCACTGAGGCAAAACTTTGTGATACAGATTGACTTAAAAAATTAATTTAAAATTTGCAGGTACAGAAACACCAAACTCAACCTGAAGTGAATATTCGACACAGAGGGGACCTGCTGGAATGGCTGTACCAGTAGGGAGTGTAAACTGGTTGCATCCCCAGCCCAAATACAGGCAGGGGTATAGGGGGCACGGGCAGGGGGCCCGGCTTCAGCAGAGACCCCGTGTGCAGTGTTGGCAGATGCAGTGGCTTCAGGGGATGGACAGGCAGCTACTCTCAGATCTGGTGAGGCTGGTTGAAGGCAGCATCTCTCCTGGTTGTGGGTGACCACCAGCTCCAGCAGCCAGGCCTGGCAGCAAATAGGGCTGGTTTGGATTTTGAGAGTTGAGGAGCACTCCCACAAGCTGTCCTGCATTGGGGCCACAGTGAAAGGAGGTTAAGGAGGGTGGTGGGCAGTCCCTGGGGTGATTTGGAGCAGCTGAGTGAATCTCCAGGCCTTCAGAGTCTATCTGCCACCAGCCTCCTCTCAGTAGGAGAAGGGGAACAGCAGGACTTTTGCTTCCCTGAAATTCTTGTAGGATCCAGAGAGTGGCTCCATCGCCTCACAGCGCTGAGGGCTGTGACACGGAGCAGATTACAAACCCCCACTCTTTCGACTTTCCTTCTCTGCAGAAATCCCCCAGACTTCTGGCTTGAAACTTCCCCTTCCCTGTAGATCAGGGAAGGAAACCTGCCCGCACGGGTGGCGCCTCTGGTGTCCTGCCACAGGCAGTGCTGCGAGACTCCCACTCCTCCCCCGGGCAGCACCTTGACCTGCAGCTCCCTTGCCGCACACTTGTGCGGGCTCTCCTACACTCTGAGGCATTTTGGAGACCCATTTCTTCATCTGGGGAAGTAGATTGACTAATTGCTTGCTTTTCTTTTTTCAAGTGTAAGAGGAAATAAAATCTTTATTTCTTTTTTCTCAGAGCTTATTTACAAATCATTGTCTCTGCTGCTGCCAGCTGACATCCTTTGGCGTCACTACTACTCAGTGCACTGAAGATGCCTCAAGGTGTGTCAGTCGTGCTACACCTCAATGCGCCTTGATGTATCTCTTTGGCTGCAATTGAAAGGTACAGTTTCTAAATCTCCCGGTGACCCATTTTACATGGATCACTGGTGCGCTAGAATGTAGCTGCTCCTTCCCATCGTGTTAATGCAAGTTTGCCTGCGTTCAAAGCAGCCTGGGCTCCACGTGCCATGCTGAGCACACACCGAGAGCTCATACTCGGCTCTCTCAGTGAAACGGGCACGGCTGCTTCAGACTTAAGACCTTCCACACAAGTTACATGCTTTAAGTGTTTTCATTGCTGTATCACGGTTCCTTTATTTAAACCTTTTAAATTCTTTTGCTTGATAAACAGACAGACAGCAGGATTATCTTAATCTTGGGGCTTGCAGTCAGCAAGCACAGTGAATGCTCCCAGGTTGTGGAGGCACCCTCTTCTGCTTGGGTCCCATGGGCCCCCCCAGCTAAGGTCAGCACTTGGTGTGTCACCAGGAAAAGGACAAGCAGCCTGTGAGGGAGCAGCTCCACACCAGCTATGGTCACAGGTTGCCTGCCTAAGTGCCCTTGAAGTCAGCCCTGGGGACAGCCTTAATAAATACTTCCAGTGCAACCCTATGGCTCCCCACGCTGTGTCGGCTGCACACTGCTCTGTCTGCCTCTGTGCTGGGCTGGAAAGGAGGGTGGCGGGAAGGCAAACCCTCAGGGGCTCTTACAGAAGGCCCCAGGGCCCAGCTGGTATGGCAGATGGGATGCATGGGCAGCTCCAGCCCCAGGAGTGCTCAGGCTGCCTGGAGGGCCATGCAAATGGAGTGCACCAGCCTGGGGGCACCGTGGCCTCCAGAGTCCTTCAAAGGACGCCTGGCTGGGGGACAATGTAAACCCAGCACTGATTTAGTCCGGGAGCTGGTTCTGCTGGGATGAATCATTGAACACAAGTACCCCATGACTCTGCCTCTCATTTCCATGTTGTGGCCTGCTTTTCCCACTCCACAGTGGAAATAATAGCCTGGTCGTGGGCATGGATGGCACCAGAGAAACGCTAGGAAAATAAGGAAGTATTCAAGGGGATGTCAGTTACATTTATGACAGAACAAATCTGTCTGACTGGGTCCAATCCTCCTCAACTTCTTTTGCCATACACCTGTTATCCTCTAATTTTATTTCACAAAAAGTGGGCCTTGAAATTAATGCTGCATTAAGAGGCATGTGGCAGCTCATAGCATCACACCTTGTGTTCTCACCAAGCTACAACCATAGCTTTGTCAGAATTC
Source organism: Myrmophylax atrothorax (assembly GCA_026770055.1). NCBI lineage: Eukaryota > Metazoa > Chordata > Aves > Passeriformes > Thamnophilidae > Myrmophylax > Myrmophylax atrothorax. The sequence goes on from JAOXXN010000395.1 coordinate 131,432,980, forward strand.
ATATTTTCAAACTCCCATTAAAAAGGTTAAAAACTACCTAACAGATTTTCAGTAATTCGGTTGTAGGCAACTCACATTTTTCTGAGTCTCATTTGCCTTGTTAAAATAAAAATCAAACTGTAGACACAGCAAGTCTTAAATGAAAAATTGGACTGCAATATAGTTGTGTGGTCCTGTCCTTTCCTGTGGGGCACAACTGGCTCAGCTTCCTAAAATCACCCAAGGGGTCCAGATGACCTAGAATTATTGTGCAGAAGTGGGTGCTGTAGGTGGGGACCTTGCTGCCTTTGCCCAAGTCTATCCTTACATAGGTAGCATTTGTTTGTCTGCTCCAACTGGGAAGTGAGGATGCAGCCAAATGAACAAGTTACTGCAGGGAAAACAGGAGATATGAAAGTACAGCGCCTCAGCTACTGCTCAGAAACTGCTCTCATGTATTCTTTAACCCCTCATAAATGCCATCTCACATCCCCTCTCCCACGAGAGATGAGATACCTGGCTTTTGCTACAAGGTACTACAGATAAGAGAGTGCAGATGGACACTTGGACTCCAGAGCAGGCAAACTGTAGGTTGATGCCACCTTGTCCTGCAGTTAATTGGTCCTGTCCCTAAACTCTAGGGCACAAGAGATTAATTTCCCTAAAAGCCCCACTTACAGTCCTGATTCAGATGAGTTAATGGCATGGGAATGCTCAATGGGTCCTCACAGCCACTTGTAGGCAGCAACCTGGTTTGACTGAAATTCTTCAGGTTTCAGCAACAGGAAATTGCAGATGAGAAAATGCCCTGTAAAATGCACTTAAACAGTTTCAGTCTCAAGCTGTGGAAAGTAACATCTCCCTGAGCTCTCAGTTTTACCACTGTTATTAATACTGGTTTTTCTAATACACTGAGATCAGTGGAGCATCAGGGTCTTGTAGTAAACAAGAAATCCACATCCTACCATCACACTGTTTGCTGTCTAAACATCCCAGCAAACCCCCAAGCACTTTACAGCATCCCAGCCAAAACACAGGTGGTTAGAAGGGTGTCTGTTTAAAAACCTAGTTTTGAGGTGTTATCTCTGACAGCAGAAGAGGGACCCTGAAAAGCTCCTCAAGGCAATGATAGGTGCTGTTCGGGGGCCATGAGAGGAGAAATTAGAGTTTTGGTCAGTGTATTATTCCTTTTCCTTGGCAAAAGTCCCCAGAGACTGTTCTCATACAGGTGCTCGCCATGCTATGGGAGGAAAAAATTGCCTCTCTCAAATTGGATGGGCTTTGCAAACTGCCCCTGAGGGCTTAACACCACTCTGGTTTCCACACTGTGCTCACTGGTAATGTAGACAGTCTGTGGTGGTATAGAGGCTGGTCAAGATGGTTGAATGAACTACCATGACTCCTTGCAACACTGAAGCCAGAAGATTATATTCCTTCCAAAGCAGCCAGGAGCAGGCTGGGTGCATGGCTAATAGGAGCAAGGCTGGCTGGTTTCTGCCCCATGGCAAGGCAAAGACTCTTCCTATTCTCTGAGTACAATAGGCCCAGTCCTAGGAGTGGACTGGTTTCAATATGGGAGGCTCCATCTTGATCCAGTTTGGATGGGTCAAGAAATGTTGAGACATGCCCTTTCAATATGCTGCATTTTATTAAAACCAAAGTAGCTGTGGGCCAGATTGTAAAACTAGGTGGGCCTCATTTGTCTGTCCCTACTGTAAGCCAATGAAACCTTCAACATACCCAAACTCTCACCTTTTTACCCATTTGAATGAAAAAGCATCACTAATAAAAGAAAATGACTCACCTAATGCTAAACCTGAGCTCTGTAGATCAGCTTTGATCAAATTCACTGACATTTGGATAACTGCATTATTATAACTAAAACATCTTTTAAAGTTTTTTTTTTCCAGACGCTCATTCTTTAAACTTTGCTTTGATCACTGTGCATATCCTTTTCAGCAGAAATTTGTCCACAGAGGGTGAATTTTTTTCATTTGTTTTTCATATGGATTCCCTTTCCTTTGTTCATATTTTAAATCAGTGAAGCTACCCTTCAAGCTAGCCCTTATAATAAAAATGTTGCTACTGTGTGGCTTTTAACAACTCATTTAACCCATATGTGCCTCAGTATTCTTGTTAGCAACCCAAGGAACCAACACTCATTTATGCAATGCGACTGATCATGAGGCTTAATTAGATTTTTTGTTTGTAGGACAAAGTAAACATTTCAGAAGGGCAGAGCAGGGAAGTGGTGGTCACTGTTGTGGTGGTCTGACACCACCAATTTGTAATATGTTACAACAGTAGTGTTACAAAATGCTGCGTTAAAGGGTATTTCTTTCAGAAAGTACTCTTGAATTAGTTCAAGAGCTCTGGTTTCCAAATAAGAGTCACAATCCGAGACAATTAAAATAAATGGAAGCAGGAATGTGTCAGGACAATTACAAATGAAAAGATTGAAATCTCTGGAGCTGGAAGGGCAAAAATTTGCCTGTGTATAAGCATGCATCCGTGTATGAAGCTCAGCTTTGTATGCTGAGTAGGGTAAGGTTTGCTTTTCCTATTGAAAAAAATTCATACATCTATGATGCACTGAAACTTAGTTTAACGATAGAAAAATGCATTTGTCACCTATTTCCCCCTTTCAAACAAGCAGGAAGACTGTTTAAGCTTCGATTTACTAATCATCATTTATTGTGCTTTGACCATCCAGCTGGGGAAGGCAGGTGCTGGTCGCTCATTCCCAAAGAGGGCGGCTGCCTGCTCCGGAGTCAAGACAGTCTTAGTGGTTTTGTACAGCACGGGCAGAGTTCTTGTCATAGCTTGTAACAGAGCTGGATTAACCGCGCATAATTTTCAAAACTTTGAAGTCTAAAGCTGTAACACCTTATAGCTTATTCTAGGAGGGGAAAAAAGGTGACTGTGCAAATACTGTTTGCTGGTGTGACCGTTCCCCGAGCGGTGCCAAAGTGCAGGCTGTGAGACTCGCGGCAGTGCCTGTGCAGCCATGTTGCACACACGCCCGCCTGTCGCCTCCAGAGCGAACCCTCCAGCCCCGCGCGGCTCCGCTCCCCGATAAAACTGTTAGTGAGCGCTCACAGTCACAGAGATCAGGCCCTGCAAGCATTAGCTCCACACCAAGCTCCTTAGGCATGGCTTGTTTTCCCAAAACACTTTAGGCTGAGGATTCCTATTAATATAAATCTGCTTTAAACAGGAGATAGTAATTTTTTAATGCAGACATTCTCTAATATTTTCATGATGTGGCTCATACCTTAATAGATAGCAGTTGCTGTGCAGATCTAGCCACGCAGGCCGCAGTTGCAAAGCATATTTGCGGTAATGAGAACCCTTGTTGACATGGAAAATTAATATTAAGAAAATTAATGTAAGAAAAATCTTAAATGGGTTTTTGTCGATGTCTAATGCAGTTTAGCAGTTAGCAGCAGGAAGGAATTTAGTACCAGGTGAGTAGCCAGGTCTTAAGAAATCATGTTTTGTTGACCACATTTTAAGACCCAATGTTTTGATGTAGCACATTGGGGGCAATATCTGCTTCATGAACAACAGCATGAAACATCACACTCAGGATCCCATCTGGCAATCTCAGCTGTCAGAACTTTGCCCACAAGAAAGAGTCCCTCGGCACAAATGTTTTTCATGTTGGTGCCCTTTCTGCCTGGGCAAGTGTTTTGAAAGCTCAGAAACTTCAGCAGCACAGGAGAGCAGCTTCATGCACAAATCCACCTCACCTACCAGTGGCAGGGTGAAAAGACACGTTGTCTTTTCATAAATGGCATCTGGCAGAACAGAAGTAGCAGTTATCCCAGTAAGAAAGGCTGCTCTGCTCACATGCTCAAGGAGAGCAGTGTCATGGCAACCGGGCAATGTGCAGACACTGCTCAGCACAACAGGGAAGAAATCCTGGATGGGGACCAACCTTCTCTGCCTCCCATCCCACCTTTGTCCTCCCAGCTCCAAACTGCCACCCTGTCAGAGAACACTGATGTTGGTATCAGTTTTTGTTCAAGCTGCTCTGTGTTTAGGTGCTGGGGTCTTTTGTCTGTCTCCTGGGTTCTTCTGGAATGAAGGAAGTCTGGAATACTTTTCCTTTTCTTGCTGCTAGGAAGGTAGGTGCTGACCCCCTTCATTTCCTGGTGATTGTGGATATTAGAGATGATGGCAGCACAAGATAACAGCAGAACATAACAGAAATCAAAGGGCAGAGAATTTTTGGAAGAAAAGACGTTTTTTTCAATTTAGACAGCTTGAAATAGTTTTGTTTCGTTTAGCTCCTGCCTAAATTTCTTGAAAATAATACTTGGCGAGAGAGAGGGATTTTTTTGGTAAATATTGTGTACTGTCTGCTATTTTTCAGGGGCTGGGCAGACTCATAACAGCCTTCTGAGTCCTCCCCGAGAGACACCAATTGCAAGAGAAAGGGTTGTATTTGATCGATAAGAAATGTGCGTGTGCAAATAAAAGGAGCAGCAAATCCAATCCCTTATCTCCCTTTCTTCTTGCATGCCAGACCACCTTCAGCATCAGCCCTAGTCCTGCAGTTACTACTTTCAAGCAGGTCTCATGGACACCAGCTGTGGTTCCTGACCTGCTCTGGGTGCACATTCAGCCTCTGTCTTTCCTTATCCCTTCCCTTCACCCCTTCATTTCCACAGCCCAAAGGAAGTGAAAAATGAAAGTGAATTGTTTACTGCGCTTGTTCGAAATAAAACAGATGTCAGAAGTTCTCTGAAAGTGAAAGACAATAACTATTTTCTAAAACACTGACATAATGTATTTTTTTTTTTTTTAGAAAACCTCTGCTGCTCATCCATTCATTACTGAGAGTGCACAGAGGACAAGGCTGGTTTTATCACAGAACAGATTGTCTTCCTTGAAATCCCAATAAATACACAGAGAAATGTTAACTTGAAAGATCTTTCAGGATTTGGATGGCTAGTTTTAACCAGCTAAACATTAATTTATTCTTCATAACTAATTCAGAGAATCTTTAAACCAGATTGACTAGCAATGTGTTAGTGCTCAGCGTTGTCTCAGATGCTGGCAGTGGCCTGATCACACTGTTCAGAAATAATACATTGGCAAAACACGTTTATAAAATATAAATATTGGAGTCTGTTCTGTGCTGTGCGTGCCCATCTCACATATTTATATCCTCAAATATTTAATGTAACTTCATTTTGCAACATGAACAGGTAATTAATAATTAGTTTATATACAAAAAGTAACAGAGTAATGCAAATATTGCACTTTTTTTTCCCTGACAGACTGAGATTATTAAAATCAACTTTGTTTTGTTGTCTATATAGTTGTTTTATATAGAATAGATAACATGTATATGTATTTGGACACATATACATTAACACCCCCTCCAAAATATATATGATGTTTTATGACTAAACCACTTGCATTTGTCATCAATAATAGCAAACCACGGACCCACTCCAATGGTTTTATAGTTTTCTGTCACAGAGATGCAGTATAGGAATATTAAAAATATATACTCACCATACAACAGTAGAAAGTTTTCTGTCTAGATTTTGAACTCTATGCTCATCTCTACTAGAAACCACTCTTTTATCTCGCTTTACAATGTTGCTTTCTCATCAGAAAAATTACTGCTCATATTCTCATAAACCATTCACCAGACCAATACAGATAAAAATGTGCACAAAGAATAGAGGACAAAAGTTGTATCAAACAATGCACATCAAAGAGGAGAGACTCCACTTCCTTTTTGCTACCTCCACCCATATATTTTCACACTAATCAAACCATTACTACATCATTGCAAGTAACTACAAACAGCTCATATTAATTTATTTCTTCTCATTCAAAATATTTTTTATTCAATCCTTAACTATCATTGTATTAAAATAATTTACTTTTAAATACTTGATAATGTAGAACATTTGAACTTTTAGTTCTTGTTATGTGGACCCTCAAACAAAAACACATCAAAAGAGAGGAAAATCTAAAATTTCTATTAATCTTAACCAGAATTTCAAGCAATGACAATATTGAAGAGACTTTATAATACCTAATATCCCCTGATTTCAAATCCACATGTGAACATAAAATAACTTCTTGCTTGACTCCGTTGACCAGAATTGTCAGTGGAACAGAAGTTTCAGTAATTCCTAAAGGTAGCAGAATGTGATTTGCTCTGATTTTAGCTTAAAATATCTGTTTGTCTATATCTGCTTTTTCTCTCTTCAGAAAGCAGAGAGAATTTGTTCGCTCATGGTCTTTAAAAACACTGTCTTATTTTCATTAAGCTAAGCCCAATGCTGATGTAATTCTTGCATTACAAAGGTCTTAATTTAAACCATGACATAAATGCTTTTCATCAGTTGATTTTTTGTTCTTTGTGCCAAATTTCTTGCATTTTTAAAATAAAGAATATGGTGTATAATAACTGCTGCGGGACAGGCTGCTTTATTCTTCAATATGAAAGACAAATGGGGTGTGACATGCATACGTTTCAACATGCAGCACTTACTTCTTCAGGACCTTTACTTTTTCCACTGTTTTCTCAGTAGACTATTTCACTTCCTTTGAATCAGGCCTAACGATAACACCGGATTTGAAGCACAGTTCTCGGCGTTGAGCACACTGACGGGACCAAGAGGTGAAAAGTGCTTCTAATCTCTCTCCTCTCTCTCTTTCTCTCCCCCTCCTCTCCCTCTCCCTCCCTGCCTCCCTCTCTTTCGTTCCCCCCTCCACTCACGGATTTGGGGTCTGCAGATGATAATTTACAGAGTGTTCTGGAAGAAGGGTGGGGATGCATTCCTAACACCCCAAATCCTGGTTTGCATTACACATTAGGGATTTCAAAGCACACCAAGATTTAATCATAATCAGAAAGTAGAGAAATCGTTTCTACAACCTTCTGCTGCTTTCTTGTTTTTTTACTTTTTTTCCCCCCCTTAATATCAGTGTGACTAATATAGCAAAACTGTATTGTCATTGTGTCATACTATCGTTGCAGGGATCGGTGAGCTATGCTAATGCAACTGGGAAAACTGCGTAACTTGTTTGGGTATTATTTTGAGTTTAGGAGCTTGTTTAATTTTCAGATGGAGTCAAAAGACATAAGCTGCTTCTCCACTTAAATGTGAAAGTACTGAAGAAATTTTTCTTGATTAATGTTACTATAAATAAATCAAGATTACAATGTAAAGGATGCAAATATTTCATTTAAGCAGAAGTTTCAATGTGATCTACATTAACACTGAACTGCAGCGTTAGTTCATTGACCTCCATGAGACAATATTGTCAGATACAGAACAGATTTAGAAAATCTCAACTGAATTTGTGGAAGGAATAAAATGTTTTGATGAACTGTGCACCGGCTGCATTTTAGAAGATGTTGACCTGTTAATTCTATGTTTGTCCTGGCTTTATACTTTGTCCCTAAAGAATACTCTTAAAATTGCCAAAAGCAGGATACAGTGACAGGTTGACCTTTATTCCATCAACTTTCTTGTATTATGCATGACACCAAATGAAATGGAAAAGGTATCTTTTTCATTCAGATTAAGATTCTGTAATTTGCTAATTTTACTTGATGTAATTTAAATAGATTAGTTTTATTTCCTCAATATTGGGCATCTCAATAAAATTGAAGCTGAGGAAATCAGTATTTTTACTATTAAATACTTAGGACTGCAGTATGTTGCGTATTTCTAAATTTCAGACTATATCCATAAGGTTGGATATTATTTAGTTTCATTTTTTATCATTTCTCCTTTATTCACATTATTGTCAGTGAACCATTCTGTTGCATGGACCTGAGCTGAAGAGGAGAGCAGGGCTATTCTTTAAGGGTGTGTTCATCTTTACATTTTTGAAACATATTTTAATAGATTTATATCAAGGCTGAAGTAATTCACTCTGGGAAAAACTTGGCATCAGAACTTTTAAATACAAGCAGATTTTTCTTTCAATTTTTTTTTGTAAAGAAAACTTAAAAATAATTCAGCATGTTCTTAAAAGCAAAGGTTTAAATTCTGATTTATTTTAAGTCAATGGGAGTTTTGCCATGACTTCAGTAGAGCCAGGACTTCCTTCAAATGATGGGAAACAATCACATTCAGCATTTTCAGATGGAAATTTTGTTCTTGTATAAATTAAAATTGTCTCTTTTTTGGGGGGTGGCGGGATATACGTATTGTATAATCCATAGCGTGAACTCATCTCTGGATATCTTTTTGTTAAGTGACTATCTTTTTTTCATTAAGATAAGTAACAGTTCAACATATGTGGTTACTTAAAAAATTCCTCAGGATCTTTAGTGGAGTCTTTTGGGATAAGATGTGAAATCAGCCGTTGTCATTCATGACAAAGATCCTATATAATTTTTCCAAAGGGTTTGGCATGCCAATGAGAATGGATAAGCATGAGTGAGTGTAATTTGCCCATGCACTTTCCATCTGAGGTTTGGGTCTAAGATGGGACTTCTGCCTTTCCTGCCCTCAGCTGCTTTTGGGTGCATTTGCATCTAAGTAACTTAAATCTTTGGCCAGGCCAGGAGAGACTCGAACTTAATTGATGTTCCTTGCTTCCCAGAAAGAGGAGGTTATTGTTGGCAAAATGCTGCTTACCTTCATCAAAGGACAAAGCCTGACCCCGGAGAAGTAGTTCAGGATGACTTACATGAGGTACCTCGGGGATGGGACCAGCCTCTCTCCCTCCCAGGTAAGGCTGTTCCAAAGAGGTTTATCCTACCTTTCACCTGGCTTTACAACTCCAGTTGTGTTCAAATAAAGTGATACCAAAGATACAATTTTTGTACAAGAGATGGGTAGTTCAACCCAACCTATCCCAAACTCCCTGGACCCCTGATACTCCCTTGGGGGTTTAACTCCACATGTGGGCCCTTCAGGCCAAGCCAAGCCAGTGTAGGAAGGACAGCCCCTTCCCCATGCAGGCAAAGTGGGACAGTGTTCGGCTCTGCCGGTTAGTACCACTATTCCTGCCAGTGTTTCAGGATGTTAGAACTGGACTAGCTGTATTGTTGTAGTCTGAGATGTGAGCCTGTATCTAAGGCCTTTTTGGGTGTTCCCTTTGTATATGAGATTGATGATCATTCTCTGGTGCAATCCTATTTATTTACAAGGAATAAACAGTCTGCTTTCCCAAGCCCTGTGAGGGACCAGCAGCGGAATGCAACACTGTTACCCGGAATCACTGGCCAGCACTTCCAGAGGGTTTTCTGATGAAAGGGAGCTCTGCTCCCTGCTTTCCTTCCTGGCTCTGCTCAGCTGCACCCTGGCTGACATCTCTCCCAACACACAGACCTTGTGGACCTTTCCCTCTGTTGCCTGCACACCTCACAGCACCTGCACCAAGGGAGGCAGGGCTCCCACGCCCTGCAGTGCATGTGCTGTGCAACCCGGGCAGACCAGAGCTCCCACGTGTCCCCCTCCTCCCCAAAGGTGCTGTGAAGTGAACAAACTGGCTCAGCACCACATTATGGCCATGCCCTCCCAACCTGGGCACAGCTATGATAGAGCTGCCCCTGGCATGTGTACCATGGCTGCCTGCCCTTCCCAAATGCTTGGCAGAAAGCTGAGTGACAAATGTCACCTTATTATTCAAATCAATCATTTCTTCTGCTAGGTGCACATGTACATGGCCTTTTGAGCTCAAGTGTGTATCCTACTGTGCTTGTGACAAACAGGCAGCATTGCAAAGGCTTGGAAATGCGAGTGCTGACAGTAAGCACCAAGGCAAGGTTGAACAGTGAGCTGGATTTGGGTAAAGTCAGCAATTGCTCTGCAAGCAAATACAGAAACAGAGCCAAGAGAGTGGAAAGCTTTTATTCCTTCCTCCACATATAATGTTCTGCAAATGGAGTCTGTATACGTCTGGGCCATTCTCTGCATGTAAATGTACTATTGCAGTGTGTAGCTAACTCCACACATACACTTTCATCATTATGTTAATTTCATCCTGTATTCATTATATTTCATTTCATGAGGAATAACTACATTACTTATTAATCCTATCAATTGTCTGCACTGTTAATATTTTTGTTATGCTCCCATAAAATCTAATAATAATACCATAGTTAGAATAGATAGCTCTAAATGTATGTATGTATGATCAAACACCATTTTTTTTCTGCTAGGTTGAAGCATTTTCTAAGATTTTATAAGATTTGCATTTTTACATCAGAATACTGTCCAAAGCCTAACACAGATTCCGCAGAAGCTCAGTGTTGCAGGAACTGCCAGGCAGTGGGATGTTGCCCTGTGCTGCTGTCTTTTTGGGATACAGAGTTAATACTACCTGGTTCTTCATTGGCATAGTCCTTCCCACCTGCCTTGACAGAGAGGTCTCTTCCTACCTTCTGTTTCCACAGTTATGATCTGTTGTGTTATGGCTGTGACCAAATACACCTGGTTGATGTACCTGCATTTTCACTTAAATACATAAGGTGTTTCACAGTGTGATGAGAACTTGTAATTTCTGTTTGTGTAGCTTTTAGTGTATGCAGAAATAATGTGCTCCTGCATGCATCTTTTAAATATTGTAGCCTTTTTATTTTGTTGCTCAGAGTAAACACTGGCTTCTGTATATCCATCCTACTTTCCATCTGGTATTCTGAGACTGCAAGCAGTAGTAAAGGTGGGGCTACGGACATCAAAGATACTCCTACATCTTGAAACCAAGCACTGCGATAAACTCCTTTTAATGCTTCTGTGGGAAAGTGTCTCCATATGTCATCCCATGTATTTTCTTTGCTATTTAAAGTATTGCTTAATAGTACACTAAGCTGGTGGAAAACTATTTGCTTTGTTGGGTTAGTCCTACTCTGGCTTAATGCAGGGCTGGTTAAGCACCAGAGCCGGTGCACAGGAGCGAGTGGGACCAGGAGCAGTTGGGGTGGGAGGAAAAGGGACTGGGGTACCCAGCAGGCAGTGGGGTTTCCATTGCTGGGAAGTGGTTATCAGTCCAGCTGAGGGGAGGAATCCTTGGCTGGCTGGGAGGTGTTAAGGCAGGGGTGTCACTGGACTTGCACTTCATCAATTCTACAAACACCCTGTGGGAAAGTGTGGTCTGTATCTGGGAAATATTTTCAGATATTTTAAATCCCCATCCCCATCTCCTTTGCTTGAGTTCTACTCCTTTTGGACTGTTCTTCCCAGCTTCATGCTTTCTCTCTCTTCTCCTCAGCAATTAGAGCACCTTCCTGCAATCCTGTTGTCTTGTTTCTTGTCTTCTCTGCCTTCCTGTGATTCTCCCCACTCTGTAATCACTCTGCTAACAAGTCCCCTGGAAACTCCTGATGTTGCCCTATTGATTTTTGAAGCGCTCTTTCAGGTTTTGACATTGATCTCATTCCCTGATTTCTCTACACTTCACTTCTGAACTACCTCCTCCATAAACAGATACGTAGAACTCACTATTGTGCTAGCAAGTCATAGACCTACCATCCATCTTCTTCTGTGTCCTTCCACCTTTCACTTAAATTGTCTGCTTTCAAACAAAAAAAGTCCATCCTTTTCCTTTTCTTAAATCTGGGCCACCACACATCCAGGAACACGGTGACATCTTTAGTGTCTTTTCAGCTTCTACAACTTTGCAGAGGCAGTGACCAACAAATTCCCTCTTGGCCATTCTCTGACACCACTTGGGTTATTGTGCTTTCTTGGCTGCTGCTCTATTTCTGCAAGATACCCCAAGAAAGAAATCATGGTAAGGAGTAGCTTACCTGTTTAACCTGCCCTGTTGCAGTGGTCAGGAGCCCCACTCCTGCAGCAGGACTTCTTTTGTACAAGAAAGGGTTACATTAGTGAAAGTCTGGTGGACAAACTGTTTGATTCAGCCCTAAATCTTCCCTCTATGCTCTCCTCGCTGTCTTCCTGCAGGACATGATCAGAGTGCAAGAGGCTGTTCCATGAAAACCCTGGATACAGCCCTGCCTGTGTGTTACACAGCTGTGCCCTGCACGTCAGTGCCTGCACTCAACCCCATGTTCACTTTTTCATTGCAATATCACAGAAGGCAAAGTTAGAAGCCTTCAAATGCCATGTTTTCATTGGAATAAGGGTGATTTTACAAAGGTGACTTTTAAACAGATGGCAGAAAATTTCAAGGCTTCTGCTAGTGTTTAGCTGTAATATGGCATTGGTATGGACGCTGCATTATGAAATGATAATGAACTCCAAACCTATCGGATGTGTGTGGCCAGCAATTACACTTAATCTGAGGGCTTTTTCAAAATCTTACCATTCGTGACTACACATGACTCAAGCTTACCATACAGGAAAACTGTTTTGTCTCTCCCTCAATTTATATTATTTATAATAAAAGGTAGATATTAAAATATCTGTTTAATACATGTCATTGCATTTTCCAAAGACGTGCATTTAGGGAAAAATACCTTTGTCAGTCAGAAAATGAGTGCCTACTACATGTTACCCAAAAGATTTCATAGCATTTGAGTCTGAAAAAATCAGGTCTCACACCTCCTCACAAGGCAGCCCAGTACGGTGATACAAGAACTGCTTTGCACTTGGGAAGGTTGAAGAGGAAGGAGTTTGAGCACACTAACCCCATACACTCAGGACTAGAAAAATGCTGGTCCATAAATTAAAACTTTTCAGAGAAATCAAATTCTACTTACTTTGTTGGAAGCACAACTGGGTTTCTAGCCAGAGAAATGAGCACAGTTGATCCCTCTACATACAGTTTTCTGGGTTTAAAAATCTGACCCTGAGAGCAAGTGTCTCTCTGACTCTTCTATAGGGGGACTCTTTTTCCTGCACTGATCTGAGCAAGGCTGTAACTATAAGTGAGGACAGGATTTGATTTGGCCCTGTGTTTGTGCTTGTATTATTGCCCCTCTCCACAGAGTGGAAACTTGCTGGATTTTTTCCACTAAGAGGAGAAATTGATGATAGGAGTCAGGAATGTCTTTGCTTTATTTACAAAGCATGTACTCAGAATCTTGTTTCTCTGAATGCAGTAGAAACAAACAACAGGCACTTTCCTTACTCAAAGTTTCCGAGCTTGAGTCTGTAGTGCAGTTTGTTCCCCACAGAGCTGTGCTGCTCTGGTTTGGGCCCCTTGCAGCACTGCTGCCCTGCCTGCTGCTTCTCATGGGCAGTGAGGTGGGACATGCACATGCACATGACCACCCCGTGCCCCCTCCTGCCTCACCCAACCAGCTTTCCTTCCCACCCTCTGCATGCCACGACCCATTCTGGCCAAGCTCAGCCTACTTCTGATCCAGCTCTGGCAGGATTTGGGTGGCATCTTCTGCTGCCTCCAGCCTCCTGCTCCTGGAGAGACGAGAATGCTCTGCTCATTTAGCATGAAGGACAGACATATGCAGTAGCTTTTCTGAGATATGTGACAGTAGATTACTAAAAAACTTCACTGCCATGAAAAGATCATATAGATACAACCCACATGTGCACATGCAGACACAGGCACACTTCTGCATGCACACATGTAGAACTTCCAAGCCTTTGGAACAGCTGAGTAACTTGTACTGTAAGAGAATTATACAAAATTGTTTCATAGTTGTCTAAATAATTTACAGCTCTTGGTTTCCTTATTGCAGGCCAGATTTCACACTACTTTTACAACCAAAAAGCTTTCCTCAGATCTGTGGCATGAACTTTTGTTGAAGGGAAATAAGTAAATGATAGTAAAAACCCTTGCAATTTAATTATCATTTCTGAATGCGTGTGACAAGACAATGTTCTCACATTTCAAACAAGTGCTAATTTTTATGGTATTGAGTCAGTCATTCTTGAGCTCTGTTAATCGTATTTTGATAGGAAGATGCAATGTATATTGTCAGACAGAGATTTTTCATTCCATGAAAAAATTCCCCAAGCATTTGAAACTGAAAAGATGGGACTATGGGCAGGCACAGTTACTCTGTGCTGTATTTCTCAGCTCACAGCCTTAAAGCTTTTTTTCCTTGTGAGTAATCCTTACTTATAGCAAAGAACATTAGAATAGTTACAAGTGCAAGTGAAGTTAAAAGCAGCCTCTCATCAGAACCCACTGGACAAGAAGTGGAAAGCTGATGGAAGAAAATGTTTCATGGGGTTGTAGCTTTGCAGTGTGTTCTTACTTTCTTCCCAGGACAAACTGTTTATAACCTGAAGAGCATGAAATTTCATCCTTTACTGTGATCTCTGCAATTTCCTGATCTCTGTAATTTGTATATTTCCATATGTAAAATTGATCTGATTAATTCCATTTTAGGTACATATGCGCCATTATAAAACAGTTTTAAAACTACTGGTAGGGTGTGATAAGCATTAAATTTATCACATTTGCATCAAGTAAGAGAATAGCTAATAGATTATGAAACAAGTTCTTTGAATCTGATGTTGGGCCAATAAGAAAGGGATACTTTCAGTGATTCTTTTCATATGTTTACTGGATGCACACATTGCTTGTGTCTGTCAATAGCATTGAAAGCTATGACTAGATAGGGCAAAATAAACATTTTTAAACATGAACAGACTGCATTGGTAGCAGTGGAATGCATCTAGTTAGCTAAAGACATTGTCCTCAGGCACTAAAGAGATCATAATTACAGTTGCAACTTCATGTCCTGGTTTATTTTGCTCTAAGGAGTCCAAGATTTTGGATCCTTTATTTTGAATAAATGTGGAGACTTCCTCCAGGGTCTGAAAAAGGAAAAAATTGACAGCTACATTCCAAAGAAAGCTTAGCTGGATGGCAAATGACTGCTTGCAATACAAATGTGCTCTTTGTTTAGGGGTGCAAATTATTATCTTCACTTTTAAAATGGCAACAAGAATAAATATTGAATAAGAGACCAGAGAATTATCTTCATTTCATGAGTTAAAGATTTCCATATGAACATAAGAGTATATGTATGAAGTTGTTTTTATGAATAGCCTTCAACAAATCTGTGGCGAAAATCTGTGGAAAGCTCTTCTCACCAGTGGCATTTGGGCTGCTCCAAAGGAACATACAAAGGATAAATAAGTCAGATGGAGATGGAGGGTGAAAAAACAGCTACATCCTTGATTAATTTTGTTCTGTGATATCAAAATGTCTGAAGTTTTCCATATTTGTCTCCATATTTGTAAAGCTAGAGTGCTGCCATAGATACTCTTCTATACTAAGGCAGCATTTACAACATCCAACATTCCTCTTCACCACACCTATCTATAGCAGGTAATTTTCTGGTTACTCTCAGGGGCTTCAGAATAAGATCTGAACTGATATGCTCCTGGTCAGAAAGCTTCTAAGCATGTAGCTCTCTTTTTAAAAAGGAATTATACACAGATTTGGTTATAAACATCTTCCTTCTGCATCTTTAGAAATCCATAGGGACTTAGAGTCCTACATGGGTTTTAGTGGAAAAAGTTATAACCCTGTGTAAAGACAAACACCAGCAGTGAAACAGTGATAAATGAAGCTGCTCAGACTCCCTGGCATGTTGACTCTGCGGAGTACATTTTACTGAAACAGTTTCCATATCATGTTTGGCCTCATGAATGTTCAGTGGTAGAGGCCAAATGCTGTCCTCAATCCAATCCCTGAAATTCCCTTCCACCACGTTGCAGCTTTCATCTGTTTTCTTGCCGCAGATTCTTTCACGGGAGCTCAGGCGTGCCAAGCATCTTGAAGCTGTATTACCAAGAATATTTCAAGCACAAATCTCAGCCTCACCACTGAAGACAAGGGCCTTTGCCCAAGTGCAGAAAAGGTTGCTTTGCCTTGAATCCAAGGGAAAAACTGGCAGTTTTGCACCACTGTGAACTGAGATCTTGGCCTTTAAAGCTGTGGCATAAACGTAGGTGTTGAACCAAAGCAGGACTTGGACTTTGGAAGAGGAGTCAATGTCAGTAGGAATCTCTGAAATGTTTCCAGGTGAAAAGAACATTCTCAGGTATGTCCCTAGACTGGCCTGTCTGCAGGGCTTGGGAAAATCAGCATTTAAATTTTCTCCATTACAGCCCACATTCGCAGACTGAAATTATAGATGTGCCTTAATTTGATTGCTGCTTCCAACCCCTTCCTCATTCCCTGGGGTGCCAGGCATTTCTCCCTTCCTCCTGAGCAGAAATTAATGGAAGAGAAGGGAAGCTTTTGCTAGTCTTGGCTCAAGGCTGGCTGGGGCACTAATGGGCTGCCCAAAGAGTCAAGATCTTCCCAGAGGAGAAAGGACTAACAAAAAAACTCCTGTGATGAGCAAAGGCAAAAATGGGCAGGAGTGTGAGGGTTGAGTGCTCTCAAGTAGATCAGGAAGGTGTCAGGGGACCACACCAAGCAGAGAACCCCCCAAAATGCCCACCAGTCTGCAAGTATCTGGTTTACTGCTCAGTTCTTTACTTTTCCTTACCTAGACTGCTGCACCCTGATAAAAACCTTTTGTATCATCATCCCTCATGCTCCTGTACCTCGCTGTGCCAGTGTGTGCCCGAGGGAGAGCTGTCTCCCTCTCATTCCCAGTCCCAGAGCAGGTTCTGCCTAAAAATGACCCAGGCTGAAAGCAAGAGGAGAGAGGAGGTTTTGCAATGCTGCCACATTACAAATCCCAGTGTAGGTAAGCCAGTGCCAGAACACTGCCAGGGTCATGGATTGGCTTTTGGGGTGCTCAAGCACATTCCCAGATTAAGTCTCTTTAAGAGAAGCTTCAGGCTAGAGATGGGAATGAGTGGAGGACAGAAGGAGAGAGGCCTATGAGAAAAAGTAGCTGATGGCCAACAGCAAGGAAACAAGGAAGGTATTGTCTCTTCCCCTGCTGAGAACAGGACCATTTCATCTGAAGAAGAAACATCTGAGAAATAATTTGAAAATACTGTCTCAAAACATTTAGGACTAGCAGGCATCAGTCAGGGAAAATCTGGCTTTAAGTTCCAGACTCTGGAACTGTATTTCTATTGTGTTTGAACCAATTCAGTCAACCCCATTTAATTTCCATTGTTGAGGGAGTCTAAAATAGGCAGGAAAGAAAAAAACCCAAAGTCTACTGAAGAGATATGTTGAGAAATAAAAGAACATTTTGAGAGAAGGGGGGAAAAAGTGGAGAACTGACAGGAAGACTATAAAACGTAGCTAGGGAAGCACTTTTTTGGCATTTTTTTTCTACAAAGAATTTGTCGTCAGACTATTGTAATCCTCCACCTGTACAGTAAATATAAAATACACTGGACATAACAAGCTAATCTTCTGACTTTTCTTTGCGTCACCCTTATGGGGAAAATGCCACAAGAGAAATTTATCTGACATGTTGTCATATCTCTTTGCATTTTAGACCTGTCCAAAATGAAAAAGTGAGGAAGTTTGTTTGAGTTGCAGAAGGGGTTTTGGCTTACTCCCCATGAAAATATGATTATAAATTCCTCCTGCATTTACTGTTGGCATATTGTAAACAATTGAGTCCACTGATTACTGGGTTATATAAGAATTCTCATGTTATTTGAGACTTAATTCATCAGGTGCTGTACGAAAGTGACATACATATTTTTTAACATCTAAAACTCAATCTAAAAGGCACTTTTTCTGTTCTGTGGGATTTTTATTGCTGGCCTGGGGAGGAGGAAAGAAACTGTGGGAGTTCTTGCCTCATACTCCCAAGCTGATTGCTTTCAGCGCAATTTTTACCCACTTGCAGCTGGGCTGAGAGTATTCCTGCTCTGTGACAGTGATGTCCCCATCCAGATATTCCAAAATGTCAGTGTCCTTATTTAAACCTCGGCGGTTCAGCCTCTGCATTTGATTCAAGATTTTGAAAGTGTTGGCATCTATCCCAATGCTTCTTGGTGAGTTGTAGGGCATGAAAGAAGCTTCATTTTGACCATCCTATTTTACCTTAGTGTGGAACACTGCATTATCTGTCACAGATGGGGAAAAACCAGGGAATGAATGTAATCCATTTATTAGTTTATGGTCACAAAGTCCTCAAGGGAGTGTTCCAAATCCAGAATGCTGGATTTAGTATTTCTGTGAGTTAGCAGAAAAACATGACTTCCTATTAACTAAATGCTCAGTAGTGCCTAAATTTTTAATTAAGTCATCAAAGGTGCAGAATGGTCACATAGAAAAGTACCTATCACACCTTTTATACAAATAATGATTTTTTTGGGAAAAGCTTTCTGAGATCTTCAAAACGAAGTTTTAAAAGATACCTGTGTGAGAAAGACCCAGCTGAAGAACACCATTTCAGAAAACATTATCACCCACACTGTGGAATGCAAAGCTCTATTCATTCAATTGTATTCTGTAGTATTTGTCATATTCTGACATATTCTTACAAACTGTATATTTTTGCCTATTACTGCTGTACTGGGCAAACTCAAACCTCAGGTATTTGGATAAGTGAGAGTGAGTGTGTTGTAAATTTCCTTTTTCTGCAAGTTTCTCACAAGTTAGAAGGTTTCCCTAAAGCAAAAGGAAAGCAAGGGCAGTTACAGAACAAT
The DNA here is from genome assembly GCA_026770055.1 of Myrmophylax atrothorax. Taxonomy (NCBI): domain Eukaryota; kingdom Metazoa; phylum Chordata; class Aves; order Passeriformes; family Thamnophilidae; genus Myrmophylax; species Myrmophylax atrothorax. The sequence continues at coordinate 131,451,414 of JAOXXN010000395.1, forward strand.
GGACTCCCATTGTCCCTTAAGTTTGCTTCACCTTGATCATGAAAGGAACTTTGATATTAATAAGAGATATTATCTGAGTGAACTAGCAGATTTCATTCTTTCAGTTTGACTTGTCAATTGTGGAACCAGTTTTTCTGATATAAGGCCATTTTCTTAGTCAGAAAGCTGTGGAGATCATGACATTCATTTTGCTGGACTCATGGAACCTCCAGCAATATTTGGATCTCTTTAGATCACAGTGGATTTCCAACATACTCCAAGTGCATACTCCAAGGTGTTCAGAACAGATCATAGATCCCATTTGATAAAATGTGCAAGTGAGGTATAATATGTAACTTATAAAACAGGTAGTTCAGGTATTGATTACTCATTGGCAAGAGGCTCATACAGCAAAGTAAGAACACACTTACCAGATCAGTTTCTACAGTAAGCTGTGTGGCCCACAATGTTGAAAGAAGCAGCAGGAAATCCTGTGTCCCAGCTTTGATTCCACTATCAGCTATTTAATGGCATTGCTTATTAATATAATCATTATTTGTACAACACTGTCACTTAGAAGCTTTAAATGTGAGACCATGACTAATCTCCAGGGTTCTGTTTCTCATTCTCACTGTAATATTTTAGAGCCATGTTGTTAGGAAGACTTAGTAATGTTTGCTGAGCACTTTGAACAAATGATACAACATATTAAGATATAAGGAGGGTCATTATTTTAAAAAATCTTCATTATTTTTCAAAAGCAAACAATTTTGGCAACAGGATAAAAGGCAGAAAGAAAGAGGGAGTGCAGGACTGAAGACAGTATGTTCATTTTCTTCTCACTAAACAGTAAACTCTTTAAGAAACACTATATACTTTCATTCCCATTGTTCTATCACCCAGCCTCTAGCACTCAAGAGCAGTCATTTCATATCTCTATTTACACTTCTCAAACCACAGTCTGTGCTCATGCTTTTCAGCACTCTATGCATTTATTTAAGGATCAACTCAGAGCACTTATTCCTCTTATTGGGAAAACACATCACATTCACACATCACAGCCTGCAACTGCAAAGCTACTATAAATCATAAGATATAACTGACATCCCCCTTTCATCTTCTGAGAGATGCAATGCCCTTTTCAGGGGTTTGGCTTTCATGTAATTTGCTTTGCTACTTTTTCCTTGGGATTGAAATACATAGTCTTTCACTTCTTTTCTGAGCCAATGGATTTCTTTTTCCTCCTGATAGTGCACAACCATGTGATTATTGGTTATTGGTGTATGGAGGTCAATCCATGCACCTCTGGCAATCAAAATCTATACCGCAAAGTCAGCTCCTTTACCGAAAGGCAATGCCCAAATCAAAACCATTAACCCATTCTTCTTTCATGGAAGTTATTGCATTACATCTATTGGCAGTGTATTTCCTGTCCGTTTTGTTTGTCTAAGTACCAGTTTGGGGATGAAAAACAAGAAAGTGCAACTCAAGCCATGACATTTGTGCGCTGTGAAGGATAGAATAAAATGTTGCTCTGAGTGGTTTTAAGTTGAATTCAAGTAGTATAAATTAGGTAAGCATCCAAGTGAGAGGAAAATCAAGCTAATGAAAAAGACATAACACAGAAGAGACAACATCAGGAATGGAAGGAGGATGTCTAGAGGAAGAGAGACCAGTGGGAAGGTGTCACAGGCAGCCAGAAGTGGGATGAGATTTGGAGTATGTTACTGTAAAGTTGTAGTCAGGATGATTAAAATAAAAAAACCCAACTAGATGTTACTCATTTGGAGCTCTGCTGGTAATTCTGGAGCATACTTCAGCTTCATCCACAAGTTGCTGCTTGTCAGCTCATTGAGTCAATCCACTTGCTTTTTAATCGCCTCTGTTGCTGATGATAAGCATGTAAATGTTTTGTGGCAATATTATGTGACAACTACTTCCCAACATAGAAAATATGATCTTGCTCGGAAGAAAAGGTGATTAATGAGACTCCACAGCCCTTTGGAAATGTCTTTTGTTTTGACTATGAGAAATAGAATTATAATTTTAAAAAATATGCTAATCCTGATGAACTTTAGAAAAAATAAGCAATGAAGAGTCTTATTGGGACAGTTTGGGTAAATTAAGCTGGTGTGAATCTGTGGCTAACATGACACAGCTGGCTATGTGGTATTCCAACAAATTTCTTTCTGTTTTCTACTCAAAGTCACCATTAAGTCCATTGCTTGTTTCTAAAACAAACAGTTACTAAAAACTGTTTCTAGTTTCTGTTTTCTAAATCTGTACATTAGTTAAGAATATGTGTTCTGTGAATCTGGTCACAAGACACCGCCTTGACTGTGCATGAAAAACATGCTGGAGATAAGCTGTTTGTCTGTCTTTTTGCGTAATAACAAAAGGTCCAATTCTGTACATACAGTTAAGCCAATCTGTCTGGAAAGGAATTGAGCTTGTTTTAAAAACCACATTCTGAAAATATTAATTTCCTATCTGTAAAGGTGAAATGGGCTCTTTTTGAATTACAAAACATTATCTTCTTCAGGGTTTGCAGGATTATGTCTCCACTGCATGAACCCAATATTCACACAGGATTGTGTAATGGCAAAAGTATTTGGCTGGAACAGCAAGCTTTATGATTGACTGATGATATTCTACTGAAGATTGAAGTGAAGATAACATTTTCAAAAGAAAAATATTGCTGGCACTTGACTACCTGTTCTGTACAGCATTTATTCGCACTTGTCAACTAACCAAAATAAAACCTCTAATGCTGCCAATTTGTGACCTTCTTTGCTGTAAAATATTCTGTTACTAAATCAGCACTTCTCTGCTGCCTGTGTTTGTCTTAAACCTTTTTGTGAAACAGTATCTACCTCCTTAGAGCCATTTACTGCTCTTGCTGTGTACGCAATGAGAGTTCTGTGCAAAGATCAAGGGGACATTAGGTGTAGTTACATCCAGGTGATAGTGATGCAGGGTTTACTTTAGGGTTGCTCATTTATTAGGATACATTTTGTGTGTTCTTACTGAAGGACAACTCAGCGGTATCAGAGCCTGAACTCATTGTTCTCAACATTTAAATGCTTTTTACACTGAATAGTTGGGATGAGCTGGGTAAATGTTTTGAGGTTTTTTAAGGTAATGAGTTAAAGACACATGAAAATGCAGTTATGTTTTACCAGCTTAATACAGCCATAAATTGTAATGCCTGATTTATCCTGATGAAATAATGAGATGTTAACATTTCTCAGAATAATTTGTGATGAATAGGAAGTGTTTTTGCCTATGGCTATATTGTGCTGGGGTCTGATTATATCAGAGCTCATAAATTATGAAGTCATAAGGGACCACTGTGATCATCTGGCTTGGCCTCTTTTATAATACAAGCCATGGGACTTCCCTGAATTAATTCCTGTTTGAACTGGAGCACAAAGTTTAGAGATGCAGCCAATGTCAATTAAAATATTTCCAGTGATGAAGAGCCCACAGCAACCCTTAGTGAATTGTTTCAAGGAAAAACTATCTTTGCCCTTACATTTTTGAGCCTTATTTTTATTTTGAATTTCCCTTACTTCAACTTACAGCAATTAAATCTTATTATGCCTTTGTCTGCTAGACTTACTCTTATTTATCAAAATCATATTCCTGCCATAGATACTTACAGACTGCGATCGTCTCAATTCTTAGCCTCTCTTTTTTTAAAACAACAGATGAAACTCTTAGAGTCTATTGCTAATAAAATGTGTTTTCTAATGGTTTAATTAGTCCCATGGCTCTTCTTCATAGTCTGTGTAATATCTTAGCATCCTCTGTGGATTGTAAGCATCGAGAATACTGCAGTCCATCACGAGTCCTAGCAATGCTCAATGTAGCGGTGACATCATCATCCTCACTCTTTGTACATGCTCTTGTATCTGTGGGACCCCTTTTGAATGCAGTGCCCATTGAGAGGTTCCATTCAGCAGGTCACTGACCATCAGCATTCAGCAGGTCACTGACCATCAGCATTCAGAGTGTGAGTCAAAGTTATATTCAAGCTGAGCAAAGCTGGGCTTGAGTGCAGGAAAGAATTCCGGTCACTGCCTGACTCTCATAAATGTCTGTGCATGTGGTTGTGTGCAATAGCTTTAGTGCTTAGTAGAGCAAGAGGGTTGAGCTTCAGGTGCTCCACTCCAGAGCACAACTTGTGATGGGAAACAAGCAGAAAAAGTGGTGAGTGGCTCCACCCACAGCATAACTTACTCCCCACCTCTCCACAGCGCTGTGGAGCCGAGCCAGGGGCAGGGATGTCCTCTGGCTTCCCCTCCCTGGGCTTCAGCAGTCCCAGAGGATTGTACGGAAGGAGCACACGGAGAAGCAAAGGGGTGCCTAGAGGCAGATTTCTCCAAATCTACATGTCAGCGAAAGCATGGGATAATTCCATTTTTTAGGCAGCGTTAGAGACAGAGTCGAGGCAATTAAATAGCCTGGCAGTATTCCTTCAGATTTGCATGCTGTCTTCTCTGACCGGTGCCTCCTCAGTCACTTTACACTTCATTTTGGAAATGATTAAGCATTCTCACACCACTTTAGACAATGTCGTCGGTAATTTGTGAGTTGCACAGGCACCTGTGTAAACCAGCCACTTGTCCCCAGGGTAGATCAGCGAAGCTGTGCTAAACCTTGTTCCTGTGTGTGGTCACTGTTGTTGCATGAAATATTTAGATAAAAGCTGGTGTAGGTATTGCTGCTGATACTTGCATTGTGTTTACTGTGGCAGTATGGATAGGTCTTCAGTTTACAGATATTACCGGTACCAGCCAACAGTACAGAGCAAAGATGGACATATTTTATACAGTAGACTAAACTTGGACAGTGTCCCATAGGGACTATATTTATGTTAATGTCCCATTTACTGTATTTATTTGAGATACCAAAATTAATTGCAAATACCACAACCAATTTATGTGCTTAGTATCTGTTATGCACCCTTGAAGTCTGAAATTCATTCACATAATACATATTTTAAGACACTCATCTCTCTGTTTCTCTTTTCTTAACTGTGTGTAGGATCTAAGATATTTTCCTCGGGGCTTGGAGCTGTGTTGCTCCACACTGTGCTGTAGTACAGGGTCTTGGATATACCCTGTAGGAGCTTAATGACTGTTTATCTTCTGATAGTGCCAAAAGGCTGTCTCGCAGTCAGTCCTTCCGGTGGCTGTAATTTCTCTATGCAGTTCTGATCATATCTCAGTGGAGGTAGATTTTACTATTCTTCATAGCAATGCCAATGACCCAGTGTTGTAATAATGCCTCAAACTCATGCTTGCCCCTTGCTGTGTTATATCAACAAGAATTTACTTCTTCAATGCCCTGAATTTTTTCAAGATCACAGTTTGTCTTGGGGAAATCCCCAATTACTACAAAGTCACCTGTTTAGAAGGCAATTAGGTTTATTGTGGTAGTGAGTTCTCAGCTTTTCATAAGCACCATTCCTCCTCATCCTCTTGCCACCACTAGTGACAGTGATGCTGGGGCTATGGATGTAGAGATATGCAGACAACACTGTGTGCAGCCTCAAGATGCTGTTCAGGCATCTTCACTGTATTTCTTTATTCGGGAATGGTTGTGGAGATGATAAAGTCTCATACTCTGTTCAGGTCACTGTGACCACCCAGGGTAACACAGTCCGGGGTTAAGTTACTGTGTCTCAGTTGGGAAACAGTCTCAGTTCACAACATGCAACTTAAAACCAAAGCAGTATGGGATAAATTTACACTCAGATGTGACAGTGCTTTAACTTCACATTTGCAAGAGATGTACAAGTACTTACTAGCTCAAAATTGTAACTTCTCATGCCCGTTTTCTCAAAAGGTCCATTCCTACTATGATCCAAGGCCTGCTAGGGATGCTGTAGTTTTTCATAGTCTCTTTTGCTGTTTGGACCACATTTCCCCACGTGTCCCACATCTGCTCACCAGGTTCCTGGATATCCTTCATATAGTTTGGCCAGTCTGCTGTGCCTCTGGCTCTCCAGATACAGAATTCTCTTCCAAAAAGACTCTGAGTTATTCTCAAGAGTTTCTATTTTCAGTCATCCAGCTGCCCTTACGTACTCTATCTTCTGTGCCCAATTCATCTTGATAGCTCCAATATTTTTGAGAGGCAAGCAAAATTTTTCCCTGATGTCTGGCTACCCTATCAGAAAGTGAGACACAACCACTTGCACAGCTTTGTCTTGTGAAGTTTGTTTTCAGATATTTTCCAAATCCCTGCCTTGAAACCATCTGTATGAGTATAAAAAAGGGGAATCTATCCACTTCACACATACACTGGGCAGAGGATCACCTTTTTAAAAAATTGTATATAGCTGCATTTTCTATTTGTCACAGTACTTCTTGCTTGTTTTCACTGTTTTCATGCTGCAGGACTGCTATGGCTAAAAAAATCTTTATATACAGAAGTAGAATTGTTTTGCAGAATCTGAGGCTTTTATTAAAAGTTGTTTATGACTTTCTGCCTTCAAACATACACACACACATCTGTATTGCCAGACACTTTTCCCAAGTACATGTTTTAGTCCTGTTGATAAGAATGACCTTGACTGAAAAGCTATAGAATATTTCTGTCTTCAGTGCAATGCTTCAATTCTATCTCAATGGCATCATATTATATACTTGCCTATTTGTTACACTCATTACATTAAAGGTATGAGATATGTTTCCTGATAGATGTGATGGCAGCACTATGCTGAAGTTTTCTTCCAACAGTATCTTTCCTCAGTAGCTGCAACAAGGGTTTCCCATGCATTCAAGGTTCTTGGAAGAAGTATCAATAAATATTCCTATAATCTAATAAGAGAAAGGAGACAAAATAGTATGGCAAAGCATAAAGATAAATAATTAAAATACATGTAAATGAGATGATGAGAATATAAAATGAGAATGTAATGGAAAAAAATGAGACAGCTGTCAGCCCATCTTCTGCCTCCTTCATCTC
>JAOXXN010000395.1:131459253-131480973 GCA_026770055.1 Myrmophylax atrothorax
GTCCGCCAGTGCTCCCCAGGAGTCAGGTCTCGTTAGCATTGTCTGTATGCTGAGCCCAGCAGTGATCCCTCAGCTCGCAGGGAGCCACATCAGCAGCTGGCATGGCACAGATCCTGCTGTGCAAATGAGCCAGACAGGGGCTGGCAGCAGGATGGCGTAAGGCAGAACTCGTTTGGTCAGGCACATTTCTGCTGCTTATCAAACCACACCAGCTCAGACAGAGGTTTCTTCACCAGCAGTGTAGGCATGTTCCAGGCTCCTGGACTTTATTTGATGCATGAGATTAAACAACACTCTTGTGAGACTTTCTGTGAGTTCAGACTTCTGTGACATGGTGTGTTCCTGCTTTTTCACACACATAATATAGGAGGAAGCCACTACTATGCAGGTTTTAAACCAGAGCAGTATCAAGCCCACAACAAAACCCACTGGACAAGAGTCTGTTTTGTGCCATAACTGGCATACAGGTGAATCAGCCTGGAAACTGCCTACCACAAGACAAATAAGGTGACTGTAAAAAGAATGTGTTATCATTTTATGCAAATAATAACTCATTGCTTAGAATGTGACTGGTATTTCATTTTGAAATGATACCAACGTTTAATTGATAGTTTTCTCCAATTTGTACCAAAGGCTGGCCATAGATGGCTGTAAGACAAGCACTGGGACTCAGAGTTGCTGTCCAAGTCTATTCCATTTCCTACTCCTGACTTCCTGAGGTGCAAAGTAGGACGCAAGGTTTTCAGCATTGTTTGCTGGTGGGCATTGAGACCTTCCCTGGCTGGCATGATGAACTAAGGTTACCTCTAAACTGGTGGCCCTGGAAACAGTTCGGAGGTCCTGAAATTAGGCAAGCAAAATACCTGCATGGGAAGCCCGTATCAAGCTGGGCTCTCAGTACATATGACTTTCCTCCTAAGCTGCACTGTACCTCCATTTCCATTAAGAAGAAACATCAGCACCCTGTCCAGAAGAGACCTGCTTTGTATCTCAACCAGATCCCGTTTAGATCTGAGGAATGAAAACCCTAGGAAATTCCAAACACACACCCACCAGTACATCCAAGTCTAACTGGAGTCTGAGGAGCTGCACAGTTCCTTTTTCCTTGTAAAAATTTCCCAGTGAAGATGAGGAGTAAGCCAGATTGCATTAGTTTGAGTGGAGAGCCTGAGAACAGCTTGAGGGCTGAAGGCAGCACATGTGGATTGGATCACACAGTTTAGCTGTGTGGTGGGGCATTGAACAGAGAGGGCACAGGGCAACAGTCAGGGCCGATAAACAACAGGTAAGATTCTGCTTTTAAGTGCCTCAGTGATCAACGAGGGGACGTCTCATGGGAGCTGAGAGGGTGCTGGTGAGGGGAATATTGCAGAGGCCAAGAGGCACAATTCTGAAGGGCTGTTGGCAAAGTACTCTTTCAAACACTCCCACTGTATCCTCACAGTAGCTGGTGTGTGCCTGGTGCTGGGGTTCTGGCTCACAGGGCACACAGGCTCAGGGCCCAGCTGGACTGAGCCATGGCCGAGTGCTTGCCTGTCCTCAACGCAGCTGCAATGCTGACAGTGCTCTGCTGACCAGCAGGACATGAAGCAGGCTGCAAAAACTGTTCCAGCACAAAGGCTGGAAGTCATACCTCCATACTGCCCTTAGCTGGGTGGGCAAGAGGAGAGGAGATTACCACTTTGCCAGCCCTGAAGAAAAGTTGGTGGCATTTTACCTTTTACACCTCAGCCATTAGTCTCATAAGAACCGACAGTTCTGGTGTCCTGTCTTGCGCTGCTTTGAGGAATCTCTTTTCTTTCATGAAACCACTCTTACCTCAGTTTTTCATTTCTTCTCTGACATGCTGGAGGTGAAGAAAAAAGCCTAAAAGCAAGTGTGATAAAAGCCTGCTGTAAGTAAGTATTCGCCTCTGAAAAGTCAAATAAGCTTCCCCCTAAGATCAAGTAAGGATACAGGTCCAGCCCAGTTATTCATCAAGATGCTCTCAAAATCCAGCTTTTCAAAATAGAAGTGCTCTTTGCTCCTTTCAGGAATCAAAAAATCCCAAAATCGAAAACCCTCTCTTGAAAAAATCTGGAGAGTTTTTCCAAACTAGACTAACAAACCTGTCCCCCACAACATACACTCAGCTTCTTCCAGTCTAGCTGATACCTCATAACTCAAAATCTGAACAACTTTATTTAAAAGTCTTTTGAGGATGGATCTATTAGGAAAGGAAAAAAGACGTGAGAAGGAGGTTCTGTGTACATGTGGAAAAATGAACTAGAAGAAAGTGGGGTACATGTGCTGAAGAGAAAATAAACATGTGTTTCAGTAGGAGGTTGTATTCCCACATAAACTGGGTCTGGCACAGGGCCTGTAAAATGGGGTTTGAGCCTGCATGACAAACACATATTGGAAAAATCTTCATGTATCCACATATTTAGTTCAGCTTTTGAAATACTGGTGCAATGTGTGTGCATGGGAGAGAAGGAGAGCACATGCAAGGGAAACAGAGTCAGTTTCTGTGTCTCTGGCAGCAAAGTGTGAATATACAATTTGAGGCTGTCATAGAAGACCTCTCTGATGTTGAAAGTATGATGAAACTCCTGAGTTAAGAGATTGTTACAAAGAGGGTACATGAAGAGTCAGAGTGAGGAACACAGGAAGGAAAAGGAGCTATAGGAGTGATCCAGAGAGACAGAGAGGGACAGTACACAAAAGGCAGAGGACTAAAGTAGGGCAAACCCACTACTGCACATTGTAAGAGGAAAAGTCTCAAAATACAAGAAGATAGGAAAGTTAAAAGGAAAGAAACAGTATGAAGAGTTTGAAGAAATACAAAGAACATAAAGCCAATTTTTAAAATGGTTTTTGTTAAGTTGGGAGTTTTCTAGGCTGAGGACTGTTTCCTTGGGGTCATTTCTCTTTTGGTGTAAACCACACTACAGAGACAGTCGGTTGCAGCTACTTGCTACCTCTCTTATGATTTCAGTTCAGGGTTTTTGGTTTTTTGGGGGGTTATTTGGTAGGACTTTTTTTCTTTCTTTTTTTTTAGTAGCTCTTTCTAGCTCTACCTGTGCATCACTGTTACTGGCTGGTGTGCAAACTGCCCAACTTACTTTCCAAAAGAGAATCCTGTCTCTTAAATGTTTCACAGATCTTGCCATGTTAAGGGAAATTCTCAGCTGTAGCTTGAGCAGTCAATTCAGTTGCAGGGAAAGATGATAAGAGTATTTTACCTCCTGGGCTTGCCTGAGATAGTTCCATACTACTTAGTCAGGATTTCCAAGTGCAGGTAGGATAGAAATGTAAAGGGTGCAGTGAACGGGAGCATAAGCTAGAAAAGGGGAGTAAACAGCCAAGCAGAAGAAGGATGTGGAGGTGAAGGAAACAAAGCAAAGGCTGTCAGGAGACAGGCCACAAAAAGTGGAACAAAAGAAAAGCAGAATATAGAATAAAGACTTGATAGGTAGAGGAAATGAGGTGACATGCAGACTGAAAATTGAGTAAAAACAGAATTGAAAAGAAGAAAGTTATAGGAAAATGTAACAAAATTTGTGCAAGAAATCTAGAATGGTGGGAAGAAACTAAAGGAAACTGTACAGCAAAAGAGAGAAAAGCAGAAAAAGTGAGTAGAAGAAAAGAAGAAGAAACCAGTGCATAATTTTTTTAAAGGGTAAAAATTGAGGGAGGTCAGAGTCTGTTTATTTATAAGCATTGTTAGAGAAGAGATGCACTATATTTTATGTAAAGCCTGAGAGGTTGGAAGCAAATGTTTATACAGGCACTCCTGCTGGAAGACATATTTTTGTTTTCCTTAGGCCTTTTATTAACACACAGTTAGGTCTCTGTAGCTAATTAGGCTGCTGCATTACTGATATGTTATGTAGAGTATATTGACTTGGAGAGAGAGGGGACAGGAGGCACAATAGGTTCAGTGATGTGTATATAAACATTTCTAGCTACACCCTTCCAGGAAAAAGTTCCAGCTCTCTCCATGCAGAAAACAAGTCAAGACCTTTGAGAAAATAAGCAATAGAGATAGGTCTAAGCTGCCAGATTTCTTATTCCTGTCCAACAGGACATAAAGGAATGCTATGGAAATTAGAAATTTGGCTTGGTTTTTTAAATTCCAATTCTATGCTTACACACCTCTATTTATTTTACCACATTCGCTCAGGTACTTTGGCGTTTTTGCATCAATTTCTAACCAGAATCATGTCCAGTTATTCTATTTACTTTTTACCCCAGTTTTGAAACATTATCTGCATTAATACACATACAACCATTGACTTTGCTCCTGTATAAGTACTCTCCATTGTTACTAAGGCCTTCTAAATGCTTTAATTCACAGAACAGACTGTTCTTTTGGTGTGAAACCATACTTCTTTTGGTTAAACACTAGCAGCTGCATAGACTTTAAATATGTTTTAACAGGGACCATGAAACTGCCCTTTTTCTTGTACTTAGATTGTGCCCTCATTCCTTGTATCTCCTATTTACAGTATTTAATGCAGATAGTTTAAAATGCTTATAAAGGAGGCAGGGAAGAGTTTAACCTCTGACAAGGGCAGCATTTTTAAATTCAACTGTAAGCACTTAGTTAAGAAAAATCTGTTTCCACTTTCCTGATGGATCCCTTTAAACAAAACGCAGGTTAATTACGTACAGCAAAGCCATGATTTCAGCCTTGCCAGAAAAGGCCAAATCCTGCAGATCCCTATTCAAATGAGCAGTCCTTCAAACTGTGAGCTTTTTCAGCTGAAAGGAATACTCCTGTGATTTCAGGATTTGCAGAATTTGGCCTCCAGCTAACCACTTGGCAAAACTTGTGCCTCCACAATATTTGTAGTCTCAAGAAAAACCTCTTAAGTGGTTTTTTACAGTATTAAACTCCTTTAGAAAAAAACCCTGCCAGGTGATGAACTTCAGGGATTCAGAATGTTTGCTAAAATGCTTACAAAATAAGGCACTAAAAGCTGAGTCATGGAACTGAGAAAACCAAAGTTTTACAACAGTGTAACCTAGGGACTGATGAATTCATCTCACTTCCTCTATGGATTTGCATGAATGTAAACAAGAAAAAGAATTTGGCTTGAAAACCAAATTGAAGCATAATCTAGTCACTTTAAATGGGCCAAATTTTGTAGCCTTACCAGAGTAAAATTCCCAATGTTGTCATTTGACATCAGAAGAGCGTTGCCTGACTCAGAGCTGTAGCTCTGTAACAGGGGATGTTACTGAAGCCGGTATTTTTACTCCCCTCCACAAATATTTTCAGAAGTGAAGGAGAGGTTTCCCTCACCTCTGTGGAAAGGAGAGAGGGATTGCTCTTTTCCAACCGGTTTGATAAGAAGCCCTACACCACCCCACCCCACTGTCTCTTCTTGCCTGTAGCAACGAGAATGCTTTAGAAGATATTTGAGGGTGACACGTGCTGATCTCTGGGGATCCTGCAGCCAGTAATGTCATTTCCTTTGGCTCCAGTGCATTGTAAGCCAACACAGCGTGGAATGGTCTTCAGAATCCTACCAGGAAGGAGAAAACAAAATCCAGAGAGCAGCCATTCCTCATGAGAGGTTCATGGCAGAAAAAAGGTAAAACAGAGCTACTGTAGGTTAACAACAGAACTACAAATGTTCACGACTCCAAGGCATCTCTATCCGATTATCCCGAAGGATTTGGCAAATGCCCAAAAGGAATGATATGGTTGTCTACTTTTGTGGGAAGAAACAAACTGCATAAAGTTAATTTCTTTCAATGACCAACATCTGTGATTTTTTACTGGGTTTACAAATGAAACTAGTTCCAAAAGGCTGGGAGTTACAATAGTCCTGAAGCTCTGCCATCTGAATGCTACATATTATTTTACTTTGAATATATTTTCACTAACTCAGGCTACTGATTTTGCATGAGTCAAATTAGACATCTTAACAGAGAACACTTTATCATTTCAGAATCCTCTAAAATGACTCCAAAATAGATGCTCCATGTTTCATAATACTATAATTTTGCAGCCTGCTCTCTCTAGTGCTCTCCCTCTCTTGCACTGTTCTCCCCATTGAATCTATCCCAGATGCAATACTGAACACCACTTTACCCAAGACCTATGCTTGTTCCTCCTCTGAAGAGCAAAGGAAACCTTTATCTGGAAATACGTATTTTTGGTTGTTTGGCTCTTAACGTGCTTCAGGCTGTTTCACGTCAGTCTCAGAGGCCTAGATGGCACACAGAGCAGAAGGCAGGTGAGACAGTTGATGATAAATGAAATTTATCTCATGAACATCAGCACCTCATTTGTGTACATGTGTGTTTTCCCCGTTGCCGAGTTAATTATTCTTGGTAATAGTACTGAGTCAGAAACCTGACTATATCATTGCAGACAAACCCATGTTATTAATGTATTTTCACTAAACTAATCCTTGCCACAGGCAAGATTTTAACCTTCTAAGGGGTTATAAGCTGCTCATGCACGTAGTTGCTCTTCTCAAGGAACAGACTGAACAAACTTACACTCACAGCCCCAGTTCATGCCTTGCTCTCCCTGTGGGGAGGAGTGAGAGATGGAGCCACAACCATTTTAAAATCCCTGAAGATTATTTGATACACATGAAGTCTTATGTGAAGTTCACTTAAGACAAATAATCCTGGGTTGAAGAAGACTTCTTTCTTAAAATGACTGCAATTTCTTCATTAGGTACAGGAAGAAGGGAAAACAGCAGCTCTTGCTCATGACGGAGATAATCCCGGCTGCCACGCAGCGCCCAGCAGAGCTGAGTCCTGTGTGCTCCAGGGACTAATTCCAACTGAACAGAGCACATCTTGTGTCTGCTGGCATTTGGATTTGGAGCACCTTACCACCCAAACCCTTGTATCTCTATTTGTTTCCTCTCCCCCCAGCAGAGAAGAGCCCAGCCTGGTGACAACGGGGCCAGCGCTGGAACACAACTCAGCTGCCCCAGCACTGAGCACCTGGGGCTTAAAGCAGAGTTATGGGCAGCAGTGTTAAAGAACACAGTCCTGCTCACCAGAGCTGTTCCCTGCACACCCTGGAGTTAGAGTGCTTACTTTTCTGACCAAAAGCCTGGTTTTACTATTGTTAGCACTGCAGAGCCACGGAGCTCTGGGAGGGCGAGCTGCCTTCTATTCTGTTTTGTACATCCTCAACCAAATTGTCAGCTAATTTCCTTGGTGGAATCTTTATTACCAGCAATGACCTGTGAGGCACAATGAATATTTTTTTAATTTCAAATCCCATGTGGAAGTTTCAGGTTAGCAGCTGGGAAAAAAAGATTTCTGACCTGTAAACTCAGTAAATATGATATCAAAGGCATCGAAAATGAAAAGTAGGGATCTTCATTTTGGCCCTGTTAAAGAATAACTGAATTACAAAGGCATTGTAAAAAAATGTCTTTCTGGGAGTATTTGTGCATGTGTTGTTTCTCCTTTTTTTTTTTCCTTTTGAGTCTTCTTTTTTTGTCAGCTGTTCTTTAATGCTCTGTTAAGTCCCTTGGTTTCAAATCATGTTGAAACATATAGGTTTGTTAGCTCTAAAGCTGGCATCCTACAGGTGTCAAAAACAATGAAACGGTCTTAAAAATCTTAAGTTCCAGAAAAAAATAAGACGGAATTTTTAAACTTCAAATCTTTTATCAAATGTGTGGGTTTGTATTTTCAGATGGTACAAATGTGAGGGGTAGAAATGCCTGCAAAAAAAAAGCAGCTTAAAGCGGTCATGGGTTCATTCACGTCCAAGAATGGCAGCTATAAAGGAAGAAGCAAATATTGAAACTCAAGATAAAATCTTGAGACTTTTCAAAACTGAGCACTGCCATCCCCCCAAACCAAAAGCAGCTCTTACTCTGGAAATCAGGCTGCAGATCTCCACTAAGAAGGTAGAACAAAAATACACCACAGCGGTGTCAGTTCTTTAAAGAAAAATTAGCTTTAAAAATATCCTGTAAGCAAAGCCACTTAAAGCTCAGCAACTGGTGTGAAAAAACCTGAGGCACTGGAAGACTTGGGAGTGCATGTTAAGATATACTTCTCTTAGCCAATTCTGTCCCCATCTCTCTTTGCCCAGAGAATGCTCTTTTTGAGGTGAAGACAGTTAAAACCACCTATCTTCTTATGGTTTGTTGAGGTCAACAGGAGTACTAAATGTGAAAGGACTGAAGCACTTAGTCCTTGTCTAGTTAGCCATTATAGCAAGACCTGTTGACCCTATTGCTCCTTACCCTACAAAGGTATTTTAGGAAGCCCTCAAAAGAGTTTAAATTATTCTTAAATGAAGAAAATTATAAAGAAGAAAAGCATGTAACTGGAAAGTATCAGTCCTAGTGGAGAGTGGACTAAATAAAACTTTCGCAGGGGAAGTTTACAACTATACTGTAAGAAAAAAAGAGAAAAAAAAGAGGGAGACATTTGCACAGTTTGTAACCTAAAGAACAAAACTCCATCCAGTGGCAGGAAATGTAGTGCAATTACACTTGGGCAGGAGGGTTGGATTCAATTTCTGTTAGAAAGATCATTCTAGCTCTAATACTACAGAAACTACAGCCCCTTGCTATAGTAAACAGCCTATGGGTGGAGATCCTACTGCAGCTTCAAAAAGAACAAGGAAAGTGGAGTTCATACAAATGACCTCTCTACACCTACAAAAAGAAGCACTCAAAATAAGTCATTCGTGTAGTGAGGAGTAGATGTTCACTCAAAGAAAACATGAAAAATGTATAGATATACAGGGTCTAAGGTTTTCCTGACTATAACACTTCTCCAAGGTGTAAAATATGTTTTAAAGAATTTCTTATACTATTGTTCAAAAATGAGCTACTTTTGATGGTACAGAAGCTCATTTTATCTAAGGTTTGGCTGAAATCTGAATACATTGTTCTGTGTGAACTTCTGTGTTGTTATCAGCTTTGCAAAACTCTAAGAAGATCAGGTCAAGATAGAAGACTAATCAAACAGAGGGAGCTTTTTACCATCCCTAAAGGCAGTGAACTAACACAAAGTTAGTAAAACTAATGTGAGTGGAAGCAGTTTGCATGAAATTATTGTCAGGAGCTTTGCCCAAAACACAAAGTAAAATTTTTCTGAGACTCGAAATGCCTGTTACACTTCTGAGAATTATTTTATTCCTTTACTATCCCATTTGCTTCACTTACTTTTGGTTAGAATGTACAGAATGGCTGACTTGTGTGCTGAGTGCAATCTTAAGCCAAACCAGTCACAACCTTTTTCAACAGCTGTTCCCTTAAGTTTTCCAGCCCAGATCTTCATACTCATAAGAATCTGAGAAGCTGGAAAACTTAAGATTGCTGTATGTTCTTTCAGGCTGAGCTCCTGAAAATTATTTAAGGGATAACAAAATTAGCATACTGTGTTAATTTCATTTCTGCATATACAACCTTCCCAAACAAGGTGAACAGAAAAAAAAGCCACAAAAGCAGCTCACATTTGAAAACCTTTGAGTTTGTGGTGCCTTTATCATGTACTCTGCCTTTCCCCTGATGAGAAATTATCTGTCTCCTGAGACAGTGGCCATTTTCTTTGCAGTTGCTCTTAGGCAAAAAGGTGCATTCCATGTCCTCCAAGAACAGAATTACTTTCACTTCTTGGTTTTCATCTTGAAATTGAAAGAAAAACAACTTAAAGTCTGAGAGAAAAGTGGAATGGTTTTGTGTACATACATAGATATAAAAAAATCCCCCAAACAAAACCTAACATATATATGAAGTAAAAACCCATAATCTATAGTGATAGATGGTGTCGTTATTTGGTACTTACCTGCATTTTCATATACATTTTGTTGGAGAGAAAATAGGAAGACCTACACCAGGAGATGTTGCAGAGCTGCAACATGAAGTCCACAACACTCCTCTCCAGAGGCAGCTGAATCTACAGAAATTCCAGGCTTGATCCCCATAATCATATCAGATGCTATCATTAGTTTGCAAATCATCAACATAAAAAATCTTAGTTTTCATCAAACATCTGGCTATAGACTGCACTAGCAAATCACTCAGATTTTGAGTGAAGAATCCAGACTTAATCTGCCAGTTCAAATCCACATTTTTGTGACAACTGCCACCCTCCACAAGGGCAGTAAAGGAGACACCAACGGACAGTAGAGGAGCCCCTTGCTCTGTATCCCTATCACGCAAGCCCATTTTGTCATTTGGAATAATGCATTGTATGGTATTTTCTACCTTGTTTGGTATTTAAAGTTGGAATTTATTGCCAGGCTTCCTGGCAGCAAGCTGTGCAGGTTGCAGGCGGAGGCTGATGGAGGTGAGTGAATTAATGTGGTGGCTGTTTGGAATGTCGTCCAGCTGCCAGGGAGAATTATGTTTGTTTGCCTTTGGCACAAGTGTGAAAGGAACAGCCATAGATTTCAGAAGTGTGAGTCTACATTTTTATATCTCACACTAATGAATACATTTTTTTGTATCCTATACATTTGGGGAAATAGAATTTGTTGGTAGATTTTATTTACCACTTGTGTGGTAGAGAGGGAATGTTTCCTCAGAGACCAAACTTGCATTTTAGAAAAGAAGGAAAAAAAAAAAAAAGACCAGACTAAGCCCAAATGGTGTCATTAAAATTACCCTAATTTCACTATTTTTGCAACTATATCTGAAGTCAGATCATAGGATGGGGAATTTCAGCAAGATTTGAAAAGTTTTTCATGTAACATTTCTCTGGTGAGGGAGAAATGTCACTGAAAGACGTAACTTTGTATTTGTTTCCTGATGGCAATTTATTTCTTCCAGCTGAGTCTTTCCTTTACCTGTAACCTGTCAGTTATCCCTACCCCAACCTCCTGTGCTATCAACAGAAGGATGATAATGCTATTTGTAATGTGCTCTGATGTGAAAAGTACTATAGAAGATTGAATTGTTGTTGCTGATAGGACCAGAAATTTCCCCAACTAGATCTGTCAATAGCTGACACTAAAACAACAAGGTACAAAGTGCATTTGAAGACTGTCAGACACCAATGCTTCTCTGTTTCCTCTAGCAAACTATTCCTGAGATAGCTGACTTGACCTAGCGCTGTTTAAAGAGATCAAGCACACAGTGTCTCAGAAAGAAAGAAAAAGATGGAAAAGAATAATTTGAGTTCCTTCATACTATGTAAAGCCTAATGATCTCTTGTCCCATTATATTAAGGAAATAAAACTGTCACTTACACCTCTTCTGTTGGTCTTAACACTATAGAAAAGAAAAGTCTGTCTGGTCTTGGTTCAGCAATGAACCAAAAATAGTAATTTGCAAAATTATATACTTTTCATAATCATTTGCAAAAAGTCACTCTCTAGGACAGATTTTAAAAAGGAAAACAATGAATATTTATACCTAGCATCTTAGTTTCTATGTACAGGCATGCAACTTACACATATGAAAACTGTAACTTCAAAAAAGCTTTGCAATTGAATTTTAATGATTCTAAATTTGTTGTTTATATGTTAATTGATTACTGTTAAGACTGCAATTCAATACAACATAGTTCAATGACAATTTGAGAAGAAGCAAATATATTGAACAGTAATGAGAAAATAATTCATTAAATCAATATTCCTGAAACCCTTTTTTCATTCTAACCATTAAAAAAAAATGTTTGCAACCTTTATCAGAGCCCTTCAAGGAAGCAAAGATGTTTTAAGTGGCATGTCCAGCAGAAGGAAGAAAAATAGACGTGAGTTTGCAAACAGAACTATTTTCTGGTAGGATGAAGATGTGAGATACCTCTTTGGAGATGGGATCAGGAATGACGAGACAGAGACAAGAAGAAGGAAGAAGGAAAAGGGGGGAACAAAGAGAATAAAAACAACAATAGAAAATAGGGAGTGGAAGGTAAAGAGTGTGATGGAGAAGAATGAAAATAAGAGTCAATGGGGACAGAGAAACAGTGTATTAAGCCATGGGATGGGTGTGAGGAAAGAGAGAAATAAAATAAGGGCAGGGTGAAAAACCTAAAAAGGGAGGAAAAGAATCCCAATGAATGCTAAATTTTAAGAAGAATGGCAAGTCCCCCTTGGATCAATCAGTACTTCCCAGTTACCCACACGCAGTCCCCCTGAGTCACCCTGTGGCAATGGCTGTGCAGCCTTGATGCCAAATAACTATTTGGAGCTGTGGTGCAGAGTCAGAGGGAGCAGGAGAAGATGGCAGAAAGAGTCCTGGGGCAGGGAAACCTTACTCCCCCCCCGAGTCAAGGGCTGCTGCCAGCAGACTCAGCTGCAGCCAGCCATGCCTGGAGTCCCCTGGTCCCCTCTGTGAGCAGGGCCAGCGACTCAGGAGCCGCAGGGGAGCCGCTGACAGCCAGAGCACTGCAGCTTCCAACCTGCCTTGGAATCCTGGGCCTGAGGAACCCAGGGCAGAAGGACAGTTGGCAAACAGAGCAGCAGGGGAAATAAGGAAAAGCAAAGCCAAAGGAGGGCAACAGAAGGAAGAGAGCAAAAGAGAAAAGCATTTAATGGTCATGGCCTCTTTAAAGGAAGAAATGGCTTGTGCTACATACATAAGTGATCCCTGTGCAAACTGAAGATAGCAGAGGCACTGCTGTTGATGCCATGAGCTGAGTGCTGTACATGTAAGCACAAGACTGACATATTTCTATCAAATCCAGCCACTCTTAAATGTGGAAATACTTCTGCTAGGGCAGTTCAGTGGTATTTATATGTATCAGTTCCTTTCTGGTCAGCTTTGCCCTTTTCCAGAAGGCAAGCTCGGATTTATCTTCTTTCTTTGTTTTGCCAATATGGCTGTATTTGTCAGTAGAGTATTAGTTGAGTCAGTAGAGCTCTGGGAATAGACTTCCAGTTGACATGCACTCCCTCTACTGGTTGGCATTTGCCTCCACACAGCAAGATCAAAGCAAAGATGGAATTTAGATCCTCTAGGTTTTTTAAAAGAAAGAATCTTAAAACACTCTGCTTACCCTTATTTTGATGCAACTGTGAGATCCCTGCTGGTCAATGTCTCAGTGGACCAATGGGACATGAAGATTGATGCACTTCTGCTTTTAAGATGAAAGATTTTACAGTTTATGCAGTCGATTCACAGGTTTCTTTGTTAAAATAGTGTTTCTACTGTTTTACTGCTATGACAGTGCACTTGTGCCACTGTTTGCTTCCCCAGGTCAGTCATGCTCCCTCTCACAGCCATTCCCAGCCCTGGAACACAGGGCAACCAAAGTTTCATTTTGGGGACATCTATAACTGATCAGCTGGGCATTGTTGCAGCAAGTCTTGCTGGTTCCCCTTATCTGAATGCACAGCTATCAGGGAAATAAAATGCCAAAATACATCCTTGCTGAAACAACTCAATTTGAGAACTTCTGTGGAAAGAATTCATTCCTCACTTTGACTGAGGCCTGTTACAGCACCATCCTGTGAGCAAGTACCCACAGCTGGTAACAGTGAGTCAGTTCACAGAGCCAAAACATGCTGCCTTCAGAGCTGGGTGGGCACTGGTGTCAGCACCAGCCACAAGAGCTCCAGGTACCCAGCAGCACGCCTGGCACTTTGGGTTGATGGACTAAACTCCACAGCGATCAACTCTCGAATTCTAGTCCTGCCTCTAACACCAAGCCCTGGTCAAAATCTAGTTACTATCTTTCTGATTTGCTTCCACATCTACAAAATGGGAATAATCCATACTTATAATACTTACCAGGCACTCTGAAGCAGATCTTCAGCATTTACACTTCATATCATCTGTTAAGCTGCCTCTGCTTGAATAGGTCATGCCTCTTTGTTGCTACCACATAAATGTTAAACTTCACCATCATCTGGTCTTCAAAAAGAGCAGCTCCAATTCCTTGCCTTTTTTTTTTTTAAAATAATCCTTTGAAATACTGTTTTAATAAAAAAGAACAGAAAAAAAGTCTACTTGGCCAGTTCTTATGTCAAGATCTAGGACAGATTGCTGGATAGTATTTAACATTCAGAGTGGAATTATTATTTTGGCCCTTAGGCAAAATGTACCAGAAACTTGTCTAGGGTTATGCCAACAACAAATGATGAAGTAAGCAAACATTTTTCATTTTAAATATAGTCTGTGAGTTTTTTCAAACATGGAGACTAAATTTGGACAATTGCCTTGGAAACTCAGAGAATATTTAGATTTTTTTTCCCTATTCATCAATTTCCCAACTATTCAAGTTTAAAAAAAGCAGTATCAGTCAATTTCTATTTCCTCTACTGAAAGTTTTTCTTTGTTGGTTTTTAACTGTTTCCTACTGTTTTCACAGTTCAGTGCCTGCAGACAGTAAATCAGCTGAACAAAATAGGCATCTGCTAATATCTCCAAGTCTTTTTAAACCCACAGGCAAAACCATATTCCGTTTCCCATAAGAATTTCACTGAGGTTTCTTTTGGGGTTTTATTGTATGAAATCAATATTTAAATATATATTCAGTTAAATTAAATGATCAGCTAGTATTTGCTGGAGCTTATATCTAACCTTGTCAGAAACTTTGTAAAAGTTCATTTCTACAGTATAATTCAAACGAAAATGTAATTTGTGTGAGAATTGTTTTACTATCATTGTCTACCACATTATTGAAGAAGAAATCAGCACATGGTTAAGACCATATTTGTAGGATACAAAATGCTCAAGGTGCACAAATCAATTTGCTCATTATGTGATACAGATATATCTCAAATGTGGATGAATCTCAAAATCTTTTTAGTAACACTGTCTTTTTTCAAAGGAACAAATAGAGTAGTGCTTATTTCCAGCTGAAGCCGATGAAAAAAACCCCAGAGCTGGTGATGTTTGTAATCATTCAGCATCCCTTTTCTGACCAAACACCATTCATAAAACTGAACCATTTACCCCCTTGGATACCCAATTCCTTGTAAAGCCAGAGAAAAGCCAACACCTCAGAAACATACATCTCGGACAAAGATTCTGTAGCTACAACACACAAACAACTCCAGTGACAGGCAACTCTTGTGGTGCATTATAAAAGCCTGAGATTTAAAACCACCACGTCACTCTCCCCAGACTCTGCTCTCAGCTACCTGCTGAGATGAATGTGGCTGCTCAGAGGACAACAACTGGGTGCAGGTTTAGGGAGTTCTGAGGGGCAGCAGAGTAGAGCCCCGTGGGCTGTCACCTCCCCTGTGTCCAAACTCCACAGGGATCCTCTGGCACCAATACAGCTCAGGCTGGATGATGTTCTGCAGTGCTGCCTGTCCTGCTGAGAGGGGACTGGAGCTGCCCACCTCAACACAGAATGGAATTTCACTCAAAATGAAGAGGAGGGGCTTCACTTGCTTATGGACAACAAATAATGTGATAGCAAAGAAATCCACCTTGCCCAGTTCACATCCAGTTTTAAATCAGATTTGCTGCCAGATTTGAAGCAGTGCCCGAAATGGGGATTCACCACGACAGGTACCTACCTAGACCCAGTTATGTGTCTGTCATCTGTCTCCTTCGTGGACTCTCTCGCTTTTAAATCCAGCTGAAAAGTCTTGATTTCACCCTGCATCAGAATGAAACCAAATGCCAAAACCTCAGAATTTTTCACGTAACAGAATCCTTGTTTCCTGGCCAGCCTTATTATTGAACCTTAATATGATACAACATGTGCTCATATTTGCACACATGGTCCACAGCCCCTACACATGTGTAAATCCTACTGAAGTCATGTATAAAGGATCAGGCTCTAAGGCTGTTATAGAAAAAGTTCATGTTTCACTAACTTTTTGGTATTCTTTGAAGATATTACATTAAGAGTAAATATAGAGAAGTACATGTTATATGCAAGATTTTCAGAGAACATTTGACTTCCACACCAGAAGGTCACATCTAAGGCAATATGGTCTTGGAACAAGTTCAAAGTTGTCACACTTGATAAAAATAGCTTAAAGGGCACATAACTGTGCTGGAATACGGGAAAACAGTGGAACATGAGAGGGAGAATGATTGAAGGCCCCATTACTAATTATGTACATACTTCGCCGCTATTGAAAGCTGGGTTTCCAAGCATCTACACCATACTTCAGTTAAACAGAAGTGCAAGCAATTAAAAAATAATGCTTTTGCCTTGCAATATCTAAGGAAAGAACCTTTTATGAATCTCTAGAATAACGGAAAAAAATTTAACAATAAAGAAATAGAGGATAAATGATCTTTTTTTCTAATTTCAAAATTACATTTCTACACTTACATTTTTGCATTATTTATTAATATTTTTGTAATGTTTTATTGAAAAACAAAACATATATATTTATATTTTAATATAAGAAACTACATTCACTTTTTCATATTTCATTTCAAACTGTTGCAATTATTTCATAGTTTCTTCTAACATCCTGAAAGAGGGTCAGATGTACACAATAATAAATTGAACCTCGGACAGGTTAAATTATACTGGAAGAGGGGCCGTTATAGCACAATTTGTTATAAACAAAAGTTTGAATTAAACTGCTTCTTGAAATACACATGGCATTGGCAGTAATTAGCCCTTAGAATTGTGCTCTGTGTATTGGATCCCAGTTTAGCCACTGTCAAATCTCCTGATGATGCTTCAGCCACACATTTTAGTGAGCATAAAAGCAGGTCCTATAGCCCTTCTGTGAACTGATCCACGTGCACCAAAGTACCACTAAAGGGGTGGTTGTTTCATGACTAGAAGGACACTCAGCAAGTCACGGGTCACATGTGTCCTACATGGAAAGCCACACCATGTATCTTCCAGTTTACTCTTTTGATTTATTGTACTTTCTTCTTAATTTTACCCCTGTAAAGAACATGTCATGCCAAGGAATCTTTTACTTTGCTTTTGACTGAGACATTTCCATATTCTGCATACAGCTTTTAATGATTGATGGCATGGTGCAATCTTTGTGCCAAAACTTGAAAAAAGCTAATGTGTAATGCAACACTTTTGACTCCGTTCTGCCGAGAATTACTGCATGCAGGGCTCTGTCATGTCCTGATCCTATTTATCTCAGTGAAGATCTTGATGAAGAGGAAAAAAAAACCTGCTATCTTCCATGCTTGGAAACAAATTTTTCATTCATCTGCCTATAGAGAAACTGTCTCAGGTACAGATATTTTTGACCAGGTTTTGTCTCATAGGAGACTTACGATGTAAGGTAACATATTTTATGGTAACAGTCTGCAAAAGGTATGTTTGGTGACAGCAACACCTTTTTTTTTTCCATAGCAATGAAATGCTCACGAATTGAAGATATCCCTCCAACCGGAGAGACAGCCGAAAGCAGAGGTGTCTCCCGTGGTGCAAACAGCTGAAATCCTATACAGGGAGGATTTTATCACTTTGATGATTAGGAAGCAAATGATAGGAAAAGGACCCCAAAGCCACCCTAACAGTAGAAAACAACAAAACTCCAGGAGGTGCACTGGATACACAGGACTCTCTATACCTCCCTTTTAAAATGTATAACCACAGAGAAAGGTTATTATATTGAGGCAGAGAAGCAACAATGTAATTTATGCTGCTCAGTTTAAAAGCATCACATTTTTATACAATAACAAAAAAGCAGAGAGTCTGAGTCATTAGAAAAATACTTGCACAGCTGGTAAATTGTATTTTTTATGGACCTTATACATGTGGTTCTAAGCACTAAGTATACACATTATTAGGGTCAATCCAAATCCAGGCTGATGAAAAATCCAAAGTGTTGGAGGATTTAGGATCTTCCTGTGGATTTTGTTGTAGCCTCTACATCTATGCTTTCATTAAAATAATATATGTTCTAACTTTGCAGGTTCTGAAAGAAGCCTTTACAATGTTAACCAGTGCACTGTCTCACAGAGTGTACAGCCAACAGACTGAAACAATACCACCAGGACATGTAGAATAACAACAATATTTATTCTGTATTTTTCTCTTCCTAGAACGGATTGACCACTGATTCAGAAGCAAAGAACTACTGTGATATGGCCCTGGCTTCTCACTCAATTGGAGATGGCAATGTTTTAGTGGTTTTAGTGCCAACCATCTATGAAAGAGCATAAAAGGTAGCAAGTCCCCAGAGAGCAAGATGATCAGGGTCTGTGTGGGTGTTACAACCCCGCTAAGAGGATTGTACTGCTCTGCTCTTTCATCTTTGTAAAGTGAGAGTGAAACAGTCCTTCACAAATTTGCTTAGTTGGGAAAAATTACACATCTGCAGTCCATTCTTATTTTGTCTGGTGTCTGGAAAGAAGTGCTTCATTTCTTATAGCATCTGGACAAAGGCAGATCCAATGGACGTGCTCCCAGCTCTAGGCATTCTAGCTAGGTTCTAGGATGTTTGGATTTAAACTCCTGCTCTATTCAGACTTGGGTTTACCTACTTTGCACATTGCATTTCTTTTGGCTGTGTTTCTCTGTGGTCACTATATCCCTCTCTTTATCTAGTGTACAATTCTGAGAACTGCAGTGTATAGGAAGGCTTTTAGCCCCTTTGCCAGTTTGCACAGTCTGCTGCTAGAAAGTCCTTGAACTGGAAAACTTTAGAAGATGTGTAATTCTCCATGAGCCAGTGCCCATTGCTTTTATCTCAAATGGTTTTACAGGCCATCCAAATAAGGCAAACTGGATTTACATTACTCCAGTCCAAGGGATTGGATCTCACTGAAAGGATTTTGCTACCAAAATTCCTTGCATTGCAGCAACACTCAAAGCTGAAGTCAGGTATTGAAGCAATGTTTTACAAGATGCTGTACAAATGGAGAACAAAATGATGAACCCTGCCTGAAAAATAAACAACATAAAGGTGTCGCTTGGCTTTACGCTTTCCCCAGATGTAACAGTTGGCATGTGTTTTGTACATCAGCTTTGCTACATGAAAAATGGTTGCACCTAATGACATGCTAAGGTAACAACATGGAGCTATGAGTGATGGATGGGGAGCCCAAGGACATAAGCACATGACAGTGATCCATCAGACAGGCAGGGTATCAGTTCCCTCGCTCCTGGCTGTTGTCATTTTGGTAGACAACCTGGTGACAGTGAATTTTATAGCAAGGAGATGACAAAGCCTAGGGAGGGGCTTCAGAGATGTTTAAAACATGTCATCTCAATGTATGAAAGACTACTTAGGTGATAACATACACAGGGTGAACCTGGTGTTGGGAGGGTTATTTGCATGTCTCCCAGAGAAGAAGTCAGGATGTATCTGCTACAGGAGGAAGGGAGGGAGAGCAAGGGTAATATGCTTGAAAGAAAAGCAAAGCACTGAAAAGTCAATCCTTCATCTCTCTTGTGATAAACTCAGACAACTTAATGGAGGGATGCAAAGGGAAGGTTGGTACTTTGTAGAGAAATGGTGTAGATTTGCAACTGTCAAGTGCTTTAGAAAAGGATGCCATGGTCTCTCAGACATAAGCTGATGAGAACATGAACTTTACCTTGCTAATTAATAGCAGCTGTCCCACTTTCAGAAGTTTTCCATTAGTGAAGTTTAGGTTACCTTGATATTTTTTCTTCAGCTTCCCTAAAACAAGTATTTATCATTTTTGGTATCCAATTCCTATGTCTGAAAGAAGCAAATATACACTCCATTAAATAACACTATTCCTCCCTTGTCACACAGATTTGTTTCTTGTTGAAAAAGAAACCGTGAAACATTAGAGAATGTGGAGGTACAAAGAGAAAATAGCCTAAAATGACTCATTGTTTTTCAGGTAATTTCTGCCCAGAATTAAAATCAGCAGCTGTGACCTGTTGTGAACAGAACTTCTTTTCAGTACCATAAATTGTTAGGCCTAATTTGCATTTCCAGAAATCTTGCGTATTTGTTTGAAAACACAGTAAAGGTTATGAGAAAACATCTGGATGTAAGAATGAGATCTGTTGCTGCAAAACTGGTGACTCATGCAGTGTCAGCCTTTCAAATAAAATCTAAGAATTAGTTTTGGAATGCTCTTTCCATCTCATAGACTTGTTGCTATTTATTCTTAGGCATGAGATATCTATGTAAATCTTGAATAAGGTATCTGAAGCTGTCCACATGTCAGCAAGATTTATTTTTGCAGCCTGTGTCACAAATGTAAATTACTGATAGATTGAGTTAGTAATGTTTTCTTCATTTCCCACAGACCTTAAAAATTTCCAATACGAAGCAAGATTCAGAAAAAAGTGAGAGCCATCACAAATAAAAATTTGTGTAATACCTTATGTAACATTTTAATAACCTCTCACTTAAATCATGCTATAAACATTTGTGTACTTTATAAAACAGTCTCTCAAATTTTGACTACCATTGATAAGCTGGGGTCAGTCAACACTCTTCCCATCCTTCCAGGTTTTAGATTCTATGGAGAAAATAATAGGTGTAAGTATATTACTGAAATGGCATCAGGACCATCAAGTCCATCATTTTTGGACAAGTGAAGGATATTGAGCTATACATAAAGAGCTGTTCCCTGTATCATGGCTGGATTATACAAAATGCATAACAAGAAGTAGAACAAGAAGTTCTTGTGCATCACATCAATGCATGTGGGAAACAGCACACTGGAAATCGATACTAATTAATGGCATGTTACACAGAAGTATGGACTGACTAAAAAACCCAACAAATGAAGCCCTTGGAATGAAACACAAGACATGCAACACTGCCTACTTAGTGAACTTAAGATTAAAAGAGGATGTTTCCACTATTTGCAACCTCCACTTCATATGTAGATTTAGCAATACTGAATCTAAAATGTGGACAGGAAATTACTTGAATGAAAAGAAAAAAAAACATGGACAGCAAGCAACTGATAATGCCTGCTGAAATAGCAAGAAGCACTTGCAGAGTGCCTCAAAATTTGTAACCAAACGAAAAAGGTCTCAAAACTGCAGTGTGATGAATAGATGGTGTAGTTTTCTGCTTATCATCTTTTCCAAGTCTCTTCTACATTGTTTGTCTTGTATTCACCCACTCTGTCTTCTCAGTTTAAATAATAATAATAATTAAAAAAAATTAAACTACGCCTTGTTTTTTGGGGGCAGAAGGAATCCTGAACAGTCATTCTGTTAGAAGTGGGATCCTTACAGGGTTTTTATAGCCATTGATTTTTGGAGAGGTGTGAAACAGCTACTTAATTTCCTGACAAAATATGTCAGAAAATCTTTTAATGCTGACATCTGTAAGTTTTATGGCCTGTAAGTTTTATGGTAGGACAATGAGCTAAAAAATTACTAAACATTTGGGCAATGACAAAAAGCCTCCATCATATTAAAGATCTATGTATCTTAATTATCTGCTTTCCATATTTTCTCTTTAGTCCTTTGTCTCTTCCACAGTCTGATTTAAATTTAAACAGATTGTTTTCAATATTAGGACCCATGTTTACGTATCTATAAAGTCCAAGAAACTCAGGAGATCAGTCCTGAAATAATAAAGACTTTACTCCCTGCAGAGCTGTGGCTGCCAATCAGGTTCCAAGCGTGTCTTTGTGGAGCTGACACATTTTCTTGGCTTTGCAGTTCCTGTCGCTGTTCAATATGCCTGATATCCATTAAGATCAGCTCTACAATACGCAAATCAAATCTAAGATAACTTCTGTGCACTTTATAAAGAAGTTTTAGAACAGACTTCAGCTTCTGCAGAAATGCTCCAGGTACAGCTGCAGGACAAGCCTAAGAAAGCGCATCATAGAATGTTATAGTTGAACTGAAAAAACTCAGTTTGGCCATAAATAATGAAAGGAAATGGATTTTAGCATAGTTTTAGAAAAATGTTCCTGAGCTTTGTCATTTCTATTTTCATCC
>JAOXXN010000395.1:131487809-131510403 GCA_026770055.1 Myrmophylax atrothorax
GCTGTCCGGCTCCGGGGGGGCGGGTTGTCCGGGTGAGGCTGCGGCGGTGGCGGGACGGGGAAGGGAAGGGCCGTCTCAGGACGGCAGCGGGAAGCGTGGGGAGGTGGGAGAGCGACGGCGAGCGCTGGTGTGACCTCGGCTCGGGTCATGGGGGATGTGGGTTTTCTGGAGTGGCACGAAACGAGCCAGTTTTCCTTGGACACGGTGCTCGGGGGTCAGACCCGAGAGGGCATCTGAGGGCAGGTTTTAGTGTAGACGTCTGTCGGTTAGAAGTTATCTTTTTTTGAAGACATGAAAAGTTACCGTTCTGATGACTCCTAAAAGGAGTTTTCCTGTCAAGTGAATGCAACGTGAAGACATGGTAGACAGTTGGATCATCTTTCTGGTTTTTGGTTTGTTTGGTTGGCTTTTTATTTTGATCAAGTGAGTTACTACTTCCAGTATATACGCACACACATACGCACACACAAACATATATATATATGTATGTATGTAAGATGAAAATATTTCAGTGCAAATAGATGTGCTTTCATTTTGGTATACATTTTATCTTTATACATAACTATATGTATCTCCACCTATAAACATATATGTATAGAATTATTTTCATGCATTCAAGCAATGGGATTGGTATGTTATTGAAAATTAGGCTGGCAGATTTATAATTAATATCTCAATCTCTTCACCTTTTTTTCTAGTGCTTGACTTGTAATACAGATATCCTCCAGAATGCTCGAGTCATACGTAACTCCTATTTTGATGAGTTATGTGAATCGCTACATAAAGAACTTGAAGCCTTCAGACCTGCAGTTGTCACTCTGGGGAGGAGATGTTGTACTTAGTAAACTTGAATTAAAGTTGGATGTACTTGAACAGGTATGTTGTGTTTGTAGTAGTTACAGTCTGTATCTTTGTTTTGAAAGAAATTGACCGCATTATTTAAATTGGTCTGCACAGCTAAATAATCATTTAGAGCTCACTGGTTTCCTTCTTATGCAAGTTCTTTTTTCCCCTCCCCCGAATTTAGTTATTCTTGCTTTAATTTCATGCCATTTGTTTAGCAATGAATGCTAATTCTTTACACATTCTGTAAGTTATGGAGTGTGAAGAGAAAGGCTTTTTTCTGGACGTGTTTCTTCTTTCTGTCACCATTATTTTAGAGTATGAACATTAATTAAATTTATTTTCCAGTCATATTACTAATTGCATGTTGTAACTAATTCAAAATGTCACAAAGTAAAGATCTCTTTAATTATGCACGCTAATCACAGATTTGTGTTTTCTGACTTAAGATTTCATTGTTCCAATTGTATCTAAATTTAGGAGTTATTGAGGGACAGTCCTGAGCAGCTGATTTGTGTGGATTAGATAAGAGACTCTTTAACACCTAG
Organism: Myrmophylax atrothorax; assembly: GCA_026770055.1. Lineage (NCBI taxonomy): Eukaryota > Metazoa > Chordata > Aves > Passeriformes > Thamnophilidae > Myrmophylax > Myrmophylax atrothorax. Next base: position 131,489,201 of record JAOXXN010000395.1, read on the forward strand.
CCTTAAAAAGACAAGCTTGACCAGGTAGAACACTAGATACAGAATTTGGAGTCTACTGTCAATATGGACTGTTAAGTTTTAGCAGAGGGTTGGTTCCCTTTTATGCTTATCTGATTTGACAACTTGAGTGTGAGACAGATGAGGCTGTTTTCTGTTGTGCAGGTTGTAGCAAGTCTTAGCTAGAGTCCTGTGCCCAGATACTGTCCAACCAAGTGAAGGACCTGAGAGAAGTGCAGAAAAGAAGGATGGAAAATTTAGGCAGTATGTCCATTGAAAGAAATGAAGTAGACAGGGAGTGCGTTTTTTATTTTGAATAAAATACAGTGAGACAAGATAGGACAAGAATTAATCGGATGTGACAAGAAACAATGGAATAAATTGCACGTCGGTAGACTTAGCTTGAACATAAATGATTTTAGTTGGATTATGATTCTTTAGAGTAGACAGAGAAGATGTCTGTGGAGTGGTAGCCCTGATAAACTCTTGAGGAGTTGAGGGAAAAAGCCTCAGCCCCCTGGAGGGGTGCTCCCAGAACCATTGTCAGAGGGCAAAGACATCCCAGTGGCTTTCCAGAAAGTGCTAAAGCCAGACTGGTAAGATTAACAAAGAGTGGAGTGTTGTGAAGATGACGTGGCTCTTCCTGTGCGAAATCTTCTGGGAATACAGACAGCCCTTCAGGGCTATGCTGTTTATCACCCCAAAACCAATTATTGACTAAAGCCACCCAAACCACCTAAGAGGAAAAAAAAAGGTATAAAAGCAATTGGGCATGAGTGAAAAATGGGGAAGAAACGCCATCGTCTCTGTGATGGTAGTTGAGAGCAGCTGCCCTGTCCCCTCCCACCTCTTTGGACAATGTAGGGATGAGAAAACCATGTACTCTCTATATTTTATATCTTATACTTCACTGTCTTACAATGCCTATTACTTTATGCATTCTATCTTACACTATGCCTGTTACATTACACCTTAAAAAGTACCTTATACCCTTATAATACGCTTTCACTTTTACCTCACAGCGACTTTGATGCTGATTTCACTTGGATATATCTCTACTCTAAAAGCACCTTGTTTACTAACTGTGTTTTGCTACTTTAATACCAATAATTATAACTTGCCTTACACCTGGTGACTTACTAAGTATATATCTTACTTTGTATTAGTTGTTGTGTTCCTTTAAGGTGTGTAGTTCTTTTTTTAACATGTGTGTTGATGGGATACACAGAGAAGGTGGTGTGCAGGTCATTTTATTGCTCTGTGTTATTGAGCAGGGTTCTAGATTTCTGTTTTAGGTTGTTGTGTTTCTGGTTAGTGGTTTTCTGTTGTTAGTTAAGACTGTCATGGGGGGGTACACTGCTGTATTGAAACTTAAGTTTGGTGTGCTTGTCTCTGTAGAATGTGTTTTGTGCTGGTTTCTCTTGGGGTTTTTGGTCATCAATTAAATACAGTCATGCGGCTAAACGTTATCACCGGCAACGGAAAACCCACAATAACTGTCACATACTTGTATTAATAAAGGTTATTTGGGCAGCTGCTGTGAAGAAATTTCTTTTCTTGCTGTTAAGTGTGGTCCTCACAGCAGCGTGTCGAAGACCTTTCCAACCTGTGTGCTGTGCATTGTTTGACAGGCAGTGTTGGGTGCACATGACTTCGATGTTCTAGGATGCTTATGACTAATATCTTCATAGAAAAAGTTCTCCCTGGCTATTAAGTGTGGTCTCATAGCAGAGGTCAAAGAGCCTTCTAAACTGTGTGCTGTCCATTGATAGATAGGCAGTGTTGGGTTCATAAGACTTCGATTTTCTGGAGACACTTAGAGCTAGTAAGTTCTCCCTGGCTAAAATGTGGCACTCACAGGAAGGTCAGAAACTTTTCCAGCCTGTGTTCTGTCCATTGTTAAACAGGCAGTGCTGAGTTCAAAAAGCTTTGATTGCTCTGAGGAGGCTTACAGCTATTAACTTTATATCAATACAGGTTGGACAAGAAATCTTTGCATTTCTGCCCCTCCTTGTCATGTGACACTGTCTCTGTTGGAGACACCTTTTAAAATGTGAAAGAATTACTTATGATTAATTAAGAATCTGTGATCCTCTTCTGGAAGAGGAGACAGTCTTTCAAGAGATCCTGTCCTATTTTCTGCGCTTTGTAGAGGTCCTGACTTGGCTGCCTTCAAGTATTTGGTGGCCTCTATAATTTCTCTCAAGTCTATTAGTTCCTCATTTTCTTTGTACAGCTGATGTGGGCACTAGACTCCAGTTGTGTCAGATGTGTTCCCCCTGTGAGCCATTTCAAATGTATATATTATAGAACTAAAGAAGGGTTGATCAGAAGGGAATTCTGGAGGTCACTTAGTCCAGCCTCCACTTGTGAGCAGGGCTCTTGTCAGTATTATGTTAGACCAGCTTGCGTTTTTCTCCAGTTGAGTCTTGACATCTCCTGTCTTGTAAAAATCTTCTCTCTGGGTAAGCTGTTTCAGTGTTCTGCTGTATAGAGAGAAAGCTTGTCCTAATAACAAATGAAGACTTGTGATGCATATATTAAACTTGCTATATTACCTCACACTATTAGGATTTTGCTGCTGCCATTGGTGATGTTCCCTTTGCAATAGTTGAGTTTGCTGGTGGGTGGTTCCTGGCTTCATCTTTAGCTACCAATGTATCAACTGGGTTTCAAAATGGCCCATGGCTCTTGCAGTGGTGAATGTTGCCATATGTACCCATGCTCAGGACTTACCAGCTTGAACAGGGATGTGAATGAATATGTGACGAATGCAAAATTTAGCTCAGCTTCATTGTGTTTGTTATTTGGCTGTGTATTTGTGAAATGTAGTGATCTTATTTTGACTCATATTATTCTTTGGAACTAGTCTGGACCCACAGACTGTATTTGGGGTGTCTTCCTCTTTTGTGTGGAAGGGATGCTGCTTTAAGCCTGCTCAGCAAAACTCTTGAGTATGTAGTTGTGGTAACACAATGACCCAGGCCTTTGCAGCTGGCAGGGAGCAACCTTGAAAAGCTGGTTTCTAAAAGTTACCAGCATCTGTTACTTCATTTGGGTTCTCTGCCATGATGGATTCATGATATCTGAAGTTAGCCATCTTAACTGCTCTGCTCTTCTAACATCCTTTCTGTCCTGGGCAATCTATCCCCAGCCTGGTTCCCTGCTCCTTATCTGACATGAACACAGCTTTAATTTCATGCTTTAGGTTTTTAGATACAACTACATGTACCCTGGACACCTTTGTCTATAGCCCTAAACATTTTCAGAGAATTCCATCTTTTGTGGAGTTATACACAGCTTTTTGGGAATGTTAGCATAGGTGCTGTGCTACCTGGACAAAGCGCCTTAGAACAGACCTGGGAACAAGTCTGTGCTTCTTCCTGTCGCTCTCTACACTTCAGCTGATGTTGTGTTCAGTTCCCTGGCTCTTACAGGCCACCAAACATAATCCCAAAGCACATGTGAGAACAGAACATAAACTGCTGTCTGTCTTCCAGAAGATTTTACTTAATTTTTATGGCCAAGTTGGAACCAGTACCTTTTGAAATCAGATGTAATACAGTTGCTGACATAGAAAATTTATCAACCCCAAAGAGAATATTTCACTACCTTAAAATACTTTGCATGTTTTTTATATGTATGTTTTATGCTCTCATTAAACTAAGCTGAGTATCACTGCAGTAACTCTTAGGGTCTGTCCTTCTCTGCCCCCTTTATTTTGCACACTGTCAGTTCTGTAGTGGAAGTCAAGTACTAGTTTGTACTTGGTTCAACCATCTAGGTACAGCGTAGCTTTTATACATAATTGTGTCACTCTTTGAGGAGCCAGTTAATTTTATTATAATTATCTTTAGTTGAAGATTAAATCTGATGAAAGTTTTATTTATTTTTTTTTTTGTCTTCCACTGTCCTGGATGATTCAATTACTATAAGATTAAGCATTCCAATAAATTTTCCATCTACGCATAATACACACATTGTACAAAGACTACTGCAAGAAGATAATGTGTAATAAAATTTTAAAATGAATATTTTAAATACTGCTTTTGGAAAAGCCTTTTAAGCACTTGTCAACTTTTATGTGAAATCCCCATGGTAGCTGAGGTTACAGAGCTACCTATGAACTTGGTAACTAACTTGTGTGGTACCAGAGAGAAAGGATACATTGTGAGCTTTTTTGCTGCTTGTGTATACTCCTGTAACAATGTAGGGTTTTATGTTGGCTGTTTTACAAGCTCAGAAGGGAAAAATGAAGCAGTCTTTGGAAGACAAAGGACAACTTGATCTAAAGATTGAGTTTTAAGTATGGATTTTTCATATCCAGAAGAATTTATAAAGGAATATGAAAAATTCTCATGTAAATAATTTTAAGGAAACTGGAGCATTGAAATATCTTTATTTTAGGTGTCTGTGTTATGTGCCATTGGGTTGCTTGTGAAATACAGCCTTGACTGTGAAGAAAAGGTATTTAATTTAAGATTGATGTGGAGAAAAGTACTTGCCTATCACTCCAACGTCTGGGATAGTCTTGTGTGTTAGAGCAGGAGGAGGTTTTAGGTAAAGGGAGATTATGATTATCTTGTCTGATATGAGTCCATTATTGATGGGTCAAGCCCAGAAGTTTGCTTTTAGTCATATTATATTTTTCTGAAGGATTTCTATGATGTAAATGTGAAATCTAAAATGTAATGTCTAACTGGTCATGAGTACAGAAAAAATATTAAGGATTTCAAGCAGCACTTAATGAAAGGGGAAAGATTGCATAGGAAACAAAGAGGAATAAGAATGGTCTTTGTTATGTTGTATTATGAACAAGTTACTAAATTTGGCACACATTTGTATTATCTATTGAAATAGTACAACAATGAGTTCTTTGCATTGCTGTAAGGAAATCCATTTGTGCAATTAGAATAATGTCAAACAACTTTTGTATCTAAATTTCTTTGAAAAAGGACTATCTTTTAAATATGTTGTGCATTTACTTGTATCACCTCATTTTGAAATAATTCCTACTTCTGTTTCTTTCAGTATCTTGCAGTTAAGTAAACAAAATGACAATGTGTTGAATCTGTCCAAAAACAGTGGTAAAAGAGCTATTCTAGAATGCCTTTTGAAGTAAACACAGGTCAGGATCTAAGCCGACATTGTGGTATTGATGAGTGATATAAAAATTACATATCTCCAAGTCTGGAATGGGAATTTATTTCTGTTGCTGTTAACAGTGATAGTTGGTGTCTTGATCCCTGAAAAGCATTATCTCCTGAGTGGTGTTGTAGTTTGGAATTCTTATGTAAATTCTCTCCCCTGACACTAACTACCCATGCCATTAGTGCACAAAGGAAACAGGTAAGTGACAACATAGCAGTTTTTCTGTTGGGAATGTTTTTTTATATTGAATGTTTCTTAATAATTTATTTCTGGGGGGCCCCCCCCCCCAAAAAAAAAAAAAAACCCAATCAAAAACCAACAACAAACCAAAAAACCAGTTCTGGGACAAAAGGCACTATTTAATGCAGTGTATGATTAGTGTAGCAACATCTGTAGCTAAACTGCCCAGTACTTGCTTTTCAGTGTTTTATCTGAAACTGTTTGGATTAAAATTTTATTTGTGTTGCTTGTGAGCCTAGAGGTGAATTCTTAGGACAGAAGCTTTTGGCTAAAGTCCTTAAGTATAGTAGTAAATGACATGAATTAAAAACACTTTATAAAAGCAAATTAACAATTTTTTCAAACCTTTTATGAGAAAGTCTCTGTCATCTTTTAGAATGGAGACTTGAAATTAGATGTGACTCTGTGTAATGATGGCTAAGGAAGGAGTCAAGAGTTTCCCTAACATGAGATGGGTGTGGTTTGTTAAATTTCATTAGTGAAAACTCATTAAATCCCTAAAACTATTTACGAACTGAAAGCTGTACTTGGCAAAGAAAAGGGAGCTATAATTTTGTCTAGTTTTCTTCTCTGAGGACTTTGTCAGCAGTGAATGTACTTTCATCTACTCTTTGCTCTTGGATGCAAGATGAATGTTTTTCATGGTACCAGTTGAAAGGCTGAAGAGGTATGAGCTGCAGAATGGAGAGAGTTCCTTAAAACCAGTTGTTGCTGTGGTGGTGATAGGTATTCTTGTGGTGATAGGTATTCTTGAGTAAGAATTGTTGACTTGTCATTTGGGTGACTGATTAGAGGCTGTCTCAGAAAGCTAAGCTGTCACAGGTGTAAAAGGGCTTATTTCAACTCAAAACTTAGGCCATGGTAACTACTTAGAAAAATGAAAATTTTTGTTGGGCTTTCAAAACATGTCACCAAGGTTTGATTATATATTCATGATTCATAAATTTATCATTGATTTCAAGATATAGGCAACTAATCATTAGCTAGCTTCACAGAAATATTCTATAGGTAAATTTTACAACTTCATAATATATGTCAAGTACTAAATGCAAAATACCTTTGTCCCCAAATTTTATTCATATAGAAGTTCTGTGCAGCAGGGAAAGGTTTAGGGCCAAGCAGTGCAGGAAAAGAGGCTTTCTGGATGTACTTGTAGATGTTTGTCTGAAATACCCTAGCAACTTTTCTGCTTGACTCCTGTCTTTGATGGGCCTTCCCTATTTAGCATCTATTCATTCATAGGAGTTCTGAGTTGGACGATGTATGTACCTAAACTGAGCCAAGGTGCAAAAGTGGTTAAGCTCTGGCTTGCTGGGATAATTCTGGAGTTCCGAACAAAGGTTCATGTCCCTGAGTTTACTAAGAAACAGGTATGAACCTGGAGGTGCTGGTCAGCAGCAGGCTCAGCAGGAGTCAGCAGTGTGTCTGGGCAGCCCAGAGGGCAAACCCCCTCCTGGGGTGCACCAAACTCAGCATCACCAGCCAGTCAACAGAGGTGACTGTCCCACTGTGCACAGCGTTGGTGTGACCTCACCCTGAGCACTGCGTGTTGCTCTGAGCCCCACAGGTAAACAAGGATGTGAATGTGCCCAGAGATGAGCAACAAAGCTGGTGGAAAAGCTAGGGGCAATGTCCTGTGAGAAGGGACTGAGGACTTAGGGCTTGTCTAGTTTGGAGAAAAGGAGGCTGAGAGGTGACCTCACTGCTCTCTAGAGCTTCCTGAGGAGGGGAGGTGCAGAGGGACATGCTGAGTTCCTCTCCCTGGTATGCAGGGATAGGGCATGTAGGAATGATTCAAAGCTGCACCAAGGGAGGCTTGGACTGGACATTAGGAAGCATTTCTTAACTTAGAGTGTGGTCAAACACTGGAACAGGCTTCCTACAGGAGGTGCCAGTCAATGTGTAATTGCACAATGCCCTTAACAATATGCTTTAACTTCTGGTCAGCCCTGAATTGCTCAGGCAGGGGACTCGCTGGTTTTTGTAGGTTGTCCGATTGTCGCCCAGCATCAAGGAGACTTAGACTCACTTATTTCTCCACCTGAGAAGATTCCCACCTATAGTTCCCAGCATTTAGGATGAAGATGAAAACACTAGGCTTACAAGCAACTTGGAGTGAAGACATCTGTTGTTTTTCCACCATTCAAACTTTAAAACATTATAGTGAAAAATGTCAGAATAGGAAATCAGAAAGGTAAGATGAAACCTCATAGTTCAAATACTTAGTATTGAGAATGCTGACTTAAAATTCTGATGTGGTATCAAATATTGCTTCTTTATTTTTCAGTAAGCACTTACTTTCATTATTCCAAATCCTGATGGCTAGTTCTGGGATCAAGTCTCTAGCCCGAGCACTTTGCCAACGGTTATGCTTATCCTTCCTAAGGGAACCCCTGAAGTTACCGGGGAAATTGCAACTTTATATCCAATTTTTAAAATTTATTTGATTTATTTAATTGGATTCTTTTAATCTAAACTTATTTCCTGCTGGCTTGCTGCATGCAGCAGCTGACTCACCAAGGCTGTCCTGTAGCGTGTCTTTGCACTGGCTGGCTGGATCACCAGGCATTTTATAGGAGTTCTGGGCTGATTTGCACCAGTTTTTAAAGCTGTGTGACATCCACATTAGCCCTTGGTAAGGAGTTTGGTTTGCCAAGGAAAAATTCACTAACTTTCTGTTCAGCAAGCAGTTTGATGTGAATGGGGCAACAGTGGACCAATTTTAAGAGCATTGAACTCTTAGAACTCAAAGTATTAAAACACTGTGAAAGCAATTGCCTTGCTGTTGCACTGTCAATATTTTGATTCCAAATTTGTGCTCTTCACAGTAACACTACTTGTCCCTTGCATAGTTACACATTTTGCAGTAGCTTCATGTAAGAGAGGTGGTTTTAAACTGTCTTTTATTGTCAGGGATATGGTAATTAAATATCTGCTTTGAACAGACTAACTGTAATGTAAGCGTGCAAGTGATTTTAAAGCCAAATGCTGAGGCCTGTAAGACATTACTGATTAGGGGAGAGAGAATAAAGTTTGACTTGTTTTGTGATAGTTACAATTGCATCTTGAATTTTGATATGTTTGAGTAGTTAATTCTGCATTCTTTGTCGTTGGTAGGAGCTGAAACTGCCATTTACTTTTTTAAGTGGGCATATTCATGAACTTCGGATTCACGTGCCATGGACAAAATTGGGATCAGAACCAGTTGTCATCACTATCAATACAATGGAATGCATCTTGAAGTTAAAGGATGGTGCTCAGGTGAGAAATGTGATGAGTGATCTTCTAACATTGAGAGGTTGATAAGAATAGTAGCTTCTATAGGTCACTTTCTTCAAAGCCTTCTGAAGCATCTGGCATACGAAGGTGGGATTCCTTTTATTTTCTGAGATGCTAATATTGTTCTTGTCATGGCTAGTGTCTTCCTTTGTGCTTATTTTTAAACTCTTTATTATCTGTAATCACGTTCTTGCAGATATGAAAGCAAGTTAATAGTGCTCTGTGAGAATTTTCATACGACTAGACAAGAAGTGGATTTCAAGAGCAATACAGCTTTCAGCTTTTTCTTCCCAAGAAGCAGTGCTGGTTGCTGGGGTCAGCTGTATGTGACACAACTCAAAATGGGGCATTTTTCACAAGTTGTGTTGCTGTTACTTGAAGGAATGTTTAAAGATCTTGGACTGTAAATAACTTTTACCTTTAGGATTTACAGTGCTTGCTTCAGTATAGTATTTGAGAGACTTCTTGTATATAAAGATCTCACAATAATTTTTACATTATGGTGTTTCACAGGCTTAGGAAAGGTTTTGTTCTGACACAATGAAGCTGATATACACAGTGGCTCAGTTTTTTCTTACGTCAAACCTAGTTAACCAAAAGTACTTGGATATATTAATGTTGAATTTGGTTTTTTTAGTCAGTAAGGTACTTTGATTGTAGAGAGGTTTTCTGGTTTGGTTTTGCTGTGTTCACATTTCAATTTCACCATGGTCTTTCAGTTACATTGAGGTTTATCCAGTTTATGCAAAACTCAAGGGTTTGGTAAGGTGCTTGATGAGCTGTTAACATTTAAGAGCAATAAATAGATACAAGCTATCAAGAACATTGCAAAACACTATTCTGTTATGGCTGATATTTCTTGTAATATTCTTCTACAGTTCCAGAGCTGTCTTTTTTTGCAAGAGTAGAAATCTCTAGTCCCAGGTATGCCACCCACAAAGCACATGCTCTCATTCTGTAGTTACACTTAATCTGTGTGCAGATGTGCACGTGCAGACAGACACACGTGCACACACCAGCAGCCAAAGGCTAAGTACTGTTCCAATGGCAAGGTAAGCTTCTGAGACCAGATGTTCCAGGAGAAGTGTGTTTTAGAAGCAAAAATTGCAACTAATTAGAAGAGTTGCCCATGACTTTGTGCAACCCAGACTTAATATTTGATATTGGACCTTGCAGATGGCTACTGCTGGAATGATCAGATTTCCTGCTTGCGTGGTATTTGGAACTTAAATTTTGTGGTGCATACAGCAAAAGGTCAAGTGTCACAAGTGTAAAGCACTCTCAAAACAAGTATTTGTTACAGATGTTTAAGATTCAGAGGCAAGAAAGGAGTTTGGAAAATTGCAACTGACATTTGAACAAATTATTCAGTGGTATGTACACCCAGGAGGATAAAATTTGGGTCTGTGCCACAGAAGGATTACCTTTGACTAACAAAAATGTAAATGAAAACACTTCTATGCTGTTTTCTGAGGATATCGTTTAGAAAGTTGACAGTATGAATTTTATTTCTTTAAATTACTCTTTGAAATTATTTTATAAAAATAAAGTGTTTTGACAAATTCTTGTGTTCTAACTTCTCGTATGGCAGTGTACTTGGCTAAAAGTAATTGTCATAAAAATCTTCTTAATCAGTGAATAAAAAATCTGAATGAAATAAAATTTCTGTTGAAAATGGTAGTAAAATGAACTTTTGGTGGATTTAGCTCTAACTGGAACTATTTTACCGAGAACTTCCTATCTATGAAGAGCAAAATTAGCAAGAAAATGTAGTTTAGGTCTCAATTTGATTGTTCCTTCCTGAGGTGAAAACTCTAATGAGCACATGCATGATTTCACCTGAGCAAAATATAAAGTTCCTGACCTCAGCTTAGTGAGATGTGTGTCCTTTGGAAAGGGGCTATTTCAAACAATGTTTCTATTGAAGATGCATGAAGATTAAAATAGATGGCATTGTTTGAAGTTATTGTCCAGTGGACCCTACAGATTTGTGTGAGCAAAAACCTTTCTTCCTTGTTTTGTTTTTGAAGTGTATGGGTCCCCTGGGAGTGCTTTTGTACATGTGCCCTTTACTGTGGTGCTGTGGCATTGTTAGTTCACTTTCACTGTTAGTTTAGTTGGGTTTTTGTTGTTTATGTTACTGCACCATTTCCTCAGCTAAGGTTGGTGTAGATAGTAATAGCTGAACTTTCAGTTTTATGCAATTATTCTCCTTTTCTAAGCAGAAGTGTTGTGTAAGTGCTAAGTTCACTCAATGATATACAAAACCATGGTGTAGAATTAATGGTATTCATTGTGAATTTTGAAGGTCATTGCTTTTCCCCTTTTTTCAGTGTTTTTGTTCTTTCGTTTCCTTTTCTACATCTGATACTACTACTTCTAAAACCCAAATGTTAACTATGGCTACTTTACAAGAAATTAAACTGAAGTGCATCAGGAACAGAACTTTGCAGTGATTAAAGTGGTGTTCTATTGAACATGCTCTGTATGTGCACTTTAGGTAATGACTTGGATTGATAGCAGTGCTTGAAATAGAATTTTTTTTTTTGCTCTTTAATGTTTAATGGAATTTCCTGCGGGTAAGTATGATTTTTAAATCTGTTCATACACACTTAACTGTGATTCTGAAATGTGCTTGACTTGTATTTAAGTCATAGTAATTGACTGTCCTGACACTGTTCTTCATGAATACTATGTATTATTTAGAAGGTAGCTAAAGTTCTGGTATTATATTCTTCTCATTACTTATCTCTGTATATTAAATCTCATAACTTTATATGGAATTGACAATCCCATGTTAAATCTGTGTTGATTGCTGTTTATCCTCCTAGAGTTTTTTCTCCATTTGTCCTGTTGGAAATTCTTGGCTCCTTTCTCTTTCCCTCTCCATGCCATGGTACCTCTGTGCCCAAACAGGCTTTACATGCAGGTTTTCTTCACCTTCCTGCTACTATAACTAACCACAAGAATATTATTCTTCATGTTCAGCCTTGAATTCGGTGGCTTTTAGTCTTGGAACTGACACAAATGAGGAGGTCAAGGAGAAATGTTTTATCTGTATTATTGCTTCACTCCTGAGACCTTGCCTTTAATCAGGACACAGTGCACCAGAAATATGCTGATGTATATGAAGACTCTCTGTACTCCAAGGAGAACTACTTGTGGAATTGGGGAAGACTGTTAGGGTAGAAGCACTTGGGGGGCACAGGGAAACCAGGTAGGTTTGATCAGTGTACAGACAAGTAAGCACTTCTGCTTTCGTAAGGCATTACAAAGAAAGGTGTGAAGGAGTATAATAACTTCATGGAAACGGTGGAGAGCAGCCCACAGGAGTGAATGTCAGAATAGCAGACACATCCTTATCTGACAATCAGTAGGGGCTGCCATCAAAGAATGCTGAAAGCAGAAATTGGTCTTGACTAGGAAATGATTGAGATGGGACGTAAGGTGTGTAGACAGACTGTGAAGGACTTTGAAAGTGAAGACCTGAGGCTTGTGTTTGATGAGGGTACAGTTAGATGAAGTTTTTGCTTAGGTGGTAAAGATAGCCCTAGGTCTGAAGCTGTGCTTTGCTGTTTTTCTCTTCACCTGGGCTATAATAGTTCAATGGAAAGTGGTGGTGTGGACAAGTGGTGCTGGCTTTTTTCCATTTGGATCTGTCTGCTGTTCTGCGACAGCAAATTATGATAAGGCTTGAATGGTCTTTAGTGGCCTAACTTTATGCTTTTTTTTTTTGTTTGGTCATGTAGAAGCTCAAGGTCTTTATTTTTAAAATATTTTTTGTTAGGACTCACTTTGGTAGTGATATCTTTAGTTCAGTAAATCTGATACTGAGTTTTAACACTTGTATGCAAAGTTTAAAGTGAAGATTATATTGAGAACTGCCCTATAGAAAGCAAATTATGTCATCAGCTAGTGTTGAATCATCATCTCAGGTTAATGATGAATCTGAAATTCTCATTAGAGCGGCCAGTTCATGCTGCTTTTATCAGTGTTTTAATACATTAATATATGAAAAAGAGGGAGTTTTTTATATGTTTCTCTGTGTGCATGCACACAAGTTAGTAAATATAAGTAACGGGAACAGTTTTCCATATTATTTTGAATTAAAGCAAATTCCTTTGTGCAAATGAGACCTAAGTTGTTTAGTCTTTTCCAAACGCTCAGGAAGATTTGGCAGAGTCATTAGTTGGGTTTTGTGCCATTTTGTGTCAAGAACTCCACTATGAAGAGTTCTTACATTTTGTGTGAATTGCTAGATGTGAAAAAAGTGGTTTAGCTGGGAGGTTCTCTTTCAAGGATATTATCTTTCTAAGGGAGAAATACATGTCCCACAAATCTCTTACAAAAACATGTAGTAAACTTACCCTTTCAATAAAGGAAGTAGTAAAAGCAGGTTGTAACAGCTGCTGGAAGAGACCTTGCAGCATTTGGTTCAGACACTTTGTCTTGTGTCTGCTCTGTTTTCAAAAGAGGCTGAAGAGGAGATGCTGAGCAGCTTTGCTTGAAGCTGGATTGATACTCACATGTTCTAGCTGGGCAAGCAAGAATGTCCATGTAATTTACCTGTATTTTTTCCTACTAACCACTTTCACAGATTTTAAAAGCCAAGTATCTGATGCTTTAGGTTGCAGTTACTCTGCTTATGAAAGAAGAAATTGCCTTTGTGAATTTGTTCCAAGACTCCTGCAGGCACATTTTTTAGTTCTGTAGGTGCCCTTGTGTTGCCTCAACCAGAGTACCTGTGTTTCTTACCTAAATGCCTGTTAATGTGTTTCTAATTTTGTACAGTTTTCATGTGAATTTGTCAACATGCTCCAGTGTGGGCCCCCCCACGGGGTCACAAGTCCTGCCAGCAAACCCGCTCCAGCCTGGGCTGTTCTCCCCACAGGTCCTGCCAGCACCCTGCTCTAGTGTAGCTTCCCACAGGGTCACAGCCCTCACCTGCTCCACCATGGGCTGCAGGGTCAGCCTGCCTCACCGTGGTCCTCACTGTGGCCTGCAGGGGAGTCTCCCCACCTCCTTCACTGGCCTTGGTGTCCGCAGGGTTTTTTAGCTGGCATGTTCTCATTGCTCTCTGCTCTGGTCATAATGGCTTCTGTGCAATAGCTTCTTTCTCCATGTTAAATCCGTTATCTGTTAATTGCTATTCATGGCCCTTGCTGGTGGTGGGTCCCTCTTGGAGCCAGCTGACATTACCTCCCTCAGACATAAGGGAAGCTTCGAGCAGCTTCTCCCAAAGCTACCCTGGTAGACCTCTGCTATCAAAACCTTGCCCTGCAAACCTGATCCAGGTGTGAATCGGTGAAGTCCTTATGTCCTTCAGCTGACTAACCTCAAGGTTATAGTGTCATTATCATGCATAGACATCTCATGGTTTTGCTGGTATTTACTTTGTGCTCTTGTGTGCTGTGGAATCTGTTTCAGTACCAGTAGAGAGCAAGAAGTTTCTGTTTGTCACATTTTGGAAGTAAAGAAAACTCCTGTTGTCTTTTTCCTTCTGTTGCTTGAACTACCTCTTTCTAAACTGATGATTTACTTTGGTTTGCAAAAAATGAAAGGTGGTTGTCATAATGCAGTGCTGGTAGCTGAAAAGCTAACTTGACCTGGATGTATTGCCTTTGAGCTGCTTTCTGAGTGGAGGATTGCTGTTTAAAATCAGCTTTTGTTGAGGTTCAAGGGTTAGGGTTAGGGCTCCCTAGTTGCCTTGCCACATAATTTGTAGTACTTTCTGTCCTCTAGTGTATTTGGACAGTTGGTCTTAGACATATGGACTAGACTTCTTATCATCTATCCTAAATTGCCTTTTTGTTTTTCTGACGCTTTAAATATTTGTAATTAAGGATTGATTGGAGGTTTTTATTAATATTTGGCTGTATTGGCTTAGTTTGGCTCTTTGCCTTTTTAAATTATCTGTTGTGTCTGGGGAAACATGGCCTTGCCAAAAAGGAAACAACACTTCTGAAGTTTTAAACAACTCATTGCCCTCTAAAAAAGTTTTAATTGTCCTTTGACTTCAAGAAAGAGAGAAATATGTTTACTTATGTATAAACTTGGGTTATATACATTAATGTTTTAATTCTTTATCCATAAAGTGTACATGAACTTTCTTTTAAGTGCCAAATCAATGTCCCAGGTTTGGAGACCGAGCTCTTTTAAATGCTTACGTGGTGCTAGTACTGTACCTCATTTAATTTATGACTTTTCTGTAGGCTGTTAAAAAACCAATTTTCAGTCTTCTTCCTTTAGCAGGTAAAGTCTGAGGCAACCAGATGGAAATGTACATATTCTGCAACCAAGAGAGCTCTTCTGGAGTCCATTCTGACTTGCTGTAGCCTCCCAAACCTATTTACAGAGTGAGGCACTAAATAATTTGTATCAGATTTGGGGCATTGTTAGCTTAGGGTGAGGCACTTGTGTGGAGCATGACTTTGGAGCCTAGTTGGTCTTATGTAGAACATCAGTTGGAGTTCTGTGTTTCTCAAGTAGCAAGAGGAAAGGATAATGGAGAATAGGAGTAGTGCACGAAGGAAGGCTGAGGCAGCTAAATGGACAAATAGTTTAGGTGTAAAGAGATGAAAGCCACCTGATGGATATGGAGGGATTTTTTTGGATGTGGTGCCTAGTGGTCCTTTAAGCTTTTATAGCTTTACAGGTAGTTCCAAATAGATTGTTTAATCAGGTGAGGGTAGCACACTTACGTGAAGAATTCCACTTGTTTGCCTTGGAACACCTGACTAGCTGAAAATGTCACACTTGTTTTTGTGGAACCTTGTCAGGGTGCCACATTTTGGAAAGATGTAATCCTAATTTTAGACATGTTCGAGTAGTTTTCCACATGTATGTATCTTTTGCGAAATCCTGCATGATGCTGAATTTATAATACTTCAGACTTAGTAGTTTAATATATTATTTTTATTTGAAGTAAATATATTCAGAGCAGATTACAACAACACAATTATTTCATGAGTTTGTTCTAGAACAGATGTGGATGTGGTGTTTGCTGTTTTCTAGATCAACTTGTATTTCAGCAGAAATTGGTGCTTTGTGACGTGTTTTAGATTTGTACTTCTTTAAAGCCTTTGGCTTTTAGGCAGACAGTCTTAATTTAATCTTTGACTCTACCCACTTTATTTTTGTTAATTCCCTTTTTTCTTAATGCTGTTCTTTTATGTGTGTTGGAGGTTTCAATCTACACTTAAAATGCAGGCATTGATATCCTAGTTAGGCTCCTCCTTTCTGCTTAAAACTCCAGTTTAGCTGTAATTGGGCTTTGACAGTTGGCTGTGAAAGTTGTTTTCTCCTCTTTTTGTAACTTCTTCAATTTTCCAATATGTTGTCTAAGCGAATCTGATCAGTCTCACTCTACTAAATTATATATTGAGTAGTTATCAGCTGACCTACTGAACTGATGTTACTGAATGAATGCCAATGTTGGTTTTTTTCCTCCAAGAGTTGTGTTTTGGGACTAGAGAGTGTCTAAGACCTGGTGTCTGTCTCTTGCAATGCTGTCAATGCCCTTGGCAATTTAAGCTCAACATGAGAGTGAAGAAACAGAATGGGTCCATTTTCAAAATTGAATTGTTTGAGAAATAATATGGTGGGAATTCAGAATCTCAAAATGTAGTGTTGCATCACCAAATGTTTATAAACATGTTCATATAAGCTTTTTCAATACTGTTTTTAGTTTGGAAAATAATTATTTTCATTGGCTGAAAGTTGAAGTGTTATGAACTTGTTGCGCATGGGCTGCTGTTTCTGAGAACAAGAGATGAATATCCATCTCTGTGACTTTTCCTGGAACTGGAGCATAGTAGGATTAGAGATTTGTTGGTAAAGAAGGTGCAGACTGTGCTGGGGTAGTGTGTTCTGACTGAAGCATTTCCCCATGTCTTGGTTGTGGAAACTTGCATATTGTTGAGTAATTTTTATTGTTACCAAATAAAGCTCAAGTAACTGTCATTGTAACCCATGTCTCTCTCTCTCTCCCCCCCTTCCTTTTTTATTTCTGCTTCCATAGCATTCTCTAAAATTGATTCTAGAGTTTGACTGTCACTTGCTACTGGCAAGTCATGTTGAAAAAAAATAAAGATTAGAAAACAAATTACGTAATCCAACAGCCAGTGAAACTGTTTGACCTGCAAATACCTGCCTTTCTCTGTATTCGTGCACATGAAAACTTACAGACCTATGCCAAATGCCAGTGTTAACAAAATATGTATTATTTGTTTTAATGAAAAGCAGGTACTTCTTTCTAAATGAGCAATTATGTTTTAGTGTCCATCTCTGTATGAGTTCTATCCTGTAATGCAATTTCATTCCAGTGAGCTGCCTCTTATACCTTTTGACACTTAACATCCCTATATATCCCACTTTGCCTGTGAAGTAGTTCAAATGTTCCCTGTTCAGGAGTGTTGCCCATTTGGAGGGAAGAATTTTTGTCTCAGAGGAAGCTGATGTTGCCTCTTTTACTCATTTAAAACTGCAGTTCCCTATTTTTTGCTTTGTTTCTTTAGGCAGTCAAATGCCCCCCTGACACCCAATCCCGTCAGATCTCGGAAGCTCAGCAGGGTCAGCCCCGGTTAGTGCTTGGATGGGAGACCTCCTGGGAATACTGGGGGCTGTAGGTTATAGTCCCAAGCACTTCACTGTCACTGTCCAAGCTTGCTCGGCCGTGGCAAACGGACCTCAGGACTGAAACGGTGGGGCCAGTTCTGCGCACGCTGTGCCTCACCTAAAACATCCACTGTGCAGGCTGGAAGGGCACACCCATGTGGGGAGAGAGAGCCCTGCCCAGATCTGCGTTCGCAAAGTCTGGCCATACAACATCCTAGTTTCACTGCAGGTGAACTCCATCTAGGAAAAGTCAGCTCAAGAGGAGTCCATTAAATGTGACTGTTCAGGGTGCTGAGCTTCCCCACGGTGTTTATAGAGGGGCCTGTCTGAGGGATGTGCAGGGAATGGTCAAGTTTAGCAAGTTCCTTTTGGGTGCAAACAGACAATGGAATAATGTAGTATTTGAAAGGTATCTGTTGTTGTCTAAAATGCTGTTGAGATGTGAGCAAGTATTTCTGCTGCTTCTCCATTCATCTCTGGCCTGAACTGCTAATTATAAGGTCTTGGGCTGTTTTGTTTTGTTTTGCACTTAGGAATACTATGAACATGCAGCTTAAGACATTAATTTACTTCCTATTGCTGCAGAAATAAACAAGCGTTTGTGCTCAGGGTTTAATGCTGATTTAAATGCTGATACACTGCTGTTTTTGTTGCAGTCTTTCTGACTAGATGGTAGCAGAGACAGGAATTTTATTACATCAGCCAAACATGTGCTGGTAGGATCATTTTGTTGTTTTTCTTACCCATGTTGTTAGAAACAAGGGCAGCTCTATGGAGACAAATTTTACAGGTAATAGGCTTCTGCTTACTGCTCTTTCATATGCAAATTTCCTAAAGGCAGAAGAAACTTTCTTCTTTTGGGCATATAGATGGCTGTTTTACATGGCTGGAGGAAGTTCATGCTCTAGATTGCTAATGGGAAATAATATCACTACCACCACCAAAAATGGGGATCCCCTTTGTGTAATACCAGGGCTCTTTTAAAAAAATTTGGTGGCTTTTTTTAGCTAAATATCAGAACTGGGCTTAGACTCGCTATTGTTGTTACTGAATGTGCTGTTTGGGGCTGCAGAGCTTTGTGCATGGCCTTGCTGCTGGGATGTACAGGCTCTTCCCTGTTCCAGGTTCACGGGTTTCCTTCCCCATCTTCACCACCACACATCCCCACCCCACCCCCACTTGGAAAGGCAAACCAACCAAAACACTCTTCCCCGTTCCTAATAACAGCTCATTGTTTCATTATTGATTCTAATGCAGTAACTTTTCCAGGAAGGCTTTTTTTACTTTGCTTGTTTACTGCGAATCCATGAGCCACCCTTTGGAACAGTGCTTTTCCCCTACACATTTATTGCTCTCTGCATGCCAACCAAGCACACACGCTTGTCTCTTCAGATCCCAGACTGGTTTTCTTTTTTGTTTGGTTTTCGCTGCATGTGTCTGCTCCCCTCTCACCCCCTCATCCCTTTTTTTTTTGTTTTTGTTTATCAGGAGCTTCTTAGCAGCATTTCCTCTCCTGAATTGCATGGTTTGGTCATTGCCATGCAGGTCAGGTTGGCAAACTAAAATTTCACTTCTGCTCTATTCCCAACGGGCTGTAACTAGTATTCTGTTTGTCCAATTAATGCAAATCAGTTTGTTTAGGCCTTTTGAAAACAAAACAAAACCAAAACTAAACAAGAAAACCAGCATTCAGGGATGCTCAAGATACTTTGCCACAGAACATATCAAGAATTCAATTAGAATTTGTTCTCCAAGAATATTGGGGAAGCAAATTAGCCTATTCTGTTTTGGTTTGGGGTTTTTAACCATTTGTTACTCCTCTTTATAGTATTCTTCATATTTTTTCCTGACACTGCACAGGTTAGTTGCTTTATAAGCTTCTGGTGCAACACTCTGATTGATTCCTTCATTTTCAATGATTTTGCTGAGGTGCCAATGTTCCTGAGATGTTTCAATTCTTCCAGCATGTATTCAAAACCAGAACAATGTTTTGGTACTTGCTCTTCCTCAATATATTTTTCAGCTGTGTGTGTTTATAGCAGTATTGAGGTTTGCAGGATAATATTGGGTTTGCTTATCTGTTGTCTTGCCAGCTGGCAGGTGTCAGTGGGGATCATTCCCATCACACAAGAGTCCAGTTACTGAGTTCCAGACTGACACCAATCTGGTAAACTCTAATTTCCAGAAGTGATCTGCTGTGTTTACAATGTAGGTGTACTGGTAACACTGAAAACTAGAATTTTTATTCTCTCAGTCCAAACCCTTTTAACTTACCAGGCATAATTTTCCTGTAAATGAGTGTTCCAAAAATACATGTCAGTGGAGAAATTTTTCTTATTTTTGTCATCTTCTGTGTCTGCTCCAGCCAAGTGGGACTTTGCTTCTGCCTACCAGAATATTTGTGTTACACATATTTTTGTCTCCTCACTCATCATGTTTCTCTGACAAATGGTGTCCTTTGCACTCCTTGAAGGACAGGAGGAACTGTGTGCCCAAAGCTAGTTCAGACTTTGGGCAGTCAGAGCTGGATTGCCAGCTTTGAGACCACATGGGAACAAGTCAGAGGAGGGGAAAAAAATGCCACAGTGGTGTGATTGCACAAGCATGAGCAAATAGTTTCTTGGAGCCTGAATGTCTGTGATTGAACGACCTGAACGTGCTAATGAAGGTGTCTCCTCTCTAACACAATACCTGTATGGGGCCAGTACTTTGATCTGTACTGTAACCTGTGATTAGGGTTAATGAAACATGGCAAGATTTATTTATTTTCTGGATCGACCATTCCTCATCTTGGAAAGCAGAAAGGCTTCTTTTACACCTGAAGAGTTTTATTTGGTCCTCAGCCCTGCAATGGCAGTATATTTTGCTTTGCACAAATCATTTAAAACTTCTTCCTGGCACAAATATCACCTTCCTTCTCCAACCTAAGGAGATACCATGGAGAACAGTTTGAGGGATGGGATTTCAGACTCCCTTGGTGGCTAGCAAACCCAGACTGGTTTTTGGAAATCAGATCTGTGCTTATATGCAGATTGAGGTTGTTTAAGACTGTGCACTGAAATTCAGAGTTGGAGCTGTGTAGAACTCAGCAGGTAAATGTGGATTTTGGGTATCCTTAAGGTTGGACTCTATTTCTTGGTCTTATTTTGTCAAGAGATGAGGGACTGGGTATATTGTTACGGGTACCTCAAAGATAAGGTTTTCTCTTCCACCTTGTTGGATGTTGATGCAATATTTATTAGCTGCTATTTCACTTCTGAAAAATGAAATTTACTCAGTCAGTTTCCCTGACCTTTTTGAAAAGCTGCTTTTAAACAAGTGGTGGATGTACCTGTTCAAATACTCACAAGAGCAGATTCACCTTTTGGTTCTCATGGTTCTGTGTGGTAGTTCAAGACAAAATAAAAATTCATCTTTCATTGTAGTTGAAAAAGATGTAAAGTAAAATATACAAAGGCGAAAACCTTAAATGTGTGGTCAGTCTAAAGAGTCTTTTTGAGCTTTCTGGCAGTTTGCTTTGTGGGCATTTACAATTCTGTAGCTTGATTATCAATTTATTAATGAGCTGAAATTGTGGAAGTCCTTAAGTCTTGTTAAAGGCTTCCTTGAAGAAAAGCAGTGATGAGAATTGTGTTGGTGATGATGGCAGATCATAATGTGTGCTAAATAAAGGTGTAGGAAGCAAATTTATCGTCATGCAACCAAAAATCACATTCTAGTTGCAGTGTGGACCAATTTGTTTTTCATAGGAGAAAGTGACCCTCATGTTTACTTCCTTGAGCATTGTCTCCTCCTTGCTCTCTGTAAAATAAACTTGTTTCTCCTTTCTGTTCCATCTTCTCCGAGAAGAGCAACAAGGCTGGTGAAGGGACTGGAGCACAAGTCCTATGGGGAGAGGCTGAGGGAGCTGGGGTTGTTTA
>JAOXXN010000395.1:131517897-131531930 GCA_026770055.1 Myrmophylax atrothorax
TTCTGTTCTCAGTCAAGTGAAACCAAGTTAACTGTGCATATAGTTGTAGAAAAATCTGGGATTCACTTCTATTGGTGTCTGTATAACCCAAATTAACTTGAAAGAAAGAGTATGCTATAGCTGCTCAGTCATTTTACTTCTGGCATTTTTGATGAAAATGTAATTTCTTCAGAGCAATGTTTTTTATGTCTCTTTTGTCTTGGGGGAAAAACCCCAAACAAGATACTGAGTATCTTGAGTATCTTATCCAAAGAAGAACACAGAGCAGTAGTTTTCTGCTTGTCAGAGCAGGTTTCTCACATTTTCGGTACTGTTCAGTATTGAGTTGTATCTAATTGAACTGCTGTTGTGTGTGTTGTGTGTGACTTGTAGCTTGGATGTCTGGTTCTCTATTCTGGATTATGTCCCTGGCTCTGTTTCCTCAACAGCATTACTGTCTCCTTTTTCACTGAAGTGCTTAATAAGGCCCATGAGTGCTATGGTTACAGGGCACCACTGGGGAGATGTTCTTTGGGAGGACTGGCTACACTCAGAGCTAGTGTGTCTCGTGGCCACATTCCTTTTCAGGTGAATGCTGTTTTGTGCGTGAAAGCAGCAGAATATTTTTGTCAGACAAAATACTTGTGCTGCTTTCAGGAATGTTGGAAAAGTATTTGGAACAGAAATAGCAAAATACAGCTTTTCAGAGATCTGAAAGTCAGCTTTGGTGTTTCCAGTTGCATATTTCTTTTACCACCAGTTTTCATCTTGATTTTGTACTAAAAGCGAGTATCAAGGTAGTGGGACTGCAGAAGCCTGACTCAGTGAATTGACCTGGGTGTTAGCATCCAGTGAGGAACAGACTGCCTCGGAGCTGCCAGCTCATGAGCACTCATGTCCCCTCTGGCTGTGCTGGACCTGGCTAGAGGGTGATGATTCTGGCCCACAGACTCTTAGTTTGGGATGCAGTTATAAGATTCTGCCTCTGCTTAAGAGTAAACTGCAGCTAATTTGAAACTAACGCTTCATGTCATTATCCATTGTTAAACCAATCTGGTGATTATACTAATACCTAGAGATCCTCTCCAGTCCTTGGCACCAGTAGGACTGGTACAAGTCCTGTGAGTGTTGCTTGTCAATAGAAGATGGATCCCAGATCTTGAAGTATTTTTTATGTTCTGCTAACACTGGTATTTTGTGATTTCTGATTTAAGAGGCTTCTGAGCTCTCCTGAGCAGAGAACTGTCTGATGGTGCTCCTTTCTCATCTTTGTGGAGAAGAACTTGGAGGCATTTTGCTGGTTCCAGAGCCCAAATGATGGGCAGTGTCACAAGCAGAGAGAAAGCTGAGGGAATTGCAGCTAGCAGTTACAAAGAGATCCCCTGTTTGTGAGAGTCTGCTGTAACAGAAACATGAAGGAAGCATTGTGTGGTGGGATTGAGCTTTTTGAGTTTGTCCTGCCCTGCTCTGCTTGAAGACAGTCAGAGCAGCATCACACACACCCTTGTTCTTTGCTTGCCACTTCCTTGTGTTTCATCTCAAAATGATCTTAATGGTTCAGTTCTCTTTACCCATGAAAAATTTCTGATGTCTGACATTTTACATTTTATGACTATAATATTCTTGGATATCTTTACCCAATTAAAGTTCTTAATAGTGATACTTGTGTCTTTAACATGTCCCATACTTTTATTACATGCTTTTGTTTTTTCATTTGAAGAAAAACATTTCTTAGATTTGTGCAAAAGGCTTTTGTAAGGACATACTTAAGTGGAGTGCCCTGCTCTCTTCAGTTTGTGTTACTATCTCTAGGAAGACATATAGTGCTTTCTTAAGCGATTTAGGAAGTTACTTTATAAACACCTTCAGGTCATAATAGTGTTAAAGCTTCTTTTGTGCATGATGATTTTTTTTCATACTTGAGCACTACAGGAATGAATGTGTGTGGTATGGTCCTGTCATCTGTGCTGACTTGATGTAACTTCTCGCACTCATCAATCTTTTTGGTGTTTCTGTTCTTGGATATAAATTCATGTCAGGTCTACTGTTGTTACTGTATAAGAAATGATTTTATTTAATTTCTGAAATAATATTTTTTCATGAATTGTTTAAATATTTGATGTTTTGTCCTCATATATAATTCTGTGATTAGGGTTCTCATATATATATTATAAGGTTCTCATATATAATTCTGTGATTCTATGAAATCATTTATATTTTCATTAGAATGCTACATATTTTAGACTGAAGTCAATACATGACTGGAATGTCATGCCACTTATGATCCATTTAAGTTATTGCTTTTCCAGTCTCTTATTTAAAATAACCCCTTCCATGAGAACAATGCAGTTCTGAAACCAATAGTTTGCTTGTCCAAAGATTAATTTGAAAATACTTTAACCATTTTAATTCTGCACTTAGTGGTATTTGCTCAGAATGCCATGCGAGTAGCAGGTAGTTTCTTGCTTCTCTGGAGGGCATGGTTTGCCACAGCTGGTTTTCCTGTACTCTTATTCAATAAAATGTTTTACTGAATATCTCATAACAAGCTGCTGTTATACACTCATGGTGGTATTATGTAGTATTCCTACAATAATCCACCTGCGTGGATTCCAGCAAAACATGTAATGAATCTAATCTTCCCCCACTGCTGGCCTCCCATCCTGAATTTGAGAGTGTCCCAAACTCTGCTTGAAAGGTAATGTTGGGGCAAAGCAACTCAGAAAGTCAGGCTTTACCACCTGAGAAACAAAGCTCCATCCTCCAGAAAGGGGTGGAGGGGACAAAATGGGAAAACCCAAACCTTGATTGAGCTATGTAGAAGTGACAAGTATATCCTTCATTGCTGGTCTGAAATGCTTGAACACAGTGTCTTCATTCCACCTGCATTGTCTCATATGGTTGTGTTAGATCCAGTTATTCCTGATGTATCTGACGTGCATACTGGCACCTCATTTCTGAATGTTGTGCTGTGGGATATGAAGATGGTTTAAAAGGTAGTAATCAAAGTTATTGTACATTAGTATGGGGAAAAAGCTGTTTCCAAGAAGTTTTATAGTTCTTGCTGTATTTAATGTACATCTAGTAATATATGTGTATGTAAGTGCCTTTATATGATCAAAATAAATCATTGGACATACTTTTATGTTCAGATGCCAAATTAAAATTTACTGTCAAAGGTGAGCGATGTTCCTTTTTCCATTTATTAATGCTGGAACTAACATCTACCACTGTGTGTAGTTCAGCTTGGTATGTTGGAGCTGATTGAAGTATTGCTGCAAGATGTTAATGGGAATTTTCTCATGCTCCTTGGTTTGGCTCTTGTTCTGAGACCAGCTTTCATAACTTCTTCCAAACTATTTTGGAAAACTTGCATATCTTACATATCATAAGCCACTTGGTAAATTTTGGTCCCTTTAAAATCTTTTAGAGAGGCAACCATATGTTAGAGTTTTACACAGCAAAAGAGATATATTTGAAAGAGAATAAGGGCCATGTCTACTGCTTTTTTTTTCATGGATTAAGCCAAGTAACTGGCTGTGCTATGACTTGCACTCTTTGAAGATTGTATTTCTTTTGTATGAAAGATTATATTTTTAAGAAGTACTTTGCTTTTTGTTTCTACCACTCTGCTTTCGTGTTTCTTTTTTATTTTGTCATCCTTGTGTTATCTCACCTCTATTTCTGATAATCTATTAGTTCTGGCACTATGGGGGTTTTTTTGGCACTGGTCACTGGTCAATATTGGAGTAAATAACTATTCAAGAAGCTTCCTACTATTCTGAATTAATAGTATTTTAACACCAACAGGAGCTTTTTGATCATCTAATCTGATTCTTTTAAAAGAAGGTGACTGTAAATTGAACTAATTTTCCCTGATCTTCAGGTTTACCATATGACATGTTTCTTCTGTGAGCTAAAATATGGCACCCAAAAATTAATTTGGTTCCTCAAAGTATTTCTTGGGTACACTTCTGAAGGATTTTTTAAAAGTTGGTCAGGATGTTTGTGTGCTAAGCAGTCCTGGGAAACTGAATATATCCTTGCACACTTGGAAGTGTAAGAGAAAATTTCCTCTTGGCGACTTTAATGATTCCCTCTGATTTTTTGTTACAAGAGTAACAGACAGCAATCTTCTCCCTGAACCATAACATGTAACATGCAAGGTTTTGGTTAAATAGGAGGCTATTTCTTTGTAAAATATAACACTGTAAATACCACAGTTGAACATCACTTAATGCTGCTCACCAAAAACATTCGTACACTATTTTGCCAAGCTGAGTAGAGGAACACAGATTACTTGTGGAAAATGTGCTGGGTTTGGGTTCTGCATTTTTTCTCTTAAATTTATTTTGCAGACTGGATCTAGGGGAAAGTTTGTTTAGTATGAATTTTGTTTTGACAGATATTATGGGACCTTTTTGTTTGTGGAAGTAGTTGTAAAATAAAATGTCTTTACAGACGATCATCTTAGATATCTGACACTTTGAGCAAACTTTGATGTAGCTATACATGCACAAACTCCTACGTAGCTACATATCAGTTTAGCTATAACTATATCCACATATACTGTGTGTAATAATCTTTTATATACTGCACTGACAAGCATTGTCAAAATATCTTCATGAAGTAATCATTTTTTGAAAGTAAAAAGGACTGTGATCTAATACATTTACACATAGGAGAGAGGGTTTAGGGTAGGCAAGTGTGCACATAATGTGATTATAATCTAGGCACAAAAAAAGAGGGGAAGCAGAAGTCTTCTTGGTTTGATTTTTTTATGTGATGTGTTAATTTTTAGTTGGAAATGATTTCTTGGTAAGCTGCATCTGTATATCTGTATGAAGTACTCATAATTTCAGTGGGTAGATAAGTTTGGCTTTGACATTTGTGATGTAAAAAATTATAAGGAGGTGAGATGATAGCACTGTCACCAGCAAATTTTTTCTCGCCTAGGGTTTTTATGAAAATTTCAGAATTACACAGTTCATAACATTAAAATATTCTGTGTTGTGATTTGGCATGAACCTTTGGCTTCTTAATATAATTGTCCTTGGTTCCTAATCTACAATTTTACTAATATATTTTAAAGGGCTACTAAACCCCAGAGGTTATTGATCTCCAGTATTGCATCTGTTTTTTTTAACCACCACATTGAAACTGCAACTCTCTGTGTTTTAAACTACTTTTTTTCCTATTTAAACTCTATTTGTTCATACTAATGCTTGTTGGAGTATAGGATAGCTTAAAAAAAGACTACATGTGATTAGAGAAAGGCTGTTCATCATTTGATATGAATTCTTACCTAGCTGTGTGTCTGTGTGCTTCCACAAAGGGAGCAGGATTAGGATGAAGTTTCCACTGCCAGATCATCTGTCTGAAATGTGAAAAATCACAATGTATGGAGCACAGTCAGTCTAATTAACAACTATTAGCTATCATTGTGTAACTGTTAAGAGGCTCCTTATCAGTAAGATGCACGGCCACAATCATGTCCTGTAGTAAATTCCCTGATATGCAGTGCATTGTCTATTTAAACCTTTTATTGCAGCTTACAAACTGATTCTGAGGCTCACAGAGACTAAAAAGGACTATTTAAGCACTCTGCTTCAGTATTTGTTCAGAATGAAGTGGAGGTGTGTGGTTCTCTGCATCCTGGCTTCTTTGCCAGGAAATTTGGGAATAACTATGTGCCAGCCTGTTAGCTGTATGATAACTAGATGCATTTTTTTCTTTTAAAGCAAATACTTAATCTCTTTGTGCATTGAGTCACAAACTTGTGTTCCTCCCCAACAGTAAGTCTCAAGAATCAGTTGACCATGCTTACATAAGGTTTCAGAAGAAGGCATTGCTCAAACTGATGTATTTTAGAGCCTTACTTTTCCACAGCACTTTAACAATATGTGTCTATTGATACTTTATGTTGAGCAAACGTAGTTTTCAAAATGCTATTTGGATATATTTTAATGACGTATAAGACATGCTCAGAAGTGATAGTTGCAGTGTCCAGCTTTGCTCAGCCTGCTCTGTAGATGTGGGGTAAAAATGTTGGTCCACTCACAGCTTGAGGGAGGAGGGAGAGGAGAGTAGTGGGGAGACCTGTCTGGGACAAGTGAATGGAGGGGGTGTCCATGTGTGTGGAGTGGATTCAGGAGAGAATGGACTATGGTCTGTGCCACAGGAGGGTGCTAATCACTCCTGGGTGATTGCTGTGGGTGCACAATCCTGGATTGTTGTAGTCCTTAAATTATTAGTATTATCTAAAATTCACAGAAAGACTTATTTGGGAAGTGAAGGATTTGCCTTCTGACTAATGGAATTATCTGTTGCAACTGCTTTTCAGGAGTGCAGATAAAACATCTCTTCATTTGATATGAATGCACTTACATGAATTTATAGGACTGTGGGTAGTATGCTTCAGGTTAGTTTTTGAAGGTGGTAAAACTGTCCACCACCCAAGCAATATATGCCATGTAAAATAAGTGTTAGTGAAATCTGAATGAGTTGATGACTTAATGGTATGTTACCTGTGATTACTCATGTCAAACTTAAATTTATAAAACAGGTTTCACAATGTAAACTAATAGATATAAAAACCTGATGAATTATAAATTTAAGGGAATATTTTTGTGAGTTTAGCTTTAAATATATTTCTTGGCTGATGTTATTCAGTAGTTTTGTTACAGATGTTGTTCCATGTTTTTATTCGAAACAAGATACAGTATTTTCTTCAACACTGAACACTCTCTGAACTTTCCTTCTTGGCATTGTATGAGATTAGAGGATGTTTCCATGCTTTTAACTTTCCTACGTACATATTTTTTCCCCCAAGTTGTTTTCAATCTTACTTCTCTATCCTGTTGTCCAGTTTTTAATCTCTTCTTGTTGCACGTGGCTGGAGTTGCAGTTGAGCACAAATAGTAACAGTTCTGTCTCCCCAGCTCCATTTAGAATATTTATATGTTTTGTTCCCTTGGGCATTCAACTTCATTTCTTCCTGACACTTATTTTCCTACCTCTGTTTAAACCTGCACTCATTCTGTCATTGCAAATTAGAGCAAGGATAAAAATTATTTTCCATTCAAAATGATTGGCACAGACTTGGAAGAAGGTGTTTTGCTCTTAATTTGATATTAGAAAACATCCTTTTTGATTAGTTAGTACTAAGGAAGATATATTTGAATTCTGAACAGTGAAATTTATGTAAGGAAGTAAGTGACATGCACATGGTTTTCACTGGAAAGAATAACAAATTCTGGATCCTTATAAAAAGTCTCTACTGCCTGAGAGGAGGCACACTATTTTAAACTAACCAATGTGATAAAAATTTACATGTTATGTTGTAATTGCAGACATCTTTTGTAAAACTTTGCAACATTTACAGAGTAGTGTTGACAGCTACACTTGTCT
This sequence comes from Myrmophylax atrothorax, assembly GCA_026770055.1. Lineage (NCBI taxonomy): Eukaryota > Metazoa > Chordata > Aves > Passeriformes > Thamnophilidae > Myrmophylax > Myrmophylax atrothorax. Next base: position 131,525,287 of record JAOXXN010000395.1, read on the forward strand.
TAATATACAGCATTCTGATGGTTTTGTGTAATAGACTGCTGACTATTTTAGGAGATAAATTACTGTTTATTTAGGTTTAAGCTAATGTGTCAGAAGTTTTCTTACTTAAAAAGCAGTAAGTTCTTTGAAATGGTCTACACATCAGACTGACAATTGCAAAGAAAAGGCTGATTATAAGTAGAAAACCTGTAATGTGCATGTTTTGAGTAAGTTGCTCCTCTGTGTACTTTTTTGCATTGATTAACCAGGAAGTTTTTGCAGCCATTCATCTGGCTTTATAGTTTAGTTTATTAGCTTTAAATATTGTTATTTAGATAAGACATAATTGATAAATTACACTTGGTTAAAATCCGTTCTTCCCTGTGGTCGTGTCTGAAGTTAAAGAGAATGCAAATAAAGTACAGATTTTCAGGTGAGTTGTTACAAATGCAGCAGAGCTATTAATGTGTAATTGAAAGTTTAAAGACAAGCATTTTCAGAAAATTATCATGTTGTTCTTATGAAAGTTTTGCTTGAGACAACGAAATAGCTTGACTAACTTGGCTACTGTGTTTAGAATTTGATCAGCTGCAAAGTTAGAAAACTATGTAAATTAGGACAAATGATGTTTCAGACAGGTGTATGGAAGTCTCTAAAACTGATGTACAGTTATACTCACACAGTAGATTTTAATTTGCTAAAGCTATTTGAATATCATTCATACACAACATTAATAATACAATGACATAGTACTACATGTATGTTCATAAAATGCATGAAAAGCATCCTGCATGAGAAGAACTGTTGGAAATAAGTAGGAAATGAAGTTTTGTGTTCACATAGCACTAAAAAAGCCATTACTATTATTTTTATAAAGATAATGAGTAAAAAGGGGAAGGATTTTTTTATTAGTGTCATTAGTGACATTCCGATCTCCTTCTATAGATTGTATTATATACTGAGATCTTAATTGTTCTTTAATGAAGTGCCCATGCTTCTCAATTTGAAGAATGCAGTGAAAGCTGCAGTGTTTGTTTTGCTGTGCCTGTGGCTGAGAAATCTTTCCTAACTGAACCCTCCTGTACTGGCAAAAATAGCTTGAAAAGTACCATCCCCAGCTTGGGAAAAATTCCCTGGCAGTGGACAATGGACACAAGCTCAGATTTGGCTTGGACCTGTCTCAGAGAGTAACTGAGGAAAAAGGGCTGCTGGCTAAAATCTCTTACCAGTGCTTTTCAGTTCTGTTGGGGTTTAAGCTTGGTATCTTAAGGAAATCAGATGTGCATTCACTCTTGTCTTTCTCTTCTTGTGCACTGCCCTGTGAAATTTTGAACCTACTGGCTGGTTTCAAACAATTTTGACAGAGAATTAGTCACTAAGGGTAACCCATACACTTGTGAAAATCAGTAGCAGCTGGAGAGACCCTAGTGAGTCTCTCCTCCTTCTGACACTGCATGTAGAATCCATTGCCATTTCATTGCCTTCTTTGCTGTCTGTCCCCCCCCAGCAGCTGCCAAAAGCCAAGCATTACCAAAATGATGCTCAGCACTGAGAAGAGCTTGCTTGGGTAACAAGTTCTCCAGGCAAAGCTTTTTGCGTCAGGCCTTTCACTGTTATATGTCAGAGGGTTATTGTGATGATGGAAATTTGAGAGCTGAGGATTACTCAATTTGCTGGGGCCCTCCTGTAGGTCTGCTGTTCAGTAGTGTTTGGGATTAGGAGAAAATTTGGTCTGGACAGTATTCTACCTTCCTCTGAAGGAAGTGGATGGCAAGGTTATGTTGTAATAAAAATTATTACTACATCCTTGGCAGGTGCTTGGTGGAGGGAATTCTTGCACACGGGGTCTGGCTTTCTAACAAAATCCAGTAGGAAATCTGTTAGGGGAAAGTACCCCCTAAAAAGGTGTGGAATGGAGCTGCAACTACAACCCACCAGAACTGTGGGGTGAAAACAAGTACCCTCACTAATCTACCACCACAAAGGAAAGCGATTTCTCGGTGAAGTCTGGTGCCAGTTGAAACAGAACTGGAGACCAGAGCTAGCCCATAGCAGGTGGAACAGATTACAGAAGAGTGACCTGAATGGACCAAACTTTTGCTAATGGTTCCCAGGTGTTGTTTATGAATCAGTGATCTTGCTGTGCTTGCAATGGTGTGTCGATGACATGGTGACCACTGCAGGAACATACCTGATAAATGCTCGAGAAGCAGTGCTCAGCTATTCTCCATATTTCAAGGAATCTGCAACAAGTCTTGGGTGCAGTGTTTTCCAGAATAGCACACACAAAAATGTAGACTGGCTTAAATACTGTGACTGTGTACAGAAGAAATGTAGTGGTGTAAGAAAAATGTTTGTGGCAGTGCTGACAAGTTCAGTAACTGGACCTGTTTCTGCATGAGATGCTCCTAAAACAGCCTTCAAATTATGAGTTTAGCGAGAGGACAGCAGAACAGTGAAACTGGCCTGGAGTTTTCATGTATGGAGATAAACTGTTTCAGCTTGAAATATATATCCTGGGTTTTCTCTGACTTAATTTTCAAGACATTTTTAAAATAAGTATCAGTTCTGCTTGTTTCTGAACACAAGTGGAGAAAGAGAATAAAAATGTTGTAGGCCCCTTTTCATCTCCTCTCTTAGGTTTGCGGTCCATTCTCCTGAGTGTATTTTCTGCAACTCTTTCCTCCCAGTTCTTCAGGGTAAATTGATTCAGCCACTCTTCCTTCTTGTTTTCAGGCACAGAGAATACGTGGGGCAGAAGGACCCATTTTAGCTCACACATCATCAGTTTTGCTGTGGAAACTCACCTAGCACTAGTTTTTCTGCTCTGTTGCTCCTCCTGACTCTTTTCCTTTCAGTTCACCCTGGTGCGAGAGTTACTGAGTTAACGTTCTATGGACTGGGAGTTTTGTGGAGCAAACATTTCAGAATTGCCTTTTTTATCCCTTCCATCCTTCCTTCTACAGTAATGCCAAGTCTTGAGCGTAGCTGCCAGTTGCTGCTGTAATATTTCTTACTTTGGGTTGTAGCTGGCTGTGAGAGCTCTAGTCATGGTTCAAGACTTCACTGTGTTTGGTATTAAACCCAGCAGAATGTTACAGAATTAACATGTCCCCACCCATATCCATCCCAACCAAAGCACTACCCAAACTTCCTGTAACATGAGAAAGAATGCCATCTTGAAAAAGCTTATCCTAGGGGAAATTGCACAAAAGTAATTTTGAGATGTTTATTTCTATTAAAAAGCACTTACATCATGGTAGGTGGCCTCATAATTTTTTTAAAACCACAATAAACCTATCAGAATCTTTACTAGATGATCAGTTAACAGTTTATAATATAACTTTCTTTCCACAATAGAAGGAAGAAAGTTATATAATTCCCCTCAAAAAGACTTGCAAAGACATTTTATTTGTTACTCTGTCTTAGGTGTTGAGAAATTGGAGTGTATTTCTCAGAACCACTAAGTGAGAAGAGCCTGTTTTATTCATCTTTAGCTGTATGACCTTATCAGCATAGGCTTTCAGGGTCTTGACAGCTCCATTTCTTGTAAACAAAGGGGTGTTCTTTCAAATACCCTGGATAATCAGCTAATCAAAACAGTAGCAGCATCACAGGGAGATGCTCGTTGGCCAGAAATCAGCAGGCAGACGGGGCACACGTGTTGTGGTGTCAGCGCAACAGATTTCCTGCAAAGCTTCTGGGCTTATCTTTGGGGCTGCTGTGGCGGCTTTTTAGCCTGTGCACAGCTTTCATGTGGACTTCTACAGCCATTTCAGAGCACACTGTGCCACGCTAATACAGAACTAACACAACATGGCTTATGAGAGCACTGGGAGGTGGGTGTAACCTCCTGATCTAACACAGCTTTCTGAAGTGTCTCTTGGCGGCCAGCACTGCTCGTAGTTCCTGTTGATTTAGCATCAGCTGAGATCAAATGCAATAGGAGGCAAATGAAGGCTAACACCTTCTGAAATCATTTCTTGATTACTCCAATTTGACTGTTATGCTGAAACTTTGTTTATTTGCCCCACCCTCTGCACCTCTGCCCCAAATTCCTTTGTATTTCTCCCTCAGGGTCTGGTTAATAATAATAATAATCATTAATATTATTAATATTAATTAGTTTAATAAACAATAATTAAAATTATTTAAATTTATTTTTGACATGTTTCTGCATGAAATAGTACTTAACAAAATTTTCATCAGGTTCTCCTCTGCCGTAGAGAAAGAGAGCTTAATCTCTGAGCACTCAGTCTGAGTTATATGATTTGCCAGTTTGCAAAGATTTAAAATTGAGTTTTGTAGCAATGAAAGAAAATGGACAGTCTTGATTAGACTTTAGAGGATACAAGAAGTATTCTGTGTAGCACGTATATCTATAATTTTTATATATAATATAGAACTCTTTAATTATTCTACAAAATTGTAGCACAGCCTGATTTGACTGAGTCATCTTCAATATTTTATACTATCATAGTTTTTAAATATACATATATTTTGTAATTTTAAAGTTAATGTGCATTAAACTATTAAATCACACTTTACAAAAGAGGTACAGATGTCATATTGGATTTTCTTCAGAGGTCATTGGATTTTCTCTATTTCAATGTTGTTATGCTTCTGGTTTGCTGTTCATTGAAAAATAATAAAATTAATTGTCTGTTTCTGTACTAATTTCTAAGTGACAACCTGTCACTGCCAGCAGCAGTGAGGTTAGAAGTATAAAATTAATCAATTTGTTTATTTATGTATAATACATATTGGCAATTGTGTAGCAGTGGAAAAGGATCAGTTATCTTTTTAAAAACAAGATCTTTATAGTGCTTATCATTTCAGTGGAACTTGTAGGGTATTTTAAAGGTAATATTTAAAAAACTTGTATTTTTGAATCATTTTTGCATGCAGGGAAGTTTTAGTGCAATTTGAAATGGGTTTTGTTGGTGATCTAGTCCAACTTCATGTCCAAAGCAAGTCCAGTGAGAGCAGGTTGCTGCAGGGCTTGACCAGCAAAGTGCTGAGTAAGCTGTACTCCACCACCTCTCTGCCCCTCCTGATAAAAAAACACTTGCCCTGCTTGGAATTGCAGGTGTTTCAGATTTGTCAGGGGTGTACCATGAAAAGATGAGTGGCAGCAGACACAGTCTGGCTCCCTCCCCCCTGTACACTCTCAGCAGGTGGCTGTGGACAGCAGCAGGGTCTCCCTTGTTCAGGCTGAACAGCCATCATTTCTCTCCTTCTCCCCTGAGGGAGAGCACAGAGGGTGCTTCTGTGCCCCAACCACCATATTGGTTCTCCACTGGATTTGTTTCTGGTATGTCTTGGAGATCCCTGGACTGGGTGCAGTATTCCATACGATGTTTCACAGGGAGCTAAGATAGGACAATAATTGTGCCCGTGGCTTCACCCCTGCTCATACAGCCCTGCACACAGTTGGCCTTTGCAAGAAGGCCAGGCTGCTGGCTCTTGCAGCCTGCTGTCACCTGGGACACTTGGATTGTTTTCTGCAAAGCTGATCTCTTGCAGTTTGGCTCTTAGTCTCCATTTCCAGAGTGTCTTCCTCCTGGGTACTGCAGCACTTAGTGTTTACCTCTGAACTCCACAGAGCTCCTGACAGCCCATTTCTTCAGCCTCTGGAGGGACCCTGTCAATGCCAGCCCTGCCCACAAGTGCATCACTTCCTTCCTCTAGGTTGGTACTATCCACAGCCTTGCTCTTTCCCATCGTCCAGGTCTTTAATGTGGATGTTAAGCACCAGGGACTTGGTGCTGATCCCTGAAGGATGCCACAAGTAACCAGCCATCGACTGGACTTTGTACCCATGATCGGAACCCTTTCAGCTCTGTGGTCCAGCCACTTTTACACTGGACTTTTATCCCACTATCCAGTTGATACCTTACCAGTCTGTGAATTAAGGTCTGTGCAGCAGACTGTGACAAAGGCCTTGCTAAAATGGACACATCCTGAATGTGACTTTTAGTCTTGCCACTGGCAGTGAACTACTCAGGCATATCAACACAGTCCACCACTGGGAAAGGAGTTTTTCTCTTCCAGTTTCTGTATCTTGCCGTTTAAGATTGAAAAATCATCTCTCTAGATAGTCATTAGTATTTTTACTTTTCCACTGCTGTGACTGTTGTTTGGAATCACTCTCATTAATGCTAAAATGAATGGGCATTTATCAAATCTCATACCATAACTGTAGTTATTACCACTTTCAGAACGTGACTCCTTTCCCACAACCAGTATGATCTTGACTTTGACTTTTAAATGTTTGTCATCTGGTGTGAGGTGGATTTATGGGAGCGCAGTAGTTTTAGTGCCTTTTGGCTGGGTGTTTCTGATGACATCACTATGATCTAGACACAGCGTGTGACTCTAGTTGGTTCCAGTGTTAAATAGTTTCATAATTATGCTAGTTTTGGCAGTTTCCTTGGAACTTTCCCCATCTCTTTAATGAACGTGTTTTACTTCTGGGCTTATGAGACAGCCACATGTTTGAGAAATTAATACTGTGCTCTTAAAGTTAACATTGAGCAGAAGTGTGCAGATACAGAAAGCTTTTGGATGTATGTGTACTTAGGAATGCAGTTTTTATAAGTTCATGGCCACTCTTATCATCTTCCAGTAAATGAACAATATATTTGGCTGATAAAGTATCAGCA
>JAOXXN010000395.1:131548760-131565138 GCA_026770055.1 Myrmophylax atrothorax
ATGCCAAGGTCATGGGTTCAATCCCCTGTGTGGGCCATTGACTTAAGAGTTGGACTCGATGATCCTTGTGGGCCCCTCCCAACTCAGAATAGTCTGTGATTCTGTGAAATCTTCAATTGCTTAAGACAAAATCAGGTATCCATATGGACTACTTCTGAAGTGTTTAATGAAGTGGTGCATGAAATTTTAAATTCAATAATGATCATTTTTGGTTGAACTGTAGATAGAATACTGTCCTAAGGTATTGGAGAACAGCAACTGTTACCTATGTTTAAATAAAAATGAATGATGCAGTCAAGAACAGACCTAATAACTTGATGTTACTGTTCTGTGAAGTCTTCGAAAGTATTTTAAGGAGAAAAATTAAGAATAGGAAAGAAAATGATTATATTTATGCCAAATATCTCCTAATCTGGAGAATTGTGTACTGTGCTATGGTAGGTCCAACGGGACAGGTTCTTACCCTTGCCCTGTGAGAGAGCACAGCTTGGCAGCACTCTGGGGTGTTTGTGTGCACAGCACAGGAAACAAAAAGGATGTAGATATCCTGACACAGCTTCAGATTCTGATACTGTCGGGATTTTAGGAATGCAGTGGGACACACCACGTGACTGGTGTGCGCCAATGGGTAGCCACAGGCTTTTCCAGAAAGAGGCTGGGGAGACATGGGTGAGCCAACAGTAGAAATGCTCTGCTGGACTTGCGAGGTACAAGGGAGACGTGTTCAGGGATGTGAGGGTGGACAGCAGCCTTGTGTGCAGCAACCGTGAGATTGTCAGCTAGGAAATCATGGAGAGTTGATTCCTGCATTGCGGTGGGTGGATGAGCAAGAGAATTTCCTTTAGCATAGTTGATAAAGGACCTTTGGGGTTTTATTTGTATTAATTTTTCTGGCACCCTTTAGTGCATCAATTTAAGAAAATACCTGCTTTTGTGAAAATGGTGGTGATGTTGGTACTTACCTGTTGTCTTTGTGTACTGCTACAGTTTAGGCTTTTCCTTCCATAAAGGTTCCAGCTTTGCATGTGATTGCCAGTAGATGGTTGGGAAAAATACATCTCCTAAGTAACTTTTTTGGTAGAAGTCTTTATTGATTTCAGAAGGATAGAGGTTTGAGATACGGAGAAGGCCTGTTAAAATTTAGATGAGTCAAGAGTGATAAGGTAATAATGAGGTCATACATTGAAATAAGTGTTTGTCATAGAGAGGATGGATACAGAATCTGAAAGGCATTGGTCAGCCAGAAATGGAATGTGTAGTGACAAGATGGGGCATAATTAAGAGGATGGAGCAGGATTTGGAGCAAAAATTACCTGAGCCTTTTCTATTAAAATGCCACTAGTATGTTCTGTATCATGAGTTGTTTAATATTCATTAGCTCACACTGTTTTCATTGATTTGAAATATGCTCTTGAGGGATGCTACTGTGTGTGTTATTTGTGTGTTATGACAGAATTGAAACTGTTCTGTTAACTTGACTATGTTTTCTTTTTTCTCCCCTGCCATGTTATTTTGCTCTGCATCATGAAGGAGGCCTACTTCTTTAATTGTGGAGAAAATTTGAGCGTGAAAGGGATGACTTATCTTACCAATTCACTATTTGATTACAGAAGTCCAGAAAATAATAGTATTCGTGCAGAGTTTATATTGGATGCAGCTCATCATAAGGTCAGAAAATTACATTTTTCTTACAAAAAAGATTTCTAATGCTGTCTAATGGATTTCTAATAATTTAAATCTGTGTACTATTAGAGGACTGATTTTTTTCATTACTTTTTCACATTTAACTGAATCTTACTTAGCAGCTGGCCAAAAAAAGAAGTAAATCATTTGTTTTTAAAAAAAAGACACCCACAAAACCTGAGCCCCTGGAAAAAAGCAAACCAAAACAACATGTGCAAAAGAAACCTCAACCCTCCCTCCCCGCTCAAAAAACTGAATTAATGCCATAATTTCCAAAAGCACTAACCACAGAACACTTTGAGAGAAAGAGAGATCTGAGAGGTTGCTAGCAAAAGCTTTGCCAGCACATACTTTAAACCCAATAGTCCATGGTGTTCAAACTAACAAGTGCTGTCTTGGAAACCAGATTTTGGCAGTGTTAATTTTATTGTTTGTGTTCTATATTTGTCTACTTAGGGAAAATTTTGCTAATTCTGCCTTTTGTAGACACAAATTCTCAGTCACCAGTAGGGCCCATTGTTGTAAATTGTGTGATACAACTTTATTCCCTGATTATCTGTTGTTATTAAAGACTGGTTGCAGTGACCAAGGTGGGCCTTTCCAGGTGTGTTTGTAGGTGGAGTTCTGTGCTTTGTTTGTCGTACAGGTAGTCTATTTACAATTTTCAATGTGTCTCATTTCTTTTTAATTTAAATTATACCATTTTCACCTTTTTAGTACTGCTCATGAAGTATAACCTTGTAGAATCCCATAAAATGAAATTAGTAAAATCAAAAGAACTTGTATTCACACTTTTCCCATAGCATGTTTTAGTTTTAAGCATTTCTCAATCCTCCGTCTGTCTTCAGTGACTTTATGATTTTCCTTTTCTGGCCAAGAGGGGAAGCAAATTTGCTGTGTAATTGATGATGTTATGTATAAATCCCAATGATGGCACAAAGTCTTAATAATATTGTTTCCTACTGTTTAAAGATAAAACCACAATATTCCTTGAATAACAAACCCAGACTGAGCTTAAGTTTTCCATGTATTTAATTAGGTAGATCTGTTGCATGCAAGGGGTCAAGTGAAGAATATTTACTCCTTTAAAGGTACTAATTGACTCGATGTTATTGATGAACTGGTCAGCATGTCCGCTGGAATTATGGATGTGCATTTGTGTGGCCTCAAATAGAAGTTACATTACCTATCAGAAAGGTGAATTCTTGGGGATAACCTCTGTCCCTTGTTTTGATAAGCCTTTCCGTGTGTTGATGCACAAATCCAAACATGAATATATCTCTCTAATGCCAGTTCATCAGTTGGTATGTCAAGATTCTTTCCTTATACAACATTTTCTTTGTTTGCTTTGCTTTGTTGGTAGGAGACGTACACAGAGATAGCTGGAATGCAGAGGTTTGGGGCTTTCTACATGGATTACTTGTACACAATGGAAAGCACCAGTGGCAAAGGTACTTTTATTCTTTGTTTACCCTGATAAATAATAGAAACAAAGACTTTTCATGCCTAGATGGTCCTTGAGTAACTGTCTTGTAACTTATCTTAGATTTACCATCAAGATCATCATTAAAAAGCTTTCATCTTTGGTTTTTCATTGATGTCTTTGAGGTTAGCTATTTTGGTTAGCTGTTGATTGTTGGTGTAGTTTTCTTTTTTTTTCCCCCTGCATAAGTAATCACAATTACATTTTTTATAGCCAGTTGCTAAACAGAAAGTAATTCTTTCAATGCTGTGGTGAAGTTTATAAAGTATGATTTTTTTTTTTTCAAGTTGTTGTTACTGCCTTTGCATGTGAAAAACCCCCCACATCTTTAGAGAAACCCTGGTTGAAGAATGAGGCTGATTGTGCGCTTGGTGCAGAAGATGAAAAGGACTGTTTTGGTCTCGTGACGAAAAATGCAGGGATGCAAGATAGTGTGGAGAATTAATCTTTAAATACTCCTATCTGAACACTTCTGTGAGCAACTATTAGCCTAAGCCATGTGCAAATAGATATTGGCCAATTCAGTGCAATAATGATACCGACCTTTGTGAGTCCCAAAAGCTGGGGCAAAGGCATTAATCTGTCAGCGAGTAACATGTATATATTTTCACACAGGTATTCTTACCATTAACTGCAATGTGATTTCCTGCCCTTTCTTGGAGGACTGTCATCTACAGCTGCTGCTCTGCAGTTTCATTGTCAAATTAATAGTGCTTTCTTCCCCACCTGTGCATTTATTATTGTGAATACTGTTTCTCTGGACCTGTGTTGGGAGCTTCTTACTATTGTGTGTCCAGACATTTATCTCTCCTTGCTGTCTAGTCCAGCTCATCTGGTTTGTCTTTATTTTATTGTTGTATTTTTGTCTCTGTGTAAGAGAAGTCACAACTCCTGAAATTTGGTTTTGTTTTCTAGATTTGTTGGACTTTAGTGATAAAAGGAGTAGGAAGGAAACTTCCAGTTTCCTTAGAGGATGGGTCATGCAAAATTTACATAAAAAATAAATGATGCTATTGCCTTTGGTAGTAGAGGAATACACTAGAAAATTTAACAGTTCTTTCCTAGCTCTGAGGCTTTCCTCTGTACCAGGAGTGTGATGTGAAGCTGAGAAAATGTACAATTAAATCAAGATTCTACTGCAGTCTACTTCTGGGTTTAATAAAGAAATAAATGTTTAATTGCATTTTGAAGTGTAATGGGGAGAAGTTGGAAGCCTTGGGTAAGCCTTATCTCCTTTTTCAATCTTGGTATAGAAATTTGAATATGCACAGACTATTTGATTCTGAAGAAAAAAAACTTTCTGGAGTATTTTGTCTTGTTTCTCTGAATGCACAAGGAATGCTATGATCATACCTTTTTCTGACTGCTAACTAGCCATTTTCAGAAATTACTGAACTCAAAAGCAAAATTCTTTTCCTCAGTGCCAGGCTACTGTTGTGTTCTGACTACATTTTTCCTTCCTTAGCTTCTCTTCTTTTTCTTCCAGTTTGCTTTCTCAGAGCCTTGGCTTCTAATTTTGCCCTCTAGGAAAGCACTTCACAAAATGTAGCTTGGCTTCCTATCAAGCTGTGTGCTTTTATTTTGGCATTACTCTTTTATTTTCAGCTACCTGGCTACATAAAAGAATGGAATGATTAATTTTTAAGCTGTTTAAATGGTTGTTGTTTCTCTAAATCAAGAACTTTAAATAGTTTTGTTCCTCAGAAAAGGAAATTGTGATGTTTTCTGCTAGTTATTTTCTAGCTAATTTTTCCATATTGTGAGTTAAGTGCATAGTTATTAAATAACACATAAACAAATAGGTGTAAATTATTTCTTTAAAATGAAGATATAAATCCCTCAAGATTTTGAAAAAAATATAAATCTGCTGCATTTTTAATGTGTGTTGTTTATATGACAGTTTACATTTTACTCTTTCTTATTTTGGTACTAACTATGTTTTAGTTACAATCAGTGAAAAGCACATTCCGTAAAATACCCTAGCGCAGTCGAAGTTACAGGAGGCAGTTACTGTGATTGTAAGATTTTTATCTGTCAGGGCAATTTTGGTTTGACACATGCTTTGCACCTTTAACCTCTCCTGAAGCATAGGATTACTGATTAAACCACAACTGCCTCCTGTATAATGTGAACCTCAGGAGTTTCGTCTGTCACTTACAGAAGTGCATTAATCAATTTCAGTATTTTGAATGAAAATGAGAGAGTCATGCACGGTAGTCTTATTTTGAAATGCTGCCTGTCCTCCCCTTCCTTTATTTTTCTGGTTTTTGGCTTCCTATTAAAATGCAAAACAATTTCCCTGGAACCTTATGTAGCCTGTCAGTTCCCTGATCACTGATTTGCATGACTACAGACCTAGTGGGATGTACTTTTGAAGTTCCATTTTGCTTTTAATGTGTACCTGTCTGTTGTGGTGGCAAGTTTATTATGCAGCACTCACTCTGGTATTTTTGTCATTTAGAATTAGACATGTTTTCCTGAGAGCTTTAATGTTCAGTGATCAAAAACATTTCAAGTCACCTGGGATCACCTAGTTTGGCAGAACCAAGGGGGTTTTCTATCACATTCTCTTTGCACTTAGAATTAAATGGAACTGTTCCAGAAAGTGGTTTGTATGAATTTTATCACTTCAATATATTATTCATATACAAACAATATATACAAGAAAGTATAAGTGTTTGAAAAGGTAGGCTGTTACCACTTCTGGCCTTATTATTTTTGGCCCTTTTATTTTTATGTGATGTTATGGCTTTTTACACTTTGTGGTAGTGTTCATCTGCGCTGAATACTCTGTCAGATTGGAAGGGTAAAAGTATGTGTGTTAACTGCCTGTAAAATCAATGCAGAAGGCTGGATGCTGGCTTTTTTTTAAAAAAAGTCTTTTTTAGGATTTACTAAAAAGGTCGTAATTCAGTTCCAGCTGAAGATTTAAATAGGTTTTATAAGGCAGTATCTTTCTGTCCTTTTATCTTTTTCTTATTGTTCTTCTCAGGAAAACAGCACACCAAGGGAAACAGAGGCTATAAGTGCTCTTGCCACAACTTCTGCTGGGCTTTTAAGGATAAAGTTAATTCTTCTGCTGAATGTAGGAGCCTGTAAGGGCCTGCAGAGCATTAGGCCAGCTCTGTGTCGAATTCAGCATAGTCTTGGTTTATTCAAGGACCTTTGTCCTCACCAGTGCTTAGAAGCAACAATGTTTTCTAGTGTATGACTTAAACACAAGGGGGAAAAAGCCTGTCCTTGCTTGCTTTTCCCCCAAGCTCACTTCCCCAGACAGAAAGACTGCTTTGAATGAGTACAGTTATGAGTACAGTAAAGGAGAGAGGTGAAAGGAAATGCTGCTTTGGAAGGTAAAAGGCTGGGTTCCTCTCAGGCAACCAGAATCCACAGAATTGTTAAAGTTGGAAAAGAACTCTGTCATTGAGTCCAACCCTTAACCCGGCCCTGCCGTGTTCACCACTAAACCATGCCCCCAAGTGCCACATTTATAGATTTCTTTCAACACCTCCAGGGATGGTGATTGCAACACTTTCATGGACACCTTGTTCCAATCCCTGTGGCCAATTTCAGTGAAGAAATTTTTCCCAGCAACCAATCAAAACCTTCCCTGGTGCAGCTTGAGGCTATTTCCTCTCATGCTGTAACTTCTTACTAGGGAGAAGAGACTGTCCCCACACCCTCGCTACAACCTCCTTTCAGGTAGTTGTAGTGAGCAATAAAGTCCCCCCTGAGCCTCCTCTCCAGGCTAAACAATCCCAGGTCCTTGAGTGACTTCACCTGAAACTTGTGCTCCAGACCTTTCACCAGCTGCATTTCTCTTCTGTACTCTCAGAATCCATTTAATCTTGATGCTTCTTTTGTCAGACTAACTGTTCCTTTATGTAATGGTCAGCAAGCCATTGAATGTTTAGTGCTTGTGTCAAAGCAATGAAGACGCTGTCAAAGTGATGATTTATTAGGAAAAACATCAGAGTGAAGTTTTGCAAACTAAATATGTTAGAGGGATGAGAGAATTATTTTTGAAGTCATCTGTAACAGGAAAGCTTGAGCTTCTGAAATTTGCATAATTTAACGAAGAATTTCAGTGAAGTATGTTTAGAGAAATAGCCATGCTGTTTAGTAGCTGATGAGCTTGTATACAGTGAATGTGTGGTTTTGGTCTACGTTATTATCTGACCTTACTAAGCCACTGTTTTTATCTCTGTGGTGGTTCTTCTAAAAATGACCTGAGACATAATGATTCAAGAAGTTTTTGTTCTTGCTGTCCGTGCAACAGTGAGTAGAGGTAAATGTGAATGGAAGGAAGGATTAAATCTTAGTTGTCAGTCTGGTTCATTATAGTACAAGTGAGTGTGATCCCATGGCTCTTCTAACCTGTGTACAAGCAGCTGAATTTTCAAGGGCCAATGTCTGTAGTTTCTTCCCAGCACACCTTTTCCTTGATTGCTGGGGATGGATATCTTTGTGACAAGCTGTAGAAAGTTTTGAACAGCACCACTGTCATTGGCACCTGGGGTAAAGCTGCCATAGAAGTTTGGACACCTCCAAAGTCCCAGACTTAAGAAATACAGTGTTCATGGAAGGGTTCCTAAGTTGTACTCTGCTTGGAGGCAAGGCAAAAATTTTTCTTTTTTCTCTGCATTACACAGAAATAATCTTAATCAAACATGTTAAACCAGTCATGGTGTATTTGTGTGTTCTATTTGTGTTGTTATACCTCTCCATATATTTTTAAGTCTGTGATCACAGGATTTGAAACAGAAGTAGCTGATAAAAAATTTTATTATGTTCAATTGTTTGGTGTGACTTGTTATTTATAAAACTTCTTGTAGTTTCTGGGAATCAGCAAGACCTTCCTTCAGGGAAGAATGAAGAGTTTGGAAATATCCAAGAGATGTCTACGAAAAGCCTCATTGTGGGCCCCCTCACTCTGCGGTTGGACAGCAGTGCGGTGCACCGGATAATGAAAATGATAGTCTGTGCTCTGGAACATGAGTATGAGCCATACAGCAGAGCTAAGCCAGGTTTGCTCCCGTTGCATAGACACAAATGTACAGAGTTAAACCAGACCAAATCTAGCGCTCTTGAAGGTGTGGCTTCCAAACAGTGAAACTCCAGACCTGTCAGGGTGTTTTATGAGTCTGAAGAGGAAAATATAAAATAAAGATAAAATTAGTTGCAAGATCCCCATCAGTGTTGGATATGCTTCTGAGATAACACTTTGGAAGCCATTTGTTTTAATCATAAGACTCCTGTTGAGCAAGGAGGGCTTATTTAATTTACTACTCTAGCTTAAATTTGTCGTTTTAGACAAGAAAGTGTCCATGTTGGTAATTATTAGTTTGAAATAATAGTTACACAGGATGAAAATGCATGGAAATAAGTTATGGTGAATTGTTAAGATGAGTTTCTGAGGAAAAGCAATACAGATTTCAAAGTCAGGAAAATCCTGTTAGTGTTGCATTTAGCCTTAGGTGGAACCAGCATAGTTAATAATATTAGTAACTATGAGAAGAGGGGAAGCTTTGCATTTTTTGCTAGTCCCTAGCCATTTCTGAAACAGCAACTCTAGGATACATTTTATACATTTTAGTGAAACATATCTAATCTTGATTTATTGTAGATGTTGTGGATGGAAATAGAACTATGCCAAGCTCGGAAGAAATAGCGTCACTGGAGGAATATATTCCCACTCGACTTACAACGTTCACTGTTCTCAAGTGTACAGTTATAATCCCTGTGGCAGAATTCAATTTACTAGACCACTTGCTGCCCATAATCATGGGTGAGAAGGTATGTTTGCACAGATAATTGTTCAGTTCTTTATATTGGCATGTGCTATTCCAAATAAATTTTCTTATTGGTCTGTTATTCCATGTGCTGTATGCATTGCTGGGTTCTGAGTTAGTTTGGTGCTCATGAGCCTTAACTCCAGATACCCAAGACGAGTGGCATGTGACTAATTAGACTTAGAAACTGAAGGTGTCATGTACTGACAGGAAAAAATAGTTGTGAAGAAAAAATATTTTAAAGCATTAAGCGGATGAAAAAGTAGTAGCTCTGACCTTTTGATCAGAAGAATACCTGTTGTGCAGGTCTTCCCAAACTTGGTGGAGTCTGAAAGCTTTTAACCCATAGACTCAGTAGAGACTACATACATGTTAATACCAGCTGTGTGTGCTAATTCCAGACAGGATGCCAGCAGGACTTGGGCTGTTACTGAGCATTTAACTGCTGAACAACTAGCCCAGAGAGACAGAAATTTCTGAACAGCCTTCATTTATCTTCTGGGAATGTGTAGTGTAACACCAGCTATAGAATCCTGTACTGGTTTTATTCCTACAGGACTCCTTTGTCAGTGCATGAAGCTGAGGTACCGTAGGGATGGATCTGTGTTTTGTAGTGCAGATTTGCAGTAGGTTTATCTCTCGTGGCTGAGGCTTGAAGGTATTCTGTGAATAAGGGAAGGAATGGGAAGAAGAGCAAAACCAGTCGATTCTTGATTTGATTAAATTTTTGGAACTTCTGCCTGATGCTTCATCTTACAGGCTGAGAAAGCTGTGGTTGCTCAGACTGAAGAAGAGAATTCTTCAAGGAGACCTCATTGTGGCCTTTCAGTACCTAAAGGGGGCTTATAAAAAGAAGGGAGAGGAAGGTTTTATACAGGTAGATAGTGACAGGGCAAGGGACAATGGTTTTAAACTAAAAGATAGCTGATTTAGATTAGTTGTTAAGAAGGAGCTCTTTACTCAGAGGGTGGTGAAGCGCTGGAACAGGTTGCCCAGAGAGGTTTTTCCTTTTTAGAACTTTTTAGCATAGTGCACTGTAGTGGTACTTTTCACCTTACAGGCATGGGAAGATGGTGTTTTTGTAATAGGAGAACAATCCCATGTTTGTTGTAGGTTTGAGGCAAAGAATTTAATTCAAGTGAACTTTTTGGTTAGTGTAGTCACCACTTGGAGTTTCAATTTACATTTCCTGAGTGAAGCTAATCATATTTAAAATAATAATAATGATTTTGATTTTAAAATTTAAAATTTTATCTGTGTCAACTTACTGTCTTATTTTGATGCAGTTGAATAAATTTTTTAGGTTTTAGAGTAATTTGGATTGGAAGAGATATTTTGAGGTGTTTTCCAGGAGTCCAACATCCTGGACAAAGCAAGAACAGGTTGCTGGAGGGGTTGTTTAGTCAAGTGCTGAATTAGCACCAAAAATGGAGATGCTATTTAAAGCTTTCCCCACAGGCCTGATTTGAATTGCTGGTGTTCCAGCTGTGTCCATCGTCACTCACTCTCTCAGACCTTTGACAAGAGTCTGACTCCTTCATCTCTGTACCCTCCCAGCAGGTAGCAGGAGACAGTAGTAGGATATCCCTCTGACTTTCTCCAGACTGAATTACTTCGGTTGTCTCAGTCTCTCTAGAGACAGAGCTCATGTCCTCCAACTCCAGAACCACCTTCTTTCCAACAAACTTATTCTTTATGTTCATGTCTGTACTGGATAGAGTACTTCGTTTTAAGATACTATATAAAATAGAGTTGTATGTCTAAAATTGCAGGGTTGATTTTGTTTGGAAATGGCATCTTCTTTCGCTGAGCTATCTGACCTGACAATACGCAACTGATGACAGTGTAAGGTTAGATCAGCCTGAGGTTAGTGTGGTGGTAGTGCTTTGGAGTGATATAAATGTAAACAAGTAAGTTATAGAACAAAATATTTTGACTTTGCTTATTCTTGTAGTGGGTTGACCTTGGCCAGATGCTCACCCAGCTGCCCTCACTCCCCCTCCTCCACAGGTCAGGGGGTGGAGAAAAGGACCAGTCAAGATAGAGGGGGAGATCACTTATCACTTAAAAACCAGATTTGACATGAGGCAATTAATTTATTGATAAGAATCCAAATAACACTTGTCCCTCATCCTCCCTTTTACCCAAGACTCAACATCACTCCTTGATTCCCTGACTCTTTTACTTCCCACCCATAACAGAGGGGGGTGGGAAATGGGAGGCTGTGATCAGTCCATAACAGCTGACCCCTGCTGCTCCCTCGTCCTCACACAGCTCCCCTGCCCCAGAGGGAATCCTTCGCCAGGCTGCAGTCCTTAAGGGAAAATCTGCTCCAGTGTGGGCTCTCCACAAGGCTGTGATATCCTTCAGGGCACATCCACCTGCTCCAGTGTGGGGTCCTGCATGGGCTGCAGTGTGGATGTCTGCTCTGGTGTTGTCCTTCATGGGCTGCAGTGGAATCTCTGCTCTGGTGCCTGGAGCACCACTGCCTTCCCCTCCTTCTCTGACCTTGCTGTTCATATTGCTGCTTCTCACTTCTTTTCCAAGTCTTTATGTGATGTTCTTGCCCTTTCTTAAATACATTTCTACAGAGGTGCCCCCCGTGTGGCCAAGGGGCTCAGCTGTGCCCTGCAGTGGGGCTGTTGCAGCACTGGCTGAGCCTGACCTGGGGCAGACCCCACCTCACCTCACAGAGGCTGCCCCTGAGGCCACCACCAGCAGCTGGACATCTGTACCCAAGACAATTCTAGATAAAAAGTTGATAAATTCTAAACTTCAAGGAAATTATTTTGAGAAGACTTGAGGATTCATAGTATATTGAGTATCACGTCATGGTGTCTGTCTGTAGTTTATTACAAGTAGATTTGCTGGTGTGTGTAGATAAGAATAGTTAGATATGATAAATAATGCATCTCTAATGTAATAATGATATGGTTTTTTTCTTCCCTCCCCTAGAACTTAAGTGGGGTGTTAAATGCTGCAAGTTTCCATCCCCTGCGGCCTTTGCCTTCCATCCGAATTTTGGTGGACAAGGTTAACCTGGAGCACTCGGTGCCAATGTATGCTGAGCAACTGGTGCATGTCGTCAGCAGCCTGGGCCAGCCCTCTGACAACCTGCTGCATTACTGTTACTCACACTGCTATCTGAAGGTAAGGGAAGGCTTGAGCACTGTTTCTTACTGCAGTGTGCTGAGGAAAAGATCACACACGTGTAGTTATTCCTACGTGTTAGCAGGTTCCTGGGAGAAAGTTTTCAGCTTATCAAAAAGGGCATGCAGTGAACACATTTCACATAATGTTGTTTGGGATTGCTGCTTCTGACTTGAGCCAAGTGCTTTGTAATAGGAACAGAGAGCTTCCTATGAGGGAACTGCACAGCCTGAAGCCCCAGGGTCTTTGTGGCAAGATTGAATTAAAATAATTCAGAACAAAACCAGATAGTGGTCATAGAGTATGTGGACTGATTGCTGTGAAGTACATTTAAAAACCTGATGGGATGTTATGAGGGAAACCCATCACTTGTAGTATTATTGATATGGCAGAACCATGATAGTGAAGGTATGCAATCACACACTGTTGACAATTTAATTGTTTTTCATTGTAAGAGGAAAGACTTCTGAATGTTCTCAGCTAAAGATAAATTATATGAGAGGAGTTCTTACTGTGTGGTTTGGGGAAGCTTAAGCTATGGGAAATTGTTCTAAGAGTATTAAGTTGCCTTCTGCTCACAAGAGGAGTTTTAAAAGAGGCCTTCCAGCCTTTTAGGATATATGTAGGCAGTTTTAAACCTTTTGGGTGCTACTAAAATGTAAATATTTAATACTAATACTGTTAGTTTTGCTCAGTTTTTCAGTTATCTATTCACTTCCATGCTGATATCTTAAGAATTTAATTAGTTAAATTTTTATTATCTGCATGAAAGAAACTGTGTTTCAGAATTGTATGTCAAGCTTTAGGTTTTCTGGGTGACATGTTTGCCTTCTGTCACATTTAAAGTGCTTGCAATATTGCAAGTCATCTGTATATTTTTCAGTTTGAGGGATTTTTCTATTAAAAAACGTTTTAGCAGCACAATTTGAATGTCAGATTTGAGTTTTAAAGGGTTTATTTGCTAGCTTTAATACTGGCCCAAGTGTTCTGTTCTTATGTGAATGGTATACAGCATGCTAAAAGGCAAGTTTACAGAAACTTGTTTTCCATATCGAACAGGGAAGAGTCTTATGATGAACCTTTCTTTAGATAGGCTCTTACTAAGAAAAAAAAGCTTTGAAGGAAAGCTTTTAATGTCCTTAAATACCACTTTTTCATAGTACTGTTGTTACAATTACCCAAAGTGATTTTATTTTATATGAAAGGCAGTGTGCAATCTGCAAGTTTAAAGGATATAGAATAAGTGTTTTAGTTGATTGATTGCAATGCAGCATTTTTAAAAAATTGAGCAGAGCATGGTTAACACTTTTTGAATGAAGAAAATACTTTTATACGTATTCCTGTTAGGGCTTTATTTTAGGTAGATTTTTGTATCTGTATTTGTGTTTGGGGAAAAGGAATTATCTAAAAATAAAACACAATTTATTTAATATTTATTGAGTATATATTTTTTACATATATATATTTATGTTGTAAAATAACTTGAAAGTGATCTAATCATGTGATAGCATACTGTTTGACTAACTGAATTTGTTCCAGATATTTGGTTTTCAAGCAGCACTGACTTCTTTGGACGGTAAGGGATTATACTGCATCCCTGTTCCAGTTATCCCTTCATTCAGTACTGCTGTTTATGGCAAGCTGATCAAGCTTCCCAAATATTGGTGAGCATTAAACCTGAGCATTAATTGTTTAAGTAATGTACACAATTACTTCTGCATTTATAATGAGTGATTTAAAAATGCCAAGCTTCAGATGTATCTCTAAACTTCTCTGTCTCTATCATATTCTACTCTTAAATCTGTTATCAATAATAAGTTTCTTTTTAAGGATTGCTGTTAATAAACATCTTAGGCCCTTGTTTGGCTGAGAGAACAGCCTGCATAAGCCCTGTAGTAAATGGCTTTCCTCTGGATGTTGCAGATTTCTAGAGCCAGTTTTCACTCTTCCTCGAGTTGAGTTGATACCAAAGCAGAAGTGACATACTGATAGCAAAGCTTCATGTGTTTGAACAAGTCAACTCTTGCTGTTTTCAACTCAACCAAATAAAAAGCAACAAATTGGGGGGGTGAACCCCCCAAAACCTCCCAACCCCTCAAAGTCTCTACTACAATTTTATTTCTTTCTCTTTACAGTTGGAAGTGTTTTATTATTGTGATCAGGTATTTTAGCTGTTTACAGTAGTTCATATCTTAAATACGGACACTTTTATTCTGCAAAACTTCTGTGCTTTATTATGAATTAAGCTATATAAAAATTTTTTAAACTTAGCTGCCATGGAAATTCAGTATTTAAATTTATCTCTACAGTTCAGATCTCATGTTCATAAATGTCAATGTCTAGTAGTTTATATTAATAAGTTGCATTTATAAAAACTATTTTCAGGAAAAATGCATTTTGGCAATGCTTTGGACAGGATGTTATGTTTCTTTATCCCTTATTTTGAGCCGTAGTTGTTTGTAATACTATTTTATGGCTAAATCCATGCAAAGAATTTTACATAAAATGACAAGATAACAGAAAACATACTAATATGTTAAGCACTTTGGCTTCAATCATTGTCTTGTATAGCTAATTTGTAAGATACATTTCTTTGTGAAAGCTTATTTATGGATTAAGAAAAAATAACTATGTCTCTGATTGTTCTTAGTGCCACATAGAGAATATACTAATTCTTTTCTTGCAGACTTTGACATGTTAAATGTAAGAGGGTTTTAGGATTATCAGCACACCACCAGGTGGTAGCAGCCTAACTGACTTTGCCATATTTTTTATAGATAGTTTACAAAAGTATTAACCTGTTAAAATTATTTGCTGTTCAGTTGCAACATTTTGCTAAAAAATAATAAATGTTACCAGAATAACCCATAGTCACCAATAATCAGAGTACTTCAGGACAGTGTTAGGATTGACAGCCTTTCCTGACATGACCTGACATTTATCACTGAGCTCTGGTTAGTGATCCTTGTTTGCAAACTGTAAGAATGGATTAGTGTTCAGTGGTAAACTTACATTTATTTACTGTATTATAAATTCCAAGGTTAGTTATGTGAAAAAAAAAATTATTTTTGAGATGAAACATAGCTGAAGAAACCTGTCATCTGCCAGGTTGATGGTGTTCAAGGCTGCTGGTTGCTGCTGGTTGCTGCTGAATGCAGTGCGTGCCTGTGCTCGCTGTGCTGCGTCCCTCCCTGGCGCCTGTGCTGGCTCCTGAGCTGGCCGTGCCTGCTGGTGCTCTCCTGCCATCGCGCTCCGGCCCTGCTCGCATTGTCTCTGTGCATTTTTGGATTCTCTCTTGGTTTCTGTCTCGCTGTTGTTGCTGTGTTCCCAGCTGGAAAATACAGTATTGTAGATTAGTAACATAAAAGAGCAGTAGTTTCGGGGAGAGGAGGCAAGAGAATGGCCCTGCCTTAAAACAGCAAGTCATCTATCAGCATTTATTACTAGATCTTCTCAGATCAACAGTTATTGTGCTCTGTTGTATTTTTTTTTCACTTTTTCCCTGTGATATGATCTTTTTCTAAAGCTTATTTATTTATTAACAGTGTAAGATAGTTATATAAAATGAACTTATGCCAACAATTTATCTAAACTAAGCAGCACCAATTTGTGAGTAATAAAGTAGAAAAACAAATGAGTACAACAGCAGCCTGGTTAAATGAAGTGTAGTTTGAAGTGAATAAAACTCCAGATGAAACACATCAAATAGCACTTCAACTAAATCGAAATCAGCATGAGGACTGAGAGCTTCATTGAAGTCATGCAGTGAGTGAGAATTAGTCTGGTAGGATAACCTGGTAATGTCATTAAACTTAAAATCAGTCCTCCCTCCCAAATTATACCACCTGCTTTATTTGGATTTGTGGATTTCACATTCCAAAGTTTCTTAAAGTACACACATCTGATGCTACATGTGTTCTTCTATTTCTTTGTAGAAAATATATACCACAGACCATACCTTTTAAAAACAAAGACATTTTATGAACTGTTATGGAATCCCTTAGGTAGTATGTTTTGAGTTAGCAGTGAAAATCTCAACTTTATTTCTGACATAAATCAGTAGAATAGCTTTCTTTTCTAGTTTCAGTACAATAATCTGAAAATGTATACAGTGTATAAAATACTGTGGTAGTATTAATTTTTTAAAACTGGTTCATTTTTTTTCAAACCAGTTTAATTTTTTTAAACCAATTTAATTTTTTTTTCAAACCAGTTTAAATTTTTCAAACCAGTTTAATTTTTTTTAAACAGTTGTGCAATTTTTCAGCTTTCC
>JAOXXN010000395.1:131568492-131581503 GCA_026770055.1 Myrmophylax atrothorax
CTTATATCTGAAGTGCTGTTATGTAGCACAGATTCTAAAGAAAAATTGAATCCCTAATATATATTCTGTTTTCACTGGATGTATTGAGAAATTCTGTTTCTCTTACTTAGTGTTAAAGCTATCTGTATGAAGTGATCTGGTTAGGATTTTCACTGATATTCTTTGTTTTGAGGCTTTACCCATGTAAACTGATTAGAAAGATGCACTCGTGGCTGCATTTCACACAAAGTTTGTCCTTTGTTTCTCCAGAATTTTGCCTGCAATTTGGTGCCTTTTTTTCTACCTCTATAGGTGTATCAGTCTCTGAGCTAGCATCTAAATAAATCTAAATATTTAGGTGGCTGCTAGATAAAACATTCTAGAAAACATCTATGGTCCTGAGGCTTGGTGGCCTCTCGTGGCTCAGCTCATATACACATACCTGTGGCTTTCCCTCCCACTCCCAAAAGGAGGGGAGAAAAGTAAAATCGAACTAGGGATTTGATCAGTCTTCAGACTGAGAATAACTTCTGCCACACTTGGTCCCTTGAGCACTGTTTGAGAGGTGCCAGCTGCCATGGCCTGAGACTGGCAGAGGGCAAGCGAGCAGCCAGCAGTGTGCACAGCCACAGCCAGTGCTTGAACCTTACCCCTGAGACCGACTGGGGTGTCATTCTGCCAGCCAGCCTGTTCAGATTCTGGGTGTTAGAATTGTGAGGAAATGTACTTTAGCGTCGCAGTTCTCTTACATTTCACCTTTTCCTTTTCATCTTCTGTTTAAGACAGTGGGAGTTGATAGGATTGAAAGCACTGTTTTAAAAATTTGTAGTCATTAAATGCAGTGCTTTGAAGAAAAAAAAGGCCTTTAATTCATTAGGACTTCAAATATAGTTGCCTATAAAATTATGTTTATGAAATTGTATTACCTTGTGTATCTAATAATCCTCTTTCACCAAAGCTGTATATTTAAAGGCTTCTTGAATAAGCTATATGCCTATCAATTTGTCTATATAGAATTGTTGATTTTGTTTGTTTTTATGGTTACCTTCATTATGCTGAAGGATCACTATAATATTGCTGGGCAGGCTGTAGTGTGTCCTCTTTTGACTCTACAGAGCATCACTCTCAAGCAGTAGGCACCACTTCCACCCAAAGTGAGATACCAGAAACTCTGTAGTCTTCAATTATGCACCTACTCTTACAAGGGTGCTCATCTGACTCTCATTTGAAGCTGATAACCGTGATAAATGGTAGCTAAAAACATTGTATTAGAAAAAAATGCTGTATTTATCTCGACTCAAACAAACTGGATAGAAGGGCTCATGTGCATGTTCAGCTGTCCATAATCCCTTAGCAGCTTTCCTGCAGCCGTGTCCAGCCCTAGGCAGGAGGAGCACACTGCCCTGTGTCCAGTATCATTTGTTTGCTGTATTCTCCTCATACCTATTTCCCTCGGGACCCAGATGTGCTTTCTCTTTTCTATGGGAATAGTCCTTCTCATAGATCAGGATCTGTCTATGAACCCATGACCTTGGCATTATTACAACCAAGTTTTAACCAACTGAGCTAATCTCAGGGTTTTAATCTTCCAAAGGGCATTGGCTCCCAGTTTCTGAACTAGATTTTTTAGCATGGTGTATTTTGGATGAGAACTTTAGAGGGCCATTTAAACAAAAACTGAAGAAAAGAACAACTGAAGTCCAGCTCAGGTGGGATGTAAGGCACTTAATAAACTGTAAGAATAAAACCTCTTTGTCATATTTGGAAATTGTTACACCTGTTGCAGGTACTTCTGATATCAGTGCAAGAAATGGAAAGGATTATGTTAGTTCAGACACTAGTGCAAAAAGTGTGGATTAATTTTTCACTTGATCAGATTTTTTTTTCCCCATCATAGTGTGTTGCTTTTTAAACAAAAGCCTATAGGATTTTTTCCTTTGCTGATGCTTTTTCTTTGAGTTTAGTGGCTGATTCCAAATGAACAATCAAATAGAAGGAAATATATATGGTAGACATGATTAGAATATTCCTGTGAGTGAAGAAATGTGCATATATATGCAGAGAATGACAG
The DNA here is from genome assembly GCA_026770055.1 of Myrmophylax atrothorax. Taxonomy (NCBI): domain Eukaryota; kingdom Metazoa; phylum Chordata; class Aves; order Passeriformes; family Thamnophilidae; genus Myrmophylax; species Myrmophylax atrothorax. The sequence continues at coordinate 131,570,543 of JAOXXN010000395.1, forward strand.
AATTAAGTATCTGATTTCTATATTTTAAATTGTTAAAAGAAAGGCAAATGGAAATGGAATTTTTGAAATGTCACTGACAGTCTGTTGCTCTGAAAGTACATGTATAACTTTGATTTTTGATACATCTTGGATTTGACTGTGTATATATTACAAGAAAATATCTTTCTGATGTGTTTTACTGTCAGTATCTTTTCTTCATTATGTGTGTCTGTGATAATTTGGATGGTCTTGGACTCACTAGGGCATATGGAGTTTTTAATTACTGAAATAGATGTTAGGAGGCACACAGTGAATAGACCAAAACTGAACACAGAAAAAAGCATATACATAGAATCTGCTTCAAAGTTTAGGTATTATTTTTGAGGAATGAATGGTTGAAAGTAATGCTGGAGTGAGTGCTTAAAGATGTTAAAATTAGATTTAAAAATAATCACAGTCTTTGAAGTACAAAGTATTATGCATTTACTGAGATCTGATGTTTTGCTTTAAATAGCTTTTCATATCCTTTAAAATTCTTTTGAGGTTGCTGCTTAATAAGGCCACAATATAATAATTTTGAAGCCTTTATACTCTTTCGGCAGTTGTGCAGTGTGTACATGAGAACCATTAGCACACCTTGTCCATTCATGTCCTTGCTGTTGAAGACATCCTTGATCCATCCTTTGCTATATTAAGGGCTTTTCTGGTAATCAGAAAAACAAAACACGCTTTCCTGCTTCCAGCAACTTCCTTTTGATGCTGTAACTTCTGTCTTAAGGGCTCGTGGAATTGGCTTTTGAGGTACTGTAAGGCAAAGAGTGGAGATAAGTGCTCTTATTTAGCAGTGAGGTTGGATTAAATGTTCTCCCTTCCAAGCCCAACCATTGTGATTTCCCTTTCTGGATTTAACAGAATTCGGCAGTTCTCTGTGAATATATCCCCATTCAGCAGGGGATGATGAGGGAAAGCTATGGCACTACAGACATGGCTCTTTAAAGATACAGCTTTGTTTCTTTCAGTCTTGTGTATTTTGTTTGGGGCATCTCCATTCAGTGCAATATTTTTGTTCAAATACTATTTTTGTTGTGCTAATGCAGACAGGCACCTTCTTACTTCTCTGATGACTATAAAAGATTTCTCAACATTTCAAGTAACCTTTTTTCTCTCGATATAAATGTGGGGTTTTTCCCACCAAAATGTTTCTCTATTTATAAAACAAATAAACACTATATAAATTTTTTAGTAGAAGACAGAAACTCTCAAATCATAACCAATGTAGCTTTTTGGATGAATTTTCAAATGGATATCAGTTGTTAGTGTTTACTTGAAGCTGGGGCTCTGTTCAGCCTTTGAGTCTTCAGCAAGGAATTAGAAACTGTGTTATTCCCACAAAGACCTTTGAACTGGGTTTGTCAGTGCAGTTTTGTTCACTGAGCACCAGCGTGTTTGAGCCCCTCTGGCTCCCTGTTTTACCTGCTAATGGCAACCAAATGGTTCTGTGTGGCAGATTGAGATGAGTGATTTAATGGCTGTTTCTGCTGCTTCTGGGGTTGTGTGGAGGGGGAAGGAGGAGAGGAGAACAGAGAGGATGGGGTTACCTCCCTGGACAGTAAAGCAGGCTGCTCTGTGGGGAGCCCGTTCTGCACACCGGGTACCACCCCTGTGGCTACTGAGGTTGGATTACATTGTGGTATATAATGATACTGGATTTCTAAAAGCTACACAAAATATTAACGCTTGCTTTGTTCTAATAAACACAGGTCTTTGCAGGTGGAAGGTTTATGGTCGCTAGCAACTTTTATCTGGTTACTTCCAGTGGTTTTGATCGTTCTCATGTGTGTAGTTGCAGCATATCCAAGTTCCTGCTGATTCCTCCCTGCCCCTCCCTGCAACATTTACCTATGAGATAAATGATAACAATATCATTCAGTTTGTCATTACTGCTTTTTCAGTTTGTCATTACTCCTTCTCATGAAAAGATACCAGGCACAATTTAAATTTAGAAGTAAAAGTTCTCTGCTTCTCATATGATTTCCTCTGTACCACCGTCATCAAGCCAGTGCTACCCTATAGAAAGTCCTTTTTTTTTTCCAGACTTGTTTCTGATTATTTTTGCTTTTAATACATTTTGATCTTTGGCCTCTGTAATGAGTACTGACTTCTCTCATGGTCGTTACACTTGGATCTTGTTAAACATAATGCAGCTAAATGTCATATCCCTTCCCTTGTTCTCACTAATATCCACCATCAATGACAGGAAGATTCCTAGATCCAAGTGAAAAATTTAGAACTTTTAGGGGAAGTAAAGGAAGACTGGATTTTTTAAATGTAAGTATGAAGAAAAGTCCTGAATTGGCACAGATGGCATTCCATGAGGAAAGCTTCTTATCCCTTGTTTTCTGATTTCCACCCCATACTTTGTGGATTTCTGAAGATGCAGTTCTTTAAAGATGTAACTTTATGCATAAGATTAAGTTGTTTGATGTGTGTAACCCATATATATTAAGTGCATAAAGATTGAGGCCTGGTTGTAATCTCTTTAGAGCAGGGAACTTGTAATTTTATTCTTTTATAGATTGCTCATGTTGCTTTAGTGATTATTTCTGGAGACAAGCATTAAATAGTAATTAGAAAAGGAGTTTTTTAGAGAGAAAGGAGTGGGAATTAGTCACTGACCTTCACTTGCAATTTGATGGGAGTTCAGATTTCTAACATCTGTCCCACTGATGAGCCAGTAGGCTGAATTTGATCTAAACATCCTAAATATGTTTCTTTAGTGCAGCTGCAGGTTTAAGATGTTCCTGCATTGAAGTTGCAGCAGCCACCTTGATTTATCATGTGTCTAAAAATAAAATTGAAAATTTCCAATCTGTTGTTGGTATTAGCAGGATTTTAGTTCAGATCTGTTGCTTCTGGCACAGAGGCAATGACCAAACTAGAAGTGGGCCCAGACTGCTTTCTTGCCTGCTTTGTTAAACTTTTAATACAGTGGGTGGAAAGACTCATCTGATGCTTAGTGTGGCTGGAATCAAGCTGGGGCAAATGAAGGAGTTAGGACTACCCTCACCATCCAGGCATTTGTTTTTTCTTGCAGTCTTCCACCTTTTTCTCATGGCAGGTAAAGTTACAGTAACTGTCTTATTGAGGTCACTGCTTCTCACTTCCTTGTTGCTTTACAAACCACTATTATTGTTTGCATGTAGCAATCATCATTTTTAATCTAGTCATTATAACTTTTAATGTCCAGATGTAACACAACAAGTAAAGTAATTTTAAAAACAGTCCAAGTTTAGAGGTTCTAACAGGTATGTCCATAGTCTTGCATTCTTTGCTTAAAATGGATATTTTTGGCAAGGTTTCTTCCTTTTGATATTTGATTTTATTTGATATTTTAGATATTTGATTTTTTCTTTTAATATGCATTTATTTTTGCTTTGCTGTATAAAAGTAAATTTTATTGTTCCATTAAAATACACACTATATTGAGAATGGATAATCTCTGTTAATTTTCTAAGCCATATGGAAGCTTTTACTCTGCCTGTATTGTTTTGTTTTCACAACTGTTTCAAGAAAATTTGTGGGGTATTTTTGAAGTTTACATATGACTGAACACTTTACCAAAATTTTTTCATCACTGACAATTGAAATTTTAATACTGATGTTAAAAAACCTATCTAAAAGTCAGTTTTTACATGATAGTATTTTACTCTTCTAATCCCATATCTGAAATTTTCAAGAAACACCAAGTTAATGTTCTGATTTACTGAAAAAAAAAAAAAGAAAAAATTGATGAACTTTCAAGTTCATTGTTTTCTTCCTTGTAATGGATTGTATAATTAGCAGTGTTTCCTAGAAATAAGAGATGAAGGCAGCTGCAGCTCCTGAAAATTCACCTGTGTAAGAGATGATGTAAGACGTCAGGCAGCTTTTAGCGAAGTCTGCAGAAGAACCGAAGAAGTTTTGAAGACATCAGTCTTAGAGATGCTTTTGAAATTAGATGTTCTAAAGCAAGCTTGTTATTTTTTTATAATAATTCCCGTGGCCCTCTAGCATGAATACCTGTGTGTTGCTGTCTGAAGACTGAAAATTGTTAGTATACATGGACGTGATATGGTTTGGTTTCTTCTTTTTTGTGAGTAGCAGTGACTTCAGTTTTGCATTGAAAATAATAATTCCGGTTCCCTTCCTGTGTGTTCCCTTCAGAGGTTTGATATTTGTTATTAAATAGCTAGACATTGTTTCCTTTGCAACAATAATAGTGGCTTAAATGTTAAGGAAAAGGATCAAAATGGTCATTTGCTGTAAGTTGCTATGAAACGTCAGATGCAGTAGAAGTACAGGTTTGTTGTGGGTCTGTAGATGAAGCCTTTGTTCATCTCATATAAAACCAGCACACACTTCCTGTTTGCCTAAGAAGAAAGGTGTGTAAATGCTGGCTGGAATTATTTGGGCATTTAAATTACCTTCAGGTTCTTCTCAGGCACAGTTGCTGGGTTGTAGTAGCAGGTTACTGCTTTTGTTATTCTGGAAAAAATGAACTAATCGTATTTTACTGTACAGGATATGAGTAATAACAAAAATCAGATTTTTTCAAACATTTTGTAGGTTCCAGCTTTGCAGTTTGGGACTCTGTATAAACCTCTGGGCCCAGCTGTTCACCACTATATTCTTTCAATCATTGTGAGGTGTTGATTTTACAAGAATGAGTTGCTGTTCCTAAAGTCTAAAAACTGAAAATATTTCATAACGGGCCTGTGAATTGGTTATAGTGGTGCCTATGCTTGGTGTATAATAAGGTCCAATTCATGTTTTCATGCAAAAACAGCAAAGAAAACTATTTTCTTTAATGCTACGCCAGATTTGCCCAAATATTTCAGCAAGTCTGTATTACAGTTTGTCAGCAAACTGGGTACAACCAAAGTGTATTTAAAAATCATTTAATTAGGACAGATTCATTTTCACTCCATGCCACTACACAGCAAGACTTGCTTGTTCGTATTTCCTTAAATTTACTCTGGAACTTGTCCAAGTTCAGCTTTAATGAGTAGCCTATCCTGCTAGTTACATTAGGATTTATTTCCCCCTAGAGAAGTGTTTGAATTGGTAGTTTTTTAACCTGTTCAGTTAAATGAACATATGTTCAGAACTGCATCTTAACTCTTTGAGTGTAAAGATTTGAGAAATATTTATTTCTATTGCTGTTGCAGTTTTAAAATGCAGTTTAAATAGTGGTTTTAGACCCCAACTATGTGCCATAACTGTTTTAATATGGTGATGAGTTTTGACATGAAGTCGCATTCAGTTGATTCATACAAATTTAATGATACAGTATAGAAACACAGATCTGCCTTGGTTTACTGAAAAAAGTATTTGTACTTATATGTTTATTTATTGCTTGAATATATCTCTTGGGTCATGAAACTTGGTTAAATATAGCTCAATACCTTATTAATGATGTATTTTCTGTATTAACAGGTGCAGGTTGGTAGCAAACTTATATTTTAAGATCTTTTAAATGCATTATTTCTGTTTCAAAACTATTATAATAAATCTTGAATTATAATTATACTTTCATCACTACCCAGGTCTAGTTAAAATTTCCTTTAAGCAACATTTGTTGCACACATGGTACAATCCTTCCCCCTGCCTTGATTTTTTTTTCCTATAAAAAAGGATTTTTTTGACTTCCTATTCCCCCAAAGTTACCTGCAAAAAACCCCCAGTGGACCTTATTCCTACAGGATTGTTAAAGTACAGTAAGTGTAGAATTTGCATATGGTTAAAAAAAAGCATACACTGTTATTACTCCTAAGGGGACTATTTTATGTCAAACTTTTAGTTTTGAATGTACTATAGGTCAGTACAGTAGCTGTAATATGTGTTAGTTGAATAGTCAGGCTTCTAAAGGGAAGTCTTTTCCACTGCCATATTGCATGGTGTGATGGTCACAGCTCCTCAGTTTCCCTCTGAAATACATGACTCTGGTAATACAAATTGGTTTTTTTACATGGAATTGTTGCAGTGTCATGTTGGTCCCAAATTTTGGTGAAAAATGTTTTCTGCTTTCCTTTGTCCTTCCCAATTTTACATTAGGGGAGCCTTTTGAAACATTCAGACACTTTACTCTGAAATACTTAGTGCTAATCCTGCAAAGTAGTATTCAGAAATAAGAGGGGGAAAGTAGAAAAAAGTTGTCTGAAAGGACAACAAAAGGAAAAATACCAGAATGGAAAGTGTTACAGTCCACTTTTGCAGTAAGTTAAATAATAAAGGATTAGAATACATGGCTTGAGGGGGGGAAATAAAAAGGAATACCAGGAAACATTCTAATATCACCATGCATTGCATTTCTTTCCAGGTAATGCCTGCAAAAGTTTTGCTACCATGCCAAGCTAGTTGTCCAACTTCAGTTCTGTGAGGAAATGGGTTGTGCTACCTGTTTAATCTTGAGTTTTAAAATAAATTATTCATTGTGTATATACACATTTGTTTTGCAGGAAGGAATTTTCCTAAGTGCAGAATTGCTTTATATACTCCTTTACTTATGCACACCTTTTCAGCTTAAATTGATAAATAACCGAGCTTGAACTTAAAGTCTAGGAAATTTTATAAAAATTCTACTTTTGTAAATAGGAAAGGTTCAAGTTCCATCTTGGGATGAACAGTAGAAAATGTCACAGTGTTGTAGTCTCCACCTGTGCTTTTCATGGAGCCCAGAGCTTTGCTTTGAGTGTCTGTAGGGATAGATGTGCTTTTGCACAGAGGATTGTTTGCGTACCTGAGGAGGAGCTGAAATGGGAGACATGTTTTATCCAACTGTATCCACAAGACAGTGATATTCACATGTCCTCTTGTGGTTCAAATGGTCAGAATGTTCCAGACTCTTTGTTCCTTATGGCTGTCTGTTTTTTTTTTTTTTTTTTGGTGTTTTTTAAACCAGGCAGCATCTTTCTCTATTTGCCTGACTTAATACTGATATTATTTGCAGGTTTTGTTTTGCCTCTCCTTAAAGTAGTTCTGATTTTCAAACCTCATTATTTTCTGATATTTGGTCAAAAATGTTGTTGGTTTCCTCCCCTTCTCAACATTTTTGAGGCAGGTAGTCCTAATTTCAAGCTTTATGAGTTTGGAAAACCTCAGTCTAAATACTAGTGATCACTATTACGGAAGGTTACAACATCTGATTTTGATCATTCTTTGTCCTTCATTCTGTATTTGCATCCATGTTTTGAGAATCTTCTATGTGCGTCTTCTTTTGTAGGAATCAGTTTTTCTTTTATTTCCTTGCTTTTATTTTTAGTGAGGAGCAAAGGAATTGGCTGTTGTAGATGGGCTTTATCTGACACTTTCCACAGCTGAGAAGTATCGAAATGTCCCTTTATAGCAGTGGGCAGAAACAGTGACCTGCTGAAAGCATATAATTTAATGCCCAGGTCTAGAATGACTGGATCTCTATTATATCTCTATGTGCTGTTTTCTTTCCTTTTACTTCAAAGGGTTCCTGACCACTGTCTTAGATGTGGAGGTTTGTTTATACTGTAGATAATTAACCCTTTGAGGTTAAGTCCTCTTGTTCCAGAGGAGATGGTTTTCACTTTGCTCTTTCCTTGTATTGACAAGAGATTAAGGGAGGAACTCTGACTTAAGGTGAATGCTTGTATGTCCAAGTCCAAATTCCAAGTGATGACACTACCTTTGGCTGTACCACCATAGTAGTTGTTAGATGTCTTCAGATGTTCAGAGTGCTTATTTCCAAACCATGTTTCACATGTCACACAGGCCTTCTCTGCAGCTTATGGGCCGAAGGTGTTAACAGCAGAATATTTCTCTATTCTGCTCCTTCATTTAGAGCATAATGGTCATGGGCTTGAGAAGTGAAGTATTTTTTTCTTCACAATCATCTTGATGAAGGGGCACTCTCCCAGTCAGATGGAGGATTTTCAAGGAAGGCTACCTCTTATTAAGGCAATTTTGTGTTGCTTCATGCTGTGAAGTTTTTTGAGTTTGAGCATCAGGAGTGGCCTGTTTCTGAGTTCATGGAGCCTCCTGCAGAGCCTGTACTGCTGCTGTTCTCTCCCATGTGTTAGCTCATACGGCTGCAAGCATTTTCTTCTGGACCCAGAGAGGAGATGCAGCGTATTGTGACTGCTTCTGGGAGTTGCTTGAAAGGTTTTGATTTTGCTGGTCTAAAGAACCATTCAGAGTTTGCATGTATTGCATCTTCAGTCCCTGAGCATTTTGGTAAAGCATGCTTTTTTTCCTGGGCCAAGGGATTGTGTGAGCTTTACTCATTTGAGGTTCATTCCCAATGGAACATTAATCTGTGTTTTATTTATAAGTGGCTTTAAGGATGTCCCCAAAATCTTCTAATTGAAGAAATACTCTGGGAGAAAGAACCAATATGTGCCTCAGTGGTTATTTTTCATGGCATCATAGAATGGTTTGTATTGGATAGGACCTTGAAGATCATCTGGTTTCAACCAACCCCGCCTTGTGGGGCATCAGAGAAAATAATGCTGAATGGCACAGAAATTATGTTTCGTTGATGGAGCAGGAGGTGATTAGGGCAAGAAGAGTAATGTTGTAAACATGCTGCAGGAAAAGGCTCCAAAATGAGAGAGTTAAAGAACCTTTTTAGTTTTTATTGAATCAATCAGTTGCTTTATTTCAGGTAATAGTGTGTATGTTAGGAAGAAAAAGGAAGTTACTGACTTGGCTATAGTTTTTGGAAAGTGTTGTTGTTGATGGTGGATTATACTGTCATAGAAGAATTTATTTCCAAACAAGGTATCCTTTACTTTGCACTACCCACTGCCTGTCCTCTCCTGTTCCTCCTCCTCAAGTGAAAGGTAAAAGGCATTGAAAACCAGCAGAATCACTTAATGAGCTCTGTCAGTGAAACGTGGAATGTGTGCCTGTTTGTATTTTGATCTGTGAATATTGTCTATATGTTTATTGGGTCACTGGCCATATCTCATGTAGCAATTCACTGTAAGTTTTTTAAATAAAAAACTTCAGTACATTCAGTTTTTGAACAGGTGTTTTCTGTGTTTTTAATAACTGCATTATTTTGGTGGGAGCATGTGGAATTGCTTTTATTAAGTATTTTAAAGCCAACAGATATTTAGATAAAAATACATGATTTTTCCTGTCATGTTTTGGAGGAAGATATAAAGTTAAATCATGTAACAAGTCCTATTTAGGTTTCATTTCAGAATAACTAGAATCAGCTCTTACAAGAAGAAATCTAATAGGCACACAATTCCAACCTTACAAACTAACTGCTGGTAGTCTGATGTTCTGTGCTTAAGTTTTAAAATTGTTATTGTCGTGCATCAAAGTAATGATTTTCTTTTTTTTTCCCCCTCAACGTCAAACAGGACCAAGCGAGCTCATGTCCCACTAACTGAATGCATTTTTGAGCTCCCCAATTTGACAATTCAAGCAACTAGAGCTCAAACCCTTCTGCTTCAAACTATTTATCAGAGCTGGTGTCATCCTGTTGGAAATGTCAGTTCGGTGGTGGTAAATGAAGCTTTACTGAATGAGGTTTTCCAAACTTCAGGTAAATATGGGATACTTTTGGTTAAGTATTTATTGTGGTACAGAGCACTGCTAGTGAATGTGAATACAACTATATCCTTTAAATCCAGGTTTTTACTTACAGTGGCTAACAGACAGAATGTTTTTTGTGTGTGTATGGGTATTTATGGCTTATGCTTAAAATCCAGGATGTAAGCTAAGCCACCCAGCTTCACTCCTTGGCACCAAGTTCTGGATGCATTTAATTTTCCCATACAGGATAATTTTTCCATGCTTCCCTCATTTGAAACATCCCCCCTTGCTACCTTATATGGTGCAGTGTTTTAACTTAGGATCATTCAGAGGTGAAGCTGGATTATTAAGGGCTTTATTAATCAATGGCATACACTGAATTTTTTAGAAGTGCTGCAGATGTTTCTCATCCGGTTTCATAAGTAGATGTTACTTAACTGTTGTGAAACTGCTGAAGGTACGTAAGTCTTGGTGATAGTGACATAAACAATGAAATTTGTTGCCTGTCTTCCTTAATAAATAAACTAAGCATTTTTACCAATTTACTGAGGGAACCAAAGTCTTCAAGCACATAAAGGCCATCAAGAAAATGCCTCTTTTTTTTTTTTTAATAGCTGTTATTGTTTATTTGTTGTGAATAAACCCATAACAAGAATAACAGATATTTTGGAATGTCCATCATTACCAGTCTTGGAGAATGTGTTACGAGAATGATTCAGATGTAGAAAATAATGACTTGGGGAAGAATGGTAGATTAGACCACTGGAAATCTTTCAGTCCTGTTTTTCTCAATCCTAGTTTTCTTTTTCACTCCTGTTGTTTATATTAAAGTTAAGTCTGTGCTGATCTAATGTTGCAAAAGAGCTGTATTTTTGTGTAATCCTTGGAATAAATGTTTTTAGTGCTGAAGTTTTCCTAATTTCCTAATAGTCACTTACTCTTTTTAATCCTTTATTCTGTGTGGGGTCACTTCAGGATGAGATTGTGAGGTTTTACTTTCAAGTCATGGTGTTTCTGAAGGGAGCAGATTTACAGTCCACACCTTGGAGAAATCTGAAAATGCAGTCATTTGATCACTTCAGATGGTCTTAGGGTTTTGCACAGTTTCAAACTAACCTGTTCCATCATTTAATGTGTTTCAGTCTGTCTGTTTAATGAACTGTGATACAACTCTGCTAAGAATATCTCTGCAGAATAGAAATCTGGAGCACACATTTTAAGTACTTAAAGTAAATGAACAATATAGTACACTTGTTTTGATCTTTTCTTGTTCATGGCTTAACGCTTGACCTGGTAAACTTTACACTTCTGAAGTTGTACTTCACATTAAATAGATGAAGGCAGCTTTGTGTCCAAGGCTGTGAAATGATTGCTGTCTATCCTTTTGTCCTCATTCTTGCCTTGGTTGGTTCTGTGAACCAACTGCC
>JAOXXN010000395.1:131587463-131613939 GCA_026770055.1 Myrmophylax atrothorax
AAAAGGTTTGTGCAGAGGTTCTGCAGCAGAAGCTTTGATACCAGTCACTGCTGTTGCTGAACAGTGCTTTCCAGAAGAGCAAAAGGAAACTATTTCTTTTCTGGCAAGAAATAATAGGGTTGTCAAAAAGTTCAAAGGACTGTAGGAAGTCTCTAGTTCAATATTCTGCTGAAAACAGAGTCAGTTATGGGATCAGAACAAGTTCCTTACCCAATCAGGCCTTGAAAATCTCCAAGGGTAGGAACACCCCATCTCTCTGTGCAACCTGTGCCACTGCTCAACTGTTCTCGTGGGAGGAAGCTTTTCCTCCTGCCCAGGCAGAACCTCTCTTATTTCTGTATATAACCATTGGCTTTCATCCTCTCACTTGCTCACTGAAGAGACCTCATCACAGCCTTCCCACACGTACAGAAGGGCTGCTGATATGTCAGGTGTGTTACTGCTGGTTTTGGACTTATTAAGTGTTAAGAAAAACCTTATAACTGAGGAGTCCTAACTAGTGCTAAAACTCAGTGATGATGACTCTGAAATCCGTTTCCAGTTCTAATTCTCATGCCAACTGGATTTAACCTGAGTGTTGGTCCTGTCAGTACACAGAAACTCAGTCACACTGTTGTCTGATTAGTGAGTATACTAATGTGTAATATGACTTAATTCCAGCTCAGACCACTACTCTGTGCTTGTTTGGCATTTGTGGAAATTCCAGAAGTCACTGTCTCTCCCCATTCAGATTAAAGGATCCTATTGTGTTGAATATTAGATCAATTTATATAGTGAGATTTTCTGAGAAGAAAATGAAAATGCATACAGGTGCTAGAACACAAAGAAGTGATCAATAGTTTGTTTATTATGGTATAATGTTTTCTGTTTATTGTTTCATTGTGTGTTTTTTATTATGTTTACTTCTTTTTATTTTTCAAAACAACTTGAATAAGTTTAAAAGAAATTGAAACACCTTATGACGTATCTTCCTCCTTTTCATTCAGACTGAGGAATTTTGTAGTTTAGAAGGTAACAGGCTAATTAGATGTTTTGACCTTGATAAGGCAAGAAATATCAGCAAGGAAATTTTTAATGGAATAGATTATTAAGGAATATGAATGAAATGAGAAAGTAGTAAAGATAAAACTGAAATAGTTCCTGTGAGGAACTTAATGTAGTAAAAATGTGTTTATTTTCGTAGTACTCTTTGCTTTAGGGAAAAAACCCCCAAGGCATAATCAAAAGTAGTTAGGTTTAAGAATAAACAACTATTAAGCGTGGTAAAAACATGTTTTCTGTTTGTAAATATGTAATATTCAAGGCCTACCTTGAGTAGTGAGTTTATGTAATGTATGTAGTCTTGATTAAATAGAAGTTGCACTAAGTTGAAGTCATGGGACAGATTCCAAGTATTGGACTGCTGCTTAAAACTTACTAGAACAGTGTCTACAATACTAACAGTCAGAAAATAGTGTGCTCTAAAGTTACTTTTATGTAAAGTAGTAGTGAATGGCATGGAAAACCACCTTCCATTAGTGGGAGCATTTTGTTCCTGTGGTGAGTAAGATGACAAATACCAGTGGTATTCTTGCCATAGAAAGATTCCAGAGCATTATGTGCTGCAATAACAATTTTTAGTCTGATGTAACATGTGATTTCTTACTATATTAAATCAGGCTCTTATGAAAGCTGCATACATTGTGATCAGTTTAAACCTAGAGATTATAGATCCAAATCCCATTTTTTAATGGCATAGATATTCAAGAAAAATATATTCTTCTCCAGGAATATATCATGTGGGAGAGTTGTTAAGCTGTTAAAGGTGTGGACTGTATGAGAAGTAATTATTGTGTTCCTTGCAGTAAAAAATTAATGTTTTTTCTTTGTGTCTAGTCCACTTTGTAGTCAGAGAATATAATTAATGCAAGATAGATGTAATAATGGTAAGGACAGAAAGTGTTTTTTTCCTGGAAAAGACTGAGTTACAATTATAGCAGCTCTTGCCCATTAATTTTTTACTTAGTATTATATCTAAAGGCAGGCAGTTCTTTTGGAGAAAAATTCTACCAATAGTAGCAATACACAGTAACATAAAAAGTAGTAACAATAACACAGACAAAGTCAGCAAAACATTGAATTCTCAGGAAGCTGTACTAAGCAAGAAAACTCTTAAATTAACATTTCACAATTTTGGTTTTGCTATTGGAGGATAATTATTAAGAAACTGATGTAGAAAGGGATATGTTTTGTTACAGTGTTATTTAACAGTATCCAGTGAATGTCACTTCTTTGTGTGAAGTGTAATAGGAAAATTAAAAATGGCATAAGCAGATGTAGCTGCTTTGATCTTGCTTTGAAGTGTTGTACTACTGAAAAAAGTATTCCTTACTTTGTAGTATTGTAAAGATCTGTATCACAGTATGAGAAAGGTTAATTAAAATGTTGGATTCAGAGAAGATGTCGCAGTTCTATATTTAACCACAACTCCTGGACTTTGAGAGCTTTGTCTTATGTAAATTAAGAGCTCTTACATCTGCTTAACATGCTCTCACACATACTTTGTAACTGGGGCTGCTGCCGATTCAGAGAAAGTAATCAGAGCTGTTTCCAGAAACACCTTTGTTTTAGTTGAAAATCATCTAAATAAGCACAATTCATGGTCTTAGTTTCTTTCTTTCACAACTAAATCATAAGGCTGCTGTGGATACAGATCAACTCAAATATCTTTGGTTTGGTTTTGGTTTTTTGTTTTGTGGGTAACATGATAAGTAAGTCCAGATTCTACTCAGTCTTATGCTGATTTTTCCTGTCTTTACACCTTGGCTTTGTTGCTGCATCTTATTCATGATTTCTTCCTCCTTTTACTGTTTTTATGTCAGATCCTGTGACAGTCAACCCTTTTTTTTTTTACTGGCCTTCTTGGTTTCAATCTTTTTCCTTTCTCCTTTTGCTTTGCCTTTTTCTTCTTTAATAAACAACAGGGGACCTGATCAGTTAGGTATAAATGAAGAAAATTGCCACTTGCATGGTAGCTTCAAATGTTGTTTCTCCTCATTAAAGAAGCTTTTTCTGGACTGGGGTTTATGATAATCATTTCCCCTGTCCCCCATCAGTTATTGCAGGCCATGAGGAAGGACTGGATAACACAGAAATGAAGAAGAAATGCAAGTCTCAGGTAGTGTTACAGAAATGATTTAAGTCTTGCCTGCTGCAAAGAGTGTTTTGAACTATTCCAGTAATTATTCAAATTTTCCATTTTTAAGACATGGAAACCTGCTTTTTGAAGAACAAAAGCTTAAATGCTCTAAGGGATCTGATCTTGTTGAGAAGCTGCATTTAGTTCTTCAATTGAATTGTCACCATAGTGGGATTATATTGCAGTCTGGTTCTGTTTTCTGAGAGTAGTGAATACTGGATATTTTAGAGCAAAATGCAAGAATTCCAGTATTACAGAAGCTAGCTATCTGTGTACCTCTGCTGAGACTTTGAGTTCTCTTCTTATGATGGATTGCTTGGTTTTTACCTGGCTCATGTGCCCCACCACAGCTGGATTCAGCACTTCTGTTATGTCAAACTGCTGTATTCTTGCATTAGTTAGCACTTTTCATTTTCCCATATGTAAATTCAGATTTTTGATGTAGCTAAATCAACTTAAACCAGGTATTTTAGTAATTGGAATTACTGGAGAAAATTTTGAAGTAATAATGAATAACAATACTACTAAATTATTCACTTGCTTTACTACAAGCCAAGAAGACCCAGAAGAGTTTTTAAACTGACTTAGAGCTCTCAGCTTAGTATTTTAGCAAGTCAAGGAGTTCATGAGATTTTAATTTTCCTGTATCTTCCAGAATATTTTTCTTACCTTTTACTGTTTTTCCAAAGGAAATGTTTTTTAGAAATCCATTCTTTGCCGTCTCAGTATCAGCCTATTTAGTGTCAACTCAGTGGATTGTACTTGAAGTTATCTGATGTCTTCTGGTTTCAGTTTGGATGGCAAAAATACATCCTGCAAATGTGGTTGTGCCCTGTTGTTGGATAGCTGGGTTCATTCAGCTTTCTGATTTTTTTGTTTTCTGAAATTTTGGCAGTCGTAGGAATGTATGAAACTCTGTTACTCTCCTTTAATATACATATCAATGTGTCATTTAAGAAATCCAGACCTCAATTAAATTTTGAGATGCAGAATTACTCTTTTCTGAGTACCTTCAGATTTGTTACCACTGTGAAGAAAGTCAGCCATCCATCTATGGTGAGTTCAGCAAAAGGAGGAGTTAAATAAGAACCTGGTTTAATTGTTTGCTTTATAAAAGCAAAGTTTTCAAACTTCAGCACTTCCGAAGGATGACTAGAGTTGAAAATAAAATATGTGTTTTGTCAGGGAGACTTTGGGTGTCGCAAGAGTCTGTTGTGATTTGTGATCAGAGGTGAGTGCATTTTTACCCAGTAGGATGGAGAAGAGTGGCAGCCCTGCCTACCAGAAGGGAACCTGTCTTCCATCTGAAGTGTACCAAAGCAAAGTGGGTTTTGTTATGGTCTGTTACAAAGAAAGGAACTGGGAACAGGGAGGACAATTTATTTGAATTTTCTGTTTTAACCTAGTCCTACTGTCTTTCATGCTTCCCAGGATTTAAATGCAATTTTTGTACGAGTGCTTAACAGTGAATATTGCAGTTGCAAGTAGTTACGACTGCGTGCTTGATACGCTCTTGGCAGTAAACCTCTCACTGGCAAGTTTAGAGTTGTAGTGTATACAATGTAAAACACCTGTTAGATATCTATTATACTTAATCTTTTTGCGAATTCTTTTGGAGTCCTCTTAGCTTCTAAAGAACATAGTTTCTGTGTGTATTTAACAGCTTTTCGAATGCTGTGGAGTTGTGTCTAACAAAGAATGTACAGTTCAGAAGGTTAACTGCACTAATCTGGGAACGGTCTTAGGAAATTGCATCTGAAAATATACTGTTTGTGCCAACAAACCAGATACCTTCAGAGACATTAGTAGTTCATAGATGTTTGTCTACTCAGTTTAGGCTGAGTGTAAGCTTTAAAGCAAAGCTTTGAGGCACTGACATAATGGCATTTGCAGTTCTGTTGAAAGCTCATAAGATTGCATCTTGCTGTAGCTCTCATAGCTCCTGGTTTCCTTGGTTAACTCAGTATTCCGATCACTGGGCTTAGATGAGGTGGTTGTGATCACCAAAGTGCTAAGCACTTGATCTTCTGTCTTTCAAGAGAGCTTTTTATAAAACGTGCTTTGATGTGTACTTCGTGTCCAGGCTACTTTCCCAGTGGGATTGCTTTTATGCTGCTGTCTATTCGTATGTTGCAGAATTCCATATGTTATCAATGAAACACAGCTTGCCAGCAGATTTTGAGCTTATCACCAAGGTAGTACCTCTACCATATTCAGCAATAAGAACAACTCCTTTGATTCATAAAATTTGCCTTCTGTACATTTGCACAAAGTCTTGAAAAAGTCTCTACATGTACAGAATGTTTCCTAAATACAAGGGAAAGAATATCTGAAAAAGGGAATAGCATTGGACCAAACTATTGCCAGGATCTCAGTCTTTGCATCTCATACCCTCTCACTTCCTTTGCTGCCTTCATTTGAATGATTTGCCGAGTTTGAGTGTGAGCCTTTAGGCAAGTTTCTTTCTAACGATGTCAGTAGAAAGCTGTGCTAACTTCAAAACTGGAGGGGAAAGTGATGAGCAGAAGGGAGTTGGTGATCAGTTTTTACAGCTTTGCAGTAAGCACTAAGTCCACAGGCATGGTTATTTCATGAAATAAAGAAATACGGTACAGAGCATTCACTGAAAAAAACCCATTTTTTCAATATTTTGTTATCAGGTGTTCTGTCAGATGTTGCATTTGCTATGGTAGCATTTGATGAAAAAACTGGGCTGCAGAAAAAGCAGCTGCAGACTTTATAACAGGATACCTTGAAGTGCATGTCCAAGTAAAATGCATAATTTACTAGAGAACGGAATTCTGTGTTTTCCTCCGTGTTACATTCTGAAGCTAATCTGAGTTATGAAGGTTGTCATTTAGGTTTCTCTAATAGTGCCCAGTCTTTTCTGGAATGCATCTAACTGTACAAATGCTTCCAGAGTGAACAAGAGACTCTTTTATTGCACCAGGTGGCTTTGTTCTTAGGCTTTCAAAATGTCATGATTATCTTTAGGTTCACTATGTGCTTTTTAGATTTTCTAAAATTTTAATTTTCCCTTGAAATTTTTCATTTTCCCTTGAAACTCCTGGTTGCTGTAATGCAATAAGATTTTTCTATCTGTGGAATAAATTCCTTTGTGTATGTGTCATGTTCCTTAATC
The DNA here is from genome assembly GCA_026770055.1 of Myrmophylax atrothorax. NCBI lineage: Eukaryota > Metazoa > Chordata > Aves > Passeriformes > Thamnophilidae > Myrmophylax > Myrmophylax atrothorax. The sequence continues at coordinate 131,593,784 of JAOXXN010000395.1, forward strand.
TCCTCTGCAGTTTGACAGACCAGTTTTACTCTGTTGTTTGTATGTAATTACACATATTGAATATATTCTGATAATATATTTATCTCCTGTGCATTTGCAGTTTAAAAGTTTCTATTGCAAGGAATGGGGAAACTTGAAGCTTTAATGTTCCAGTTCATATGGCTGTGAACCACTGTAAATTTTTGAACCAACTGGCCTTGCTTTATTGCTGTTTCAAGACTGTTTTCATTAAGAATAAGTTGTAGACAGTAGAGGTCTTCTCTCATAATCTAAAGGATAAAAATTTGCCCTTCATTTCTGTAAAACCAACTTCATTTATCTTCTCTACATGTGAGTCATGAAGTTTTTTGTTTTGACAACTGGAAAGCTGCTTCTTAGTGCAGTTGCACTTGAAATCACCGTTCAGAGCCCAAGTACCTTTGTGGGTCCTTCCCTGCTTGGATACTGCTCACCCAGTGGAATTCAGAAACTTGCTGGCCGTAGTGTCAGGGTGCTTTCTTCTTCTCATAAGCCACAACTTGGGTAGTTCAGGTCTTGTTTTGTGTGTATTAAATACAAATATGACCTCTTGGCTGAGAAAGAGCATAATGTTGAGGCACGACTCCATGGTGGTTGTACTTCAGATTGGTGCTGTCTTGTTCTCCCAGAAGTCTCGAAGAACAACTCCACTTCCAAATGCTGCTCAAGTCATAATTTTGAAAAGTCACTCACCATCTTAAGGCTCCTCTGGACTTCAGAGTGAGAGATGAGACTAGTAACAGAAGTTACATGCAGGCCTGAAAAAGTTTCTTTGTAAGAGGCAAACCTACTCCTTTTTGAGTCTACTGAATCATTTATTCAGAATGTAACATCTCTGTCTAGCAAATTGAGGTGCAATGAGTTCCACTATCCAAAACAAATACCAGTTAAAAAGATGCTTTTTTATGTTGGCAGTAGTTAATGATTGCAACAATTCTCTGGGACTGTAGGGCCGTCTGATAGATTCATGCTGTTGTTTAAGTACAGGAGGAGAATCCCATGGCTTGTATTTTGAAAGAATTGAGGCTGAATGATTGCAAGGCTTCCTTCTTTTTTTTTTCGTTTTGTTACTGGATGTTTCACAGATTTTCTGTTTGAAATGATGTTTCTCCCAGTTTTCTAACTGACACCATCTGATTTTTGAACTGCCCTCTTGTTCAAGGTGTGTCTATTTAGTACAGTTGACCCTTATTAGCTTTTTGGTGGTAGCTGAAGTTGTATATTTTGCTATTGGTTTATATTTAATTTGTATCTTCTTCTGTGTGTATCTTCTTTATATGAGGCTTCTGTTCATTCTGTTGCATATTAACCTATGTGGAGTGAGTGGTGATTAAAAACCACAATGTTTTGTTAGTATTATGAGAATCCAGGCTTACAATACTGAATCATTAGACAGGTTTGCTAAGCTTGCTCACTGTGACACTTTGTAGGAGTTGGCTCATCTTTCTTTTTTTTCTTTACTAGCTGTTTATTAAATACAAGTTACTAAATGTTGGTAGGATCAACCCCATGAAATGGACTGCCTGAAATTGAATGAGTGTAATATAATTTCCTGATGATTGCTATGTCATTCATCAGTGTAATCTTTAAAATGAACAAAGCCAAAACCAAAACAATGCAACAAACATTTTGTTTTATAGTGACTCAGCAATTTCATATGCTAGTGGAAGCTGTACCTTCTCAGGAAGTTATCAACCAGCAACTATTGAATAATCATCTTTATATGCATTGCCTGTAATTCAGAGATACATTGTAATTTTAGACATTGGCAAGAAAGAATCTCTTTTTAATTGAAGACAGTTGTTTTTTGTTAGGCATTTATAATTAGCTACCTTGGGTATTTTTTTATTTTGCACAATTTCTGTTTGGCAAGGGAAAATTCCTGATAATATGGAGAGGAAAAAAGTACACAGCAGCATTCTGTTTGCTCAAGGTGTTCTGTGGAGGAGATGCCTTGGTTTGTATGATTTAATTATTTCTGACATAGCTGTTCATAGTATTTCCTTGCTACAAGAGCCAGTGGTTTATGAGCTGCCATGTAATGTGGGTAGAAGCCTTTTGACCGTTCAGCTGTCCTTGCTGTTGGGTTTAAATGCAGGTTTCTGACACTGAAACCTTTGATGTCGAAAGGTTAGATAACTTCTTTGCTTTCTGGCCTTGATGTGGACAATCAGTTTTATTAGCCTTGGAATCTATGTCAGATGAATTCCTTAAGCCTACTGTGAGTTGTGTGTTTTATCCTGCTTTTCACAGTACAGCATAATGTTGTGCAGTGCTACTATTCTTATGCTTTTAGTTCCACACCTGTTTCTTTGTTGAAAAAAACCCACTTCCAGAATATATAAGTACAGTAGAGTTGTCCTTTATATCATTCTCATCTGTGTTAAGAACTGTTTGATATTTCAGATGTAGGACTCTGTTTCCCAACGAAAGTCATGTGACATCAGCAGTGAGGTGCAATAAGAGCTCTCTTAGGATTACTTAAAATAGAATGGAAGACTTTGGGTATATAAGGTTGTGTGGCCTTGAATGTGATTTTTATTTGATATATGAGCTGTGACATAGCTATTGCATGACTGAGATGTGCCTGTAAGCGATGCAGTGTACAGATGGGGTTTCTCTGAAACAAAGCCAGCAACTAAATCTGAATGTGCTCATTTAAAGGGTAAAGAATACTTCATGAAACATATGGAAACATTTCTATGTTTTTTCATTAAGCAGTCTTGTTACTTCTCATGCAGTTTTTATGATCGTTCATGTGTCATTTACCTGAGTCATGACTGCCTATGCATCAGTTCAGTTTAGTGGCATTTGTATAGTGGTATGAATATTTTATTTAAAAATATACTAAATATATTTTTTTATTCTCCCAGAACTTTTCATCATTTCAAAGGTGAAATAATCCTTTTCACAGAAGTGTTGGAAAAACCCCTCACTGTTACGCATTACAAAATACATGATTTAGGAAGAATATCAAATGATAGTAATAGGGCCATTGCACAGTATGATTTGCATTACGTGGCTGTTGGGATCACTGAAGTAAAATCCAGGATGATATAAATTTGAACAAGAAATGGAGACTAAATTTATGCAAAGAGGATCTCAGTCCTCAAAAGTATGGATTCTGTGTCGACAGGAGAACTGAGCATCCAAAACATCTGAGCTTCTGTGGTCTGTAATTACTTACAAGGACCCTGTAGATGAAATACACATTATTAATTTTTGTCATTTTACAGGAAAAAGTCAAATCCAATATTTCTAAACACTTGCTGGATATATTTTTCTAGTCAATTTATTTGCAGGGTTGGGAGGTGGAAACTGCAAATTCTGTTTATCAGTCCTACCTACACACCTACCCCCTCATTTCTCTGATTCCAGATCTTTAGTTAGACTCTAAGTGGTTTAAATTTGAGACATCCTTCAGCAATAAATATAGTGCCTAATATATAATGGAACTAAGGTTTTTTGCTGCTATGTAGTTGAATCCATAGTGGGTTTTGACACTTAAATCTAATAACATAGTGGTGACATTGATAGCTGCTCTGCAGAATCACTAATTTAACAATACAGGGTCCTCAAGCTGGAGGTTCCCAGGAAGTAGCTCAAAAAAATAATGTTTACCTTAGCAAGGAAGGATATTAAGTACATTACAAAGCAGTGGTTTGTGTTCTTTCTTTGTCATTGTCATCTCATCTCTAATGGATTCAGAGTTTTGCTTCGTGCTCCCTCAGTCTCACGAGTAGAGTGTTTGAGTCAGATTTGTTTTTTATCTAATCATATTCCTAATGGAAGGCTTTACAGTTCAAGGAATAAACATGTAACCCTTCTGTCTATCTCTTACAAAGTCACACTCTTCTAGAAACTTTTGGCACCTGTTGCTCCTGTACACACTACTGAAGTGTCTTGGTGCCAGATTTTGATCGTAGGCATGTTGATGAGGTTAAGAGGGTCTTAAAACCTCCTCTGTACTGTCTTAGAGGATGTGATTTCCTTTCATTTTTAGGGTGTAGGATCATACTACTGTGTAAAGCAGTGTGCCCTGACAGCAGCTTTCCCACTTGTAATAGGCAGATATGTGAGCAGTTAGTCCAATTTGTAGATCCAGCTGGAAATTTTTCCTTTTGAGGATTATTTTTCCATCATTTTTTGCCATTTTTTTGGCTTATAATGTGCCCACAAAAGCATGTGAGGCAACTCAAGGCAGGGGGGATGATAGCATTGCCCCAAGGGAGAATGCCTCAGAGCTGCATGAATTTATAAGCTGATCTTGGTATCACCCTCTCCAGCAATCTCAAGCTCATTTTGAATGCATCAGCTTCTTTTAATTTCCAAAAGAGACACAGTCTTGCAGGTTAAGATCCTTTATATTCTTTATGTGGTTAGTGTAAAAATTAACACTAACTTCTTATTGTTTGCACTGGAAGTAAGTCCATATTTTCTCAAAACTATATCAAAGCTGATGAAATTCTGTGTTCTGCTGTGCTGTAACGTGTAGCACTGTGCCAAAAATATTTTGTGCGTTACTCTTAGAGATAAAACAGCTGATTTTTTTTTATAAAAATCCGTACTTGACAAAGCAGGTATCTGCAGTCAGTGTGTAGGTGGGATTTAGTCCCTCAGTTTTGAAGAAGTGAGTAACTTTTTGTAAAGCAAAGTTTGAATTTCTTTTCTATACTACTTCTATTTGGTGGTCACTTCAGAAGTTGTCACTTCTTACCCACTCTTCTGTAGTGAGATTTCTGCAGATACTCAGTTGTAAATAACTTACCTGGTTTTCTTCTGGCCTTAGAGAGAGGGGAAAATACCAACAGTGAAAGATTGTCACCTGTTTTGGAGATGTAAAGGAGAAATTGAAAGTAGGAGTGGAGAACATAGATTTTTGATTGTAGGAAGGTACATATGGAGATTGTGTTTACAAAGAGATCCTGCCATTGTAGAATTGTGAAGCAGCCTCTATACAGCTGCAGGGGTGTGCAGTGCAAGGAAAACTATTTGTATCCAGAACTGTTCTAAGCATTAATATTATCCATGGTATAAAGCCAGTTACAATGTTTTTAGTAAGAACTGTCATGCCTGGCAACTTGGTTAACAAGATTATTTGTGGTTAACAACAGTCCTTCAGCAGCCTCCGTTTTTAACATTAGAACTGTCTTCTGGACAAACAAAATTTGATCATCAGCAGGATTAGGAATAATCCTTCTTGGGTCTTACCCTACAGTGATGACATGATTAGCAGAGGAAATAAAAAAAAAAAGAGAAATCTATCTCGTTTTCTTTTATTTTACACATTGCATTTATGTGTCCATATCAGTATAGACATACTCTCTTAAGATTCGAGCACGTTTGAGGAAGTATTAGGGTAATATGTCTCCTTAGGGTAGCTTTGCCACCTGTGTTAGATACCTTTACTTTTTTTTTTAATTTGGATCACTGTTATGGGCTAAATTGACTTTCACAAGTCATCTTAATGTCTTCTCTTTCCTTGATGTCCTGTTGTAAATAGTTTATGCCTTTTGTGTTCTGTCTTTTGTGTATTGTCTCCTGTAGCAGTGAATTATTTGGGGTTGGCAAGATAATCCAATCTTTGCACCTGTAAGGGCAGATGTGTAAGTTTCCCATGACAGAATGAAGCCTATTGGAAGTTACATCAGTAGCCATTTCATCTCGCTGGTCTAGACATTGCTTCTGTGTACTCTGTGAAAAGTTTATTAGTTACTGTTTCCTCTGGGAATTAATTTGAAACATATGTCTGATTATTAATTATGCATTCTGGTTGGTGTGTTGAAAAAATTTATTTCCTGTATTTATTGACATTGTCTGAAGTCCTGGGAACTACATTATCATATGTTGTGTATTCACTCCAAGAAGTAGCGAATGCACTGTGATGTAAATGGAGAAGCTTCACTTTGGAATATATTAGTGATTCTATAATTGAACTTAGAAAGGGTTTCTCCCTTGCTCCCATGCTTATATATATGTTCTTCAAAGCATGGATGCAATTTGAAATTTCATTATTGTGGTTTATTATGTGTTTGCAGAGTAGGGGATTCTTAGCACTGAAAAAATAACTTCTGTTCCTGTATGTTGCAGTAGCATAATGGAAAGTCCTGAAAGAAGATGCAAGTTAAAGCCTAATTTATCATATCTTGTAGTATGATCTTCAGGGAGGATGGCACTTAGCTCTACTTTTCTTTACTAATTCTTTAGTGATGCTCCCAAGAAATCCTGTTTATCCGAAAGATAATCAAGTTCTTCACAGTCAAGGGTTTAATAGTTGAGCTCAATTAGCCGTGATGAGAACAACCACAGACTTGTCTCTGGAAGTAATAATTACAAATGAGCATTATTACAGATGGAATAGTTTTAGTTTTGTTCCATAAGCAATTGCCTTCAGAGCTGAATTAACTTGAATGTGGATAACCCAGATAGAGACTGTAGGGAAGGGTTTGATCCTCTTCAAAAGCTGGCATGGAGAGAATCAATGTTTCCAGCAATTCTTAATTAGCGTTCCTGCATGGACCCCTTAGCTCTGGCTTCCACAATGCTAGCTGAATTTAAGATAGGAATATGCATTAAGTGGAGGCTTGAATATTTCTTTTGGGGAAAATAATCTGATCAGGAGAAATGTTCTGTGATGTGTGTGTTTCTTTCTTTCTGGGAAGTGGCTAGAGACTATTGAGCAGGAATAGTTAATGTGAGGTCTGTGAAAATGCATGGTAAAGAAGATTCCATGTTGATATTTTTTTTCCTAAGGTTCTGAGTATGTTTATTTTCAGAGAAAGACTTACAGCTTACAGTCTTAGAATACAGTGTCCTGGAGCTGAATGCCATCTTTCCACAACTGTAGTGTATGCTTGTGCTTGTAGGACAAAATTAAGGCAAATAAAATCACAAACATCCTTATAGTATTTATTATGTTCCAAATTTTCTGTGTTATAAAAGGAGGAGATATTTTTGAATGTGACATGCTAAATATTGAATTAATTTCCAAAGGAATGTTTGCTTTTCATTTTTAAGATGGTACTGTATTTATTGCATTCTAGGCATCTGAAAATGATTATGGAAATGAGGGTATGAGTTCTGAAGTTCGCTGCCACTTTGGTGTGCAGTGTAACTTGTGTTAAAGGCCATGTTATTCAACACTTCTGCTAATAAAGACAGTTTTCTGTTAAGCACAATAATCTCATTTCACTTTAGGAGACTTCTGTTTTAATATATATGGAAATTATAAACTCAATATTGGAAGTTTCATTGAGAGCTTCACTGTTGAGTTTTAAATAGTGACTGGTCTGAAAAATGTCCAAATAATGCAAAGTCCCATATCTTTATTTCCCCACTCCCCCACCCCACCTCCCAGTATTGGAGTTCTAATTTTTATATCACTGTTTTTCCAAATATTTCATGAAATGTTTCTCAGTAGGAAAAAGAAGACAGTAGCACTTCTGATTTGGGCTAGTAGAGGGGCTGTTGCCATTTGCCTTTTCTTACAGATTGTTTTTACTGCTCTCTTGTGACTAAGAGCTCACACATAAATCTTCTCACTCTGCTGATAACTGTAAGTAGCAAAATCGTGGTATGATAGTTCCTTGGGATGAATAGTAGTGGCTTCTTAAAGTGATGCAATGTAAAAATGACTGTCCCTCAGTTTACTGTTAACTAATCATGTTAACTGGAAAAGTTTATTAGTTAACATTGCATAGTCATAAATTAACTTGGTACAATACCGTGTGTGAAGAGTTGCATTTGGGAAGTTTGAAGGACTTAGGAGAATCGAGTTCTTAGCTTGAGACAACAGCTGGTTGGACTGCTAGAAAGAAATTAATTTTTCTCTGTAAGCTCTGTCTTAAATTCCAGGGAAAAATACCGTCTTTCATAGTTTTATTGATGTAAATAGGAGAATATGCCGTGTATTGTCATAGTGTATTGCTATATAATAGAGACATAGAGCCATCTTTAAGGATTTGATTTAGCTGGGCTTTAACCATAGATTTATAATTAATATGTGAATACTTAAAACTGCTAGAGATGTAAATGGATTTTGAAGATTAATTATCTGTTTGGGGTTTTTAAGACTTAAGAACAATAGAGGACAAATAGTGTTTTATTTTCGTAAATAAGGCACTTCACTTCTTTGAAGAAGTTGTACTTGAAGGCTGGAGTTAAAGCTTTGAAAGTCTGTTGCACAAAAATGTCTGCCAGAAGTATTTTTTTTCTGTCAAGAAAGCATTACATTAAATGCACATTTCATGGGCATGTTATGGAAGGAAACTACTTATCAATGCACATCTTATACAAGTACATAGCATGCAAATACTTTATCCTGTTTTTCCTCACAATAATCTTTTCCCTGGATCTTGGAGTAAGGAACATAAAGTTAGAACTTCAATTTTATGTGGAAACAAAAAAAGAACATGCAGTTTATTGATTCAGTTATTTTGCCTTAAATAGTATAAAATACATAACTGTGGTAGTTGCTTACTGATTTAATTACCAGTAGATGTAAGAGATACAATTTACTACAAAAAAAGTAAAATCTCAAAACTGAAGCAGTTGTGTAGTTTCCAAGCAAGTAATACAACACACATTTAAAAAAACATAAGAAATTGTTTAATTTCATTAACTGTGGTCTAATATGTTGTGCATCCCACTTTTGGTAAACCACAGCGGCATTCACTGGCTATTGCTTCAAAGCACTACTGGTTTTCATCCCTTTTCATTGGCCAAATGTGTCATAAGAGCATTAACTGAAGTCTGGAAAACAGTTCTCATGGATTTTGTTTAATGATAAATCTAACATATAGTGCACTTGCTGATACAATCAAGTGAATGGAATTTCCAAAATCTTGACTTAATGTCTTTTAAGTATGAAGCAATAATGTTTTTATGAAGTAGCTTTTAAATGGCATTTGTTGAAGTGGAGAGCAGCTGGATTAGTAGGGTCTGTTTCTAACTGCAATCAGCAATGATCATAGTATCATATTACAGTCACCCTATAAAATAGCTTGTATTTTAAGAAAAATGGGGAGGAAAAAGGTGGAGGTAGGAATGGAGAGAGAATCAAGCAGGGTCTGTGTGATGCCCCAAGGGGTCTGGATTTGGTTACAGTTTGATAGTGTTGCTTCAGCTGTTTGGGCAACGGTAGTGTAGTTCTCAATATAGGAAGTTCTTTATCAATTTGGGTATTACCAGGTTTCTAAAATGTTTTGGAGATACAGTCAATATTCATTTTAAGATGCAGGGTGGCTCTTCAATTGTAACGTTTCCCAGGTTAAGATTTAACTAAAATGAAGATGAAGGTTACAGAACCTTTGCAGGTTTTCCCCATGTTTCTTTGTACTAGGAACTTTTTTTTACTGCTTCTGCATTTGTATCCATTTTTGTAAATGGAATGTATCTCTGCATAGCATTCCTGTTTCTGTTCCAGACTTTGAACAGGGGCAGTATTTTCTTTTGCCTCTTACAGAACACTAATATGTTAGTGATGGTGGGTTCTAAACTTTAAATCATTTGACTGCTGAGTGTCAAAGTTTAATTTAGGCAACCATTGTATCCTTGCAGTAATTGTTTATTATTCTCTTCTTTAATGTGTAGTATCAATGGATTAACTGTCAGCATTTTCTGTTGTTGCAGTTTGAGCAATAGCTTTTAGTTTCCCTGCAGTAAGCAAGATGTTTAAATTATTAAGGTCTGCTGACTTAACATTGTGTAGGACTGTCTTGTGTAATGAGTGCATGAAAATTTGGTAGGCATGAAATGCTCTTACTCAGCAGTGCTGTTGATCAGTATTCTCGAAGAGTTCCCAAGTGGGGCTCTTACGTGCTTTAACTTTTATGAATTTAATGTAAAACAATGGCATGCTATCTATAGCAGAAAATGAAGTTCAGCAATGACATTACTCTCCTAGATTCTTTCATTTGATTTGTTCTGAAAGGGTTTGATACAGTCTTAGGCAAGATCTGATTAAGATACACGTAATATAACTGTGCCTGAAATCCCTGCCAGCTAAGGCAGGCAAATTTTTGAATTTAAGTTTTAAATTAAAAGAAAACAAATGTGTAAATGACTTGATTTTGAAGACATTGTAAATGTGGTTTGACTTGTGTAGGCAAAAAAAAATACAGTTATCCCTGTCCTCTAGCTGTATGGACAGATCCTTCATCATAAGAACTGTTTCCCTATCAGTTAGTTCAAATAAGGTGACTTTTCTTCCTGCAAAGAACCTCTTGTTGAAAGTGGTTGCTTGCCTTATGTCTCTTGATAAAGAATAGGGTCTGTGGCTGGTTTTGGTTGTACTGGAATGCAGTTCCTCAGGATGTGAGACAGGCTAAGGGAAAGTTGCACTATGATGTGCCTAGATTTTTTTATTTCTTTGTTTTTTAGTTGGAAGGGCTTATCTCAGAGAGCTCAGACCAAATTCAAATCCATACCTACAAGAAGGCTAAGCCAAGTCCCATATTTAGTCTGCTCAGGGAAGTAGGTCCTCATTTTCTGTTGGCTTCTATAGGACTTTCCCTTTTGCAGAGCCCTACTATGGGAGTATTCAGGGCTCTCCTTACTTGCCTTCTGTCTCTTACTAGCATATTCCACCCCTCCCCTCCGGTAATGGACACCTGTGCACCAGGCATTTGTAGTACCAAAATGCAGTGGTACTGTTGGAACACATGGTTGGGTCCATCATTTTCATAGGTGCTATTGAAGCTTCGCTTCTGGAGAGGCTGAGTCTGAGCAGCTGGGCAGCCCTGAGACTGATGGATAGCACAGCAGTCATTGTGCCCCCATCAGCTAATCCAGAGGGTTGTCCTGGTGTACAAGCAGAAAACTTACTTTACATCTACATATATAACACTGTAATAGTGCTGTGGTAGTTGTGTAGTGATTAATATGTATAATACTAATGAAATTATGACAAAACATGAGTCTTCCCCTATCTAATGAATAAATGTCCCTGTAAGACCTTGAATTTCTCTAGAGAGATTAATGCCCAGAAGTTGGATTCTTTTTTTTTCTTGAAGTCAGGAAGGAAATACCTGCCAAAACCAGGATGAAAACACGTTTCTGGTTGATAGATCAATTTATAGTATTGTATAACTGTAACACCCAGGAAAAAACAATGCTCCTTGTCCTTCCCCTTGGTCTTTTTCTCTAAGATTTATATTCTCCTATAGTTCATTACATAATATTAACACTTACAACCATTAATTCCTCTTTTAAATTTTTTGGTAATATTCAAACAAACACTTTCTTAACGATATCCTGAGAAGTCACCTTTTTGGAAAGTCACAGTTTTGCTTTATGGACATCACATTATTTTGGTCTATAATACTGAGATCATCTTTAGCTGTTTTTTAAGAAAGATATTTTAGTATTTTTTCTGAAATGGGGTTGACTCATTATCAGAGACTCTTAATAAAACATTTATTGCTCCTTTGAGTGAGTTTTGTTCATCAGTGGTATAATATGCCGTTAAATCTTGAAAACTTTGCCTGGAAACCATCAGCCTTTTGTGCCATACTCCATTTATTGTTGTATCTTTGATATGGACTTTGTCCTCAGTTTACCAGATGAGCAATTCCATGGTAAAATCTTTGTTATTTTGTAGCCTATTGATCCAAGATGGGTGCAAAATATGTATCCCTGTAATTACAAATTTTCTCTTATGAGTTAGAAAGATAGTTGTTTTCATAAAAAGGAATAATTAACTTTGCTTTCCATTTACCCTGTATCTAAATAACCATTTTTTGTTTTGAAGTGTTTATGATTTTGAGAGCCACATGTTTTAGTGGCTTTTATACTGAGAATGGATGACCATTGTTCATCTCTATCTGGTGCCACGAGTGCCTTTTCAGCATTTACTACAACCTGTTTGGCTTAAAAAACCCAGCATATGACATGAGGAAATGACTATGTGATTGTTAGTTACCTCTCAGTAATTACAATGACCAGATCTTACGTTACCATAATATTACCATAACCTCCATGTACCTTTGAGCCACTAGTAGTGAGATTCCTGGTGGATGACACATGCACGGTCTTGAAATGTCATTAGGTCATGCTCAGGAAAGTGCCCTTCAGGAAGTCCCTTCTCTTCTTTCGTGAAATGATGCAATTAAGTTCATGAAGCAGTGGCAGTGGCAGTTGGGAATGGATTCCTGCTCCTGGTGTTCCCAGGTGCTGCCAAGTGCTGCTGCATGCAGGGGAAATCACGGTTATGTTCTCAGTGCTGGTGAATGTCCACTGTGCCGAATTACCGGACTGGCATCTTCCTCCCAGCACGTGACATCTGCCAGAGCTGTTGGAGTGTGTGAATATGTCATCTGCAGAAAAGGTGGGAAGTTTTTGTGTTTCTAAACAAACACCAAAGAGAAGCAAGCACAGATGCCTGCATATCTGAACTCAAATTTTAATGGATGAAATGCATCTAGGATTAGTCCTGATAGCGTTCATAGTTTCTCATCTTCCCTGAGGTCATTTTAAAATGCTGAAATACATAACGTACAGTGGAAATTCTGGATAAATAGGTGACAAATTATTTTAAAAGTTTTATTAATTTTCTTACTCATTTTATTCTTGCCTTTAACATATGAAGAAAACTTGCGTAAAATTAGTTTTACTGCTTTTTCTGGTTGATTAAAATACTTTTAACATCTGTATGACCACCATGAAATTCTGTGGATGCTGGTGTATTCTAAACAGTGCTGAGAGAGTAGTTTTGGTTGGTTTTTTCAATTTATTAAAATCATAGTTTAAGTAACCAAGTTAGTAACAGTGTAGTGTTCTGCACTTCTCTTTATCAAGTGGTCTTAGGAATTCACCTGTGATCGAAGCAGTTAGAGCAAAAAATAGAGATAGAAAAATCCTGTGTAGTTCTAGTAAATGTGACAAGGCATAATATATAACTAGTAAGGAACTTTGATATACTAGCTGTAATTGATTCCAGCGATTTGTCTGTTAAAGCCAATGCAAATAATTGTAACATCTGTCAAAAACCAACCACTAGCATGAAAACCTTTTAACATTTTGCACTTAATAAACTATTTTATACATAAACTACCTTATTGTTTATATTAAAAACTAAAAAATATTCAGTCTGTTCCAACCATTCTTACAAAAACTTTAATAAGTAGACATTGCATAAAAATGACACAATCCAGCAGTTATTTGGTAAGACCAGCATAATCATAAATTTACCATCCATGCTTTTCCAAAAATACTAACCCATATTGTTCTCCCTGGACCTGTTGCAGGGATGACTAATCCAGCTGCTGAGGTCTCCCTTTATGTGTTTGATGGAACACTTGGCTTGCTAGACTACAGCTGTGTGTTTATGTGCAGTGCACACCTGCAGGGGCCTGACAAATAGCTGTAGTATGCAGAGTATACAAAATTACCCTGGCAGTGCTGCAAATAAGGAAGTTTCTGTTTTGAAGTCCATATGTGTGTGAGCTTGAGATGCCAGCTGGGGTATTTATGTTGCATTGCACAGATGTAAAACTGCCAACTGATTTTATACCAAATAAAGGCTAATCTTTTTATACATACTTGGTGTCAGAGTTATGAAGTGGTACATAAGAATGTTCTCACGACTTAGCTCTTTTAAAATAAAAGCTGACATTAAAAATGCTCAAACTCACAATATGCATAGACAGTAAAGATAAAATGTGCTGTATTTACTTAGGTATCTGCTGAAGCATGGTATCTTAAGGGTTTTATTATTAGTGATGTATAGTTATTAGCTGCACATAATCAGGGCTTGATTTATTGTATGCGTATACACTATGCTATATATTCTTTTTTCCCAGGAAGTTGCTTCAGCTCTGTGGTGAATGCAGTTTATGGGTTCTGAGGTGGGAAAGCCCAATTTATATACTACTTGACTTGAAAGCTTTGCTTTCTTATTTTCTAATGTGTTTGAGCACAGTGATACTTTTTCATCAAATGTAATACGTGTTTTGAAAATTGTTATCATTGCTAGTAGACCCTGTTTGGAAAGATACTTTTAAAGGTAATACTTGCTTTCAAATACTAAAGAAATTAAAATGGAAGCACTAATTTCATTTGCTAAAACTAACAAATAGCACAGATACAAGTCTTGATTAATCATTTTCCTCGGTACCTTGACTTCTGGTATGAAGTCGTTGCAAAGACAATAAAGGGAAATGAACAGTTTCTTTTGAAAGCACTTAAGTGCTGCATACTTCATCTTTTTTAAATGCTTAAAATGAGAGCTTAGGGGAGAGAGGGTTAATGTGCAGATGTGAAAGTGGACAATTTCTGTGCTTCTGACTACATGCTGTGGAAATTCTCTAAACACTTAGTTACGTTTTTAGACTTAATATACTTTCCCGTCTATTAATTTTTTTCTCATTACTGTATGATGTGATTTTAGTAATGTTTTTACTTTGTTGTTTGTTCTGGGCTACTGAAACATTTGAAAATGTGTAGAATTCTGCTGAGGCTTACTCTGTCACAGTGTATCCTTGAAACACTTTTGTGCTACATGTGTAAGAGCAAAGGAAGTGGGAGCAACACTGAAGCATGTCGCTATAGAGTGTGTCCCAAAGGACTTAGGAATTTATTTTGCTAAATGTAATGCACAGCTTGGAGATGACTGGCCATCACACACAGCTCACCAGGCTGGTGGAGCTTTTTTAAACCTGAAAAATGTCATACATACACACATATGCATGCACATGCTTACCCTGAGAGATCATTCTTGGGCTTCTTGTGCTTAAAGTGAACATCTGCAAGTATCGCCCAGAAGCTCAAACATTATCCATGTTCACATGGGTCAGAAATGCAGTTTTTTGATACCAAATTTTAAAGCAGAGATCTCGGGCATTAATACTAGTTAGCTGAAGAGGTAATGTGCTGCAAGTGGAAGGAAGAATTGAGCTGTACCCCATAATCCTGCAGAGGCATGTCTGTCATCTTGGCTAACATCGTAAGTGTGCCTGTGAGATGCTCAAACTAGTATTAGCTGCTGAGAACTTGTCTTTAGAGCAGAGAGGGCTGGGAAGCAACACAGAATGCAAAATCTGAGTGGAAAATGGAGACACTTCAAAAGAAGTTACTTCTGCTAGACAAGTGTAGAAAGTCTTAATTATTGTTATATCCCCTGTTTAGGAAGTATATTTAAAACCGAAAGAGCAGAATTCTGGTGCAAAGATGGTTCAGTTGTTTTGTGGCAGGGCCAGCTTTCTTTCAGAAGGAGATCACTTCAAACAGATTGCCGCCACTGCAGGTTGCAAACACACAATTGAAGGCTTCTAGTTCTCAGCTCATGCACAGATGTCTTTCAATAAGTTTAGCCAGTAATTTCTTCAAATTGCTCAGTTTATCAGCAGCACATGTCATCAATCCTGGCGTGGTTGCTCAAGTCAAACTACAGAATCCTTAGCTTACAGACACAGCTGCAAACAGGTGAACAGACAGAAAGTAATTTGTGCAGCTTGGTGGCTGTCAGACAAAAGACAGACAATCTGTGTTTAAAACAGATTGCAGGCCTTGCATGAGCCAGACAAAAGGGATTTCTACAACTGCAAATAATTCCAGGGTTAACATATTTTCCTTTCTGCCATTAGGTGATTTGTTAAAATTGGAAACAATGAGCATTATAAATCTACACAGAAACTAGAGATAAGATGAAAGAGAAGAACAGATCACTAAATAAGTTTACATCCTTATGTTGAAAAGCATGCAACTGGTATTCATACAGCCCTCCTTTTTATAAACTAAGCTGAGCTATAATGCCAGAAGGACATTTAATACAGATTTGAAATTATGCTAAGGATGTCTAATTGTAAAAGAAAAACACTGTAGAAAGAGTAAGTTCGTAGTATTGTTTCCAGGTATTAAAAGTTGACTTTTTTTTCTTTTCAACATGTCCCTTGGTTATCGTTCTAAGATACTGTGAAAATTTACCAGGATTTAATTTTAACTTTGAAGTCTTCTTTTCTTCAGCTCTTTTAGTATTGGGTAGAGTTATCAAGATTTACTGTACTAAGTGTATGACAGTTAAAATTTGTAACAAACAAGCTTACTGTAGTGCTAACCTAATCAGAGTAAGTTAGAAAATATGTACTTGCCTAGGCACAGATATTACCTGAGATGTGTGACTACAGAATATCTATTCCTTCCACTGCTCATGGGCTCTGTAAACTTGCCTTGACCTCAAAACTTGTGCAGCCTTCCATGAGGTACTAATCAAGCTAATGTAATACAGCCCTTCTTCCTGTTTAGTTCCGTGAGTAAGTACTTACGTGCAATAATATTGACGAGTAATTCTATGCCTAATTTAAGTTGTTCTGGCAAATTTATTTTCCACGTTAGTTCGAACTTATCAGCATAGAGATATGTGGATGGAAGGAGATGCAAAAAGTAACTCTACTTTAATGTAGCATCTGTTTTTGTGAAAATGTCATTCTGTGCATCGGGGATAAATCAGTGCTGAGAACATTTTGAAATACATGGAAATCAATGTGTTTTCTGTGCGTAATATTGTAATATGTGTTACAATGGATTCATGAATATAATTGTATGATTTTGGTTAATTGTGAAAAATTGTTTCCAAAAATTATTTAAGTTGTACTTCAAAATCCACTGTTGCTTTTTTAATGAAAAAATTGAGGTATGTTCTTTTTGTTACAATGATGCCTATATTACAAACTTGAGTCCAACATAAATGCTGATGTAGCTAAAGACAACTGTTGTTAGACTATTGCAAGTTCATACTATTATTAAAATACAGTACTAAATTCTTCAGGGAAACCTTATGCTGAGGCTGAGTTGAAGAATTTCTTAAATTTCTCAACTACCAAGGTGTCACAAGGATGTGCTTTAATAAGCTCTAGTAAGGAAGTACCCTTTTGTGTGCTTTTTTTGGCCAAATGCAAATTACAGGATTAAATTTTGTCCTTAATATGTGCTATGTTACAGGACTCTCTGCATTTTGATTTTCTTCTCTCTTTTTCGTTATAGTAAGATTTTTAGCATTTCAAAGATTTTTCACACTGATGGAGATTTTCTCTGTTTTGGCCAGGAAAGATTGTATACTTGCTTCTTTCTTTATAATGCTGGCAGAGTGTGTATTGCTTGCTGGTTGTGCAGGGTGTAATGCTGCAGATTGTAGCCTGATACTGTTATGGTGTTCCATGCATAGGCTTCGTGTATTCACTGTGAAGGTGAGATCATCATCTTTAAAGGATGGTTTTAATTTGGGTTGGTGAATCAAGTGGATACTGTATTTAAGAAGGGGGGAAAAAAGTGTACTCATGCAGGTTGCTGTCTGCAGTCCAAATTGCTGATCAGAGAGTCTTTATACACATCGGTAATGTGCTGTGCAATATAAGCTGAAATATATTCCACAAGGGAGGAAAACGGAATAGGTTACATACGCTGTTCCTAAGTGCAATGAATATAAAACTCCATTACTCACTTTAAGCAGGTGCTTTTTATATGAGGCTTTAAAGAAATATAAAACTGCTGGTGAAATGATTGGTTTGTACAGACACGACTTAACTTCCAGTACTTTGACCAGATAAAGAGACTAAAAATATTTCTACAAACATTTCTTTAATGATTTCAAGGATTAAAGGTTAATATCCTCCTGGTGTAAGAAACTGCTATTCCAGACACTAAATGCACTATTTTTCTTTAAGTCCTCAGTAGTTGCATAGACTTTGAAAGAAAATAAAACATGTTTGTTAAACTCAGAGCACTGCGTTTTTAAGTTCATATGCAAAACAATCTATATTTTAATTGCCAGGAGGAGCACACTGATAAAAAGAAATTCAGTGTGATACAGAAAACTGTGACTGAGTAAGAGTGACACTCCAGCTGGAAACAAGACTCTTCTTTAAAGAAAGTGAAATCTTGTCATCTGTGTGCATGGAAAACAACATTTAAAGGGGCACCCTCAGATCTGTCTGTGTTTTTTACAGCAGCTTGTACTCTCTGTAAAGGAGAACCATGGGAGGATTGTTCAAGATAATACTGATAAACTGTATTTTAATCTTTCTATGTAATCTCTATCAAATTTTACTTACTTACCCTGTCTGAATTATTGTCTTCCTGCCATTGCCTACTCCTTTACAGTGGTTGCAGCAGCAACCTCTCTTGTCCATCTTTTAGCCATGCAACTGCTGCCTTTCTTCACTTCCCAACTGAAGGATGTTCACGTTCTCTCACGTTCTTCTCCCACCATCCCTAGCATCTCAGGAAATCAACTGTTAATGATTGCACCTTAGATGTTCTTTATTATTTTTTATAATACTGTTATTGAACACATCTGCCCGTCTTTTGAATTTTTATGAACCTTTGCAGTTTATGTACTTCATAAAAGATTACAGTCCATCCTCTAGAACCTTCAACTTGTTAACCTTTCCCTGGTCCATGACTGTGTTGTCCTGTCTATATCTGTATCTCCTACTGAGCTTGGGACAGATGTCAGCCATTGGATATCCTGTTTGACAGCAAACAGCTGACCAGGTGTCATGTGTGCTACAGGGAAGCTCCCAGTCATGTGTAGGTCCAGGTGAGATCTGCACTTCTTGCCTTTTACATGGTAGGTATGTTACATAGCACTCTTTGGTTTACATTTGTTCTGGTGAATGAGGCTTTTTAAAGGCAGTACAAACTAATTGGAAACCTTTACTAGTTTTATAGTTGCCAAATAGCTTATTTGAGTAGGTGTGTCTTAGAGAAAGGAGCTCCACAGTTGCAACGGAAGGCAGTAAGATCCAGGATGGATCTTAGCTTAGGGTTCATGTAAGAATTTCTTCTTGCATCATGCAATTTGCTCTCCTGGAAAGTTTTCTTCAGGTGCTACTTCCTTTTTACTAAAATTAGGCTTGTACAATGAGGGCTGCGTTTCAGAGCCTAAGATATATTGCAACTTAGGCTTAATGTGTTTGAAGATAAGCTGCTTGAAGTCAAACTAGACTTGATAGAAAATGCAGTTCAGGTTTTTTGTGATCATATTAACATACATTAATGAAGAAAAGTCTTTTAATGTACTTTACATGTTGACATTTTGTATGAGCTATTATTACACTCAGATACAGCAAAATGACTGTATTTGAAAGGGATAGAAGGCTTGTACAACAGAGATGGAAACAACCAATTGTGAGTGCATGCTTCCAGCTAAAGGCTGTGCTATTGGAGGTGGACACTGTGAGCTCTGTCTATCTTTCAGTCTCTGTCTTTCTCAGGGTCTTACTTTAAATACTTCATGGTGAAAGTTTCTGAAGTCCTTATTTGTCTGTATTCTGGAAACATTTACATCTAAGTCACTTTTAGCACTTGTCTACTGACTACCCATAGGTATGAGGATTGATAGGACATGCTTTTTGAGAGTTAGAAGTCCAGATTCTGATAGATTTTTATTTTTGCATTTTCGTGGAAATCAGAAGTTACTTTAGCACATTAATTTTGGCATCTACCGTTTTTCTCAAATGATACAGCAGTATCTGAAATTCAGCTTTTGAATTGTGCAGAAATCAGAATTGATCCTTTTCTTTTTTTTGAACCTCTGTTTACAGAAGCGGGAACAGTGTCACTAAAGCCATTTTAATCCTGTGTCCTGAAAAGTGTCATATTGCCAAATCTAAAATGATAGCTTCAGTTAGGTATCCTTATAATTTTCGATGCCTGAATGTTAGCAGTAATGAAATTAATACTAAGTTGCCCCAAACTATGCTTTCCACAGCAAGATTTTAGAGCTATTTGCAATGTTATATATGTTTAAAGGTAGAAGGCAGCATTCCTATTCTGAATGTTGGCTATTTAGATGAAAAGGAGCCACAGTCCAGTGGTGGGGTGGGAGAAGTCTGGCAGTGTGGGATGAGGTCGAGGTTGCCCATGGCTGAGGGGTTTGTGACTGCCCGTGTTGCCCAGGCCTGCCCTAGTGTGGGGGATGCCCAGAGCCAGCTGCTGCTGCTCCATGGCCTCACCTTGGCACACAGGTCTGAGCTGCTGCCATTCTTGCCTCAGGTTGCTGAGGCAGAGCTGTTAGTACATAATAGTAGTTTAAATAAATATTAATAATCACATAAGGGCGGTCCCGTGGTGTAAAGGAGAGCACTCTGGACTCTGAATCCCAAGGACCTGAGTTCGAGTCTCAGTGGGGACCGTCCCCTGGC
>JAOXXN010000395.1:131620640-131641645 GCA_026770055.1 Myrmophylax atrothorax
ATGCCCAGCCACCATTCCACAGATTCAAAATACAAACTCACTCACGTACATACACACTGGTAGAATTACTGACTGTTATAAAACTGGTAGCTGCTCTTTGAGACTGAGAAGTGATGGGGTGTTGCAAGGGAAGGCATACAAATGGGTCTCAGTGAGCATTCTTTCAGCCTAAGCCTTCCTAAATCACCAGTGAGGAAAAGGCTGGGCATACCTTGAAGGCAGAAGACAGGCTAAATTTTGGTAAGAAAGTATGGATAAAATGTGGAACCCACTGGCAGACAGTGGTGTGCTTTACTGAATACCGTGTGTCCCTTCGGACCTGCTTCTTTCTTTCTGTCTTGGAAAGCACTTGTTACTCAAAATTTATTGTAATGTCTTCCCTGAAGAAAACTTAAATATATGACAAGAAGACGACTTGCTGAATGATTTTATGTGCACTACCAAATACTCTTCAATGTTTAGGAACTGGAATAGGAACAGTGAACTAAGCACAATTACCAACTTTAATTTTCTGTTGCTTTTAAGTTTTTTAGGATTTTTTCCTAGTTAATATATGTTAAAGGGTTTAAGTCTTTTTGAGCTATTTGCAAACACTAATTAATTCATTCTGAAGATAATATATTAAGTTTCTTTATTGTGTGTATCTTGAAATATGCATCAAAATGCTATAATTTTTTACCTGATACTCCATAATACTTTCCTTGCATAATTATGGATTTTGGAACAAATTCTGTGTTACATATGCGAGGAAATGGTTCCATAATTATTCTAATGTTTGCATAATTAACAAGCTGCTTGCCAATTTTAACTGACAAATTCCAAGTCACTTCTGCATAAGCGGGGAAAAAAAACCCATGAAAAAGGTAACTTCTGTTAGTTTTTCCTCTCATACTTCTTACAGGTGTTGAAACTATTTATTTCTAATTTGCAAGTAAATTTATGGGGTTTTTTTCTGATGGGCAGAGCTGTAAAGAATAGGAGGGCTGGCTTCCTCTGCTGTTCTCTGGGGTGTTTGGGGGCTGCCCCTGAGCTCTGCCAACACATCCCAGCCCTGGCCTGCAGCTCCCCTGCTGCTGCTGCTGCTGCCAGTGCTCGGCAGCTCTCGGAGCAGCTGCCAACGGCACCGGCTCCTTCCAAGTGGGGCACCAGTTTCTGGTGCTCACACATGGGGGCTGAGCAGAGACCACCAGAACTTATTTCCACTTGTGACCTACGGCGAGGTTTGAACTGCAGTTTCCGCTGAGAAATGGCAAGTGTGGCGCTGGCCCTGCGGAACGTTCAGCTGCGCCGATTCAGCGCTCGCATCGCTACTGAGCAAAACGCTGTGTCTCAGTGGAGGCTGCAAACACTTCGGCATTTTGAGATCCCGAAATGAAACGGTCGTAATGAGAACATGAACAAGAATAATTGACATGGCACTTATAAAGTGCAAACAAAAGTGTATGTGTGTGTATATATATATATATATATATACATATTTATTATTCCATTTTTTAAGTGGCCTTCTGTGTTTTCCTTGCAGTATCTGTATATATTTCATACATAACTGTTTGTGTTAAAAAGCCCATATCCAGCATTCTCTCACTTTCATTTAAAACCTGTGAATAACAACAAAAATGTTGCAAGAACATCTAAGGTAGATAATTAAAATATAATTAAGTTTAAATGCCTTGGTGAAGGAATATAAAAATATTTAAATTCAACAGGCTAGTGCATTTGCAGTTTTCTTTTATTAGGTGTGAAATCTAAGAATCCCCTGCCAACTCTTGAGGGCTCAATCCAGAATGTTGAATTGAAGTACTGCAGCACATCATTGGTCAAATGTGCCTCTGGGACCGTGGGATCAATAAAAATTTGTGCCAAAGCCCCAGGTATGTGCAGCTGGACCATGTAAAACTTTATTGCCTGTATAGGAGAATTGGCCTTGCTTTTTACAAGGAGAGTTACTGAAACAAGAATTTACTCATTGTTCCTATGAATCAGAGAGGGTTTTTTGTATTCTGTTTTGGGGTTTTTTTGTTAAGTATGTCACGACGATCCAGCCTTGCCTCAGTATAGTCAATTTTTACATTAAATAAAAAAAAATAAAGAGTTTACTCTTTTTGTTCTGCTGAGGCAAATATTAATCTGAAAGCACTTGAGAAATGGGAAAACCTCAGAATAGTTGCACCTTGTTTTATTCTTAATATAATTTTGATGTTGATTATTTAACGTCTTATTTTCCATTAAGGCCACAAGTATGTATTTTGCTTGTGAAGTTTTTGAGGGCTCCATGATATATGTGTTTTTTATTTCTTTAATAGAATTTTTCTTGAAGAGCATGCAGGGATTTATCAAGGTCTATGATGTCTTCTTATATAAAAGCAGCTGTCAAGAACATTAAAAATTTAGTGTATTTAAATCAACTTCATGGTGATATTTAAATATATTATTTTATAAAATTGGGAAGGAAATTACTATTTTAAAGATAATTGATAACTTTATTTGAAATCCTCCTGGATGACAAGGCATTTACAGGATAGACATTAAGTTGTTCAGTAGTTTATGATTCTGCACTTTCTATTTCTTCTTTTAATTCTGTACTCACCATGTTAATAGCTGTTCTCTTTGGACTAGTGAATGTTTATGTGTTGAAAATTTGTCTTGTTATACTACAAGGTGTGAGAAGTCTAATCTTTATCTTAGGTGACGGTGGAAAAGAGAAGCTGATTCCTTTAATTCAAGGCCCTTCTGACACCAGAGACTTACACAGCAGTAAATGGCTCAATGAGAGCAGAAAGCCAGAATCTCTTTTAGCTCCAGATTTGGTAGCCTTTACAATCCAAATTCCACAGTATATGGACTACTGCCATAATTCTGGTAAGTGCAAAACTCTTGTTAAGCTGATATCACATTACATTTTTCTGATCCAATGTAATTTTCAAAAGAGGACTTGATATAAAATGTGCCAAATGTCAAAGTATCTTTTACACATACTGCACACATTATAACTCGCTTATTGTGAGACAAAAACCCTAAAAGCTGCATCTTGATGTATGTCTTCTTTAATAAGGAATGCTGCATTGACATTGGTTGCCTTTTAAACTATTTATATGGAAACTTCAGTAAACTTGGGGGAGGGTGGAGAAGAAGGATCCATGTTGGAAATATTAGCTCTGTTCTTTCTTCCTGGTGTTAGATCGAGCTTCTCATACAGAAGTTGACATACTGAAATTAAAATAGTTCATATAAATTTACAGCATGATTTATTATTAAGAATTTGTTTATCGTAAAATTTGTTAGCAATAAAAAAGTGATTTTTAAAATGCTACAGGGCACACAGCTGACCTCATCAAATTTGGTGTTGTTGGTGGATTTAGAAGAGAAGTTAATAATTTTAGAGAGTTGCTTGGATAAATTTAAGGGTGTTGCTGACTTTGTGGGCATAAATACTTTTACCTGACATGCTTATGATTTCTGTGGTCTTTAAACAAAACATTGGTCTGTTGGAAGCAACCCTGGCCATTTTGAAATGTGTCTAGTTTAAAATAACTCTTGTATAGTTTGTGAAATGCACATGGAACTAGGTTTTCTTGTCAGTATGGTGCTTTTTTAAAATCATGCTTTTGTGCTTTTCAAAGTTTATTCAATTGCCATGCAGAGCATGGAATCAAACAGGGAAAAAAGCCAGCCCAAAAAGTATGTAGGTTAAGGAAAGCAAAAGAATTAGCTGATCCCAATATTATGGAACAGAAAAGAAACTTGAACAGTATGCTTTTTTCTCTAGTTTTTTCATCTGTAATGGTTGTTGAATGTCATTAGTCTGAAAAGTAACAGTGAATTTATTGCCGTCATTGTAATTTTTATGAGCATATGTAAGCAACACTTGATTCTCTTATGCAGAGTAAATATTTGTAAGCACTGTGCGCTCCAGCAGTTGTTAGGTTATTTTTTCAGTAACTCTACTTGCATGTTTCTTGGAGAGCATCACATTGGAAATGTTTACAGCAGTGTTTTTATAACAATTATTTTCAGTTCCTGCCCCTAAAACATTGCCAAAAAGCAGTTCATGATTCAACAGTGTCTGAATTACTCAGATCCGTTTTTAAACAGAAGTTAAAATCTGTTGCACCTGTTGTCTCAAATTCCTTTTAAATGTTCATAATAACAGTGTTTATTGCTATGATTAATTGTTGAGTGTCTTGCCTATTTTTGGTTTAATTTTCTGATTTTTGTCTTAGAACAGTAATTACATTTAAAAGGATCTGTGGGTACTTCTCTGTACTGTAGGATTACTGGCCTTTGTTACAGATCACAAGGTTCACATACATTTTAGCTCATCTGTATTATGGATAGTCTAATTAATTGGTAGGGAGTCCTTGATAGGTTGTGACAGGAGGTGCTGATGAGAATTAAGGCCCTGACAAATGGAGTGCTGGCCAGACTCACATGCAGGGACTTGGAGAGGCAGAACGTTGTTTCTGTAATAGACAAGTGTCTGAGGTTCCTGTTTGGTAATGAATGTGGATATATTAAATCTGTTAAAATTTTAGAGCTGAAGATTTGCTGGGTCCTTCACCCAGCTCCTCAGTGCCTCAGCAAAGCTGTAGTGATCCCGTGTGCTCAATGGCAGTCTGTATCCTGCATGTTCAGACTGCAGCTCTGCTCCTCTGGATCTGTAGGGTGGCACCTGTGTCTGGTGACAAGGAGGGGGAAAAGCTGACTGACTTGGTAAAGCTTTGGTCCCAGTCAACAGGAAGAATGACATACTGCAAGTGATTTTTCTTTTAAACTTAAATTAAACCAGGAAACATTGTTTCAATTATTTCAGACTCTATACAAAAGGATCAGGGAGTTAACAACAGCCTTTGCTTTCAGATGCTTGGTGAAGAAGCTGAGCAGTTTAATACAGGAGGTATGGCTCTCCTTTTCATTATGACTGTGAATATTACATGTAGGGAAAACATGAGGTGCTTTGAGAGCATAAAGATGCTTTTGCTGTCACTTGCAGTCACTTCTGGAAATTAAAAAAGCTATGCTGGGTAATTCACAGCAAAAACTTATGCCTCAGGAATACAAGGGTTGGTTAGAGCTGTACTGAAGTTGTGCTATTTATGAAAATTTTCCTAATAATGTTGTCTGGCATAGAAATTTGGACAAATTATTCATTAAGTTGAATGAAAAGCAACTTGGTAAAAAATCAAAGCAGCTGTTTGGATATAAAATGCTAAGGAGGATGTTGTGCAAATAGCATGGGTTTCTGGAGTAAATCAGGGCATATTTACCTTGAGAACAGTACAGGACCATTCCTTCTCTTTTCTCTGAGTCAGCAACTGTCTACTGTCTTACATCTCTCGAATCATACAATCCAGGGTGGTCAGCATGGTTGTGCAAATTCCTTTTACCACTTGTCTGTACGTGGCCCTGAGGATATATTTAAAATTTGAGGGATAAAGCATCTGACACTAGTATTTTATTTTTCGCTATTTCACTTGTTGCTGCTGAGAGGAAGAGGAAAAAGAATAAGGTTCTACAATCCTAGCAGGAGCATACTGCATTGGGTACAACCATCCAAGTTAAAAACCTGCCAGATGTACCTTAAAAAAAGGCAGCATCAAAGTGTGTGATGTGTAGCATATACAGTGCATAACAAATACAAAACAAGTGCATATACTGATGATCACTTAGCAGGAGTGTTCTACTGTTTCATGCACGAGTGTCGTTATCACAGTGGAAAACAGATCCACCTATGGCAGGGGAAGTATTTAGGGGCAAAGAACATAAACATGATTTTTTTTTTATCCTTATATACAAGTCTGAGTGCTAGTGATTTTAATTTTGAATACTTCTGTTGTATGAAAAACTGCCCCAGCTCTGTCTGTGCATAGTTGTAAAAATCAGTGGGTATGCTCCCCAATCTTTCAACTGCAGCATCTAAAATAAATAAAAGAGAGGAGATCATTCCATTACCCTGGGGCTTGGGGAGGTCTTCTTACTCTTTTTCTGAACTAACCCTGGCTTTATTAACCCTCAGAGCAGGCTGCAGACCTTGTTTGTGTCACCTGGCCTTTGAGAGAAGGGAGAGATTGCAAAATGAATGCTGGTGTTAGTGTTTAATTATGAACAGCTGCTGAATAGATGAGGGAAGCTGATTATGCTCTGTTTGGTTTGCCATGTTGAATAATTGGGAGTGTGTGCACAGCCAGTGTATGGACAGCTTTATTACATATAAATCAAGAGGAACTAAAATAAAAAATACAATTAAAGTTTTCTTTGAGATCAGCTTAAATATTCAGCAGTGAAATAAGGGAGTAAACAAAGGTACTGTATCACCTGTACTGATATCGTGCTCATACTTGTGAAATTTATACACCCAGGGGAGCAGAGCAAGAGTGGGAAGGCTTCTCTAATTTGTCAAAGCTGCATGAAATCTGAAGAACAAATCTTCAGCCTTATAAAAGTTGGCATTTCTTGATTAAGTGGTATGTTTCTCAAACTTGCAAAAACTTTTTGGTTTTTTTTTTCCTCTCCTCTGTCAGTATTTTATAATATAGATAAGATCACTCTGTTCATCCCCTGCTCCTGCTAAAGGAAAAAAACCACGGAAGAAATCATATCTTCAGATATGAAAAAGTTGCCATAAAAGTTGTACCAGCAGGAACATAAACTTTTTTTCTTATCGTAAACCAGCTTATTTTTATGTGTTAGAACTTACTGGAAAGGAGGTGAGGGATTTTACAAATGTTTGGTTTTATGCATATAAATCTACATGTGCCCCCATCTTCCCCTGTTTGCAGGTAAAAAAGCCTCTCATTGACATACTTTTTTTATTTAATTTTGGCTGCTTGGACTTGGGATACTACAAAATCTGAATTTTGAGCTGGAACAATTACATTTTTTAAGTCCTCAGTTCTAATTTAAGTGAATGCTTGTGCTAGTAAAGAAATTTTAAAAACCATTGTAAAAGAGAATTTGTAGACTAATTTTTAGTATTTTGGAAAGTTTTAACACAATGAATGAACAAAATGCTTAGTATATTGGAGTAATTAAAGACAATTCACATTTGTGGTTTGGACATAAATGTGTAAAAATTATACCCATCTATCTTATTACATTTCCTTTTCTCTCCCTGAGGATTTCACTACGTACTTTATCTGTAATTGTTGCCAGTTTTCTATCAAGTTCCCACTGGGCTTCTGGTGCAAAAAATCTTATCCTCTCGATGACAGAGCTTGGCTGAATGATTTCATGCTCTTAGCATTTTTGTTCACGGGAATTAGGGGCAGAATGTAACTGCAGCTGAACATAGCATCTATTTTTGTAATTTTGAAGTTTAGGCTCTGTTATTGGAACTAAATGAAGAGATGCAGGTGTTCTCCAGTTCAAGTCCTTGGGGATTTTTTGATGGTAAATGCTTGAAAAGAAAATGCATGTGTTTCCAGAGTCAAACAGCAGCTGTGGACAAGGATTTATGTTTTTCTCAGAACTTTGGGATTTCAAAATGTTACATTTAATCACATGCACAGAAAGGAGAGCAAATGTTAAAGATGTTACATATAAAACTAGGGAACTGATCTTTTTACCATACCAACGAGTTGTGGGAATAGAGGAACAAAGTGATCTTTAATCTTAATATGCACAATTTCAAAAGGATTATGATAGTTGCCAGGACTCTGGTCTTTGGAGAACTGTGCTCTTGCAGTGCACAGCATTTATATCCTCTTAATTGCTTTTAAAATCTGGCTTATTCTCATATTTTGCCTTGGAAAAATATGAACACTAATAGTACAAGTTACTGAAAAGACAGTATTTGTGTAGTCTTATTTTGGAGTAGAATGGATTTAAATTCAGTTAAGTAAACATTTTTAGAAGAAATCTTCTATTAATGTCTTGTAGTTTTCAAAACTTTATTTAAAATAGCAGTTCAGCTGCCTGAACTGTGAGGCTAAATTTGGAAGTTTTCTCTTTGGCAGAACTTGTGGGCAAAAGCATTTTGTGCTAATGCAATTTCTTCCTCCCCTTCTCTCTCATGATTTTGAAATTAGTTAATTGTAGCAAACAAAATGGTCTGACAAGTTTATCAAACACAGTTCAAACAAGGGCAGTTGAGGATGGGAGAATGGTGTGGGGAAGAGCAAGCTGCTAACAGTGGTAAGTTAGTTAATACCTATCTGAGGAAGTCAAAGCCTCTTTGTACGTTTGGCAGCTCTGTGTGTGCTCCATCCTCAGCCATTATCCCACAGCCCAATATGGCTCTGCATTACAGCTAAATTACATATAAAGTATTTTTGCAGACTTGAATCATGATTGCATGGACTGCCTTACAAAGATGCAGCACTTAGTTCTTACTCCGAGGGAGGTAAACTTGTCCTCGAGTGCAGCCTGTTCCTCTGCTGGCTCCAATGGTGCAGTTCATGTTCATGGAGCAGCACCAGGGAGGGACATTCTATACTATGCTAACTATGTTAGGACTCCTTCCAGTGAGTTGCATAAATCTGGCAACTGGCAATAAGTTCTTGTTATAGAAAGGTAATTGCACAATGCAGGAATAAGACAGCTTGTTCAACTTTCCCTCAAGTAATTTTGCAAATCCTCCTGGGGGAAGAGGTGTTTTCATCTCTCTTCCTATGTTGGGGTCAATTTCTCTTAGTATGCCATAAATCCTTCAATAATACATGTGTTCTAGAATTCTGAAAATCCAAACTAGGATTCTGAGTTTTGTAAAAGAGTACTTTAAAAATTGATGAAAAAAAAAGAGAGAGAAAAAACTCCACTGTCTTGTCAGTAGTTAGCAAGTCAGCTTGTGCAGTTGAGTTCCCTGAAAACACTTCTGTTTTTCTTTCAATCCTGACTGACTTTGAGTTGTACTGTTCTGCTGCACTGTGAAAGTTGAGTAATACCTTCAGTCAAAAAAGCGCCTTTGCCTTTTCCCTTTTTCCTTTTCTTAATAGTATCACTTAACAGTTTGGTAATAGGGCAAAATAAGAACAAAACTAGGACACTGAAGATGGGGACTCAACTCCATGTAGCAGGAGCCGTAGACATTGCACTGGGAAACGTAGACATTGACTGAGGGAACTGGAAAGCCTGGGTCTCCTCTGGGTTCATCATTTTTTTTAAAAAGTGATTTTCTGACTTTTAACTCAGGGTAACAGTGTTCTGCCTATAGATAATGTAATTGCTGTTGTATTTCTTGGGATAGGACTTTGAGGGTCAGTATTGGCACTTGAAGATGTGAGCTCTCGAGTGGAAGGTAGTACAGTTTACCCAGACTTTAAAGTACATAAAGGAAATCTCCTGGCCTTCTCTTTAAACAGCTTATAACTCAGAAAATTCTGTAAAAATAACAAAAAAATAATTGTTAAAAAGCCTTTTCTTTTTTAAACTTTGTACTCATTAAATATGTAGGACTTAGAGATTGGCAGATGAGAGGTTATTTCTGCTACCTTTATTTTGTGTGTGTGTGCTGTGTGTTCCATAGGATTTCTGTTCACTTTACAATCTGGCAGTGTAGAAGTGTTCCATATGGCCACCAAAGTCATATTTAGCACCTCTGTTACTGAAAAAAAAATCTACATGTGGGTTCAAAGGATAATTTCTATTTTCTTAACAATGTAGGCTAATGTGTCTGTGTTTCATGTATTTATGAAAATGCATTCACGTTTTCCACTTGTGGCATCTGGAAAATCCTTATTCAGCAAGGTGACTAGATATTGAAGGTTTGGAGTGTTCAGGAAACGTGACAGGTATGGGCTCTTAGCTCTGGACATTGAAATCTGTTTTTAATTGAGGAAATATATGTTGGCCAGCATATTGGGATAACTCCCTCCCATTCTGAATAAATGCCATGGGATTTTTAGCTTCCATTTGGATGCTTCCCAGACATGGGCATAAGGGACTGTAACTGTTTATTTTCAAATAGTGTTTAAACTGTTTCCAAGTTTTATAATTGAATTATGTTGCTCTCACTACCTCCTTAGTGATGTAAATGATTTGTAGAAGATTGGGGTTTTTTTTTGTAATGAAATGCTAAATAGATATCACTGAAAAACAGTAGAGTCCTGGTAGTAAAATATAAATGCATTTTAATTAGGTCAACTTGTGTTTCTTTCAAATTTTAGCAACAAGCAGTTAAATAACATTGTACTGAAATAAAGCACATTTGATAAAAAAACATGCTAAATGAAGTGTCTTAGTTTTAGTGCAGAAATTATGATCTAAATATATATATATTTGTTTCTAAATCTAACCTTTTTTTAGTGATTTTCATGGTTTGGCTCTGTGGCAGGTTCAAAAGAAGCTACAGGTCACTCCCAAGATCCCAGTGTTCTGGTTATAATGCAAATGTACGAGTAGTCTCATTTTTATGGTTTAGGATGCAGTCAGAGTGAATGTTCAACTACATTGTCCCATTCTCCCCAAACATTACTGTCCAGAAGTTCCCACAGAAGTTACTCCCTATCATGTTACAAGTAGCCAGTTGTGGTCACCAATTAAAGCTGAGCCATTACCGAGTGACTGAATAGATAGTTTTGTGTAGGAAACAGCAGTTCACAGCCAGGATTAGATAAAGTAGGTTAGAAATTTAGCAGTATTCTATTTTGTTTAATTCAACCAGGTAACCCCTGTGGTGATCCTCAAGCTCGGACATATTCCTGTAGCTGACCAAACTGATTTTGAAAAGACAGATGATGTTTAAGGTCATTGAAATTAGATCTGGATTTTTTTCATGTGCTATGAAGCATCTCAAGGTCTGCAAACCATATAGAAGTTCGTACTGCAGGAACTATTATTCACTTGTAACCTTTAGACCATATAATCACTTCTGTGCTGTAGGAGCTGGTTTCATTTTACCTGTGCACTGAAATAGAATAGGTGCAAGATACTTGTATATGCACTTGCGTAAGGTGGCAGAAGTACTTACAATTGATAGGAGGGAAACAGTGCACCGTGTAACTTTTCTTCTTAACAGCTAGAATTAGCCTACTTATATAATGTGAGCCTTTAATGTTGAGTACCCCATATAACAAATTTCTTAAGTACAGCAACTTCAGACACAAGTGCTGTACATTTGAGGTTATCCTGACATTCTCAGTATCACGTGGAGTGCTAAATCTATTTGAGAAATGCAGTGATAGGATTAGAGTGGATATATAGTTTAATTAAAATAGCTAAATATTTTTAATTCCTATTTTTAATCTGATTTACACTCTGCAGTAGAGGGAAAGGCATTTTGAAAATGGAAAAAAACCCACCCAGTTTGTTTTTCAGCAGTCATGTCTGAAAGAGAAGATTCTAGGCGCTCCCCTGGTCTTGCAGCTGGTTCAGTTAAGACAAACATTTGCTGGAGCAACATATTTGCAGACCTGAGTCCTGAGTTTCCATCCAAACACGTTTCTGTTGCTGATTGTTGGTACTGACTTCCATTTGTAGTGCAGCATGTTAGTGCAAAGTCTGGCTCTCCCAAGTGTTTTCCTAATTCCTGATGTATTTTCAAGGTGAAATAGACAAATCTGGAAAAAAAAAAAAGGTCATTTCTCCACCAAGTGATTTAGAAAACTGTGTATTTGCAGAATAGCAAGTTATTTGGGGGTTCTGCTATCTGAATGTATGAGAACATTTTATGGTTATGCAGGGAAGGGGTGCCCTGACAAGGAGAAGGGAAAGGTTGGATTGTTGCAAACATTTCAGCTCTTAGAGTAAGAGTTTGCCTGCCTCTACCCACTCTTCCACTCAGCCTCTGTGCAGCATCTGTCACTGTACAGCTCCTCGGGCTGCTTAGCTGGGATCTGTGCCGAGCTGAACAACTATCCTTGACTATGATGCCTCATGTCCAGAAATCCTGGAAAAATAGCCCTCTGCCTGTGGGAAGGTGGCCCTGAAAGGGATCAGATTGATCAGAGTTTGAGCCATGTCTTTTTGAATTTCTGTGTTAATGACTGTCATGCCAGTGGAAAAAAGACCATGTTCTGATAACATGATGCAAACCATAAATAAAAATTAAATACTTTCTGAAGATTAATGATATATATCAGGATGATAATTTGAATGAATAAGAGGCTGACTGCCTCTTCTTAGAATCATAGAATCAATTGGGTTGGAAAAGACCTCCGAGATCATCAAGTCCAACCCTTGGGCCAACTCCAGTCCCTTTACCAGATCATGGCACTCAGTGCCACGTCCAATCTCAGTTTAAAACCCTCCAAGGATGGTGAATCATTTGACTGTAAAAGGTACTGAACAACTGCTAGTGCCCATCTGCACTAAAACTGAAAACTTTATAACATTTTATTCTTATTGAAGGACAATTTTCAGTGTGTAAAGAGAGAATGGTGCCAAAATCTGTCCGTGACAATCTGCTACTTCATGCTCTGAGTCATCCACAGTTCAGTGGTCTCTGATCATTGTTTCTGTAGAGTAACCCTCTTTGAAATCATCATGTGACAAACTTACCAAAGCAGAGCACTCTGTCATTTCAGCTCTCATTCTTTAGTTTAGCTTTGGTCCTTGTGTGTTGGCCTGTTGTTTCTGACTTAACAGCCAGAGAAAACACCTGGACTTGTCATTAAAATCCTGTGTCTTTGTCTTTGCAGGTGTCAGTTCCTATCAGGAGTTGATAGACTGTTTCACACTGGTGATAAAATCCCTGGAAAGTGGTGAGATACAGCCCTGGGTATGTATTTGTATTTCAGAACAAACCTTAACATTCTGAGTAGTGTCAAGTACAGTACAGTTCTTGTCACTTCACTGCCGTCCCTTGTGGGACGTTGTTTTTAAATTGCTCTCATGTGTCACAGTTTGTTTCTGTTTCCCTGGTGTTGTGCTTCTAAACAAGGTGATGTCTTCACACACAGTTCCATCACAGGAAACCTCTTTCCATGTTCAGATCCATCAGGGGAGCAGCAGCTTCCTACGGACATTGATCCAACAGTCCTACCATGGCAGGATGGAGGGGGTTGTCCTCAGTGGCATCACTCCCATTCAAATGCTCTTCGAGATTGGGCTGGACAAGATGAAGAAGGATTATGTCAGTTTTTTCATAGGTAAGCCTGGTACCTCTTCACATGGTCAGAAATTCAAGAGGAAAGGTATTCCATGCAGGAAATACTGAACTTCTTGGTAACCTCCATCTCTCTTCTGTTCCCATCTGCTCAAGTGCAGTTTCCAGCTCCTTTGTAAGTGAACTTTGCAGTTGTACAGGGTTTCCAAATTTAAAAAACTGTATTTGTCTCAAAGGAGCTGTAGCTTTGTGTTTTACCATTGTGATTACCTCAATTTCTGTTTTGTTCTGTCATCCTGGTCTCATTCTGTTTGATTTGCTTTTTTATTTTCACCACTTGTAAACCTCTGTGTCCCAAGGAGGGATTGTGTGGAGGAGTGTGGTGGGTTTCCTCGCTGTGCAGCCTTGCTGGTAAACAAATCGTGCCTCTACCATGGCCACTTGGCAGGGCTTTTTTATTTCTTTTGAATGAACAGTCATAAATAACATTACATTCTTAGTGCCTTTGTACTTTTCTTTGGTAGAGTTCCCTGTTAGATTACCTGAATAGTGCTTATATTTTATCTGATAATATGTGTTAATCTAATTATTTTTTTGTCTCTTGTTCATTTTACAGGCCAGGAACTTGCAACATTAACCTACCTGGTGAGATGCTTTAGTTTTATTTTTAAACTCTGAAAACAGTGTAAAGTAGGGCATGCTCAGCTAATGCAAGTCATGTCATGCATGTCTGCTGAGAACTGAACTGCAGATCATGAGGGTGGAACAACAAACTGCAGCAATGTCATTGTCTCCTAATTTCTGTATAATTAGCTCAGTATCTGATCCAGGTCACTGCAGGGAACCTTTGGTCACAGTTTGCTGGAACTTTGTTCTGAGTCTACTGGACCTCTTAAAACTTTGGCTCCTCAAAAAACCAGGAAGATTCTCTTAGTGCCCTGAGCATATTGATGTGTGTGGAAATGGAGTGCTCAGGTGAGAGCAGAAGCTCTTTGCTGTTCCAGGATTACTTCACTTCCACCTCAGTGGATCTACAAGAACAAGTTCATCGTGTTCAGAAGCTTCACCACATGCTGGAAATAATGGTCAACTGCAGGGTCTTACTCCAGTTTAGACATGAGAACCTCTTCCCTTTGACACAGTAACTATTTCATTTTTACTTATTTCTCCTCAAATAACAATAAGAAATAGAGATTCTTTGACAGTTGTAAAGAAACACATAGGAAGAGCAGCTCTCCTTAATGCTGATGATTGTGAGATTGCAGAAGGAGCAGTTGGATTTGCTGTTAAATGTTGCTTTGTGACTCAAATTGAAAACTGAAGGAGATAAATAAATATGAGAGCAGTTAATTTTGCACAAGGTTCCTGCAGTGTTGCACAAGCATTTCTCCTAAGAAAGTAACTGGATGATAAAGTTGGACTCTATGATCCTTGTGGGTCCCTTCCAACTCAGAATAGTCTGTGATTCTGTGATATCTATTGCAGGATTTGCATGAAGTATTACAAGGAGAACCCTCTGAATGAGAAGCATGTGTTCCAGCTGCCCATCAGACCAGCTGTTGTGAAGAAGTTCTATCAAAAGTAAGAGAAACTTCAGCATTTGCAGCATTAAAATTCAGATGAGACTGAATTTTGATGGTTCTTTTATTCTCTCAGTGAACACCCTGAAATGTGGAAGGTGGAGATAAGTAGTGGGCACGGAGCAAAGGAGGTTAAAACCATGTGGCAAGTTAGTACTAATCCTCCAGTTGAACATATGGCATCCAACCATTCAGGTAAGGAATGTTTGTGGTGAGAGGAAATGATGAAGGCACACACCTCAAACAAATCCAGTTTTATACCGAGTTCAGTGGGCCTGAACTCTTTGGTACTTTTATTGACGTTTCATCAAAGCAAAATGATACTCTGCCTTTGAATAGAAGAGTAAGGTGGTATTTAGAGAATTGAATATTTCCAGAAAGTGGTGACTTTGTGCCTTTTCACCTTGTCTGAGTTACATTTTTAGAGTTAAAATGGCAAGACAGTTCCAAATGTGATATGGTTAAATGTTATCCACAAAATCTTGCAACTTGTAAAATCTTTGCCAATATGTCAGGCTGGTTTTGATGAGAAATTCCCCTGTTAGGAATGCTGGTCTCTAGTCAGGGAAGGAAGCAGGTGCTAAGGGGAGAAGACATTCCTTATTGCAATCAAATGTAGAACAAGTGAAAAGGAAACAATGTGCTTTTTTGGAGTGAGGTTTGCTAGAATGTGGTGATTTAGTAAAACTTTCCTGCTGTTACTCATTTTTGTCATGAAGTGCTTCAGTAAAACTGAAGTTTTGGAAACAGTTCTTGAAGCTGCTCCGTGAACTAATCAATCCCTACATTGCTAAGGACAGTGGCTCATCCCAAGCTTTTCCCTTGTCCTCCCAGGGCTCTTTTCCGACTCCACAGTTAACGGGAGCAGTGAGGAAAGACTCTATTTTGTCACAATGACCACGTGCAGCCCAGTGCATTTCACATGAGTTCGTGTTCCTCTGCAGGCAGGACTGGAAAGGTAAAGTTCAGTGTCTTCTGTGTCCCAACAGGATGTTTAGAAACACTGATTCTTTCAAGTTCATCTTTCCTGAGTGTCTGGCTTTAATGTGCTTGAGTGGGACCTCCACAATTCATCTGGAGGCACCTGTTTGGTTTGTAAATATTGTTCATGTAACACTGTACAGCAGAAATATTTTGCAAATACAGTAGATTTTTTTTTTGTTCATGTATTTACAAGCATTCAATAAAGCTGTGCACTTTGGGGTTTCATACTTTATTTTTGTGCATTAAGAATGCAGTCAGACTGTTCAAAGTGGGAGTTCTCCAAACCAACAAACCCAGCGACGTTGTCGTGTTTTCCTGGTGCCAAGTGATGCTTCATCATCCAACAGACTTGCAAAGCTGTTACCCAGGGTCCTGGAATCCTCTGACAGGCTGGTTTGCTTTGTCCCTGCATTTATATTTTGGAGTATTCTTGGATACACTTCTCTCTCCTCTTCAAATCATTTTATTCCTTCAATGTGAAGCGAGTTATTTTAACAGTGTTGTCTTGTATGTTTGATATCATTTTTGCAAAGAAAATCAGTGTAATTGGCTGAGCTTAATCCTTTCAATATGTGGGGTTGGCAGTTGCAGGTGTTGTGTGTGTAACATTGTGCAGTCTGGTTTTAAACAGTTCCATAATTCAGTGTGTGCTGACTAAATAACTTGAAAGACAAACATTTTGCATAAAGAAGCTTAACTATTGATAAGAAAGGATAAGGAAAACCCCAATATTCATGTCTTTGAAAACTACATTTCTATAATTTCTGGTTTCTCCTCACTAAATCTGATTTCTTACCCCTTTCCTAATATTACATCTTAATAACTATCAGTTTAATAATTTGAAGAAAAGCTATAATTTTCTATTTTAAGATGACATGCCTGCCT
The DNA here is from genome assembly GCA_026770055.1 of Myrmophylax atrothorax. NCBI lineage: Eukaryota > Metazoa > Chordata > Aves > Passeriformes > Thamnophilidae > Myrmophylax > Myrmophylax atrothorax. The sequence continues at coordinate 131,637,069 of JAOXXN010000395.1, forward strand.
CTCTTCAAATAGCAATTACATGGTAATTAAAAGTGTATTGATGAACAGACTCAAATCAGGATTTGCAAGCAGCTTTTAATCACTTGAAATTTGTACTGTCAAGATTTGAATCACTTTAATCTGAACTATATTTCTGGTGAACAAATCCATCACAGTTTCCAAAAGAATAACAAACATAAAATCTGCTACTTGAAATCAGTAGAAGGTGATGTAGAAAGAGAATGTACTTTGGGGTTTGATTTTAAAAAGGGATGTTTTGGGAATTGAACAGAAAAAGCTCTAACAGCTTGGGTGGATAAATAATGTTTCTTCACAGGGGTGTAAAAAGAGGCATCTGTGGTAAACCTTCACCACTCAAACCAGCTGCATCTTCCTCCTTTTGCAAAAAGGTGTGTGTGAACCTGCAATTTTAGGTGTGATGTCGAAGGTAGAATATTAGCAGGACAACACAGATGAGGATGCAGAGTGTGAAAACTGTAGGAAGAACAATCTCTGTCACCATTTCCATGTGAGTGATCAGGGAATCTAAAATTTGAGAAATGAGCAATATGTAAGCAGGTGAACCCTCTGGAGTGCACTGATTGCTGAGAGTTAACACAGATTAAAGAGTCTTTGAACATAAAAATGTTGACATTGGCATAAACAGCAAAGAAAACAAACAAAATTTCCTAAGTCTGCAAAGCGGGAGCAAATCCATGACAATTTTCCCTCTTTTTTTCTTTCTAAGGTAATTTTCTGAGGACATCCAGTGCTCAAAGGGCTGTAAAAATGATGTTTGCTGTGAATTAGTTTCAGTGTATTATCAGTATTTTACTGTGCCTTTGATCTTTGTTGCCCCCACCCCAAGGGGAAAGGGGAGAAAAGGAACTTGTCAAAGAGAAGTCCCTGGGAAGCACTTGGGCCTTTTAAAGATTGTTCTATAGCTGTTTGAAAAATTAAATAGGTTTTATTTTGTAAAACTTTATTCCCCAGGTAATCCTTGAGGAGTTCAGTAAACCCAGTTAATTCCTGCAGTGCATGGACCTTGGGAGTTGAGGCTGAGCAGGGTAACCCTGGCATGGCTGGCATTTCCTGCCATGTGCACTTGGCTAATCCTCCTCATAAGACTCCACAACACTTCTTTGATCATTTTTTAAAGCTGCAGAAATCCACTAGGTCAGGAATTATGAAAGGGCCTGGATTACTCCAGGAAGGTTTTGGGAATGCTGGATTAGCCTGTGCTGTGTGTTCTTGAGCAGCTGCTCCGAGTTGTGTTGGTTTTGTTACCAGGAGTAAAACTTGGCTCAACCTTAGGCCAGTCCTTAGCCCTTTGTTTTTATAGTTCCACTTTCTGTAGAAGTCAAACCTTTACAGACTTTCTGTCTGTGTGTTTGTCTTGGTTTGTGTTGGAGAAAGTATTTAGCACTTTTATTTTCAGGAGAACACTGCCATCCCTAACCTCAACTTTAAGTAGTATTTCCTCCAGTTTGTGTATTCCAAAGTTAATCCATTCACTAATGGTGGTTTTAGTTGGAGACAGTAAATAAACACATTTTTCTTTAGAGACTTGTGCTTTCAGGGACAAAACACCTTTTAGGACCTGCTAATAGGACTGTTCACAGAGAAATTCAAAATCTGAAAGTTCCAGAATAGACTTTTATAGAGCAAAGCAGAAGACACTGAGTTACCTGCAGCGAGGTGCTGGTGTGTGGAAGAGCAGCTGTCCATGGCCTTCTGATGCCAGTTTTCCACCTGGGAAGGTGACAGCACTTCTGTGAGCCTGCAGGGTCCTGCCTCTGCTCTGCCCCTCACCTCCTGTCCACTGTAAAAGGCTTGAAACTACTTCATTCTCTCAAAAGCTCAATGATTTTCTCCAAGTTTCTTTGTATCTCCGTGGGGTTTATTGCAATATATTTCTCCAAGTTAATTGTTTAGTAGAATTTTTAAAATCACATACTATGGGAAATAATATGTATAGTTTTCTGCTTAGAAATCTGACAGAGCACTGGAGAATTTTGGTTGCCTCAGTAAGTCCAATTAGAGTTTGTGGGATGCTTTGGAGACAGTAAGTGAGGCTGTTCCCACTTCCAGTGTCTGTTAAACACATCCCTACTTTACAGAACCAAAGTGACACTTCATCTACTGTATTCTTACAAGTTTCCTGAAGTTCAGTGAGATATTTGCCCACATATCAAAGAAAAAAACCCAACAAAATTAACAGTTCACGTCACCTCTCTTGGGTTTGGGAATCCATTGGCACTGATAATCTTTTTATAATAGTCAGCAGATGCCTTTGGGTACCGAGGCTTGTTCTTGTTCTTAAAGTCAACGTGGTACAGCCCAAATTTTTCAGAGAAACCTTTGTTCCATTCAAATTTGTCCAGCAGTGACCAGGCAGTGTAACCTTTGACATTAACTCCATCATTCAGAGCTGTAAACACAAACCAAATAATCTGCTAATCCTGTTGCCTGTGTTTGTTGTCCTTAAAAAAGGGTTCTGTGGGTGTTTGGGGTTGTACCAGAAAGAGATGGGGAGGAGGACAGAGAAACAGCAAAGCACAAAGTAATTTAGAGTCTTTAAAAATGTTGTCTGTAGCTTAGAGGTTACTAGAGCTGTATGAGCATGGTAGTTCAGTGCAATTTCTCCTTTCTGAAAGTGGAAACTGCTGAGGTATAACAATATTAAATGTCATGTAGGTTATGGGATTTATTGGCATGAATATGTTTGCTTAGGTTGTCATTTTGGTAGCACTTTATTACTCTGCTTTGCTGCCTGCTTTGACCTGTTCATATTCATCTCTTTATGCTGTAAAAGACAAGTGGAAATAACCAGAAGGTGAAGACACTGCAGAAGTCAACCCCTGAGGAGCTGTTTGCAGGTACCTTTCAGTATTTCGTTGATGTATCCCCTCAGGTAGAGGATCCTGCCCTGGTCACACAGCCCCGTGCCCTGCGCTGGCTCCGACACGCCGTTCTCTGTCACGTAGATCGGGGGGTTCCCGTACTGGGTCTGCAAACACAGCTGCCTTCAGGCTGCTTCAGAAAATACTCTGATTTTGACACAACATGAGATCAGCAAAATGCCCTCAAAGTATTTTTCTATGTTTACTTAGTTACCTTTAGTGAAAAAAAATGTGTAACTGAATTTAAGTAAGGGTTTTATTTTGAGGTGACTTGAGTTCTGTAGTTTTCTCAACTGGAGTTAAAGGGTTTTTTGACAAAGGAACTTCCTACTAATACAAGAGAAATATATAGGGTGGAACTGTTGAAGGTCTAAAAGAGTGTAAATGCAGCTCCTGTGCGTAACCAGGCATTTTGTTGGCTCCCTTTTTAATGAAAGATCTCTACCCACCTTGATGAAGTTGAGCAATCTTCTGAATCCCCAGGGCACAGAATAAAGCCACTTAGGACCTGGAGCTGGCCAGTTTGGGTCCACCAGTTCAGCCAAGTCCTGGTCCGTGTGGTAACCAGACACTTGGAGAAAGGGAAAGTTCTTCTGCAGAACATAACGAGTAGTAAAATGACCTATTCCCAGGAAATCCGAGGTGCCTTTAATATAGGTTTTCTCTTGCACTGAGAAAGTTGGTAATCTTGATGTCCCCAGGCCCTGCTGGGCACTCTTCCTACCTATCAAAATAATTATAGGAAACACTTCTGAGGAGCTCGGATATTTGTTTGCTTCACTTCACCAACAATAAACCATGGAATCATAACATTCTGGAATGGTTTGCATTGGAAAGGACCTTGGAGATCATCTCATTCCCCCCCCTCCCATGGGCAGGGACACCTCCCACCAGCTCAGGGTGCTCCAAGCCCTGTCCATCCTGGCCTTGGACCCTTCTAGGATGGGGCAGCCACAGCTTGTCTGGGCACCCCGTGCCAGGGCCAAATACAGTGCTCCTGAGCTCAGCATAAGTGTAGAGGCCTCTTGAGTGTTTGCTTCTTTAACATGAGAGAATCTTTCATCCTTTTGGTTTGGAGAAGTCAATTGGGTATGACACATGGAGAAAACAGTGCTTTAGTATGTTGTAATGTGTCCCCAGACCACCCAGGAGCTGTGGCCAGCCTGCTGGCCCAGGGCTTGTTGCCCTGTGTCTCACCTGTGTCCTCATCCTTGACGCTGGCCAGGAGCTGTTCCCTTGGGATGTGCTCAGAGTGTGGCATTGATTCATCTCCAGTTGGTTACTGAGACTTACCTACATAATTCTTCATCACCTCGGGGTAGTCTCCTCTGTAAATGGGGTTTGCAAACCATCCCAGGTGGAACTGGATGTACCTCTCGGCAGCGTCGCGGTCGCTCTGGCTGTGCGGGTCCACAGGCTCCCCCCAGCCGCTCGTCAGGGAGATGCCAACCATCCCTGGGCACACAGAGGGCAATCCTGCAGCTTGGGCATCCCCTTAGAGCCCTTATTCTAACGAGGAGGAGAGCCACAGGCTGAGTCCTGCCTACCTTGCTGCTCCCTGCGCCACGTGGTGTTGTAGGAGTGCCAAACCTTTGCGTGGGTCTGAAAGGGAAAATAAGGAATCATAGAATGGATTGGGTTGGAAAAGACCTCCGAGATCAGCAAGTCCAAGCCTTGATCCAACCCCACTGTGAT
>JAOXXN010000395.1:131641745-131665619 GCA_026770055.1 Myrmophylax atrothorax
GTGATGAGGTCACCTCTGAGCCTCCTCTTCTCCAGGCTAAACAACCCCAGCTCCCTCAGCCTCTCCCCATAGGACTTATCTCCCCCAGCCCTCAAAGGTGCCTATGTTTGTTTTACTTTTGGAATAAAACTACTTAAACCATACAGAAACATTGTGTAAGTAGATATAAAGTATATGATTAGAACTGGCTATCATAGGGATTCTTCCCCCTCAAAGTGGGGAAAAGAATGGAAATTTTATAAAGAGAAACAATACTCATTGGAAAAATAAGAGAAGGTATGATTGACTCTAATGAATTATTAAATATAGTATCTGGCTCAGCATTAGTGAGCAGGGTATGGAGCACATGTGATGGATCACCACCTCTGGATATTATTCTTTCCTGTATTTGTACATGGCATAAGAGGTAGTCAGTCAGATGTCCAGTTTATTTAAATTCCATGAAGTACATCTTTAATGCACTGGGCTTTGGGTGAACTATATATAGGATATTTTTTATTTCGAGTGTAACTATGTTCCTGTTTGGTCATCTATTCAATGGCAATAAATGAATGAAATATAATTTTGAGATCTCTTGTCATGTCTGTGCTGTGATGAGAGAAGAATAATTCAGTACTGAGCAAATCCTCTCTCTCAGGTTATGAGCTGAAGATTCATGCAAGAAAATTAGGTATGTTCAGTATGCCTGTGTAGTGTTTGAAGGATGTTTTAGCCCAAGTCCTGGTTAATATTTTTCAGACATTAAAATCCTTGCAAAATAGTTGTTTCATACATGTTTGATAATAAATCCATGATTCAATTATAAGCTTAAAATGAACCTATTATATTAAAATTGCAGTTTTAAACTAACTTTTGAAAAATCTTATGGATACAAAGTAATCTTCAGTATAATGGAATTTTCTGAAATCAGATGTGTACTTTAAAATGCATATATCAGTCCTTTAAGCAGTTGCACGTCTAAATTAATGAAATGAAACTTTAATGCAGGTTGCAATCAGTTGATTAAATTATTTTTAATTAAACTGGAAATAATTGAAGTATATTTATATTTCTGAGTTTTGAAAAGTGGTGCAATAAAGTATAATAATCATAATGCTAATTACATTTAATGTGGAGACTTTTAATAACTTGAAACCAATAATACTTTTTTCCCCCCTTCACTGGTAACATAACACAGAGAAAATACAAGCCTGTGAAAGGGGTGACTTAACCCAACTGCTGATGCACTCCAACTGAAACATCTTTATCAAGTTAATACAAGAAGCAGTCATGGCCTACTTGAATTACTCATTTATAATGACTGAGCAGCAGCCTGGATGTGGACTTTGAAATCCTGGGAAAATAAGATGCATGCATGCATTCAAATGTCTAAAGTCTGCTTTAGAGCAGCTGTAAAATGTTGAAGTAAGATGTCAGCTACTAGCTGTTTTCTCTGTCTTTAGTCTAAAGTGAGGTGTGATCATTTGAATTGCTAACCAAGGTTAGTATTGTTTTAGTCATTGCATCCCTGGTTAAAGACTTTCTATTTTCTAGAGCCGTTGGGACATTTGGGACTAAAGAAACAGAATATTTGTCTGCTTTTTGCGCGCTTGATTGCACAGTTTATTCCAACTTGATTTGAAGACCTCATTTGCTTTGTTAAAATACATTTTTTTCTCTTTTATTGTGCTTGTAATGAGAAAATGGTAACTAAAGATGTGTAAAATGTCAAAATAAAGCATATGTATGGATAGCAGTTTCAAAAGTACTACCTTTGTGCTAAGTACATTGGAGTATAATAGCTGGTAAAAGCCATGTACTAGATGGATGTGTGTCTCTGTGCACTGCTGGGATGTTGCAGCTTGCACAGTCTCTTGCAGATGATGGCATCACCAGGTTCCTCACAGCTTGATACTGTACTTTCTTCGAAAAGACACACAGGAAATTGACTGTTCAGTTCTAATTTTTCTTCAGATGCTTGCACCATACCAAAGGGTGTGCATCCCATTACATTTGAGGCAAAGATTTTTTTAAGAAGTGCCGGATGTGGATCAGGTATTTTCACACTTCCCAAGTCAACAATACAGAAGTGACAACTCCTCTTTTACTGCAGGAATTTTGCATATTCCTATGACAAGTAGTGAGTTGGAGCAGGAACATTCAGTTGTGCGTGTTGGAATACCTGTAAGGGCAGTGTGATCTTGGTGTTGCACTTTGGAAACAGACAATGATGTCGGTGTTCTCTGTATCCAGGGATACTTACAGTCGTCTGACAGCAGTCGGTGAGGCTGCAGGGCTGCCTAATGAAGGAGCATTCAGGAACTGGTCAAGTAGTGTTTTCCTTCTTTCTGTTACAAGCAGAACTAAGATTCCTTGTACGTTCAGTCTGTTTGCTGGAACAGAACATCTCTAGCTTACACCATATAATTGTCTTTTTCTTCTGGAAAATCACTATCTCAAAATCATGATGGAAGGAGCAGGTGTTCTTTACACAAAGGCAGCAAATTAAGCCACAAACTCAGGACTGTGCCTTCCATCCTGGTACTAGGAAAGCTGCAAGGCAGGAATAATCCACCTTAAGGTAGAAGTGTAATGGTTAAAATCTTCAGTTACACTTTTCCAAGGCAGCCTTTCTACAGTTATTGGATATAGGTCTTCAAGTTTACTTTTTGCACAGGAGTTAGCAGGACTCATCTAAAAAGCTTTAAATTAGCTTTGAAATGGGAAGGGAATAAAACCAAGCTTGTTACAAATAAGCCTGGGAGCAGCTCACCATTGCCTAAGGGGTGGTTTGCCGGTAAGATCCTTTGGTCTGTCATTTCAGTGGACACAGGGGTTGGAAATCCATATGGCAGCGAAGACATAAGGGTTATTGGATTTTTAGAAACCATGGAAGTGCCTGAGAACAGTTCCATAGGAATTAGGGCTTGTCACTCCCCAGGGGCGGCAGGACTAACAGCCCAGCTGAAGTGTATCCACACCAATCCGTGGAGCACGGGCAACAAACAGGAGGAGCTGGAAGCCATTGCGCAGCAGGAAAACTGACACAGTTGCCATCATGGAAATGTGATGGGATGACTTGCACTATTGGACAGTTGGAGTCCTGCAATGGATGGCTATAAACTCTTCAGAAGGGGTAGGCAAGGAAGGAGAGATGTTGGAGTAGCCTTGGATGTTAGGGAGTGTTTCGATTGTCCAGAACTTGATGGTGATGGATGAGTGTGTATATTAAGAATCTGGGAGAAGGCCAGCAAGGCAGGTATCATGGTAAGAGCATCCTATAGACCTCCCAGCCAGGCTGAAGAGGCAGATGAACTGTTCTGTAAGCAGCTGGGAGAAGTCTCACAATCGCTGGCTCTTGTTCTCATGGGGGACTTCAGCTTACCAGATGTCTGCTGAAATCCAATACAGTGGAGAGGAAACAGCCTAGGAGGTTCCTGGAGTGTGTGGAAGTTAACTTCTTGACACAGCTGGTGAGTAAGTCAACTAGGGGAGGCGCCAGCTGGACTGGTTGTGAACAGGGAAGAACTGGTGGGTGATGTGATGGTTGGAGGCCTCTTGGGCACAGTGATCATGAAATGATAGAGTTCTCAGTTCTTGGAGAAGTAAGGAGGGGGTTCAGCAGAACTGCTGCTGCTTTGAACTTCCAGAGAGCAAACTTTGGCCTGTTTAGGAGATTGGTTGAGAGAGTTCCTTGGGAGACAGTTCTTGAGGGAAAAGGAGTTCAGGAAGGCTGGACATCATTTAGAAAGGAAATCTTAAAGATGCAGTAGCAGGCCATCCCCATGTGCTGAGAAAGATGATGTGGGTGAACAGAAAGCTTTGGCTGAACTTGGGAAAAAAAGGAAAGCTTGTGACTTTTGGAAGAAGGGACAGGCAACTCAGAGGGACTGTAAAGAAGCTGTTAGGTTAGAAGGGAGAAAATTAAAAGGGCCAAAGCACCATTGGAGTTTAATCTGGCTGCTGCCATGGAAGACGGTGAAAAATGTTCCTGTAAATATATCAGCAACAAAAGGAAGGCTAAGGAGAATATCCACCTGTTATTGGATACAGGGGCAAACACAGTGGCAAAAGATGAGGAAAAGGTTTAGGTACCTAATGCCTTCTCTGCCTCAGTCTTTTGTTACAAGACCACTTGTTCTTCGGATACTCAGCCCCCTGAGCTCAGAAACAGAGACAGGGAGCAGAGTGACACCCCCATAATCCAGGGGGAAATGGTCAGTGATGTGTCATACCACTTTGTCTTAAACATGTCTATGGATCCAAATGGGATCCATCCAAGGGAGCTGGCAGGAGAGCTCACAAAGCTGCTTTCAGTAATTTACCAGCAGTTCTGCCCAACTGGGGAGGTCCCAGGTGACTGGGAGCTGAAAAATGTGTGATACCCATCTATAAGAGGGGCCAGAAGAAAGACCTGTGGAACTACAGGCCTGACAGCCTGACCTTGGTGCTGGGGAATGTTATGCAGCAGATCATCTTGAGTGTCATCATGTGGCACATGCAGGACCACCAGGGGATCAGGTCCAGCCAGTGTGGGATGAAAAAAGGCAGGTCCTGCTTGTCCAATTTGATCTCCTATGACAGAGTGGCCTGCTTAGTGGATGAGGGAGAGGCTGTGGATATTGTCTACCTGGACTTATTAAAGCTCCTGGCACCATTTTCCACAGCATTCTTTTGGAGAAACAGGTTGATAATGCTGTGGATGTGTGTACTCCTTACTAGGCATGAAACTGGCTGGATGGCCAGGCCATGAGTGTAGTGGTGGTGAATGGAACTAAATCCAGGTGGTGACTGGTCACTGGTGAGGTTCCCCAGGATTCAGTATTGGGGCCAGTCTTGTTTCATATATTTATCGATGATCTGGATGAGGGGATCGAGTGCACCGTCAGTCAGTTGGCAGAAAACACCAGGTTGGGGTGGGAGTGTTGGTCTGCTCAAGGGTAGGAGGGCTCTGTGAAGCGCTCTTGACAGACGGGATTGGTAGGCTGAGGACAATTGTATGAGGCTCAGCAAACCAAAGTGCCAGCTGAAAATCCCAGCTCTATCCTAAACTGGATGTCATAAGCCAACCCTGCCCTGGTCAGGCCCTCCTCTCCGAGGATTGTATGCGTAAGGATCCTAAAACAGCGAAGAAATTTATAAAACAAAACCCCCAAAATGCAAGGTCCTGCACTTGAGTCACAACAGCTCTGTGTAGTGTTACAGGCTTGGGAAAGAGTGGCTGGAAAGCTGCCCATCAGAAAAGGAGCTGGGGGTGCTGATTGGCAATGGCTGAACAAGACCTGGCAGTGTGCCCAGGTGGCCAAGAAGGCCAATGGCATCCTGGCCTGTATTAGAAATAGTGTGGTCAGCAGGACCAGGACAGTGACTGTGTCCCTGTACTTGATATAGGACTCAAGGTGTGGCCTCACCAGTGCCCAGTTCTGGACCACTCACTACAAGAAAGACATTGAGGAGTGAGTCCAGAGAAGGGCAGCGAAGCTCGTGAAGGGTCTGTGAGGAGCAGCTGAGGAAGCTGGGGGTGCTCAGCCTGGAGAAAAGGAGGCTTGGGGAGACCTTATCGCTCTCTGCCACTCAGTGAAATGAGGGTGTAGCCAGGTGGGGGCTTGTCTCTTCTCACAGTTATCAAGCAATAGGACAAGAGGAAATGGCTTCAAGTTGTGCCAGAGGAAGTTTCAATTCAATATTAGGAAAAATTTATTTACTGAAAGGGTGGTCAGGCTTTGGAATAGACTGGCCAGAGAAGTGATTGAGTCACTATCCCTGGTGGTATTTAAAAGACATGTAGATGTGGCATTCAGGGACATGGTTCAGTGGTAAACTTGGCAGGGCCAGGTTAATGGATGGACTCTGATTTTAAAAGCCTTTTCCAACCTAAAAGATTCCGTGATTCTGTATAACCAAGGAGGACAGTATTCATCTTGCACTGTTGTGTAAACTGGAGCATTTTGGAAGGGTTTGCATTGCTCTTTGCCACTGAGGTGCTCTATTGGGCTGTTTCAGGAGCGTGATGGAGGGATATTTGCAGCCTTGACTGTGACTCGGCTCTGGATTGAGCTGCCACAGTTTTTCACCCCTTCTCAAATGGCAGCAGCTCAACCAGCTCCAATAGAGAATTTTTTTTGTTTTCTTAAGAGATAAAGCTGTCTTCCTACCCTTCATTTCTTAAACTGGAATGCCTCAATAAGAATTTGGAAGGGCCAGAGCCAGTTTCTTGATTATGCTTTAAAAAAGTGGGAATATGTAATTAGTTACCAGAGAGCTGGCATAATTTTCTTAAATATGTATATACACATGTATGTGAATGTAAGGAGAGAACAAAATACCTATTCTCTTTGTGAATAAGATTCTCTGAGTATTGTTGAGATTTGGGAGGAAAGCTTAGAAAAATGATGCTGCCATCCACAGTGTGCTGTTTGACCTCACCCTCTAAATGTATTGGAGAGCTTCAACTTGGGAGAAAATACAAATCATTTTAGCTGTAGACTCTCTGGTTTCCTAGAGGATTACTAGTGGAACAGGAAGACAGTTTCTTTATTTCCTTTATCCATAGCTCAGTCCCTTTGGAAAATCTCCAGTTGGTTCTTCATACCTCAGGGAGAATGCCAGCCAAACACTTGTTTTTTGTCCAAACACTTGTCTTTTGACAGATTCTGTCTAGTTGCTGTCAGTAGCAGTGTAATGCAATTTTTTAGGAAAATGCAGACTAACTCCCCTTAGTATATGGTTGGATAGAAAATACAGTACATTAGTATGTATATGTAGTAAGTTTTTCTGTTACCTTCCAGTAGTTTTTCCCCTGCATAAGATAGGATAATGAAAAAATATCTTATGATGGCATAGTTATTTTAGAAACTCTACCTGGCCTTGGCCTGGCATGAATATTTGACAGCTGCCACATTTTTAAATGAACTTTGCATGCCAATTTCTCTTATACATAGTAGATGTTTTAGTTTATATTAACCAGTATCAATGCGAGCAGCACAACTTGAGAGAAAATCAGTATCTTTAGCATCATGTGGTTTCTCTACTAAAGTAGTGTGCTTTTATAAATTAAATTACCTTACAAACATTATCTGCTGTACCTAATAAAGGATGTGTTATCCCACTAGAAATTCTAAACAAAAGCTACTGTGTGGAAGCTTGAAATATGTCCAAGGCGACTAGCATGGCTGGTTTTAGTGTTTAAGAATAATGTTACACCTACTTAGAAGAGTAGAATGTGCCTTGCATGTCAGTGTGCCAATGCAAATAATATTCAGACTCTTCTAAGGCTTTTTTACTATGTTTCTTCTGTGAAGGGCAGTTTAATATTTAGTTACTGATAGTGTCCATTATTATTGTTATGCTTCGGATCAAGGAAAAGGAAAATAGTCTGAGTTACAAAACATCCAATAGCTTGAATTTTCTGCCTAAGGAATAACAAAAAGTAGCAGATTGAAGTTCAAATTTATATGGTGAATAAGTTTGAGTAGTTTTCTGTGCCATTAGCGGAACAAATTAAACTTTTGCTGCTTGAGTGCATATACCTAAACAGTGTAGTGTGGGAGGATTATCAGCCAGTTAGTCTTATTGGTTTATTGGCAGTAGAGCAGATTTAAACGAAATTTTCCCATGGCCGAGATACTGTATCAGTGATCCCAAAAGTTTTCCTAAGAAATTTATTAAGTGGTATGAAAGTAAATTACTGAAGAGCCATCAAAGCAAGTATGTTATTAATTGACAATTTATTGACTTTATCCTTACTGCTAGTTAAAAGAAAAAAAAGAGATTAGATTCAGCCTACACTTTGAAAGCTGCGTGAGGTCTTTTGTACAACGTTTCAGTTAACCTGTAATTAATTAACTTAATTAAACAAATATTAGTAAAAGAGTAAAAGCACACTTATTTGGATGGATCTATAAAAATAGTCATAAGATCAATGTAAATAAGTAATGGAAAGTGTGAATCTGGGTCTGGTTAGGGCAGAGTGTAACACCAGTTATCTTTGATCTTCTGAGAAACTTAGTCCTTGCTCAAGCAAATCTCTCATAAACCTCACTGATTAATTGCTGAAGAACTGCTGGGTCTTTACCCTTCAGCTTAAGGTCAAAAATACATTAGTGTTTATAATACCAGACCATTTCTCTGTGCTGAGCTTTAATACATTTAATTCAAACAGAATGCAACTTGATTTGGTTCTTTATTATTTTACCTGTGTTAAAAGAATGGGCTAGTGATGACAATAGAAAGAAGTGATCTTCTGTTAATTTCAATTTCTTCTATTAACTTACTGATTCTGTCTAATAAGTAAACTACATGGTACCATCCATGGTAAATGCTATGGGAATTACCATAAGAATATTTTCAGACTCTTAGTTGGAAGGTATTAAATGAAGCTTGAAATTTTACAGTGATAGTAGTTAGATATTAGATATTAGTAAGCATGCTGTAGGTTTTGTAAATATTTCTGAAAGAGGCATTTAATTCCTGCTAGTATTACATGGAAGTGGAGGTCTCCTTAAGCACTAAAATTAAAATAAAAAATGCAAAGCTGTTTTTTCCAGACCATTCATGTATATTTTAAATTTATAGCTTTTTAAATGTCAGTCTTAATTAGGACATGTAGATTTAATGAGAGGAATATTTTTCCTATTACTAATAGTCCCTAATGCCTACTGCACATGAAACACACCAACTCTCTCCTCTTCTGCCTCTTTCTGGCAGCTGTGAACTTTTTCTGTTGCTTTGAATGGCTGATAAATTACTTGCCAGGTATGAGGGAGAATGCTTGACTTTGACTCAGAGTTTAATTTCTTGAGAAAATATCATTCTGAGCAGTGTGTCCACAATGGGAGCTATTACAGAACAGTTTACTTCACTGTCAGGTTTTTTGGCCAATTTACCCATGAAAGCAATCTCCTAGAAATCTGCTTAGTTGGTAATACTGTTTAGAAAATAAACATTTTGTAAGGATCTGCCCTTTTTCATTAACAGCTCCAAACATTATAAATAAATCTAAGTAATTTTTTTTCAGTCACTCATGATATGCTTCCCCCCTTTGATTTTGTCAGTTTTACTTACTTTGTTCATGGTACTTCAACTTTGATCTGGGCTAATTGCCATTAAATTCACACCGCTTACTGACTTGGCAAGCCAAAGCAAGTTCATGCTATTCATCATCAGGAGACCAGTTACTTTATTCTGTCCCCTCTAGGCATGTGCTTGTTTGTTTAACAGCAGAATGATTTGAGCAGATTTACATATGCTGCTCATGCATTTTCCATATGAAAGACAATAACACAGCAGAATTCTGCAACTGAAGGTTTTTAATGTGTTTATTGCTTAAGGCATAGGTAAATTTAAAGGTGTTTTTTTTCCTCCTGTTTCACATGCTGCTTCTATCCGGTGGGGAGATTTCACAGGTTGTATTTGGAGTTTATCCTTGGGTCAAGGAAGAATTTTTGTCTGTTTGAAGCTTCTCTTTTCAGCATACAGATTGCTTTTGCTTGTTCAAGCTATTCAAATGCATTTAAATGAAACAAATACAGGATTTTTCCTAGGGCAGTTTTTCCCCTCCTGAAATGCCAGTGGCTGCCTGATCTTGGGAGAAGGGAAGACAGAATCTCCCAAGGCATTGTCTGTTCTGGATTTGCTCGCTGCCTTTGCCTGGCTGATGTTATGGTAACTTCTGAGAACTGCCTAATTTACCAGTGTTAATGCTGATAGGGAGGAATTAGTTTGCTACATATTTATTAACTTTAAGCGTTCCAAAATATTAAAATTTTAAAGATTAAATAGTTCTGATGAAGCAAGTATGTTGTATAAATTTTGCATGTATGAACTTACACCTTTTTAGTCCCAAAGGAAGAGGATTGCATTCACTCCAAAATGGGACAGTACTTATTTTAAAACCCCCCATGCAAATCTGCCTTCAAGAATCATCTATTTACTAATAATAGTCCCCCTTCCCAGGGTATGTAATTATTTGAGGAGAGATGTAACACTGAACACATTAATAATAAATATAAATAACAAGCGTAAGTTTATAGTATGTGTTGTTAAATTGACTCTTAATTTGAAACTGATAAAAAACTTCAAACTTGTTTAGCAGCATTATTGCTAAATCCTCCTGAAGGCAGTTTGGGGGATAATAATAGCAGTTCAAGCATTTGTTGGTGTGTTTCTTGAATCTTTCAGAACTTTTTGACTCCAGTTACTAAAAATTGTTTTCCATCATGAGAAGAATCATTTTGATATAATCATCTCTGTTTAAAGAAAAGAGGGAGAAGTACATTTGAAAATTCAGAACATATTTTTGATTGTAGGAAAATAAAGCAATGTTGCCTCCTCCTCCTCTCCCATTCAAACTGAATTTTCTGATTTCATAAAAATTATTTGTATTTTTTTAAATGAGGATCTGTTCTTTCAGTTATTTTTGTTTTGGTTTGGTTGCTTATTGTTCATTATTTCCACCTACTGGTAACATCTAGTGTTTACAAAATCAATGTTGCTGGACTATCCTTTGAATTTTAATCTGCTTAGACTTTGTAATGAATCACTGTGTGAAACAATGGAATGGTCTACTGCTAAGTTTTATGCAGTTTGATAGTGAAGATAATTTAATTATGTGTAATTTTACATGTCAAATATTAGTAATGAATAAGAACATGGAGAGGGAAAAAAAAATGTAACAGTGGTGTGATGGGAAAAATGAAGGATAAACCTGAGCTTGCAGTAGGGCCCAGCAAAAGCAGTTGGGCAGTAAATCACAGTTGAGAGTGTGAAGCAATGTAGCCAACTGTGGAGGTGTCAGCCTCACCTGCACTGACTCCCTCTCTTCCTTACATCCCACACCAGTAAGAAAAAAAGGATGCAACAGTTGTGCCCAGTGTGGTGTGAGGACATGAATAGTAGCCTCAGCATTTAAAGATGTCAGACTACTGTGCAGATGTATTCTGTGTTCAGGATTTTCAGTCCTTAGGGTCCTTCATCTCCTTTGGAATGATGTAGTGTAAAAGCTTTTTGTTTGTTTGTTTTGGTTTTGTGATCCAGTTTTCCCATAAGACTCACATGAATGTTCAGGAAGCAAGTTTTAAATAAGAGCCTGTTTCTTGTTTTAATGGAGTTTGATTTTTTTCTTCAGAAGAATAAAATGTGATGTGAGACAGTTAAATACAGTAAAAACTGAACTAAGCTGTCCAAGCTGAAATCACTGGACCACCCAGGTCTTGGACCACCCGAGGGACCAACAACAGGCAATTGCCTGAAAGAAGTGGCCTTTTACTGGAGGTCGAACAAGTTGTATTGCAGATCTTGGAAGTATTTGGTAGCGATTTTTTAATGCAATTGGCTCCTTACTGGAGCTGGTCCTTCTTCTCAGCTCCCTCTGAATCATCCTGTCCCTGTGAAAATAGCCTTTCTGACTTACTTCTGACCTTAATAATTTTTTTTCCTCTTTTTAGGACAGAAGTAAAATTAGTAGCTCAGCAATGTGTTGCTACTAAGTAGAGATGTCAGGTTATTACAGAGTTGTGTGGTGTCTCATGTAAATAAGATTTTTTGAATGTTAGTGCCATTGGTAGGATTTGCAACGAGAATCAAATTGGAAGCTAATTACTCATGTAATTAGTTCTTGCTTGAACCACCTTCACTATACTTCAGTTTGTGAGAAATGGTATGGTATGAAACCAGCTAATTGGACATGATAATTGTTCTGTTTGCAAGCCTAAATGGCCTTTGGAAAATGTTGAACATCTCTTTTGTGAAATTATTCCAAGTAGCAGTTTTTATCCTTAAAACCTCAATAAGGTGATGTACATAAATGTGTAAGTAGTTTTCATTATTAAAACTAGACCGTGAATTAAAATTTCCTGTGACAAATTGTATTTCCAAGATGGTTTCCCATTCCATTCTTTCTTAAATTTGTTAAGTGTAATTCATCTAGCTTAACTAACCCAAATAAACATTTTTATGCACATGCCTTTGTAGCAGTAGTATTATTCTAATGATGATAACTTAAAGATATAAAGAAGATTTTACTGATATGTTGTATCTTCTATTACATTGGGTGAAAAATCCCTCAATTGTCTCAGTAAAATCTTTTAGTCCTATAATCTTGTTTCAGTAGCTAAAGTAAACAGCTGTATATTATACAAACCTTCTCTAAAGCAAATCACTTTATTTCTTTAGCATTCTTTTCGTTTTTAGGTTTTACTTAACATCTAATTTTCTGATCTTTGTTTTCATCCTTTTTTAAAGCTGAAATAAGGGTAGTATCTAATTTCTCCCTTTTTGCAAGCTGCACTCCTACTGGGGGAGTGAAATGTATTTTATAGTTATAAACCTGTGTACTTTTTTAATATTTTTTCAATCTAAAATTAATATGAGCCTTGTTCTGTCCCTGTTGAAAGATGCAAAGAAGTCCTGTTTCTTTGCAAGGTAGGAGGAAACCTTTGAATAAAGAGGACTTCAGTTACAGCCCCGTAGGCACCTGAGGTGCCGCCTGAGCACCAAGATACAGCGGTGGCAGGTCAGGTGGTGTGATACAGTGTGAATGTCTGAATGCTGTGCTTCTGTGTCACTGGGGCTGTATATGGAGGTGTAGACACTCATTTTTAACTGTGCATTAAAGACAGTTTAATTATGAAATTAGTATTATTCATGTTTAAGTTTTACAGTTACTACTTTTTGTGTTGTAGAATGGTGTGGGTTGGAAGGGGCATTAAAGATCATCAAGTTCCAGCCTCACTTTCCACTAGACCAGGTTGCTCAAAGCCCCATCCAACCGAATCTTTCTTCAGTTAATTATGTTGAGTATTGATGAGACAGATCCCAGAAAAACATACTCATACTGTTTTTTTTTAAAGTATTAATTTATGTATGTGGAGTATAAGAATATAGATAGACTTGAGTCATCCTTCTCATCAAACGAATTACAGGTACCAATGCAATAATAATTTTAAGTCAGAACACTTGAGAAAACATCAGTCCACACGTCCTACGAGCCATAAAGCCTTTTCCTTTTACCACCTTATCACCAACTGAGTAAAACAACACAAAAAGTCCTGAGATAAAGTAGTCAAGTATACTAATTATGTTTTAAATATCACTTAATAAACAATGATACAATGAAATTGTATCAGCGAGGAAGAAAGTGGTCAATGTTATTTATAGATATGGAGATAAGTTTTGTATTTTTACTACCAAGCTTTCTATTTTTTCTCCAGTTCTGTAATGCTGATAATTCATTACAAATCCATGTAAACAGGCTCCTGATGAACAGTTTCACCGAGGGGAGTGTTCTCGGCAGGGCTTTGGTAACCTGACGTTCTGTGGTTTCGCCTCATAAAACTGGCAAAGGGCTCTCTGCATGGAATGTTAATGGGGTGAAGTAATGAATGCAGGATGAGATGGAAGATTTGAACATGCATAAAGTCCTCAGCTGGGATTTGGAGATGATCCTTGCAGACAGTAGCAAAGATAAAAGCTTTGGAATTTTTGTTTGTTTGTTTTAAGCCAACAATGGGATCTCTGCTGGACAACTGTCTCTGAAGTAAAAATACAAGAAAGGAATTAAAAATTAAGCGACATAAATTTCTTTTAATTTGTTCTTGGTGAAAGGAACAAAACTGAGGGTCATCCCTTTGGTTTTAACACAACTAAAAAAATTATTCCTGTTTCAAAGCATCCTTATAAAAATTATGTAACTTTAAGTTCTGCAACAATATGCCATCAAGAAATTTTCTCTGCGAGGAAGGTTGTTTTTGCCATACCTTTGCTTTCTTTTCAAAAGTAGTGCTTTGGGAAACATGTGACTGAACTAATTTAAATTCTGGGAATTTGTAATTGCTTTTGTGGAGAAAATGTATTCAGTACTTTGTAGTTCCCAAGGAACCAAGCAGTTGAAATTTTTATCCAGGCACTGGTAATTAGTTACATTGTTCAGGTGTGCCCTGATCTTGAATTTGTAGGGAATGAAAATACCTATGGTGAGGTGTTTCTTTCTGTGTGGGTGATGCTTGTTGATGGAGGGCCTAGATCAGGTCTGGTGGGGCAGGTGTATTTATTTTTGGAACAAAAAAAGCTCATCTGTAACTGCCAATCTGAGGATTTTGAGCTAATCACCTCTCCGTAATGACTTGGTCACTTCATCCTCTCAGTGCTCTCTGTTCAAGGGCTGCTCTGTCAGAATGGCCAACCTGAAGGGCTTTAAGCTCTCCCCTTAGCATCATTAGAGACATGACAGCAACAAAGGGTGCATGATTGTGATTTGAAACAGATAATCCTTGTTTTAGCAGAGGGGTCTGGTTTTTTATGACAAGACGATTTTTGTATTTCTTATTTAGATACCAACAGGCCAGTGGCATTAGAGTAAGATTTCACAAAATGGAATGACAAGTAGTGATATTACAGAGAAAGAGTACAGCTTGTTTTGGGAATCACTACTGCTCCAGATCTGAGGAAGAAGAAATGACCACTAAACCCTGACAGTGTGGGGGTATAATAAACTAAATATTGTGAAAACTGCTTACTAAGTAATTTTAAAATTAGATAGTCTCAGCTGTCTGATGGTAGACAGGGGCAGATTCTAGAACAATTTAAACTCAAGAGTTGTGTATTGTAATGATTAGAGCTGTTTATGAAGGATGATCAGTGTATTCTCTCCTGCTGGTAACGTTAAAACCAAATGTGGGCTTTTTCAGAAGATATGCTAAAATACAGCTGTATTTGAGGTCTAACTCACAGAAGTTCTGCACCTGCTTTTCAGTAGCATTAATTAATTAGGTGGACAGATCTTGACTTACTGCTGTCTCTCACTTAATACATGGTACTGATAGAGTTTTATTATAGAAATCCTAAGTAAGGTAAGTTGAAAAATACAGTCTTCCTCTAAAGTTTTTCCTAACTTATGATCTCTAGAATTCTGTTGTACTTGGTCTTCCCTTTGAATTTGAAAAATCAAAAATACATGAAAAAAGATTTTGATAAGTGAAAAATGCCGCAAAAATAACTGCTAAGAGAAAGTTTTGAGTTCTAATAGCAGCAAGGTATTTATTGGCAATGCTGGAAGCAAGCCAGTTCATACTGGGCAAACACTTGCCTAACTTGTTTGTATAAATAAGCCATTTATAGCCTTAAGTTCATAGTTAACACCCCCTAATTTCCATATTAATGACTGGGCAGAATCTTGGGTGGAGCTTTCCTTTTGGCTTCAAATTTGGGTAGTGGCCTCCTGACTTCATCCCTTGGGATGGTCTAGAAGCGTCTTCATCACTGTTGGACTTCTGTCTTTTCTTTATTCAGTGACATGACCTGTCCAACTTGTAAAACCTTGGCTCTAATGCTACAAAATCTTGGATCTCTACCATTTTGCTCTATTCATATGTCTACCACTACCTGATTTATTGCCTCTGGTTTACAGTACAATGAACTCAGTGATAACCAAGTCCTGGTAAAGAGAACAGAACATGCTTAGTGATAAAGATTGAGCAAACAGGCCTAAATTTGGGAGGGGGTTTGGGAATCGGGCCTTGCTCCTTCTCAGATTTAAAAGAGTAATATTGCAACTTTATACTGATGGTTGTCTTGGCCATTGTTTGAGGTGTGAAATACAAGCAAGATACGTAGCGAAGACTAAACTTGCAGCTGGCCTTCCTCTGGTAGGCATTCTTGTGTGCTCTCAGTAGGGAGCATTCACGTGTTTCAATGCTTGGGTTTGCCCTGCTTGATAGCAAAAGTTAGAAGTTCTTTTTTTCAATGCAGGCTTGAAATAGTTGAATTTTAACCACCTGCTGAGTATGTTGTGTACTGGTGCATGGGCCAGTGATTGCATTGCAGTGTTGGCCCCCAGCTGGATGTGCTTCCATTGGATAATGCCTTTGCCAGTGTCTGAAGAAGGTACAGGATTTAGGTGAGAACAAGCTGGCTCAAAGCCAGATAGGATGAGCTGATGGCAGTCATTTGAGAGAGGCAATGTGGAGGAACCCTCAGAGGTTGTCATTCTTTGATGGAATGTAACCAGTATTAATTCTTGGAGCACAGAAAGTTTACCGACCAGGTGCTTATTAAGCCAAACTAGGTTAGTTTTTGTTTTTTCCTCCACCAAAAAAAGGAAGGTAGGCTTAACGGGGAACTGTTGCTGACGATGATATAACAGCATTATAGCCTTGGAAATTAAGAGTGTGTAATGGCACCTCCAAATATTGTTCAACCAGGTTTCAGAATCACAGGCTAAAAATCAGATAGTGTTCTTTTGGTTATTCAATTTTCTTTTAGTTAATTTTCTTCTATTTCTAAATTTCTTCTAGTTAATTTTCTTTATATCTGGAATATAAACAAATTTTCAGTCATGGAAGTATGGGAATGGGTCTTTAATGAAGTTCACTTTTACTTTGTGATTGTAAGATGTGGGACACTGAACCTCTTTTTAACTTCCAATATTGTGGTGCATGAAGTGTCTGTTGAGGTCTTTTATTTTGCAAGATCTGCTTAATTGGAATATTTTTATTACTAATTATAATTTATCTGTATAACTGTCTTTGAATGTAATTTTACAAGTAAAACTTTAGTTACTCTTAAATGATGGTTAAGAATGGAATAAGCAGATATTGATTGTGTATTTTGCTATCTCTATTGTGTTATTACTACATACACTGCTACATGGAAAAAAAAATTACAGGAGAAAATTTGAGAGGTTGTGCCTCACATTTCTCTTAGAAAGGTGTATTTCTTGCTTGGCTTGTGACAAAACATAAGAAAAATATAAATTGCATAGCTTAAATCTTTTATCAAAGGGTCAGTGATATTTCAGTTTATAAACTGTTATTATTTCAAAACACAATCTTAGAATGTAAGATGCTGCACCAATAAGATGCAAGCAGACAATATTTACTTATGTATTTATCTCTGCCACACTGGCATGAAAGAAGCAGCATTGCTTTTCACTGGTAAAACATATAAACCTTCAGCTGATATGACTTTTTAATGTCTCTTCAGGATTGATGCTTGTAGTCTGGTTTAAAACTGAGTGATAGAGCTTGTTGTGAGAATAGAAGCCTGAAAGCAGGAGTCCGCCAAAAGTTGATTAATGGCCAATAGTCACATTTAGCTCAGTTCTAAGTGTGCTACGTACTAATAAAGCCACTTTGGCAAATCTTCAGTGATTTGAGGTTAAAGTTTTACTCACATAATTTTGTAGGTGATTTGAATAGTGTTGCATCATTTGTGAAAAAAGCAGGTTATAAATCTGTTCCACTGGGGGAAAAAAAATTAAAAAAGCTGTACACATACCTGGATTGTTGAGCAGCATTGCAGTACCTCCACTCTGTTCTTCAGTCGTAATCTCCACTGGCATCACTGTGTGTGTTTGACCTGCACCAAAGTCATGGGAAGCTTTTAGAAGTCTTTAGAGATCACATAACTCTCCTGTGCACTGGGACTTGGAGGAGACTCAGAGAGTCCCTATATATGCACTCCAAGACTCAGGAATGAATTATTTTCCAAGAAACTAAACATGGTTTTTCAGCTGTTCATAGCAAGAGCCTTTCTTTAATATTTTTTAACTTTTCAACAGGATTGTTTTATGCCAATACTAGTAAAACTTACATTTATTTGCTGAAAAGGTCATGAACTTAGTAAGATTTGGGGCCGGAAGAGAGCATAAGAAATCTAATGATAGTAGAGGTTGGACGGAGAGCCCAACAAAAGCCAGATTAGTCTGCATGTGATTACAGGAACCTCATAAAAGGAATGTTTCCAGTATTTTTCCTTTACGTTTTTCTACTGTGGTGTCCCCTTCTCCTACTTTAAGCCCAGTGATCATGATATGTTTACCTCATGAGCATCACATACACCTTTTAAAAAGAAAATAAATGCTGTAGAATGTCTTTAAAAAGTAGTTTGGGCTAGCAAGAAACTTGCAGAAACTGTGAAGTTATATAACCTCTCAAAAGTAGGAAGCATTGAAAATTAATAATCTGAATCCTCAAGACTGGAGAGTTAGAATAAATTTGTGACAAATATTTCATCTTGTGACTGACATTTTGAGAGTTTAATATATTTAGATTATTTACGCAGACCTGCTCCAAAGTTCTGTTTAAAGAGCATGGTTTTCTGGAAGACATTTGTTGCTTAATCACATGAACTATGACTGTGGTATCATAGGAGCAAAATGATCATTCTTCCATAAATATTTAGTCTTCAAATGTGGATTTTAAAAATTGCTCAGCTGGTTCTCTTTATGCTTTTTGTGAAGAAGAGATTCCATTAAATGTCTTTTAAATGTTTGGTTTATTTTTGCAAAGGAAAACATGCAGAAAACTACAACTGTAACAATTCTTTTTTTAGATCTTAAGAATTCAGGAACTCTTCTCACATACTTTGTATTTGACAAAAAATTCAAGTTAAAGCTTAGTCCTAATGTACCGATTTGTAGGTTCTTTTTTCCTTTTAGTTTTTGAAAAGAACCTAAATGTCTCTTAAGATATGAGAGCATTTCTCTAGCACAGTCTCATAATTCTGGTATTAAGTAGAAATAGTTGCATGCTGTGAAGCCATTATCTCTCTTGGTAGTATGTGGCTGATACTGAAGAGGCCAGCTGACTGCTGGCTGGTTTGCTCTTTCTGGCTTCTTGGTTTGATAACCCAAATCAGTAATAATTTTACTTCCTTAAAATGTCAAGGACCTAGATCTGATACAGAACAGGCACCGGGTCTTTAGAGCTGTCACTGAAGTCTCACTGGATTATGTTGCTAATCTATAGATTTGTCTGTGGCACAGCTCTTTGATAGCCGTGTCCTTTGTTAACACCTTTCTTATCAAGCTTCTGTGGGATCTGACAAGGAGAAAGTCCTCGGGTTTTTGCTGCTGTGAGGAGTGTGATCAGTGGCTGCAGTGACAGCATTGGCAGGGTTGGGGCAGTGTTTTAATCTGGTGACAGGAGAGTGAGTTTTGGATAGAGTGAGAAGGTTGTTGTACTTTGCCGAAAATAGAAAGTGATCACATCCTCATAAGCACAACACTAGGCATTGTTGTCTTGACTGGTGTCCTCAGGAGTTGGTTAATTTGTGCAGTTTGTTACTTTTAATTTACTTATGCTTTTGTAGGACTGTAATGGAGAGAACCCTAAGCACACAACATAAAGGAGACAGAGTGAAAGCAGAGTGATCCAAAAATATGGGGTGTTCTTTAGTGATAGTCCTGCTGTCATAAGGAGATATGTTTTATATCATTGAAATATTCATTGTTTTCCAGAAGGTGAGGAAGAAAAAGTATATTTATCTGGTTGGGAATCCATTAGTGTGTATTAGAATTGCAGGCTGTAAGGCAGGCTCCTTCCAATATTTTTTCAATACTGGGAAATGACAATACTAGCAGAGTCATAGAATAGTTTGGGTTGAAAGACACTTAAAGATTATCTAGTTTCAACCCCCTTGCCATGAGCAGGTACACCTTCCACTAGACAAGACTAGACAGAGCTCCATCCAGCCTGGCTTTGAACATCTCCAGGGATGGGGCATCCAGCTTTCCTGGGTAAACTGCTCCAGTGCCTCACCACTCTCACAGCAAAGAACTTCCTTCTAATATCTGATCTAGACCTACTCTCTTTCAGCGTGAATCCATTCCCCCCCGTCCCGTCACTACGTTCTCTTGTAAAAAGTCCCTCTTTGTCTTTCTTGTAGCTTCCCTTCAGGTACTGGAAGGCTGTGATTAGGTCACATAGAAGCCTTCTCATTTCCAGGCTGAAAAAAATCAACTCTCTCAGCCTTTCCTTGCATGAGAGGTGCTCCCTCCCTCTACTTATCTTGGTAGCCCTCCTCTGGATTCACTCCAACAGGTCCATGTCTTGTGCTGAAGATCCCAGAGCTGGACACAGTGCTCCACGTGGGGTCTCACAAGGGCAGAGTAGAGGGGCAGAATCCCCTCCCTCGCTGTGCTGGCCATACTTTTGATGCAGCCCAGGACACGTTTGGCTTTCTGGGCTGCAAGGGCACATTGCTGCTCCTGTCCAGCCTCTCATCCACCAGCACCCCCAAGTCCTCCTTGGCAGGGCTGCTCTCCATGTGTTCATCCCCACCCTGTACTGGTACTGGGAGTTGCCCCAACCCAGATGCAGCACCTTGCTCTTGGTCTTGTTAAACACCATGAGATTGCCATGGGCCCACTTCAGTGCTTGTCCAGGTCCCTCTGGATAGCATCCCATCCTTCAGGTGTGTCAGCAGCACCGCTCAGCTTATTGTCATTGGAAAATTTCCTGAGGGTGCACTCAGTCCCTTCATCTGTGTTGCTAAAGAAGATATTAAATAACCCTGGTGCCAGTACAGACCCCTGAGAGACACCACTTGTCCCTGATGTCCCTGGGGACTCTGAGCTGTTGACTACTACTCTCTGGATGTGACCATCCAACCATTTTCTTATTCATGTAACAGTCCATAAATCAAATCCTTTTCTCTCCAATTTAGAGAGGAGGATGTTGTGGGGAACTGTGTCAAAGGCTTTACAGAAGTCCAGATAAATTGCATGTGTTGCCTTTCCCTTGTCCAGTGATGTAGTTTCTCCATCATGGAAGGCCAAAAGGTTGGTCAGGCAGGACTTGCTGGTTGTGCCGAATGACTTCCAGGTCCTCCATGAAGACCTCTAGGAGAAGCCAAGCTCCTAGGAGGATCTGTGCCATGATCCTCATAGGCACAGAGATGAGGCCAGTAGTTCCCAGGGTCCTCTTTTCTACCCATTTTAAAGATAGGTACAATGTTTCCCCTTTTCCAGTCACTTTGGACTTCCATCACTTTTCCAATGTCATGGCGAGTGGCTTGGCAACTACATCAGCCAATTCCCTCAGGACCTTGTGATTCATCTCCTCAGGTCCCACAGACTTACAGACATTCAGGTTGTAACTACTTATATGATTTTATTTATTAGATTTATAATGAAAGGTATGAAACCTGATTACATCAATGCAACAGGGTACTTTTCCTGACCACAGCTTTTATTGGAAAAGAATGGGGATAGTGAACACAACTTATTTCCTGTAAATTTAAATTTGATGACTGGAAGTATAAACCCTTACCCTGCTCTGTCTTAAGTAACAATGATGACAGATTCTCAATTATAATGGTATTACTGGAAGGCACTGTTACAACCTGCAAAGGGATTTCAAACTTGTCATCTATTATTTTGCTGAATTATTGATAGATCCTTGGCTGCATTTTATTGCTCTGAACATTAATTCATTGTGATGATGGAAAACTCAACAATTATTAACTCTATGTATGTGTAAATCTATACATGTTTTTCATTCAACCAGTGTTTCATGAGATTGCAACTAGTGAATATAGTATCGAAAAGTTTTATTTTGTAATATGGAAAATACATAAGGCTAAGGCATTTGTTTTATCTGCTGCCAACAAATGTTCAAATGTCAAAAAAGTTAGTTGTCTTTGAAGTGGCAAAGACCAGTGATCTCCCAAGTGTATTTCATTTTCATTCATTTCTTTATTCTTCTTATGTTGTCATTGTGCATTGCATTTCCAAACTCCATTGAAACTTCTGAAAAACTCTTGTTTTGTGAAGTTGTCAGCTCACATGGGAGCAGGAGTTGGAAGAGGGTTGTTGGGTCACCCAGTCAGCCTTGCTGCCGGTGAGAAGAGGGATGTTTCGGTTTGCTCTGATATGTTCTCAAGCAACTACTGGCACAGGCAGAGTGAAGTCCAGCAGTCACCTGTGTTTTATACTAAGTACTAATGGACTTGGTCCATGTAACCATGATGTTTCAAACATCACATCCTGAAAAAAGTTTTGGTTTTAATGGTGAATGTGAGATCTTTTTGAAAGAAACTGAAGGCTGATAGTAAGCCAGTATCTGTGTGTGAAGATGCAGATAATGTGTATATAGTGTGTATGCATATGTTCCTGTTTCTAAGGCAGGAAAGCTTCTTGTGCATATGTGATACCTGAAGAAGCAAGAACAGCATCTTACAGCTTCTTTATGCCTAAGGTGGTAGCCAACCTGACTGCAAAAAAAGTAACAAAGCAATCTGAGGTGCTCAGAAAGAAAATCAAGCCTAAATAAATACATTATATGGTACGTAATTATCTCACATCAGTAATGGATTTCATCTGTAAAAAGTGAAGCCTGTAAAGGCTCTGCCCTACAGATAAAAGGTAATACAATCTGAACTGCTAGTTTGATGCTAGTGAAATCTTGCCATGGCTTTTGGGATGTATGTAATTGTTTAACTATGTGATAAAAACCAGGTGGATACTAGGCTGATTTAATAGACTGATTTAATGGGGGATGGTGAGGAGGTAGGGGAGTTACGAAGTTTGACTGAGTACATATATACCCTTATGTGTGCAAGTACATATATACAAATGCTTGTTTCTCTCTATCCTGAACTTTTTATTGGAAATTTCATTTTAAGAGAATGTGCAGGTCAGTATCTAATACCCCAGTTTTGTCATTGCGCGTAGCTGATGTCATTAGTTGTCAGTGAAAAGGTGGTGCTCTCAATACGCTGAATATTGCAGGTGCTGTGGTTAGGAGCACACAGGTTCAGTACATCCCAGTCTCAGACTACTCCTAGGTTGGCTTAAATGCATATGTGACATCACTGGATAATTAACAAAATCAAAGGTACCCAATAGTTTGGTCCTATCCCTTTGAGAGAGTGGGAATCATCCATGTCTTTTAAAATAAATAGGAATTTCTGACAAGGATCAGAGGCAAAAAAATCACTCCATGTTCCACTCAGCTTGGGCAGTAAATTTTAAAATGGCCTGGTTTACAGCCTGTGGAGTTCAGGAATGATTTATTTGCTGCAGTGTGCTTACAATTGTTGTTAAACTCTGAATATGATGTCTTTTAGGTAGCAGCAAGCTGTTCAACCCCGTTGGGAAAAGTGGGTTAGTTCTTTGTGGTAAGGGAACTGGACTCAATGACTTAAAAAGTAGATATGCTCAATGATTTCCTTCTTTTTTGTTCTTTTTTTTTTTCCCCTCCACCATTATGTTTTTCTTTTTCTTAGTCCTGGAAACAGTTACGAACAGAAACTCAAGAACGGTACTTGGAAACTGTTGCTGCATTGCTCTGCTACTTTGAGAGCACAATATGTTCTTGATTTAGGTGGAGAAGTTAGCACCCCTCAGTCTTTAGCAGTAACCCCATACACATACAAGGATTAGGATATATTGAGATTTCTTTCTTTCAATATGAACTTGTGCACCAGGGATGTTTCATGTTTGCTTTTCAAAACCAAAACCTTTCAGCACGTCGTTTTGTAAGTAAAATTAGAATTGCTAGTGTCAAATCCAGAGTATTTATCTGAGAAATCCTGATTGAATAGGACAAACAAATGTCTGGGGAAGGAATTTTATCTGATACAGTAGCTCTCTAGTCTAGATCTTTGTGGGTATATTCTGGTCAGAAGTGCAATTAAGACAGTTGTTAGCATTCTCTCTCTTTGTACAGGTTCTTAGCATTAACAACCAAGATCCTTCTCAAATGGCCAGAGAAATCCATCTGCCTTAAGAGGAAACTCCCTGTTAGTTCCAAATTATGAAGAAAGCTGATATCTTTGCAGCCATAAAGTCAGCTTCATGTGTAATGCACCCCACAATTCCCCAGCTGTCAGCTGGCGTGATAGCCATCAACGTAATCACTAGGCATGCTCTGTGCCTCTGACCCTCTGCTGCCCTTTATGTGGCAAACTGGCTGCTCCTGAGTTAATGATCACACACAATGAGACTTTCCTTTCCTTACCCTGAGCACTACTTCAGGGTTGTCATTCTCTCTCAAATAAGGATGTTCTTTACTCCTAATACAGCCCCTGCTTGCCTCAAAAGTAAGAGCGCTCATCACTGCTGTTTTGAAAACTGCAAGTCAAGCTTTGGGTTTGACCAGTTTCTTCAGAAGTGAC
>JAOXXN010000395.1:131665629-131675908 GCA_026770055.1 Myrmophylax atrothorax
AAGACTGCAAGTCAAGTGTTGTTGGACCAGTTGCCTCAGAAGTGACATCAGGCATTTGCATCTTCACAATGACTGGGTGACCCTAAAATATTTTTAGTTATGTTCAAAGTTTTCTCTCATTCTGTTAGCCCTTTTCATTTCTTCTAACTTTCCAGAATGGTTTTGCATTACAATCATTGGATAATGTGGCCAGTTGTAGTTATTTTTGTAGTACAGTGAGAAATTAGGTAGTTGTTTGCTCATTTTCATTTTAATTTATTATAAAAGTCACAGACATTCTGGTAAGTCATTATTAAAAAGTAAGGACATATTATCCATCATCAAATATGAATTTGATTTCTACAGGGATTGAATTACAACTAATAAATTGTGGTACTGCGTGTCATTTTGCAGACCACATTAGAATTTTTCAAATCTTGGTTGCAAACTTTGTCTTCAGAATTCTTGTGTAGAGAACTAAATTATTCTATTTTTCAGAGTGGCTGGGAGCTCAGTGGGCACATCTTGTTAATACCAAAATACTTTGTGCAGTAGTTCCAGATTTGGACCATCTACTGTTACGATTTTGTAGACTGTGTCTGCCTATTTCCCAGTATAGTGGGACTTCAGTGGTGTTTGAGTCCTGAGATGAAATGAACATTTACAAATAACTGTGATTTTGTTTCACAGAATCATTCTTCAGCTCTGAGTTTTACCTACTTCACAGTTCAAAGTAGTCTTATTTTCAGTTACTTTCATGTTTCCCTTTGCTCTGTTGATTTTGTGAGAATAAACTGAAGAAAAATCTGGGAACAGTTGAAGGAATAGTTGGGAGATGTTTATGAATAGTGGCTGGATGAGCTGCAGGAGAGGATGGAGGAGATTGCATAGATGAGAAAGTTGGTCTTGGGAGATGCAGAGTGAGGGAGAAATAGGTTTGCCTTCATCGAATTTAATGGGAATGGCTGTTTTCATCCGAAAATGTATATACACAGCTGGAGGCAAGGAGACTTCTCCTCAGTTCTGCAGAATTACATGCAAGTGCCATACCCTTTGCACCTTAAATGATGGTGTTTGGGATATGTTGGTTTTTATGGTAATCACATGGTTTTTACTGAGTAGGCTTGAAATGTTTTACCACCTTGGATGGTGGTATTTAGAGCCAACTAAATATCACTGTGATCATTTTATGACCTGGTTATATAATTTCCATCTCCAAGTAGCACAGCTATAACAGTGGTTTGGAGTTCTGTTGATATAATTCACTTCATTTGTGGGGGGTTTTTTATGCATCACTTATTAAGTAATTGACATTGAATCTTCAACACAAACAAAACTTTGTATTTATTTCTTTTGGTTGCTTTGGGACATTACAGTGCCTGGCAACTTGTGTTAAACAAGTATGTTTTCAAATTTCTCTGTGGAACAAAGCCTGCTGCATCTCAGAGTCCCTGTTCTCACACAGTTGCCCCCCCAGCCCTTTCCCCAGGAAAGGTGGAAAGCTGTTGTGTTGGGAAGGTCAGAAGGCTGTTTGGGGAACAGTAATGGTGAGTTCTAGTGAGAGGATCAGGGCAATGGTCACTGTATGTTTGGTGTACATTCTGGGGGTTGAATTTTTTTGTGGGATTTTCTGTGCAACACTGTAAACATTTATGTTTCTATAGCTCATTCCTGCCCTCTCTTCTAATAAATTGTGGAGCTGGTTGCTGTGTTCCTACAGCTTTTCACTGAACAATAAAGGACTACTTCCCTGTAGGTTACCAAAATATTCAGGAAGCCATTGAATAATTGGTGGTGACTTAATCTAGGTTTGTGGAAAGGCTGGGGAAGAACTGGCTTCTTTCAGAGACACACCTGGTGGTGGTTTTTTGTAGCTAGTTTGGGAAAGTCTACCTGAGGGTACAGGATGAGGGTTGAAAGAACCTTCATCTGTGAGTCTGACAAGGCTGTTGGTTCAAGCCAACTTCAATTCAAGGGAGAAGCTGCTGCTCCAAAGTCCAGGCACAGGTTACTCCACTAGGATTCCAGCTACTCCATGGAGGGGAAAGGCAGCTGACCTGATAGAATAATTTACATTGAGATAAAGTTCTCCTAATCCAGAAGTGTTACTCTGGTGACAATCTGTAATAGCCATTTTAGCATCTTGTTTCTACAGACACTATGGACAAATGATTTCTCCCCCTCTGCTGCCGATCTTGGACAGCACTGGATTGCAGGTATTGCTTTGGATTGAGTAACTACAGTGCAAAAATAATGGTAGATTATTGGTATGGGCAATTAAATATACCAGCAAATAGACAGGCTCTGGATGAGACTTTTAGTATTGTATTGAGATGCTTGAGTTTAAGGGTTTGTCTGTGAACAAATTAATTAATATGTTTTATTTTCTTTAACATTACTGCCCCCATATGGATATAGTCAGAATGTACAGTGGAGCTAGGGAAGGCATGTTGTATATAAAGCAGTTCTAAATTCTTTTTTTTGTCAACTCTGAGCTCTTAGAGTTCAATTTGCTTTTACTTGCTTGGTACTTAAACAAAACAATATATGGCAAGGTGAAAGCTGATACTCTTAAATAGATAACTTGAAAAGATATGCAATTCTAAACTAATAACTTGTAATTTTTAAAATGCACCTGTAGTCCACAGGTTTTCTAGAAATTTATCTTGCTGCTAAATAGAGATTCAAGCACTTTTGCTTTATTTATAAATTATTTTTATCTAAGTCTATCTGCAAACTTTTAAAATCTATTTCAATATTTTAAAAATAAAATCCGACATGTTATCTCTAACTTTGGAATAAAGTGATGTAGGTGATACTTTCAACTAAATGGAACATGATTTTTGTTAAAGCTCAGCATGGTTATCTGGAAGAAATGCATCTTCTCATTTAGTTTGTATAACTGTCATTAAAGCTATATATTCATTGCCAGAGTTCACTGGTGTTTCTCTGCGTAAGTGCTAAAAAAAAGGTAACTCATCTTTTTTCCATGCTTTTGTGTGGTTTGCTATGTAGTACTAAGTTTTCAACCCTGAATGGGTTGAATTGAAGATTTATTTTTAACAAGCCCCATGCAGTAAAATCCAAAAATGAGGAATTAATAAAGATTTGCTGTTGCCACAGCAGCATTTTTTAAAATGGCCATTTCCAGGCAACTAGGGGAACAGTTAAAACTTTTTTCTAATCAGTTAAAGTGTTACAGGCCAAGTTGAGTGTTCTTTATTTATTCCAAGTAGCTCATTCAGTAAATTCTTTGACTGTCCCAAAGGGCTCTGTGTGGAAAGGATGTTTATGAGTACAAAGTCGGTGTTATAGTTACACTATATGCTTGCTTAACGCCAGTTTGTTTTAAACACGCTGATATATGTTACCATTTGCAATATTAAATTTATTCTGCCGAAAGTGACAACACTTTGTAATCTATTAAATGTAGTCAATAATGGTTTGATTTTTGGTTTTTTTTTTTGAAAGCCTGCTTTTGGTTTCTTCTGCATTTTGAGACCTTTAAAACGGTACCAAACAACAGTTTTTGCTGCACGCAGCAGTATTTCCCCCCCTTTCTGACATCTAGGAGATTTTTCATTCTCTTCAGCTGTATGTGTGTAATTTGATAAAGCTCATTGTTCAGGTGAAAAGACATTATCTTGCCTCTGAAGTGTAAATTTATTTTGGGTGGTTTGTCCATTTTCTGTAGGGAAGGAATGGGGGATATGTAGGCATTTACAACAACTTTTATATGTACAGTAAACCTTCGTAAATACTAATGAATTATATTTTCAGTAACTAATTTTTCAGATTTATCTTAAAATTGATGCTTTCATTTTCAATACTGGAATTAAACTAACCCAGAATAATGTAAAGAGCAAATGGAAAAGGGAATTACAAATGCCCCTTTATTGGAAGAATAGCAAGCTCTGCATGATTATCTACTAGCAACAGGAGTGTTTGTCCTCTGCCATAATTTTTAGCAATTTGCCTTCCAAACAGGCAATGCTGCAAAGTGTCACAGATCATCACGTCACGTGCCTGACAGCACGCACTGCTTTTCACTGTGATGGACACAAGAAGAGTGGAAACATTTTAGAGCTATGAGAAACGAAACAGTAGCTCAGCAACGTATTATTCATGTCCCTAATAACCTATTGATAATTAGGATATAATATGGTTTAGCAGGAGTGTTAGTATTTTAGGAAAAAATAGGTTAAAGGAGTGTTTAGTTCTGACCCCACTTTGTAGACAGATAAGAATTAAAGTCATGCTCAGTGGTGATGCATCTGCTGCTCTTCTGTGCCGTTTTAGGGCAGATGCAAAAGCCAATTGCACAGGAGATAGCAGTAAAATGACTACAGAGAAAAATGAGCTGACACAGAATTGAGTGGGGGAACAGCTGTTGAAGTGGAGCTGAGTGACACACTCCTTGTCTTGTGCCTTACTTTCCTTAATAGAAAAAGCAAAGATTCACATGGTCGAAGTTAACTGATTGTTCAGTAGCACCATTCCAGGGAATCTCTGAAGTGAGAATCCAACATATGTATGTTTCTTGGCCTATTACCTTAACTTTGGTTGACGTACAACCCCACAACACAGCCACACAGAATACTGAAGTTTTGCTCACTGTTGCTGTTTCTGAATTACTTTCAATTTATATTCTAGTTAAATTTGTTCAGCTGAAAGGCTATTTTCATATTTAGCTTACACCATCAAAATGTAAGCAAGACAACAAGTCTCCTTTCTTGATGATTTTTGTTTAAATTTCCAATAGAAATAATGCAGACCTTGTAGGAACTTTATAGATGTTTATTATTTCCTGTATGAGACCTACATATAATGATTGCCATAAAACTTCAGTTACCAAAATTGAGATTCAAATCAGATTACTTTAAGTTATTTGTCACACTGTGAAATTAAATGGTACCTTCAAAAATAAACTATATTACAGGTTTAGAAAACTCAGCATTGTTAAGAAACAAAACCAAAAGAGTAGGTGTAGGACAACACATCTGTGAGAGTCTAGGGTATGCTGATGGGCCAAAAGAGAAACTATTACATGTACTTGAGGGCCTGGCTCTTTTTTGAAGAAAAAAAAATGCCAGTGAGAATAAAGGTATTTGGTGTGTTGGGAATAGTATGGAATTGCCAAAGAAGATGAGACAGAAGGAAGCTGTTAGATAACAGAATGGATGGAAGGAAGATTAAGAGCTCAGTGAGAGTAACTTTGGGTTTGGAGATAGTAGGACACAAAACATGAGAGCCTAAATTAGTTTTGCCTTAAGAATATAGTTAAAATTTAAGCTTTGATTTGTGGAATCCAACCTCTAGATGTTGCCATACAGTTAAATACTTAGGGTGGGTTTTAAATACTTGAATTCCACTGAGACCTGCAATATTGCCAGATTCCCATGCTACCATTTTCCATTGTTGCTCCTGAACTTCTTGAAGGACCAAAAGAAATTCTGCTATATTGCAGCCAGTTTGCTGTGCTTAGTTTGTTTCAGTTGTATTACTCTACCATGTGGTTGTGAGAACCTGCCCTGTTCTGGTGGAGAATCTTACATAACTTCAAAAGAGAAAAAACCCCAAACAAAACAAGCAAACAAGAAAACACAGGTCTCTTCTGTTGTCTCATCCGGTAAAACTGCTCCATTTATCCTGTCTTCTTCAGCATCAGCAAGGGACTGACAACTTGCAACAAGTGTCAGACATGACGGGCATTGGAGCCTTTTTGTCCCCAAATGGAGATAAAATTTTTATTCACTCCAACAAAGTAACTGTTGTAGTAGTGTCACAGCACAGTACAAATACATGCAGATTGGATGTGCTCTTTGTAATTCCCCATCAGAAGTGACAGACTCCTCCTCCTTTATTTGGAGCTTCTGTAGGGGCACTATGGGGTACATTTTTCTGCCCAGGTAACACAACAAAATTTGACCTGAATCACCAGAGGGCAC
Organism: Myrmophylax atrothorax; assembly: GCA_026770055.1. Classification (NCBI taxonomy): domain Eukaryota; kingdom Metazoa; phylum Chordata; class Aves; order Passeriformes; family Thamnophilidae; genus Myrmophylax; species Myrmophylax atrothorax. The sequence goes on from JAOXXN010000395.1 coordinate 131,671,557, forward strand.
TGCTGGGTCTCTTTAGGGGGGTACAGTCTCAGTCTGTGCATGGGCAGAGTTGATGATTCCTCAGGACGCTATATTTTCTCATAACTTATTCTCTGATAAGACGTTTTTTCTGTCTTGACCAAATGAAAGATCTAGAAAGAAGATGATAGAAGATGGATCTACTGAGTTTTGGTGTGAGTTGGTTTCTGCCTTCCATCCTTTCCCTTTTACCATGGTAGCCTATACCATACATTCCTAATTCAGGCACCTAGGGTGTAATTTGTGTGCTGTCACTTGGAATCCACAGTATCCTTGTAATCAATAAATCATGCACTGCTGTGTGTCAGCTTGATGCTTCCATTGGACAATATGAAAATTGTGTTGCCTGTGGAAAAATAATGTATCAGTAAAGGGAGACTATAGCTTTGGTCAGTATATCCACTTACCATTTTACACTATATGCTCGCTTTGTAATGACAGAATAATGAGGGAAAGGTTCTTCACAAAAGTCTTTTTGTTTGAGTCTTTAGCTTAGGGAACATGTACAAATAGTTTGCAGAAATGGAAAATGCTTAAAAGACATGCAGCATTGTAGGCTGCTTCTGAATGTGGAAGTAGTGGCAGGAAAGTAAATTTTGCTGTAATGAAGATGTACATTACATTAGACTTTTGTTATTTGACCCTGCTGTGCTGAAGCTTGAGTACCATGAAGTTTGTGGCTAGAATAAATGATTTTTTTTTCTAATTCACAGTAAGATCTCTAACATGATAGCATTCTTGCATATCCTGTGGAAGTTATTTTGTATCTCCTTTCAAACTGTTACCTGGAAGCGGTGCTGGTTTTGGTGTTATGTGCAAGAGGCACTTCAAGCAGTGCATGGGTTCTGTGTGTTAGCAGAAGGTGGGTGCTAGTACTTGAGAGGGAAGGGCTGTGCAGAATTAGTCTGTGTCAGCCAGCATTCCCCAGTGGAGCTGGGGGCTTGGGAGGTAAGGGCAGAGCTGCTGGGAAGTGCTGGAGGCTGTGTGTGTTTGTTCTTCAAGTGGCCTCCGTGGGGGGTTCCCATCCCTTTTCTGAATGGGACAGTCTCTTGAGGCAGGAGTCTTTGCTATGGCTGGTGGAGTCAGTCTGCATTTCCTGTGAGAACAGAGAACATATATATACATATAGATAAATAAATACATCATTTTGGAGGAGTGTTTTATATAGAAAGTTCTCTCTTCAGTTTTAAGAACAAAGACTCCAAAACAAGTTAGATTTCAACATCTCTAGGTATTACAGCAGTACTTGTATCTCTTACCTTACAAATCTATCTGTAGAATACATTAAAGGAGTTAAAGCCCAGTGGTTTGTGACATGGGGAAGAACCTGTTCATGGTTGTACTTTTGTAGGATAATTCAAAACTGAATTAATTTGTGAATTTTAATCAGTAAATAGTTGTTAATTTGTAAATATTGTGTTGTTATCCCCATAGTGTTATTATTATAATCACAATGTTTCATAGTATAACGTGCTGCACATGAAATAGCTGTCAAAACCTCAGCTGTAAAGTACTGTCTTTTTTTCAGTGCCTGTAACTGCTTCACTGACCACTGCAGCTGGAGAGCATAATAAGATATGGGAACAACTACAAAAAATCAGATTAGATCCACAGATGATCTGTTAATTAATTTGCTTTTTATTCTGCTTAAGTGAAAAAGTCATATCTGATGAAGAAGTCTACAGTAGGTTCTTTGATGTTAAAAGTGCTCATCTTTCATGTTTGAGAACCCTTTTTTACCTTTATTTTTAAGCACAATTAGTATTCATTTAATTTTGTTCTGACAAAAAATAGATGTTTAAGACAGACTGTTTTTAACTGGTAGATGACCTTTCTACCATATTTGAGGCAGGAAACTTAGAACTTTCATACAGTATCATGTTTTATATTTAAAAATATTTGACTGGACTGTAGCCTATGAATACACACCTAGGACAGAACGGGAAAATAACCTTCAGCAAGGTTAATCTTGCCATCACCTTTAAATTTTCATCTTCAGTATCTTTTGAAATTGGAGACATTTGCTTATTTCATTTCTCACAACTGAATTTCAGTCACATTTAAATACTGGGTTTGTGTGTTCTTTCACTCTTTCTGTGCTACTGTGATTGAATTAGAAGTGTCCGTTGGCATACAGTCATCTGTGTTGGAATATGTGAGGGTACTGGGAACAGGTGCATTTGATGGAGTATCTGAGGGTGCTGTCAGGTCTGCTGGGGTCTGACAGAGGCAGACACTGATGGGAACCTGCTCTCAGAACCACCAAGCTGTACAGGCAGCACGATAAGGGGCTTGCTCGGTGTACCTTGCTGTCTTCACTGCAATCCAGGCAGGAGCTTTCCGGCTGAGGGTAAAAGAATTTAGAGCCAATTCCATTAAATAATGTACTTCCAATGTGTCCATAACTGTAGCAGACTGCTTTTGGGAGCCTCCTGATTTTGGGGGCTTTGGTGTAGTTTTTTTATTCTTTTTTCTCTTTCTTTTTTTTTCTTTTTTCTTTTCTTTTTTTTTTTTTTTAAGGCATACTGGAAACACAGCTGAATTGATAGGGGTAAAAGTTATTTTCCATAAATTAAGGAGGCACTCAAGTTAGTTACTGTGTAAAAACAACCTGGATATTCCTAGCTATAAAGGACATGAAATTATTTTCAGAAAAATTCTCTGTGTCATATAAAAGAATCTTTGTATTTTCTTTTACATATGTCTGTAAAATAAGAACCTGAAGTTAAAAACTTCAAAGGTCATCATATTCACTGTTCATCTGTTTTTGTCTTGGACTGGAAAGAGCTAAGTAAACAGAGTTATTTTGAGCTATCTTGTCATGTCCTTCAGTTGGACACTGTTTAGCATCGAGCTTGTCGCTCTGGAGATAGCCGAGTGCAGATTAATGTTTACAGAAAATTTATACCTTTGGACTTGGTAGAAGCTTACATGAAAGGGGAAAGTAGATATGCAGCAGTAGTAAAAAGGCAGATAGTTTATTCCAAATAAAATTAATTACCTGGTAAGGAGTAGGAAGTAACTGCAACACAGCAGGTAGGGTACTGCTCCTTTTGTTAGCAGTTATCAATTAGTGTTTTCTTAAACCTGTGACTCAATGAAACTTTAAAATTATTTAGTGCATGAACTAAGATGGAGTTTTGTTAGAATGACAACTGCATACTTGAAATGCATATACATCAGTCACTTTTTAAACAGCTTCTAATGTTCTCACCGTTCTCCCCCGCTCAAAATCCCAACCCAAGTGCCAAGTATCCACTTAGAATCACAAAATATAAAACTGTAAACGGGCACAGGGCTTTATAAACATCTGTATTTTATTCCAGAATTCCGGTTTCTACACGCAGTGTTATAATTGTAATAAAGGACTGTGAGGTTAATGAGGTGGGGAAGAAGCTGCCAGCCAGAATGATTTCCTTTAATAACCAGAGAAAATGAGGTAAAATCCTCTGGCTTTTTTTCCTCTTCAGGTATAGAAATTCCATGGCACGCTCACTGTTGCGTTCACCTCTTGGTTTGGCACTGGCACCTGTCCAGCCCAGCACAGGAGTGCAGCTCTGCCATCTCTGGAGTAGCAAACCATTTGTTCAGCTGCTGCTGTGGTTACATGCAGGGACCACGTAGGGCCCTAACGTGTGGTGTCAGGCAGAAAATTTAAAATTGCATGGCTCTAAGTAAGTGCTCCTTTTAATGTTTCATTGCTTAGAACTCTCTTCAGTTATTTTCCTATTTTTTTTTACCTGATTGGATATCTTTTTGTTATATCTTATGGCCTGGCTCGTGCACTAACAGATGCAGAAAAACTTGATCTAAATATTTTGTAGCAGGTACAGGTTTCGCTGATCTATAAAATATGACGCAGGAGCACATACTGCTCTTCTGGAGCACATTCCTCAAAGGTCTGCTCAGAAAATTAGTATTCTGAGGACAACATGATATATCGTTAGCCATCTGCAGTAATATTTGCTTTGTAAGTAAACTCGGTGTTCTTACAGAGCTTGTGCAGATGTTTTGTACAGTTTACTTAACACTTTTTTGCTAAAAATCTTAAATGAGATTTGCAAAATCATAAAGCTGCAGCGTTCAGCTTCTTGCCAAAATAATAGTAAAGGTTACATGTTTCTGTTTATTTGGAACATCTCTCTCAGAAGACACTGCAAAAATGTGAAAGCTGCTTTCACTTAAAAATCAGTTTTTCAAGGCAACATATTTAAAAACTCCCACTGTGACCTAAATGTATGGCAGCAGCTTTCTGAACTCCTGCTAGTTAAGAGATGCAGTTTTTACGTTTTCCTTACCTGGGATTTTGCAGGGCCTGTACTGGAGAAGTTTAT
>JAOXXN010000395.1:131681985-131696484 GCA_026770055.1 Myrmophylax atrothorax
GTCCACATCCAGGTGGTTTGGACCTGGAGTTGTTCAAAACCCATTTGATTTGGAGTTGACTATAGTAAATAGGCAATCATTTAAAAATGAAGAAAAGAAAATTACTTAACCAGTAAGCGAAATTCAAGATACACATGTGTATACATTTTTATTTCTGTGCTCTCTGCTCTGGGATTTGGAGAATGTATAATGCATTTGGCATGGAGCACAGAGTGAGTCAGGGAGCATAAATGCTGAATGAATGGTATTGTGAAACAGAAGATTTCAGGTTTGCATGTTAAAACTGACCCTTTTGACTGACTGGAGCTGGATGCAATGTTCTCATTATCTGTGTACACAATGGATTTATGCAGTGGTGTAGATGAGATTTTCAGTTTTATTGCCTGTCCATTCCTTCCTACTGAGCTTTGATCTGGTGCTTTTCTGGAATAAACAGAAATGTTTTTTTAGTCAAAGCAGTCTGCTCAGATATCATTATACATGTAAAGCCAAGATATGAGGCAGCAACAATTTGGAATTTGTGTTTATGTGTATTGAATCAGGTGGGGATACCTTGGAGTTCTTTGGTCAGCCCAGTCCTTTGTTTCTCTGGATAGCTCAGCAGAGCCGCTCACCACACGTATCTCCTGGGATGTCTTGGGCAGTGCAGGTCCCAACAGGGCTCTGCCTTCTTCCACAGTGAAAATTATAGTGGTGGGTAATCTTCTATCACTTTTTCTTTTCTCCAAAATAATTTAGCCCATCTCAAACTATCTGTTTCATTTCCCCTCTTATCCCTTATGGCTAGCGTAGTTTCTTTAAAAGCCTTTGATCAATCACCTTGTGGAATTTGTGTGGAGAACCACAGTAGACTATGCAATTAAATCTTTTTTGGTCCTTGTGTGTGTTGATTACTCAGGAGAACACCAGGTTTGAGCCACAGTATTTATTTTATCACTGAACTTGTTCACAATTTTGTTGCAAAATAGAACTAGTAATACTAGACTCCTGATTTCAAATGGAAGAGGGAATTTGCTGCACTATTCCTCTCATTACTCATCTTAGTCCATTAAATAAAGGAATTAGAAATATTTGTGTTAAATAAAAAATACCCATAAAACATTTTATTTCTAGTGTGCTTGAGAAGATGTCTGTTTTCAGTTGCTCATTGGAAATCCATTCAATAAAGCAACTACATTTTACAAATGAGACTAGAAGTCTTTGTAACCTGAAAAGATAACCAGCCCAGCCTTTAAAATGGGACTGAGGACACCTCAGCTAGGTAGAGCAAACCAAAAGTTGGGAAAATTGCCTCACAGTTAATTCAGAGCCCAAAACAATGTCTTTAGTGAAATGTTCAGTCTCGATCCTTAAGAATAACTGTGAGTTGTACAGGTTTTATGTGGAAAATGGAAAGAAACAGCCTTGACGTTGCAACATGTGTCTGAGTGTTTCTGTCAGAGCGCTAAACAAACTAAAATTCTCAAGGCTTTGTGAGCATTCTGAAAACCTGGTCAGCTGTGATCAAGTTCATGTAGTTTCTGGGGGTAGTGAGAGGTCTAAGTAGTCTTTGTCGCACATGTAATGATGGTGGCATCAGAGGCAGGACTGTTGGTAGCTTGTTAACTCTGGTGTGTGTGAGAGTGTGTCAGTGCTAGCAGAGCACATCTTAACCATGAAGTTTCATGCTAAACACAGGCTAAGGACTGAGAGTCAGATTGATGATCAGATTTATAACACTGATTCTTAGAGAGCTTTCTAGTGGGACTTTGCAGGGGAGAAAAATACAAAGGGACCAGACTTTGGCAGATAACTTTGTGAACTGATGTGGCTAGATGTAAGTGTTTCTGGGTTTCTGAATACCCACTTTCATAGCAGTGTCTCCAGTAACAGCCCCTGCTTGGAGTCAGTTTGGGCCACCCTGCAGTGTCTGAGTGGAAACATAGCTCTCTGGGCAACTCAAATATTGTATTTCTCCTTATTTTTTTTGAATAAACCAAACCAAGTGTTCTGAATATGTCTTGTTTTCTAAAGCATTCAGAACTGTTGTCTTTACTCACCGACAATGTGTTTTGGAAGTCCTTATAGTATATCCTTGCTTTGTATCTGTATAGACTTTTCTTCAGTTGAATTTAAAATTCCTCATTCTTCTTATAATTACAGAATAGCAGTTGTGATGGTTAAATGTATCAACAGGACCTAAAAGTGAACATAAGGAAATGATACTTGAGTGAGACATTGTTGCAATAAACACCTAGAATTAAAGAAGTGCTGTGCAGCTCAGCATAGGAATATTGTCATTACATTTTCATAGAGATAATTCTGTAATCATCCAAATAAAGCTGACATTTCTGTATGCTACAGCTGCCTGTATATTTTCTTTTTTTGTGTGATCACAGAATCACAGAATTGTTAGGGTTGGAAGGGACCTCTGGTGATGATCTAGTCCAACCTCCCTGCCAAGGTATTGCTATTGCCTATTAAACTGTTTCCCTGAACCCACATCACCATATTCTCTGAAGGAATTTAAAGTTTTGCTCAAATGATTTTGGAAAATAAAGCAGTCTTTCAAGATAACTTTTCTTTTTCCAAAAACCATGCAGCACACAAGTTAAATATGTATATTCTAGCATTTTTGCAAAAACTTGCATCTCAGCATGTCACAATGTTATTCATCAGTAGGAAAGACAAAATGCTAAATGGACTCAATTCTGTTCTTAACAACAAAGAGCAGAGATGATATGAAATAACTGCAGGTTGTTGGCCACACGATGGTTTGACATGCTGGTCAGGTTGGTCAGGGCATGGTGCTGTTAGTGCTGGGATTGCAGGGTCAGTCCCCACATGAGCCATTCCCTCAGGCTGGACTCAGTGGCCCCTGTGGGTCCCTTCCAGCTCAGAGTGTTCTGTAACTCCTGTCTGCTGAGAGTGATTGGCAAAAATGTGGCTTCTTGTACTTCAGAAGAAAGATGCTGAAAGCACAACCCTTTGTGTTAACCAGTCTATTCAGCAGTTTAGTTTTGCCTCGTTATGTTACATCTTTGACTATAATTCTATGTTGTATTTTCATAATTTTGAGTATTTGGGTGTGTATACTGGTAGAGACAAGATATTTTTTCTTTAACCCTAACAGTGGCTTGCTAGAACATTCAATTGAGATTAGGCCATGTGATTTAGAGTTATGGTTAACACAAGCCTCACTTGTACATGTTTGGGGGTTTTTTCTACTAGTTACAGCAGGCACTTAGCTGTGGCACATAACTTTAACATGTGAATTCTATCCGTGGGTCCTGCTGTCCTGCTGTGTAATTTAATAACTGCAGTTCTCTGCCTCACTTTCTCTATTTTTGAAATAAAAATAAAAATAATGGTGTTGACCTCTTTTTTTTCATGGTTTTTTGCTATAAACCTCAGTAGAAGAGTTACAAGGTGATGATAGCAGAAGTATGTTCTTACTGCATGTTTCCTAAGATTAAAAGGGTTTGTTTTATTGAAAAAAGTGGTGTTATAATATTGTGGGGTATGTATTCTGGAGCAAAGAATAACTCCTATGAAGGAACTGTGTTTGATTTTACAGATCAAAGCACCTTAATTTATGGGAAAATGTTACCCCACTACTTTTGTTTGAATGAAATATTCTAATATTGGTCTAAGTAACTAAATTAACTGATCTCAGAGTTACTCTAAGCACTATGGGGAATGTAAAACTATGAAAGTACAGTGGACTTGGAGGTTTTTGTCTGAGGTAAAATTGAGATAATGTTTACATCTGTTGTCATTCAAGTCAACCTTGAATACAGAGACATGCAGACATATATTTCAGTAGTTAGACAAAATTTATTAACTTATTGTAGCTGTTACAATGTAAAAGTAATTTTTCACAGTCACATAACCTTTGATGTGGCTTCAGATATGTTGCTCTTGTCTCACTTGGCAATTTAGGATGAAATACAGGACTGTGTCTTTTACATAAGCTGATTATTTTGCAAGACAATCGTGTTGCCTTGTCCTTGATAATGCAAAGTAGGCCAAATTTGGGTGTTTAATTTTTATACTGTGAACTGCAGTCTCAAACTCTTAAGCTCTCATTCTTCACTTTGAGATGTTACTGGAAATGGCTCTGGTGCCACGGATAACTAATTGGTAAGGCCTGTTTGGAATGTGGGTAAGTGAGCCGTGTTGGCAGTAAGCAGAGTAGTTAAGAGCAGTCTTTTTCCCTTAGTTGACTCTCAGACTAAAATTAAACAGACTTAGGTATTTCCACATTTAGGGCTTTACAATGCATCTGTTCTGAGTCAGCTAACAGAAAGAATTAATTACCTATACATTTTTATAAACTAGAACTATTCTTTTGGGTGTAAAATGCATATCTACATATTTATAATATGCCTTACTGAAAATGCCTTTCAGAACAGAAAGAAAATAAACAAAAAAAAATTTTTCTGTTCTCTGTTATTCTTTAAAACAATTAGATACTAAATTAATGATGCTAAATCAACCTGTATCAGCATCTGCTTATCATTCATGTACCCTGAGACATCTATGAGTCATGAGGGCTCAATGCTAAAACAATTCATGGTGCAGTTTATGTGGCAAGATGATGTAATATTTTCTTTAGTTAGTTACTCAAAATACACAAAGCTTGTCAGAATTGGGCTTCATTGTTGGTCATTCCCTTTCTTCATGTTTGTGATCCCTCCCCAGTAGAAAACTTACATTGACTATAACTCACACTTCCTTTTCCTTGTAGGGATTCTTCAGTTCATTTTGTAGGGGAATATCTTAAATGTGTTACTGAAAGTTTTCACTGGAAATAGCAATAAGGTTTGTTTGGATACTGCATACACACAGAGCAGAGTCTGGAAAGAATTCTGCCAGGGTGATTCTTTATTGTTGCAGAGATTAAATGTGTTCTCAGGTGCACAAATCACAACATGCTTCATCATGGTGTGTTACTGTTGTGTTGAATGTTGAGTTTCAATAAACAAATTTATGACTTAACTGTTATTGTCTGTTCTTCCTAGTAAATTTTCTTTTCTCCAAGATACTGGGAGTGACTCAGTAGTGGTTTACTCTTGCACAAGGTTTATGCATCTTCAAAAAGACAGCCATTTTTGCCAAGTGTTGCCCCTTCTCTTTCCCAAAGTGCTCATTCCCTTCTGCGTTCCTCTTTCATTGTTCTGCTGCCTTCATCCTTCTCTTGTGTTTCTGTGGTAGTTGAGTCACTTTCATATTCTTTCATGGTGACTGAGCATTCCTTCCAACTCTGCTGCTGGACTCTGCCCCGTTTCACCTATCCTGCCTCTATTTCTGGCCTCTCTTTCTCTGCAGCTGTGCCCCCAGGGTGTCCTCTCCCACCTCACCCGCTGTGCATTACATTCCCTTTTTCCCCCCACTTGTTGTGTGCTGGTGTTTCTCTTTTGAAGGAGTGGGTGCAGCCGCTGGGCTGGTGCTCCCCCAGCAGCCTGCGCTCCCCCAGCAGCCTGTGCTCAGCACTCCTGGCGGGAGGAGGTGGTGGCACAGCCAGCCCAGCGCAGGAGGCCCAGCTTATCCTCTGCAGCCCCCGCATCTCTTGGGAGGACAAGTGCGGTTGGTGCAGCTGTCGCCGTCCCAGGAGGCTTGTCAGGAAGCTCATCCACAGGATGAGAGTGCCAGGCATCACTGTGCCCTGCTGCCTTCTGCTCATCCTCCTCCCCTACCCACCTGCAGCCTCTCCTTCTTCTGTTCCGTCAGGGCAGAACGCAAAGCTGTAGAGGAAAGAAACTATTTCCCCAAGCTGAGCCTGGCAAATGGCACCGTGACTGAGGACATTCTCAAGCATTAAGGATTGTGATGTTGAGTCGATACTTATTTTTCAAGTCATTTACTAGATAGATGTAATAGATAAATCTGGCCAGAACTGGGATCTGGAAAGGAGACCCTAGGATGCTATGGGACTAAGGTCTGGGTTTTTTCTGAAATGTAAATTTAATTAAAAGGAGAAAAGGGGAGGGGAAGAAAAGAAAGTTCACCACAATCTTAATGAAATCCAGGAAACCCAGGCATTGCATTTTGACAGAGACAAAATAGCAATTAATTTTTTTTTCTTAGACGTGTAAGGAGTCTGCTGCCAACTTAAAGCTTGATCCTCACATCAGTGAGAACTTCCTTAAACACTAGGAAGGATTCTTATTTCTTGGCATGAAAATGAGGCAAAACTGAGAAACTTTTTTTGCTAGATACTTATTTTGAAGAAACTACTTTGCATAGGTGATCAAACTACTGTTTGACTATAGTGGCTGAGTAGCAAATACAGCAGTAATTTTCAGTAATTCAGAGTGGCAGAAGTGGCTTAGTAGGAAGGCAAAGTTACCTGACAGTCAAATTGAATGGCAAATGATGTAATTGCTCATCTAAATACTGTGACTGAGCTTGTGTGTTTGGTGGGGTTTGTTTTATTCTTTTATATCCCAAACACAAGCTATCAAAAGGAAGAATAAAATATTTTGCTATCTGTGCTGCTTTACTGTAGAATTTTAGGGGATTGTACTAGTGTGACTGTGTTGAGAGGAAAAGATAGTTGTGGTTCAAGGCATGACTTAATTTTACTGAACTTCTTCATGTACCTATTTTTTCAGTAATCAAGAAACTGTGTTAAGTTACTGTAGCATGATGTGCTACAGTAATACTTTTTTCTTTTCTGGAGTCTGTTAGAAATGTGGGATGTTCTGTTGACTTTGCCTGTAGACCGACTTTATTCCTCACTCTTTGGGAGGTCTGACTCCCACTTATCGTATCACATATACATTAAACCTTTCATTAAGTCTTGCTGACAACAGACAACAGTATCTCTTAAAGATGCAGGATCCTCTTTGGCATCCAAGCATCCAATAAAAGCTAGTGATTGAAGCATATACTTTATCAGTCCTCTGTTACCTCTTGCTTCCTTTTTCTAGTTTCCTCCATATCCTGCCACAAGACATTCACTGCTCTTCTTACATGGCATTGGCTTTGCCTGAAGCTGCAGATTTATTTCCAAGGTTTATTACTGACATTTAAAACCATCAGCTCACATAGACTAGAGAGTGCATAGGAGTTGCTCACAGTGTGTGTTCCAAATGCAAGCCTGTGCTGGGTGGATGATTTATCTGTGTGTATTCTTGGACTGCCCTTTTCCCATTGTGCTCATCAGGCTTTGCCTGTGTCGCCCCAGGTCGGTGGGTCTTCTGCAGTTTGGAATTCAGCTGGCTTTAAAATTTTGTTATATACAATAAACTCATAACTTGTATTTCTTTAATTAATTTCCCATTTATAATTTTGCTGATGTGTGTTTTGAGGCACATATTTTTACTGGTTTTTGGAAAGTACATTGAATTGTGTGTCAAGCTTTCTGAATTTATTTGATTTTATTATTAACTTCAGATTGCTGCATAATTACATTATATGCTATGGAATAAATGTAGTGTATATTCCTTTAGGAACTATGTTGCTTACTATTATAGAACTACTGTAATTCTCTAGAACTTGGTGCTGGAATCTTCCAGCAACCAAGATTCCTGTTTTAAATTTACTTTGTTATTTATTTCATTAGTTCATTTACGAATGTTTTAAAATTGCAAAGCTTTTGTGAAAAGATAACTGCCTATTCTACTTGCCACACTTTTTCAATATAAAATAGATACCTTTGTATTATATTAATACATATCACCAACATATCATCAGATTTTTAATGCAGATTTAATGGAAATAGTGATTTATAAATTGTGTTTGTGTTCATGGCTTGACATATATGCTGACATTTCTGTGTACTGAGATAGTCTTTCTCCTATTTCGAGCCTTTATGTTTTCCATGTAAGTTTTTCTTCATAAGCATAAGAAAACTAGAAGTTTACTTTTAAGAAATAGGATAAAGAAAATAGGATATATTGTAAAACTTAGTATAAAATCCTAAGAGCTCATGGTACTGAGATTGCTAATTTTATCAGAGTTAAAAAATTTGCCTTATTTTGCCTAGCTCATCCTGTAAAGAATATTCATGACCACATTTACATGGCAAATGTTTGTCCTGAGCAGCTTTGGGAAGAGCACTAGCCTAAAGTAAGCCTGTCTTTATTAAAAGAACCCACTGTCCTACACCATGAGTGGTTTTTGTGGAGATTGTGGGAAATCACATATTTTCATATATATTTCATATATACTCTTCCTTTTCTGTCAAGGATCTTATTGACTCATTTTTTGCACAGTCTTAATGTTGGCTGAGTATTTAAGGAAAGATATTGTGTGTATTCAGTTACACAAAAAACTTCATGAAAACAAGCATTTTTCATGGCAAAAACCTGTAATAATGAAAATCAAAATGCAATTTACTGCTTTTTGTGTGTGTGTGGGTCCATAACTGGCAGTGTTTGTAAGTTCCTCACTTTGGAGAAGTTACTGAAGTTAATGCTTGAATTATTATTCTTGATTAGAATTTAAAATGAACATATATGTAAATCCAAGCCAAACAAAAGTCTGCATGAAAGATGATTTATGTGCAAGAAAATTGAATACATATAAGGAGATTCTTGAGCAGATGATTTACATTTTTTTCTCTTTTCTATGGTGTGTAGGTGCAGTTCTCTTGTCCAGTGTACAAGGATTAGCAATTAATGTTGATCCAGTCCTGTATACTTGGCTGATGTACCAGCCTCAGAAACGAGCCAGCAGGCACATTCAGCAGGTATGTGTTTGGGGGGGAAGGGGTGGGAGCTGGGAAACTTCCACTTCCATATAGGCCCATAGTGCGTTCTTTTTCCAAATATTTGTTGTTTGTTACCCTCGTCCCTGTAGCTGGTTGCATGTTGATGTTACTTTGAATTTTTAAAAATGTTAAGTTTGCATATTAAAATTTGATTTTTTCATTTTTAATTGAAAGAACAAAGAAGATGTTTTTGTGATCACTGGGATCATTATTTTGTGACTAATTTTAACTACTGAGACCTCAGAAGTCTTCTGGGTCTGAACAATGCATCATATTTTAAAAATTGGGATGGTCTATCAAATAATTACGTACTTGGTTTTAAAGTCACTGCGCTTATTAAACCACATTTTAATAGGAGATGAACCATACAGTTCATAACTTGAAAGAAGTGAACTCTGTAGCAGATTCTGTATATCATATCAAAGTACATACTTGGAAAAGACAGAAGAAGCAGAGTCTGTGGGTCTGTGTGGCACAATATTTTCTTGATGTGTTTTTGATCCAGATTTTCGTACCCCACACCCCTGCCCTGAGAAGAACACAGGTTTTGCCTGATACTAAACTTAGTTGTAAGTGCTGTTTGGCAGAATTTTCAAGAGCTTAAATTTGTCATAATTGATCAAACTAGTGGTCTGTGTTGCTTAATGTTCTATCTCGTTTATAAGTGGTCAATTATTAAGTGGCAATTGTAAGAATCTTTAGCTATTTGTCTCATAATTAGAGATTTTACTCAGTGGGAACAGAACATGCACCCCTGTGAGGTTCACCCCTCTACTACTGAAACAGTTTGTAGTGAGCAGTTCTGCTGTCTGTGCACTGTATGGTGTAATGTGCAGCTTGTTTTCATTAAAAGGTGATATGGCAGAGCCACTGCTCCCTATGTTTGTATTGGCCAGAAATAGAATTAGCATCTCTCTCTGAACTGAACTTGAGGCGAACTACGTAGTGTGAAGTCTACAAAATCCTGTTAGATATTAGAGTGAGTTGTACAAGGTCTTGCTGAATAAGGAGCCTGTTTCAGTGCTCAGGCACCCTCACAGTAAAAACATGTTTCTTTTTCATTCAGAGGTAACCCCTTGTGCTTCTGTGTGTGCCCATTTCCTCCCTTCACTGGGCACCACTGAGAAGAGCCTGGCTCTATCTTCTTTGCACCCTTCCTTAAGGTATTTTTATACATTGAGAAGGTCCCCTTGAGCCTTTTCCAGACTGAACAATCCCAGCTCCCTCAGCCTTTCTTCGTATTTGAGGTGCTCTAGTACCTTAATCATCTTGGTGGCTGTTTGCTGGACTCTTTCCAGTATCCCTATGTCTCTCCTGTACTGGGAAGTCCAGGATTAGACAGCACTGAGAAATGATCACTTCCCTTGACTTGCTGGCAATCCTTGGTGCAGTGCAGCCCAGGATACCATTCACTTTGCAGCAAGGGCACTGTGTTGCCTCTTTCTCAGCGTGGTGTCCACCAGGAGCCCCAGCATATACTGGCACGTGAGATAATTGAACAGCATTGGATCTATTACTGACTCTTGGGGTACATTGCTGTTCATTGGAGTCTGTGGTCTGATTGCTCCCAGGCACTACCTTCTCATGCATATGCCTAGGAGTGATTTACAGGACTGTTGTTCCCTCACCCTGAGGTGAGACTGACGGGCTTGTAGTTCTCTGGGCTTTCTGTCCCATCTTGAAAGTACAGCTGACGTGGTTTCTTGCAGTCCTCAGCCACCTCTCCCAGTTACCATGGTTGTTCAAAGAGCATCACAACTGATCTTGTGAGGACATCTGCCAGCTCTCTCTGCACTCATGGGTACATTCTGTGCAATTACTAGTTTGCCCAGTATTGCCTGACCTGATCCTCTTCCCCTTAGGGTGGGTCCTCCTTGCTCCATCCTTTCGTCCGGTCTCTCGTAGCTGGGATTCAAGGCTGGTCTTGCTGGTAAACACTGAGGTGAAGGCATTTGGTACCCCAGCCTTTTCCAGTAGGAAAAGAAGCTCATAATTTTCCTGACTTAATGTGTACTCCTACAGATAACGAAATACTTCAGCTGACTCTTTCTTAGCTCTTCTATTCTCCTCATTCTTTCCTTTTCCAAACTCAAGTGAGCACAAGGATTTATTAAAGATTGCATAATACTTAAATGATTTATACACATTTTTCAGAAGTGTTTTATGTTGATTTCATATCTAACAGCTCTGAAAAATGTGCAACGAGAAGAAAATACAGTTGTTTAGTGTCAGAAAAATTGAAAAAAAACCCAACAAACCTTAGATTGGTAACAGGGACAGGATGAGGTAAGGAAAAGATATTTGGTATCATGAGAGCATTTTCACCTCATCATCAGCTGATGGTCTTTCCAGATAATAAGTGTAGCAAGTGTTACATGCTGCTTTGTGTAGGAAGATACTGCTGGTACACCTTTGCTGTTGGGAGCACTCTGCTGTGTGTGCAGTGAGTAACACCAGAAACCTTTGCAAGCTGATGGATTAAAAAAACCCAAAACCCCCTCAGAACACCCAAAACATGCTATGTGTAAAAGTGGTAGGAATAGCTGGAACTGATTTTATGAAGTTATATTGTTTATTCTTAATAATAATGACCTGAAATATGTTGAGTCTTGGTGCAGAGCAAGGAATAAACTTTATAAATCAAAGGCTGTCACTTAAAAATATTTTCAAAATCCTCAGGTTTTGATTTGTAAGCTAACGACATCTTAGAGTTGTTTTGAATTCAGCACATTGTGAGCATCGTGCCTATGAAGATACACCAAATTCCTAGTTTGAGAGAAAACCCACAACAACCAGGATTTGCTCAAATCACAGAATCATAGAATGGTTTGCATTGGAAAGGACCTTAAAAATCAGCCAGTTGCAACCCCCTTGCCATGGGCAAGGGGCTTCCACTAGACCAGGCTGCTCAAAGCCCCATCCAGTGGCTTAATGTGTATGTTAAAATGAGTGAATTTGTCAGGCCATCTTATTATGAACCTGTCATCTGATAGTACTAATTGCCAATGGATTATGGATTGACTTTCTAGTATTAAATATGGCAGAAATAAATTAAAAAATATACTTTTGGATTTTGCTCTCCTTTAGTTCAAAAACTGAAGAATAGGTGAAAAGTACTCTGGAGAAAGTTTCTCAGTGGTTAATATTTTTTTGTACTGACACTTGTTTTATAACTATGAAATAAATCACTAAGAAAGGTTTAAATATGTCAATATAGATAAGAAATATTATGTTGGATACATGGGTAAATTTTTTGAATGTCAGTGTATTGCTCTTCAGGTCTACATTTTAAGAACTAATGCGTTAATAAGAAATCTGATAAAAATGTAATTATTCTGCTTTACCTACTGTCCATGTGACTGCTCAAAGGAAAAATTAGTATGAGCCAGATTGCACTCCCATCCTTATATCCTACATTGTAATCACATATTTTATATTACGTGGGTGTTAAATGTCACATTTCTGGTTCCCTGAATTTGTTAGACTTCTATGAAATACATTTGTTACTGCCATTTTTCTCAGTAACTGATAATAATTCATGAAGTTGCAGCAGCAAAATCAAGAGACATCTTACCCTTCTTGGTGACTGATGAACCCGTGCTAGATTTTAAGGAGAGTTGAAATTCTGACCACAAGTTTGAGTTGGTTTTGGTTTGAAATGTTATTCTATGTGTCAGCCAAAAACAGTGTTCATTTTTTAAAGAATACTTTAGTTTGCATGGATTGTTTCTGTAAAATGGGCTTTGTGTGTACCAGCAGTCAATGTGATAGTGTAATGTGTGCACCAGTTCTGTCATTCAGCATATCTGTGATGTCTGCTTAAACCCTTTGGGTTTCCTTTGGTCCTTTCCTTGGTAGAAAAGGTATTCAGACCAAATACCTTTGGTATGAAAGGTTAGTTAGAACAGAATTTGGGAAAGATACTGCTATAGGGTGTGACCTGTTGTGTGTATGCTGTTTACAGCTTGTTATCATTGCCTCCCAATTAAAATGCAAAACAAAGCCAAATTTACAGGCCTTGTTTCCAGTAGTGTAATATTTTGACTATTTTTTGAAGATTTTTTTTTTCTTCAGGTTTGTCTTCTGGCAATGACCTCTGGTTTCCTAGTAATTTTTAGATTTTTTTTAATATTTAATTATGACTATTTTTGAAGACTTTTTCAGATGTGGCTTGTTTTATTTTTGTAAACCAGTAGTGTTTTTCACATATTTACTGACTTGTAAAAGCTTAACTTTGCACAGATAAAAGTGGGAAGAGTTTGTTTTCCTTGGTATAGAAGCCCCAGCTGTACTTTGGTGTGGGACAGTCAGGTATGTGTGATACTTTTTGCAGTGAATTGAAAAATGAGAACATCATCTTTCTCAAATACACGTTACTGTAGAGCCTGCATGGCTTGCCAACACTTTTCTTGCACGATGCATTTCTGTGAAATTTTACAGGAGACTGAACTATCCAGAATGTTTATCTGTACATGGAAGTATAATATAAATGTGTGTGGCTCCATACTTCTGTCATTTCTCTGGCTGTTCCGTCCATACACATGCATGTGTTACTAATGAGTGCTTCAGTAAAAGAGTAAATCTAAAACCAACAGCTCAGGGTGAACATCCTTAGTTGTATACAGGAAGAACTGAGAAAAATACATTGCACCTCTCCCAGATTCATCGTGCTTTAAAGCACTGGAATGTAACACACCTGCATTAATCCAGAATCCAAATTTCTCTCTCTTTTCATGAACGTCTACACCAAGACTGCAAGGGTGCAAGACTGCATCCAACAAGAATTTTTCCACAGCTGTATAGGTAGATTACAGAATTAGTCATTAACAATTCAGTTTAATCGAGTTTTTTGGCTTCTACTCTGCTTTTTCTCTGCTCATTTTCTCTTTTCACTGCCCTGACCTTAGGAATTTTACTGTGTTGAAAAAATCCTTTCACTGTTTTTTGGAAAGTTCATTGTGATCTGTGGGTATTACCCATCTTGGTACTTTGGGCATTTCTTCATTCGGAAGTCTGCACCAGAGGTCTCTCTGGAATGGTTAAGGTGAAATAATTTTATCAGCATGGCTTGGTTAGTAGACTCTTGCAGAACAGGTTGTGCTCTAAATTTTTCTTTGGATGACTTTTGGAGTATTGCACAACCTTAAGAGCCAGATGATTCTGACAATGAACTAATGGCACAATGTAAGAGTAAGTTTTAGTTCCCAAACTTTAGATTTTTCTATGTTGTAGCAAAGTTGGCTGTTGAGGGCAGAGCTGTGTTGCTCAGTTTTTCTCTTCTACCTTGATAAACATCCAGAAAGGCTTTAATGAAACAATTGTATATTTACAGTAAATACAATTATTTTCTTCATGTGCAAAGACTTCTGAAATTGTAATAGGCTTTGATTTCTGATATTGCTTGCTGGTCAGAAGCCTTGTGTTTATCCCTATCAGAATCTGTCACCTCTTGCCCCACAGAAAGCAATTATGGTTCTAAAGGATACTGGAATGAAGTGACTGCTTGCTTAAGGTAGTAAAGCCAGGTGGGACTCAAACCTTGTATGTCCTGCTTCCAGAGGCCCCTTGAAACTGCAGGTGGAATGCTTTCATCAGGTGGTGACAGTGGGGGGTTCTTGGCTGACACCAGTTCGTTGCATATGTTTGGAAATATTGCAGCTCATCAGTGATGAGTCTTTATCCCATCAGAGCACTTTTCTGACCATACCTGAAATTCCTACCTGAAGCAGTCACAGAATTTCATGTGAATTAGAAGTTCACCTGCTTTTGTGAACTCCAGGGGTTAGGCATGCCTAGTCTTT
>JAOXXN010000395.1:131718923-131730773 GCA_026770055.1 Myrmophylax atrothorax
TATATTTTAAAACACTTTCCAGTTGGTGAAGCAGTCTGTAGCTTACATTCTCACTTTGTCCAACATATAATTCCATCATTTTAGGTGTATTCCTCCATTCCTTTATTGGAACTTGTGAGTAGAGGGATCTCCAGATGCAGTCTGGTAAACATACACAAACTCCTTTGAAGCTGATAGTTGTGCATAAGCAGAATCTGCCTCTGAGAAGTTCAACAGGTGCAATTCAATTTTTGGGCCCCTGTGCATTCAAGTTGGTGATTTCTTGTGTGATTATAATAATTTGCATAATTTGCTCTAAAATGTGGAATTTGCAACTTAGCAAAGTTCAATAGCAAGGTTCACTCTATCAGTTGCTACATGGATGAAACATGCAAAGGAAAATAGGATTAGAATGAATTTGGCTTCATTTGCATAGAGGCTAAAGACAAAAAAGGGTAAGGTAACCCTCCTGCTGAGTCATGAAATTCAGAGTAGACCTCCTTGGCTGCTTAACCCCCTGATGGAGCTTGGGTGCAGCTAGGTCTGATCTTAGTCTAAGACCTGGACAACAGTTTATACCTGATGGAAGAAATGCAAAGATTAAGGAAGTCCTCCTACTGAGTCATGAGGTTCAGAGCAGATCCCCTTGCTTTCTAAACTCCTGATGGAGCTCAGGTGCAGCTTCATCTGGACTTTGACAATGGTCTGTGTCTAAAGGAATTAACAGCATGGATTTCATCAGTATTAATTTAGCACGCTATCAGCAGCGTACTGAGGATCTGTTGCAGAGAAGGGATCTCTCTGCCCAGGGTACACAAGGCTCTCTCAGTCTCAGATCAAACACTGGGAGACATCCCAACTCCAGGGGACAGTTACTGGTGTACAGTCCAGGTTCAATTCTGAGAAAACTTGAACTCATCCAGAGATCTGTCACTTGTAGAAGGGTCTCTGCCTCCAGGAGCAACCTTGAAAGACATCCCAGTTCCAGGGGAGACCACTGCAGTGCAGCCATGCTGCCTGGCAGGGACAGCTCAGAGGAGGCTCACTTAGTCTGGCATTTTTATGGGATAAGGTGATTGGCTCATAGTCAAATTGCATACAGTGGGAAGGGTGTGCAAGAGACTGCGTGTACCCACAGCTTTCTGTGTTCCTGGATAACTGAGACTTGGAAAAACACGTGCTATTCAAGTGTTGATTGCATGGTCAGTGTCCCAGGCATGTCCCAGGCACTGATGCTCTCTAGGTCACTCTGCCCTTTATGAGTTTCCTGGAGAAGTTCTTGACCTGGCCTTTACCTCCTTTGGAGCTTGTACTGAGCAACTGCTGGTCTGGTTAAGGACACTGAGTGTAAGCATCACACTTACAGAGGGCCCGATGCTATCATGCAGAGCTGACCAAAATTCATGGCCCAACTCCCATTCAGTTGTTTGAAAATGAATGATAAAGAGCTGCTTGTGGAAAACAGGAATTTCCAACAGGAGTTTAAAGGAGCTAAACCATTGTGGTTCTACTTGAGTAATATTGACATGACAAAGTAAAATAGAATAATGATCTGAAGAACTTTTCTTTAGTACAAAGTTGTACTGAACTGTAAATGAAGTGCAAAGACTGTATAGAGTCTTCTCAAGATCTCTTCTTAAGAGTGCTTTGTAAAACACATCCTGTAGATCCTGCTGCTGGTAATGTAACAAAGGAGAGTATCTCTTCAAGTTGGTGGGGTTTTTGGATTATTATTACCACATGGTTTGTATATCCAGGCAGCATTTGATGTTAATCAGCATATATACGAAGGATGGGTAATTTCTTACAAACTGTTTACTCAACAAATGCACAGATAAAGCATTAGTTACACTGGTCACAAGTTCTTTTGTCATGTCTTAATCATTATTCCACAATGGCCTGACCTGCAACCTATTACTAATAGACCAGAAAACGATCTAATGTGTCCCTGTAAAAATCTTTGCAAATTGACACAATGACTAATTTACCATTTTAAAAAAAATCCAAATCTATTACATCTGTAACAATACACCCTAGCTTTTCATCCAGTATAAATAAAGTACTCTCTGCAACCTTGGATCAATAAACTACTTATCAAAGATGTAATTAACTTCATTTTACAACTCAAACAGTTCTAAAACCAGAAACAAACACAGACTTCATGTAACAATGTATTTATTTTTGCAAAATTCTACTTATATTTTTTTGCAGTGAATTCTTGTCAGTTTGTCTAAGCAAAAGGGCACAAAAATGCTGAAATAAAGATGAATATCTGTGTTTTCCTCAGTAGGATGGCAGAGTATGTACAGTGCTGGGTAATTCCAGCTCTATTGCAAATCTCTGTTGTGGGCTTGAGGGCCTGATACCCTTCAGGGAGGGTGTGAAGTACAAACCTTGGTCATCACTTTTAAGCTGTGCTGTCTTTAATGATGTCGAATTGAAAGACTGTTAAGTAAGTTTACAGCAAATAAATGTTTTTATCACAGCTACAAATATCAACTTGTCCAAGATTTTATATGCTAGACTTTTCCAAGCAGTGTGCAAAAAAGAACTGAATCATAGCTTGTATTTGCTTAACAAAGCATTCAAGTGTGCAGGCTGTTAAAGCTATTTGACATCCAGGTGCCAGAATGGTATTGCCAAGAGCCAAAGAAGACTAACAGCCTGCAGCTTACACCAGCTCTGAGTTAACAAGTTGTGATGAGTTGAATTCTTGGGTTTGGGCTCACTCAACCTTGCTAGAAACTCATGAGAAGATGTCAAAATGGTCAGAAATGCTCCAGGCTAAAGACATTACTTGAAAATAAAGAATAAAAAAATGCTATTTCATATGAAACCATATGTGCTACTTCTCATTTGCAATGAAAACAGGACAGAAGCTGTAGAAACTTCGTTAACTTTACTAGTTTCTCTTTGTGTATATATGCACCTCTCCATTTGTTTAAAAGTCATATTGTCACTGAAGTTTGTATTTTTCCTGGTTTATCTGATGATTAACCTTTCTGTACATGCTCATTACTGTTGCCTATTAAGGAAAGATGGAATTTTCCCTGAAACAGCTCTTTATGAAAAGTAACAGCATATAAAATGTTGGCTAGTTCCAGAGACTTAGCTATTGCTAACAAAAGCTAATGAACTGCAAAAGAGGAGGACTTGCTCAGCTTTATTGTGAGAACTTTTTCTGACTCAATTGCACTTTTAAAAAGCTGTTGAAACGTAGATATATGTATGTTCACTTTCTGTGGCAACACCTTTCTGGTTAACTTACAGAGCAAAATCACCCTTCTCCCTCCCATATCCATAATTTACAAGAATATATTGTTTTCCAACATTTTGTGTCATCTTTCCTCTTAATTCAGCTAAAAGTTAAGATTATTTTCAATCAACTGTGATGGATGAGTAACTTCAGATTCTGTACCAAGATGAATGCTCCCCAGTGGAGGAGGAAACTAATTATTTCTGAGAATCTTTCTTGGCTTTGTTTTTTCAGCTTGAAGTGCAATCCTGGTGTGTGTTCCTTCCCAATGACAGCCTGCCTTCTCCAAGTACCATTGTGTCGGGTGACATTCCCGGGACTGTGCGCAGCTGGTACCATGGGCAGGCCAGTATGCCTGGCACACTTGTCATCTGCCTGCCCCAGATAAAGGTCATGAGTGCTGGACACAAACACATGGAACCATTGCAAGAAATCCCATTTGTTGTGCTGAGACCCATCCTGGAGGAAGGTAGTGTGATAAACTCAAAAAAATTTAGTCTTTAATTTTTGGGTTTTTACTGTTATGAAAATTATCTTTATTATTTTTTGAAAACAACTGATTTTGTACAGCTTTCTTAGCAGTATATTGTGTATTATTGAAATCTAGAAGTATTAGTGGCAAGGCTTGCCCCATGGAAATCAAAGTGAAACTCATCACCAAAGAGCTGCTTCTGGGATATATTTTGTATGTTTGAAGCTAAAAGACTTCAGAAGTGCAATCTTCACATTCATTGGTTTTATCATTCAGGTTACTGTGTAGCCACAAACAATGATTTTGACACAACAGGAGGCAGCAGTAAACTGTGAATTCTGAGACAGAATGGAGACAGGTTAGGAAAAACTTCTCATCCCACCGAGGTCTTGGGTCTAACATTCAGGCTGGACATAAGGAACAGATTCTTCACTGAGAGAGTGGCTGATCACTGGGACACACTCCACAGAAAAGTGATCATGGCACCAAGCCTGTCAGAGTTCAGAATGCATTTGGACAATGCTTTTAGTCGTGTGATTTGATCTTAGGCAGTCCTGTGAAGAGCAGGGAGTTGCACTCAGTGGTCCTTATGGGTCTCTTCCAACCTGAGATATTCTATGTTTGATGCAAGATGAGAAAAGAAATGCATAAATATTGCAGACTGTCAAAAGAAAAGAATTAGACTTTAATGATCATCGTAATAGGCAACAGTTGTGTTCTCTGTTGTGCCTTAGGGATTGTGGCAAGGTTTGTAGAGATTTGAAGAAAAAAATTGTGAAGGTTGAGAACAAGTACAGCAGTTCTTATTTGAAAAGCTAATATTTGATAGGGGTTTGTATTGTAGACTAGTTTGAGGGAAGAATCAGCTTTTGACATTACACAACGGATTGAAAAACAAAAGGAGGGGATAAGCTGCAAAGGACCTTGCAAGTCAAAACAAGCTGTGCATGTTCAATACTTGGTTGTTGATGCTTTTTTTTTTAAATAAAGCCCTTAGAAATTATCAAAGTAAATGGTAAATGGACTTGCCGCAGTGTTCTGAAGAAATACTGATGCAGAAATCTTGTTCTACATATAGTTATATGAAAAATTGTGTACTGGAAATGGATGAGACAAAGATCCTTAACAGGCTTGAGCCTTGGGTCCCAGTTTAATTTTAATGACTTTCATGAGAGCCAGCCTTGCAACCAAGTTTAAAATTTCATGGAAATGCCAGTGCCTGTGGTTTAACCCCAGCCAGCAGCTCTACCCTCACACAGCCATTGTCACTCACCCCCACCGGTGGGATGGAGGAGAGTCAGAAGGGTAAAAGTGAGAAAACTCAAGCATTGAGATAAAGACCATTTAATGGACAAGGCAAAATAATGAATTAATTCGCTATTTGCTCATCAGTAGACAGGGGCTCCTGCCTCCTTTCTGCTCGTTTGGTTTCTGTGGTTAGTTGAGTTGAGCTTGTCCCAGCAGTGTCCCCTCCCAGCTCCCTGTGCACCCCCAGTTTCCGTGCCCGTGGGGCAGTGTGAGGAGCAGGGAACGCCCTAATGCCTTGTAGGCATTGCTCAGAAATCACTGAAACCTCCCCGTGTTGGCAAAAGCTTTCAGCACAGATCCAGGCAGCACCATACCAACTGCTATCCCAGACTAAACCAGCACATCAGTGTATAGTTAGCTCATCATTGTTGTGTTCTAGAACTATGTTATTTAGAAAGAATTGTTGCTGTTTTGTGCAGTCATTCTAAGAAGAAAAGAGGGAGACGCAGCAATTGTTCCATTGCTTTCAGGACAGCGTTTTCTGGGAAAATTATTCTGTTTTCTGCATACTTGCTGCTGAAACACAAACAGTTTTTAAAAATTAATTCAAAAGCACATTCA
Source organism: Myrmophylax atrothorax (assembly GCA_026770055.1). Lineage (NCBI taxonomy): Eukaryota > Metazoa > Chordata > Aves > Passeriformes > Thamnophilidae > Myrmophylax > Myrmophylax atrothorax. The sequence continues at coordinate 131,724,500 of JAOXXN010000395.1, forward strand.
AGAGCTAGTCCTGTGCCTGCCATCTGAAATTTGTTTGGATTTATAACATGATGTTTCTTCCTTTATTCTACCATTTATATTGGACCCTTCTCCTTTTTATATTATACCTTAACTCATGGCAACAGAAATGAAAGTGTACTTCTTAATATTGAAAGTCATGTTAGAGATGCTGCCATATGAAAATAAATTTTTTAAAAAATTAAAAAGAGGGAGAGAAAGGTGTATGTGTTTTTCCTAGGAACTTTCAGTAGGAATGATCCAGTTTGCTGATCATAGTGACAGATAGAAGATAAATTTAGCCAAAGTTGCTTGTTTGTTTTAAACTGATGGTGTAATTTATACCATTTCTGAAAGAAGTCATTTGAATGTTGTCAGACCAAGACTTGAAGGAAAGATCCTAGTGAGAGAAATAAATCCCCCTATTTGGGATAAGGCCTGTAGTAAGGAATTTATTTGTGTGTGGCTTTGTGCTCTGGGAATAATGCCAAACAGAAGTTCTCACAATCTAGATATTTTTGATTCTCTAATGTTGTTGTTCCCTTCTCCCATGCCAAAACTCCCTCTTAAACAGATTATTAATTTTTTTTAAAAAAAAACCTTTGTCACCTTCTTTGTTTCTTTCCCTGTAAGAGTTAATGATTTTTATGGACTTTTATTGTGAGAGTCTCTTGATTTGCTTTCTGTCCTTGAACAACACTTTAGGGACATAGTATCATTCTTAAGATATGCTGCCATCTCTCTGAAATTATCTTTATGCAACCTTGCTTTTCCTGGTAACTATTTCTTGAATCATTCCTTCTTTTATAAAACATATATGTAAAAGGCTTGTTCACAAGGTTACATTGTTACTTTTAAGAAAGCTCTGTGCTGACTTACGTACTTTTCTTATTACATGAAAAACTAAAAAAAGAGGAAAAGGGAGCATAGTCGTACTCTCATTTGGGGATATTTCAGCCTGATACTTATTGACCTCAAGATGTCAACATACTGTAAAAATAATTCATATGTTATCCCACAACCAGGTCTTTCTATTTTTTTACAGAATTCCAATACATTTCTTTTCTGAGATAATTGTAGTTTGCTTGAAAGAGCATTTTAAAAACAGTACTTGAATTCAGAAACAATGTAGCTCTGTCATCCTGAGTAAGTAATCCATAAATGGATTTATCTATGTAAAGAATGAGATATTCCTTTGAACTTTTGTTGAATAATAAATACAGTTAAGTAAGGTATTGGATTACATGAGGTATTATCTTTATATTACAAATCAATCAGATGGAGATTCACTGAGAATATTTAAATAGAATCACACAATCATAGAGCCTGGAAGGCCAGTTTGGAAATTACCTTGAATGATCATCTGGTCCAAACTCATGGCAAAGGGGGCCCAAGATGAGATTTTCCAGTACCCTGCTCAGTACTGGAAAGCCTGCACTTCCCTAAGGAGATTGTTCCAGTTGATTGTTCTTTCTGTAAATACTTTCATATATCAGATGAAACCTCTCCCAGTGCCACTTTTCCCTGTTGCCCCCTTGCCTGTCTTCTCTGTTTTGGCACCTTGTGCAGAGGAGGACCTCTGTTCTATCTGTAGCTGCCCTTTAAGTAAAATGGTTACTAAGAAGAAATTAAATAGTTACAAACTCAGTTTGAGCAAAACTGGAATGTTCAGAGAAGCGCTTAGAGCGAGTTGTGACTTTCTGTGCACATCAGCCTCAAATACCTGACAGCTCATCTCTAAGTCCCATCACAGAGTGAGGAGCTGAGTGTGGTAACTGAAGCTGGACAACATACATTGTTATGATCAGGATTTCTGGACTGCTAAGTGGTCTTCCAAAAATTTAAACTCTTCTAATAGGAAAATAAATTGAAAACATGAACGGAACTAAAATTTTGCTTTGGGTAAAGCCCTGTTTTAAAGTAGTAATGAAAATGGTTTTGGCATTCATGAAATCCCTCTGTGTTTAGAAGTTTACATTTTAAATTGTTTTAGTTTCTGATTTTTCATAATATTAATTAATTATTGATATTATTTGTATTTTGATATTATTTATATAATAATATTCCGGTTGGGTTCATACCAGTAACTTTTATGAATCCATCTCTAAATATGTTTGCTTATGTCAGATACAGAAAGATGCAGATCTCTAGGTAAGGCACAGTAAAATACTCTAGAAAGCAGAAGTCAAAATGTCTTAAAATTGTTGTTGATATTACTAGATATCATATTCATGTTCTCATATAGGTAGCAGTATACTGATAGTTTTTCTACCTATTTCAATTAATATTTTGTATTTCTTGGCTGACCGAACTTGGAAAAACCCACAAATTAGCTGCTTCAAAACTTTGAATCTGAAAACTTTGCAAAATATTGTCTCGTCATTTGAGCTGAATTCTTCAGCATGTAATAGTTTCAAAATAATCTACTGAAGTTTACAGTTTGCTCTAAGGATGAGACACACAGATTTTTCTGATATATGCTCCCAGCCATATAAATTTATTGTTGATGCCACCTGTGGAGGAAACAATAGAAGTCCTACTAAAATAATACAGTAAAAAGATGCTGGAATGCAGCTTTATTTTAATTTTAAAACTCTTCTAATTTCTGTCAATACTCGCAGTTAACAGTTTGTGCTACATCTTAGTGTTGTGATTTCTCAGCAGGACAATATTGACTGTAGGGCCACACCAGGGAGCAAACACACTGTTCATACATTGTTTAAAAGCTGGTTTGAAATTTTTATTGTCCCATGAGACTCCAAGGGACTGTTCCAGTGTACATTTGTAGTTGTATGCCACTTTCTCTCTCCTCTGCCTCTCAGCACTGGCTCCCATGCTGCTGGGGTAGCAGATTAATTTGGACCCATCATATCCATGACTTCAGGCCCAAATATTGAAAAATAAAACCTCATACCAAAAACCATTCTGAATTATCATACGTGAAGGAGAGCTTTTCTCCTTCCCTTCCTCCAGATGAATGTTCTCTCGACAAAGATTAAGACTGTTTCAGGCAAGGTTGGGGTTTGTGGATGCTCACCAGCATCCTGTGTGTGGATCTCACACTGCATCCAGCTGCTTTTATGTTGCTTTGTATTGGGACAGCCAGTTGCTCTTGATGGATTGAAAATTCACGTGCTGGGCACAGATGTGCAACAAAAAGACCCAACTTTCTCAGCAGGAAATCTGATAAATGGAATGAAGATTTGCTTTGAAAAGAACCAAACCAAACCAAACAGCAAAACAAACAAACAAAAAAGAACCCTAATGTTCTTACACTTCTGAAGAGCAAAACCACTTGTCTGTTTCAGGTAAAATGAGGATTTACCCAAATACCTCTCATTGACTCGTTTTCCTCACTTCTTTGGAGCATTCTTTGGATTTTCATTCAGTATTTCTCTCAAAGCCTAATTTTTTTTGTCTGAGACCTGGTTATCCTACAATCACGAGACTGTATTTGGTGTACATGGCAAGATTTTGGTAGCAGGGTGTACCACAGGGCTGACTTCTGTGAGAACATGCCAAAAGCTTTCCTCCTGTCCAACAGAGCCAGTTCCAACCAGCTCTAGATAGAATAGACCCACTGCTGGTTAAGGCTGAGCCCATCAGACATGGTGGTAGCACCTCTGAAAAATGTATATAAGGGGGAAAAAAGCCTGCTGTGCCACAGTAACTGGGAGAGAGGAGTGAGAATGCATGAGAGGAGGGAGAGAAGGTGCTTCAGCCACCAAAGCAGACGGTGGCCTATGGTGAAGACCATGGTGACAACACAGGTGACAACCCTGTATTCTGTGAGGGTCTGTGGTAGAGAAGATATCCATCCTGCAGCTCATGGATGACCCCTCCACACCAGGACAGGTAGATAAGTCCTGGAGGAGGCTGCAGCCCCTGAGAGTGTCCATACTGGATGCTCCTGGCAGGACCTGTGGAGAGGAGCCTATGCTAGGGCAGGTTTGCGGCAGGACTGTCCTCATGGAGAGAATCCATGCTGGAGTAGTTAATGAAGAAGTCTGTGTGAAGAGCCCATGCTGGAGAAGTTGAAGAAGGACTGTGTCCCATGGGAGGGAATCCATGCTGGAGCAGGGCCAGAGTGTGAAGAGGAAGAAGCAACAAAACTATCATGTGGACTCACCCCAACCCCCATTCCCTGTCGTGCTGCGCCACTCAGCTGGCCGAAGGGAGAGAATTTGGGAATGAAGTTAAGCCCAGGAAGAGGGCAGGGATGCCAGGAAGGGGATTTAAATTTGTTTGCATTTCCCTTCTCTGGTGTTAACTGGCAATGATTTAGTTTTCCCAAGTTGTGTCTGTTCTGCCAGTGACAGTAACAGGTGAGCGATCTCTTCCTGTCTATGCTCGACCTGCAAGCCTTTTGTTGTGTTTTCTCTCCCTGGTCCAGCTGGGTAAGGGGAGTGCTCACAGTGCTTTCCTGACATCCAGCCGGGGTCAGACCACCACAGGGATTCTGTTCCAGGTTCTGTAATCTCTGTTATCAGCTCCTTTCAACTGTAGCTGGTAGAGCTGCTGAAAATTTGCCTTCACTGATGAGAGTTCCTGTTGGCCCTTTGAAGAACTACCCAAATAATTCTGTCTGTGGTCCTGCTTTGGAAACTTTTCTTTTCAATATATTGACAGTCTAAAGGAAACTGATCGTATGGAAGCTGCAGGCATTTTTCTGTTCAGCTGTATACCAATTCCCTCACTGACTGTTCTTGCTAATGATTCATGGTAGGATGCCAGGCACTTCTCTGGATAGGCTTCCTCCTAAATATAAGAAACAAAGTGCTGAGTGTATGTCTCTAGCAGTTTATTTTGAGAAAATCCATCACCATTCTGTTCCTAGGAAGTGGAGACAGTGGGAAGAGCTGCACTGTGATAGTCTCACCTGAGCAGGGCATTGGGAGAGGCTTCACTCTGTGGCACCGCTGAGTTGAGATGCAAGCTGCAGATTTTTGGAGGATAGAATTCACTTTTTTAGTGTTAAAAAGTATGAATATGTATGAGTATGTACATGTATGGATGAACTACATCCATATGCTGAAGCAAAAAGACTTCTTTAAATATTGTGTTGTACATTTGTTCACAGTTCAGGGGTAAAATTCCCAATGGATTTCAATTTTTAAAAAGTTGTAAAAAAATTATTGCTTTGTTTAGATTTTGAGGTACAGCATGGAATTGATGGTTGAATTATATTTGTAAGAGTTTGGGATCAATTTAATGGTTGTTGATTGCATTTGCTGATTTCTAAGGTGGTTTAGAATAAAGCCTTTACTGAGTTGTGTGATATGAATAGCCTATTTTTATTAAGTAATTATTTAACTGTTTTCCCTTCTTTTTGATAATTAGGTGATGCTTTTCCATGGACAATCAGTCTGCACCATTTCAGTATATATACTCTTCTTGGACAACAGATGACACTTAATTTAGTAGAACCCATGGGCTGTACTTCCACCTTAGCTGTGACTTCACAGAAACTCCTTCCTTCGGGACCAGAATCCAGACACTCATTTGTTGTCTGCCTCCATGTCGACCTCGAGGCCCTTGAAATAAAATGCTCCAACCCCCAGGTTGGTACATTTAATTGATTTATGAAAGGAAATTAAAAATAACGTGTTTTAAGTACCATTGTTCCGCATTTTCATGAAGAGGGTCTCTACTAAATTTTTTTAACTGGGCCATCAAGATCAAGGTGCTCAGATTAAGAACTGCTTTGAAGCTCTCTCAAGTTTTGTAATTTAAACTCTTTTTCAAATGTAATAGCTGTAGTATAAATGCATCTTTTGGCTGATGGAGTGAAATGAATTGCAGATGTACCATTAGATGCCATGGTGCTGATCTGCTGTCACTGTGCATTCGTATATTGAAGTGGTTGAATGTAAATTTTTTACTGTGTTTTCATAGAACTAACGTTTCTTCCAACATAAAGAGTTTTTTAGGCAAACAATGGTATCCAATAGCAAAGGGGGAAAAAAGAAGATGAGTGTGTGTAAACAAAAGTTACCACCTCATTTATGTTTATTAAGAGGCAAAGGCATTCCTAGGTTTTTTAGAAAGTGCACTCTCTATTTTACTGACCTGGACAAAGTTTGCTGTAGTTCAAATAAAGTAGATTTTTAATTAATAATATTGAAAGTGGAGTGGCATTGTTATAAAGTGCAAGCCTTATCTAAATCTCAGTTGTGAATTAAAAAGAAAATTGAACTAAACAGTATTTTTCTGGCATTCCTATAAAAGTGTAATCAAGGACTTTGTTTAGCAAACTATAAGAAAATAGTTGCACTAA
>JAOXXN010000395.1:131750728-131772974 GCA_026770055.1 Myrmophylax atrothorax
TGCGCACGCTGAGCCTCACCTAAAACATCCCCTGTGCAGGCTGGAAGGGCACACCCACGTGGGGAGAGCCCTGCCCACATCTTCGTTTGCGAAGCTTGGCCATACATACATACATAAAAAGTGGTCAAGAACTGTGGAAAGGAGTGTGACCTAGTTGTGCAGTGGTGATTCTGTGCCCGCTCTCGGTACACTGCTGTTAGGTCAGTCTGCATGGACAGACACCTGTTCCAGCAGTGCAGTGTCAGCAAAGAGCCTTAGCTCCTCTGGAAATGACACCTGGAAAACCATGGAGTAGTGAAGCAACTAAATATTCTAGTTCAGTCTGGAAAACGTCATTAAAATGTACCTTGGGATTGATGCTCAACAGATGATACAGTTTGTCATTTTAGTTGAAGCTATTCCAACTCAGTTATGCGACAGGCTTTTGGGTATTTAAGGAGTTTGGGTAGTGTAAGCTGTTTGTAAATAGCTATTTGATCTATGGGCAATACTTGTTCTGTAAGAAATTGTTTCCCCTTCATGTGTAAAAATATAGTTCCATCTGTATTACAATCTTTATAGATAAAAAAGAGCTACTAAGATTAAAATTGGACCATGTAACAGCTAGTAGGAGTGTGTTCACTTCTCACAAATTTTCTAAAGATTAAAAAAAATAGTGTTTTACTGGTATCATGCTATGTTTATATAAGTTCTATAAGTATGAGGGGGTTTTTGCCGTTATACATGACAGCACTCAATATAATCCTAAGAGCATAGTCTTTAGATTTTTCTCATAACCTAATTGCAAGAAGTGCAGTCAGTGAGAATTTACATAGATCATTTCTTTGCCAGCAACCTCTACAATTTTCCAACTGGGAATGCTGAAAACACAGGAAGATAAAATTAGAATGGCTGTGTTAGCAAGAAAGAATTATGGTTCTAGTTGGAAGGGAGTTCTAGGGCATGCTGTCAAGGAAATCTTTTTTTAAAATGTGTTTTTGTAGCTCTATAACTGCGTACTTCATTAAAAAGAAGCTGTAACAAACTTTGCCTTGTTCTCACCTGGATGAAATGGATGCAAGGAACAGAATTGCCATGGTTAAGCAGCCAGTGTAGGAAGAGAAGCTTGCTTTTAAAGCATAATGCTAAAGATTTTCTTTACTAAATTAAGAAGACAGCCAGCTAACCTCTTCCTGGAAAACTCTAAAATAGCATCACTATGAAAATCAATACTGTTTTTTCATTTCTTCTTTACACTAGATTTTCCCAAAGTCTCGATTGTTTATGAACATGAAATAAGTTGCTTCTCTCTTCTCCTGTCTTCAAGAACAATAGAAATTAGCAACAGTAATAAGGAGCAGGAGTTGAATGTGGCGCTTGTCACTGGTGTGCTGGGGCAGAAGAGTGTTACGTATTGTGGAGAGATGCCTCCATCAGGTCTCATCCATCATTTACTTACTGTGAGAGAGTTTCAATCCAATCAGACTTGTGTGTTTGGATTTGTAAGCACTGCACTAGGAGTAGAAAAAATTATTTCAGTTTCTCTTCTAGTCAGTGGTCTGCTGTTCATACCTTGTGCATACTGTGAAAAGTGTCATTGCCCCCAAACCAGATGTAATTGTGACTTTACATGTGAGTTAAAAAAAGAAAAGGCAAATCTGTTGTTTACTTATGCAGTCCAAACCCAAACTTGCACAATGAACTGTGGTAGACAAACACTATGAAATAATCAAAATCATGGGGTTTTTTCTGAGGAATGTACATACATGCATGCATGACTACACCCACACAATTTTATAATATTTAAGTTTCATGGGTTTTGCAGCAGCACCAAATTAACATTTCTTTTTGTGGTAGATTTGAGGGCAGCGTTCTATCATAGGCAATAAGCAATGCTGCTTTCTCCAGGTTTGATTTGTTAGTACATCAGGTGGTGTTTCAAGCTCTGGACAACAGCCCACACTTACTTAGAGATGAAGTGAAGATAACTAAGTATATACAAGGGATATATAACAAATAGAAACAAGAATTACTACATAGCAGAAGACTATAAATAAAAATGGTAAAATGCAAAGAAGCTGATAAGAAGTGGTAGAGACAGGGAAAATCCACATCTGGCTGGTTTGAGGACAATAGCAACTCTTTTAGTACGTTCTAGGAGCAAAATATCAGGAATCACCAGAAAGGACATGATAAATTTGTTGATAGTGAAAAAGAAAAGGCTGAATAAACGTATGTCCTGCATTTGTAGAAGTGATATATTCTTGTCACATGAGCACGACTCTGTACTTTGAAGTCTGTCATAACATATGGTCTGTAACATCCTCCTTGCTTACTATTAAAGTTTCAGATCAGTCAGGCTGAGTAACTTGTGCTCAGGGATCTTAGTCTTCTAAGCCTAATTTTTAACACACCTTGAAAAAACAGGTTTTAGACAGCTGAGGGTATATCTAGTAAAATGAAAAGTGTGATGTTCAAATAAAAAGAAAGACAGGTAGTTTCATTGCTCTACTTCAGAGAGGTTATAGGATAAAATATTACAGCATTCAGTTAATAAAGAATTACATCTTTGTTACATGATAATAAATATGGTTTTATGGAAAATCAGTCTTGTTTAACACATCTGATTTCCATTCTTCATTGTGGTTTCACTTCTTAGTTGATAAAATGTTTGCAAAGATTTGATATGCTTAGACATTTGTAAGGAGTTTGACATTGTGTCTTATGGTATTTAATTTAAATGTATCTCCATAGGATATATCTGTGGAAATGCTTAATGAATTAAAAATGGCTAACCAGAAGGCTAAGAAAAAACCCACAAAAACTTGTCAATTGGGAATAATAAATGAAATTGGTATTTAATACTCTGCAAGTAAATATGAAACCGTTGCTGCTAGGATCAGAAATGTTGCAAAGCATTTCCCGAGGCTGTGCATCTGGGTCACTGTGCTTACATCACTGCTTGTAGAAAATAGTCTGAATCTTCCAAAGCTAAAGTTATATATCAAGGAGAGGGTTTATGCAGACTGTGTCTTCAGGGCTGCAGAGACTGTCCTGCAAAAGTGGCTGCAAACAGCTTGAGGAGCAGTGAACTGAGTGAAAAGAAGTAAGTGTGATAGCTGTTCTTCTGCATATGGCAGATGATGGAATATTGTCTCCAATTTGCTTTCTGTTATAAAGCTGGGTATTGATAGAAGCAAAGAGGGTGCTGAGAAGCATCACCAATGTTGAATCAAGTGCTGGAGAAGAAGCCTTAAAAGAAAGCATTAAAAGAGCATAAGGTCTTTAGCTCAGCAGAAAGATGACTGAAATAAAGTGGGTAAAACCAAGTGAGATTGTGAACAACATTATTACACGTGAGTCTGTATGACTTTCCTAGATTGCACTTACATTGTGTGGCATAGATGTTTTTCCCCTCAAATTTGTTAATATCTGTAATGGCTGTGGTTGTTCACTACATCATTTCCATCTTTTGAAAAGCATGGGTTAGTGAATGGAGATGTGAATTCATCACATGAAGTCATGACTCAAATTACCACTCATTAAAAACCAGCTGAACATACTAATGCCTGTAAATGTTCCTGGTTTAAAATTGAATTAATTTATTGACCTACAGGAGACTGTACACAAAAGGTCCGTGCCCAGCCTTGGAAAAAACCTCCTAAAATATTTACCCAATAGAGGCCATTATGAGTAATCTGTGTTTATTTTGCTTTGCTAAGTGTCAGAGACAAATTAAAAGGCTTAGCCTAAGATACATTTTATTAAGAACCACTTCTCAGAATAAGGCATTTGCCATCTCATTAAGTTGCAGTTACAATCTGATGTATATTTAATACCTTCACTCCTTTTCTTTATGTGAGTGTTGAAAAGAAAAAATCCAACATATTGATGTACAGTGGTGATATTTTAATACTTAGCACAATGCCTTATTCTTTTTTTAATGTAAAAGTTGAAAATAGAAGTTCAGATTTAATTAAAAAAGAGGGGTTGTCATCAGTTTAACTTTTCTGCCTTAGTTCTGGCACCCAAACCCATCTCTAAGTAGTTTTGTTTTGCTTTGGGGTAACTAAAGGATTAGACTTTATTTTGTAAGTAGATGAGGTTCTTTAAAATTTACTGTGGTATTCCCTACAATAGTTGAAAAATATCCTTAAATCTCTGTGAATTCTGTGACTTCATAGATCTGTTCAAAAATATGGATATAAGCACATTTAGCTGTAAAACATGCTGTCTTTTCACTGATACACATTCATGGGTCTCAATGGCCAGTTTTTAAGCTTATAGATTTTGCTGGTTCTTTCCACACCAAGCATTTCAGTCTTCAGTAAAATATTTCAACTCTGTTCTGCTACTGTAATTTTGTTTTTAAAACTCATGTATGAGAGCCTTGCAAGTCCCTTGGGTGTGGAGCCAGCGTGGTGTCATTGGCCCTCGTTGCGCCCCGCACAGGCGCTGCAGGGAACCATCTCCCTGCACGGCATGGACTCTTCGCGTGTTCCCTGAGCTTCCCACTTACTGTGGAGGCTTCTGAGCACAACCTTGTCCAAGTGCTTTGTCTGTGTCTGCAAGAAATGTGGTGCTGTTTTATTTCTGGGCAGAGCTTTGGGTTTCTATCTAATATGACCACTGCTTTTAAAACTAAGAAACTTTACATGTGGATGAAATTTTAAAATGATGGAGATGAAGGGGAAAGAAGAGGTTTTTCTTCTTGGAATAATTTTGTTACTGATGTGAAGTTTACTGTCCAGTACTACATCTTTGTATATGTGTGGGATTTCAGGTTCTCTTGTTTCAGTCCTTGTGCCTGAACTTTTCATGTGTGTTGGAGCCCATCACAAATGCTACTGGGATGGTTATATTGCAATAACCTGCAATGTTTTACATCTGAAGGGTCCAGGCCCTTAATAAAATGGATGCATGATTCAGAGTGGTTTACATGCTGATATTTCAGCAAATAATTATTGGAGAAACAAACAGATTTCAAAAACGTCTGTGGAAATATGTCCAAAGTCATTTTGGAAATAAAAAAAAGATAATAAAAAAGCATCAGAGAAAATGAGAAGTCACAGACCAGGATTCAGTGGTGTGATAAAACTGGGGAAATGCAATTACAATAGTTTTGTCTTCTATGTATTGCAGCAGGGCTCTTGATTTTATGGTGCTCCTGAGCAAAATTGAATCCTTAGCAAATATTCTTAGCGTACATTTTATTTAGAGAAATAGTTTTTCAGTGTTCCTGCTAAGTGCATTTGACTTTTAATCAAACACATATTTTTCTCTTCTCCTAACTACAGCTAATCCAGCAGTTAAAGAAGACACTTTGGTTCTCAAGATGGGATCTGTCTCTATGGCTCCTCAGGCTGACAACCCTCTTAGCAGAGCTGTGCTCAGAAAAGACATTTATCAGTAAGTATCGGGCGAGGGGGTTCACTTTTCCTGTATGGCCTCAGAAAAATTCATTCTGGGAGAAGTTAATTGATCAATAAAACGGGTACGTGCAGCCTGTAAAAATACTTTTCACATACAATCTTTTGATATTCAAACCCAGGTTTTTCTGATTTTCTTCACTTGTGGGCTTTCAAATCCATTTAGACAAATCAAGTTCTGCTGTGAAGGGCTGATGAATAACAGAATTTAAATGTCGAGTGTTATGAAGTTTAAGCTCCCAGATGAGAACATTTTAAGAGACTATCTTTATTCAGCTACTACTAAGTTTACCTCAGAGAAAAGGAAATTTTTTGTGACTACCAAAGTGTTCAGTAGCCATATAGTGTGAAGGAGATAGATCTTAATAATGTAAATGGTAAACATATATTCAAACTGTAGGATTCTTGATTTCATGTAGATCAAAGCTGAAAGGAATGCAAACTTCTAAGGAGCTCTTTCCCAGTAAACACATTTTCTGTGAAAATGTCATGCTCTGGATTGTGTCACTAAGTGTGTGCAAACCACACTAATCATATATAGGCAGCAAAACTGGCGAACATATGTAATCAGCATGATAAAAGTAATATATGATCCTTAGTAGAGTTGGCACTGTTGCCAGACATGAAAGTATGGTTGCAAATAATACCAAGTGAGAAAAGTCACAGAAATACAGATGAACAAGTGTCTTATACTTCCCGTTGGTCTGTTTCTCAGATGTGGCAATATTTTTAACTACTTCATAGTGCTCTTCCATAGAAATTACAAACATCAAAATCTTTTCCCAGCAGTAAAACATTTACTGCCTAGAAAATGACAGCACGTTTTACTTTTTGTCAAGACTAGGATTTTTAGGAGACCATGAAGTATCTCCAATTTTACTTCTGATCACTTAGAAGTTGTAAGAGAGTCTTTTTCTTCATATTTCCATGTGGAAACATTTATATTAATGGGTTTGCTTGTATGTTTAGTTATAGTAGGGATTTTTTTTCCCCCTTTTGTTTTAAATGAGCATTGTATCTATTGCACTATGGAGATTTCATGGAAGAAGTCTTACAGCCTGGCACTAGCAACAGCTTTGGGTGGCAGTCTGTGGTCCAGCTCTCGATGTGCCCACAGATGAGAGAGATCTTCCTGACATTTGTACAGGCTTTTCCTGCCTCTGCCCTTTCTGTCTGAGGAGACTGCTGTCTGACATCTGCTTCGGGAGTTAGAGGACCATATGTAGGCTCTACTCTTCTTATGGCAACCAAAAATTCATCAGGAAAATCCCTGATCACAAAGTGGAACCTGATTTTTCCAGCTTCTGTCAGGTTCTTTCAGTCACCGCGGGACGCTGCGATGTGCCTTGTATGCACATTGCAAACAGTGAAATCAGTGAGGCTGTGCTGTGTTACATTTTTGAGTCTAGCATCTTTGCATATGGTGCTTTTCCTGAAATGCAGGAATTCAATGCTTTTCAAGTCAGTTACTTAAAGGTTCTGATACATTTTGTATTATGGGCCTCTGGGTCTTATGTACATCTATGTTTCAGACCAGATTTGTGCAGTGTGTATTTGGCTTTCACAGTTCTGTACATTTCCAGTATACTCCAGTGCTCTTTTCGAAGTCAGGGCACCAAATGGGTAAGGTAGAAACAAATTCTGGGCCCAAGACCTCTCTCACCAGAGTGTTACTGGCCTCTTTGCAGCCAGTCCCACACCTCGTGCTTCCTGTGTCTTTTTCTGAGGAACGTCTGTCATTTCCAGGAATTCCTTCTAACTGCTTCAATGACCACTCTTCTAATTTCCCAGCATCTATCAGATGGCTAGGTCTTATCTTTCTTTCTTTAATCATCCAATCATACTAGCTTTATTATTTTTAAAATATATCAGAGCAGAGTGTCAAGTTACTTTGCAGCATTTCATGAGACAATATTGAAGTTGGTGGTGGGGTCTTTTGATTTTGGAAAGGTTGCTATTTTGATCTGCTGAAGTGAGCGTCATCACTTTCAAGCAATATTAATTAATGATTTTTCAAATAAAAATATTAAGATTCCAGTTTGGAGTTGAACTAGTTGCATTTTCTAATTGTATATTCTTTGATCCAGAACAAAGTGTACTTACCATGGTAAAGAACAGAGCTGTTCATTTTCCTCCATGGCAGTCACTGCTCTTAGACTGCTGGAGTTGTGAGCAGAGTTAATGTCACCATTTTTGTTGTTTTGGTTTTGGGGTTTTTTATTTTGTTTTTTGGGAGTTTTTAAATAAAGTAATACTTTTGATTTTGTATTTTTGGGCAGGACATACAGTCTCTATTCAAGGGGGAAAAAAAAGACACAGTGGGATTTTAGTAACAGGTGATGTTAGGCCTAATGTTAGTATTTGTTTCTCCAAACGTGAGATTTGTTAACTTAAAAACTGTTTTCCCATTTAGCATGCCCATGGCAGAAAGTACAACATAGCAAAACCTGGAGCTAATACAGAATAATTAAAAATCAAGTAGTAAAATGAGCAAACCCAGAAAATGTGTAGTTCATGTACTTAGGTGAAAGATTGCTTAGTAAATATTAACAGAAATACAAGTAGTACAATATCCAGTTTAACAGACACTAAATAAATTCAATTACAGCAGCCTGTTGATTACTGAAGAATTAGCTGCTACAGCATTCTAATAATCTCAACATGTCATCTTCTGTCTTTTTCCAACCTCTCTTCTCTAATTTGCTGCTGCTGCTGCTTTTAATAGAATAAAAGAAAATAAATTGTTGTCTGAACCACTGTCTTTACAGTGTTTCTGGAGTGGGGATACAAACTTAATTTACAGTGCTACTTTGCTTTAAACAGTTCTTCTGTTTAGGCCTGAACTACAACCACATGCAATTAATGTCACTTTTGTAGTGCTTCATGAAAAGAATTTTTGCTTCTCATTTAGAAACTGCTCTTTTAGAAAAGGCTGAGAAACAGTTTCATGGCTGAAGGCTGAATAGCATTTCCAAATATCTTTTGAATTTGTCCCATAAATTTACACATGAAAAACTGAATGTGCTAATGTATCATTAACAGAATGCCAGTGCATGAAAGGTAAGTTTGGTGTGGCTGCAGGTCCTACTAAATAGACCAGACCACTCTTGGCCTGTAAGCTGAACTGACTCCATCTCTGTCTTAGGAGAAACAGCTTATGCTAACTTGGAGAGAGAACAAAACTGAAATGTTGGGAAAAGAATGTGCCTCAACATTTTGGGTACAAATCTTTTTTTCAGATGATTACTGGAAGTTGGAAAGAAATGTATTGACATAGTAAGTTCAGTTTTCCTATATCATATAATAATCAGCCTAAAAGTATTGTCTCCAGTAGAAAATGGACCAATATAGTTTTGACTATTAATATACATAGGAAACAAAGGTGCATGTACCATGACAGTGAACTTAGGCCTTCTGAAAGCAGTTTACTGACACAATTTTAGCTGGTCTCAGTAAGAGACAATTTATCTTTTTGGGCTTTTTTTCTCTGCTAACTTCTAGGAGTTGGTTTTCTCACAGTTTTCTGATTCTAACCCCAGCTCCAGGTAAAGTGTGTTTGTCTTCAACAAATATGACCAGTACTGCATGTTCCATCAGTTCTGTTGATTGGAACTCTTGCAGATACCCAAAGGCCTTGATATGGAGCCAGGGACCAGAATAAAGGAGGTTTTGGGTAAGGATACAAGCAGGGCAGCTCCTAACCTGGCTAAAGAGAGGGAGGAGCAGTTCATTGGAACTGTGGAGGAGTCAGTCAGATTAAATGAAGTTTTTGGTAAGCAGTGAAGGAGAGAACTACAATTTTGTGGGCTTTAACTGCCTGATCATATTCAACTTGAGATTATGAGCAGGGGAGGCTACTGCTTGTAGATGACTCCACAGGCTGCAGGAAAACAAGATGATGTGGTCATTTCTTGCTTGTGTGATTGTTCTGGGTACATTAGAACCTTTGAAGTGGCAGATGAATGGTCACATAGGTTTGACAACACAGAGGAAGGTCTGGCAGTTGGGGGGAGGAAGAATGCTGAGATAGGGAAATCCTATTAATGCCCTGATGCAGGGAAAGTCAGCCAGTTATGTGATATCAGAGAAATCCCATCAGAGAGAAATTGTATGAGTGCTGTAACTACAATAAAAAACAAGGATCTTTCTGAAGGCAACAAGTTGTATTTTTCAGGCCTGGATTCGTTCTTGTTTTCTCTCTGGTGTCTAGTATAAAAATTCCATCTGAAGTTTCTTTCCTCAAGATTTTCATAAAATTCTCTCATCTATGGATTCTTCAGCACCCAAATGAAAGGAATGTTTCTGCTACAGTGTTAGTGTAATGGAATTAGGAGCCTAACTACACAGAGACTTTGAGCAGCTGTGGTGTTTGTAGCAATACTTGGTTTGCTTTGGAGGACATCAGTCAAGATTTCTCATTAGCAGTGAGCACTTCTCTAAAAACTTAAATATTTGGTTCTATGTGAAGAGTGCTGAAAGCAGTGGCTGATTCTGTTAAAAACATCCAAGGGAAGCACAGAAGTGTGGAATAATTGAAACTGGAAGGGACTTCTCTGGTTCACCTAGTCCAGCCTCCTACTCAAACAATTTAGATCAAGTTGCTCGAGTCTTTCTCCAGATAACAAACCTAGCAGATGATAAAATTTTTGATACTTACTTATCAAAACAATAGACTTTTGATGAATATAAAGCATTTCTGAGGACAGCAGGACAGAAGATCCTTTCCATCAATGGAGATGGCTGCAGCAAAAAGTTGCATCTTCCAGGGTAATTCATAAAGCCACATTCCTTCTTTGTGTGTATTCATATGTTTTTCTTTTGCCATTTTCTAAAGTATTTTTATTTTAATAAAAGTGGCTAATGTAGAAAATCAGCATGAATAAATTATAATGCTTAAAGAAGTGATTAATCAGATGTGATTGTCACCTTTTCAGTATTTTCCTGTATATACAAAGAATGCTTAGTGCAATTAAGCTGAATCCTTGAACACTTCTAGTCAGTAGAAACATGACATAAAAAGTAATGAATTAAAAAAACCCGTGTGAGTGCAGAGGGTATGAACAATGAGTAGCCCTAGTTGTACTAAGCTGCCAGCAGAACTGCACACTTTACTTAGGGAAATGGCTGAGAAAACTTCATGACAAGACCCAGAAATTCTGTTTCTCTGACTGAAAAAATGAGAGAAAGTAGATGCCTGGATGTGCTTTAATATGGAGCAGCACAGAGCTAAAACTGAGATGGTGTTTAGTTCTACTTCTGCATTGGTATAAGGACCTTGTTATACCAAATACTGTGCAAATGTTGAGATCAGTTCAGTAGGTAATTGCTGATCATCCTCAGCATGGTTTTTAGCAAATTCTGTCATAAAACATTAATTAATAGAATTTTAGGGAGTATCCATGAACAGATAAGGTCAAACAATGTTGAGATACAGTATTGTTAGTGCAAAAATGAAATGGCTGACCAAAAGCTGAGAGACAAAAGGCTGTTTGGAGGCTCTTTGGTAAAGGCCTTTATATGAAGTCCAGAATAATATTGCTAAATTTTAGGTTCTGGGAGTTTAGGTAACCAGAATCCCAAGCTTTCCTCAGCTTGGCCAATAAAGAATCTAATTGTCCGCGCTCTGGATTCATCATTTTCGAGATCCAAGGATTTCATTCCTGTCATATATCAAAGCGTAATAGTCCAGCTCTGAGTGTTCCATGGTCATTTTCATGTGTAGATCTTTCAGAGATCAAAGCATAAAGCTGTCCTTAGACTGTTTCCAATTTGTGAATGGAAATGGAAATTCTTTAAACATGCCACTCTCCCCCCAAAAAATTACACTTAAAGAGTTTACTCATGAAAAGATAGCTGTAAATTTTCTTATTTTTTCATGAAACTTTTTATCCATACAGGCCTTTTTATTATAAATGTGTTAATCTATGCTTTTCATTTTTGTAGTTTACTGTTTTTCACTATTTAACTCTCTAACATTTATAAATAACAAACCAAAACTGTTTTCCTTATAGAATATCTTCTATTTATTTCAAGTACCTCTGTGTGAAATGTGTTTGTAATAATCATGTAGCACCCATAATTGGTTAACAAGAATCCTTCAGTGAAACAAGGAGTAATAAACAATTCTGTGTGTCTGTGCTGATAGTGCTGGAGTGAGGGGAAGGAAAAAGTGATGCAAGGAATTTATGAAAGAAGCACATACATAGCCAGCAGTCTGTGTGGAAATGTGTTTTTTCTTTCAAATGTGGTTTGGAAAATCAAATGCTTTTCAAAACTTTTCAGCAGCACCCACATCTATAAGCATCTTCTCCTCAGAAATAATTTTTATTCAGTATTAAACCACTGTGGGACGTATTTATGTTCAAAAACTGTACCTTGAAATTATCATTACAAAAAGCCTGGATTTTCCGTAACTGTAGTATGAACAGAAAGGTTAATTTTTGATGTTTTCCTTTTTAAAAACTATTCTTTTTTGCATAGAGGTGCAGGGTTAAGATAACTAAATATTTCCCAGAATATGGACCTAATATGAGTAATTTTCTTTTAAGAGTTTGTTATTTTACAAAGGCTCTATTAAACCTTATTTTCTAATTTACCTTTTTTTGCTTTTTAATACCTCTTTGAAACTTACTTGGTAGGCAAACAAGGAATTAGCTAATGGTGACTTGAGTTTCTTTCTTTTTCTTTGAATAAAAGCAAAAATGATAATTAGTGAAAAAATGTATGTGCACATAGTTTTTGATGGAAATGTGAGCTGCTTATTAAAATGTCCTTATGTACCACAGGGAATTAGAAAAAGTAAAAGTTATGGTATGTCATAAAATCTCTGTTACAGTTTTTCATAACTTTCAAAATGGTTAAAGCTGCAGAGAGAATGTTATGTAGAAAATTAACTTACAAGAAAAGAAATTCTTAGTATTTCAAGGACAAGTATTTCCTTTATTGCATACAAGTTGTAAAACAGTTGCATTAGCAACATTTTCAGTTCTCTTCTTCCTGTGTTGAGGAAAAAACAAATTGTAATTTATTTACTAATTTTTTTGAGATTTCAGACCTGGATGGTGTTATTACTTAAGATACATCTTGTTGTTTGGTTTGGTTTGGATTGGGTTGGGGTTTTTTTTGTTTTGTTTAACAGGATTCTCTCTACATATAATTTGAACACACAATCTTGTTTCTCTTTGCATTTAATAATTTAGATTTATAAGTTGTTGAACTAGGGTGTAAATCAAAATATTCATACCAAATGCTAAATACACTAAATACAAGCAAATTCTAAATGCTGTTCCTTGCTGCTGTACTTGAACACAAGCTGTTTTAGCCCAAGGACTTTAGGAAAGGCATCTTTATCTTCCATGAGAATCTGATGCCACTCTCTGGAATAGGGCTTGGAAGTAAAGTCTTTTCCTGCTTTACATTTCTCACTTCTTCTATCTTTAGTAGAGAGGCAAAAAAAAAGTCTGCTTAGACCTTTTGCCCAGTAAAATATTCATATATATGGATAGCATTACATGGAAACACCACTCCTAATTAACATTGGCGTGTTTGAGGCTATTGCAGCAGTTATTAATTTAAAACCCTCAGTGGAAACTAATTGTAAAATAACAGCTGGAACTGCCCATTTAGTTTCAGAAATGTAGCCTGTTAATTATCTAATACCAAAAGCTATTCAAAGCTAAATTTATATTTGGAAAGTGACTTTAAAAATGTTCAGCTTTGACTATCAATCTTATTTTTACTTGAAATTTCTTTGTGAGTTCTACTGGAATCTTCGACATATCTAATTTACCTAAATACGTATATTTGAAATATATTTCCTTGTAATAGGAGAATAAGAAAAGTGTTTTTACAACTGTATTTGTCTCTTCAATTCCTCGGTTTAATCACTGTGTTTTCAATACACATACCTACTTTATATTTTCTTAATAGCTCTGAATCTGAGTGTTACAATAGTTTTTAATTTCTTCTTGCAGGTCTTCATAGAAAGCAAATTAAAGTATACTTTGTAGAAACAGTCCTCATGAAGAGCACTGGCATTATCATGTCCTTTAAGCATCCACTTGTTGTTAATCAGGGAAGCCTTTTTGGAAGCTTTGTTAAATATGTCAGGGAAAAAATCTAGTAAATATCAATGAAGAATGAATTCAAAGAAATAACCAATTAATTCAAACAGAGCAAAGATGAAACCTGTAAAATTAATGAAGATATTTTTGAAGTCTAGTAATTCTTAAATAGTGCATATATTCAAAAAAATATTAAAAATAATATCCCTCATCAGTGATTTATTGTTGCTTTCCACTTGGTTTGAGGACTGAATATGCATCCTGTTTGCAAAGTTCCTCCTCGCAGCTGGGCCTGTGCACTGCCTCTGCCTTGGCTGAGGTGTTGGCACACCTGTGATCCCCAGCAGCATCACCTCCTTCCTGAGGAGGGAACTTTCTGTGGAGACTCTCAGAGATGTGTTTTTGTGTACCCATAAGCCCTGCTCTAGAGGCAGACAGAGATTTCGAAGTGCAGCTTCATACATCTCTCAAAAACATTCAAGTTTGTCCTGCAAGGTCATGGGAATCTGCTCACGTGTTTGGGAGGGACTCCAATGTCAAGGCACGGTGAGGAGCTTGGGCACCTTGTGGAGGTGCTGGTTTTCACCAGTAATGTGCCCTGGGCTCGTGTACTGGTTCAGTGGGCAGTCAGAACCAGTGCTCAGGGCAGTGGCATTTCGTGTTCCCAGTTAAAGCATAAAGCATTTGAATTGGGAGTGGGGTTAAGATTGTTTCATTATTCAGGTGTCATTCATTCTAACATCTGTGTGTGATTTAGAACTAAATTGGGATTAGATTTCCAGAATCCCTTTAAACTGGACTGTGTGTTCAGATTGTGAAATTCTCAGGTCAGACAGTTTAGCTGTGAATTTGGGAGTCAGGCACAAGAAATGTGTCTCTTCAAAATGGATTCTACCAAGTGGTCAGGACCATATTTCATATGATTTATTATAGCAGGTACTCCATTTCTTTGACTATTTAATTATGGTGCCATCATTAAACAGCTTAAGGTCAGGAGTAAATAGCAGTTGTAAGGTAAAACTTCCGCAAGGGCATTGCTGTCTCTGTTGTGCTTGTGCACTATACTTTGTGCTATAAAAAGGTTTCTCAGCTGTGGGTGATCTTAACTCCCATGTGTTCTGCAAAGATAGGGCTAAGTTAGAGATAAACAGCAGTCTGAACTCAGAGTTTCCTTGTTCTGCTGATACTTCTTGCTGTCTCAGTAACTGTTTTAACATGGTTAAAGGGTATTTGCTTTGTGGTATATGTGGAGCTTGACTTGAAGTTCATACAGCCTCAGTTTTGAAATCTGTAAGATGTTGATGGTGACTCAGAGGAGAGATTAGGATTTCCTTTATTTATGCTGGTTTGAGATGCTGTTTAACATAGTTTTTGGCCACTTTCTTTTTTCCAAAAAACTGCAGTTCTGCTGTGATGAAGCCAATCAAAATAAAATCAAACAAATTGGTTGGGGTTTTTTGTTAGTTTTAATGCTTTAAATTTTTTTGTTATATTATCACTTTATGTACTCAAATACTCTGTATGTTGAACTACTTGCCTGTATTTACTAGTCTTTAGATTCTACATACTTGTTATGTATGGGGGTGTTTTTTCATTAAGTCCTAAGATTATTGCACTTGTTCTCATCTTCTGTCTAGGAAGACTAATTTGTTCTGTTTTTTTTCATAATGTTTTGCACATTTTGATTGACTCCCTCAGAAATCTCCTGTCTCTCTCTCTTCAGACAGCACTGAAAAACATGCCTCCTTCATGAGATCAAGTTGTGTAACTGTTTGCTTCCCTTCATTTTAATAATGGCCCTTCCTTCCATTTGAAAGTATTTGTCAAACTGTTCATTCCTCCCCAAAGCAGTTCTTGTTTTGCCACAGTGGAAAGAAAACATGTCAGATGTTTGTGGAGTTCTTTGAGCAGAGGAGTCTCTCACTGTCCCACCGGAGCACAGCAGGCTGGCCATGCCCAGGGAAGGGCCAAAGGAGCAAAGGTGTCCCTGGGCTTCCTTGGGGCAGCCCACAGTGGGGACAATGTAATGGTGATTTTTTTAACATTACTTTACCCACGGTTTTTAGGCAATGAGTTTTGTGCCCACTTAGGTTGTAAATCTAAGTTGGAACTGTTTTTACAATAAGACCTACTTCTCCGTGGTGTTGCTGTTTGTACTTGTGTATAACGAACTGGCAGAGGGAGCTGAAAGAATTTAAAAGATGGTGTGGTCATCAGGCAGTTGTTTTCAGTTGGGTAATTGCCCTGGGCCCATTTATGCGATAGGAATACGAGGACTGACCTGACCTTGGCAAAAAGGTGCACTGTGTCAGCCTGGGCTTCCATCAGCTTAATCTGCCCTCATGATCTGGGCTTCTGAAACATGGCACAGAATCTGACACTGGGGACTAAGAATTTTAATAAAATTCTCAGATTCAGCATTCACATTTTCAAACAGATTGGAATGGTTTAAAAAGGTAAACAAGAAAGGGCACAGGGACAAAGAAAAACACATTAAATACCACTTAAAAATCCCAGGATGCCTTTCACAGTTTACATACTCAGCAACTTAAACGTAATGAAAAATTTTTCAGATAAGCTGTAAAACTGGGAAATAAAAGGTAATCTGAAAGCTAGAGTTATTTTTTATATGACTAGTAGTTTATGTTTTATGTCATAAAGCAATATTATTGAAGCTTTTAAATTTCTTTTCTTCGGGTTACCTCCCTTTAATCTTTCTCTTTTTCCCTAACCAAGTAGCTTTATATTTTGGCTGTTATTGTAAAATACGGGGCAGGGAGGGAAATGAGTGAAGGTGTTTGGGTTTCTGTTAACATGGGAGAAAATAGTTAGTTGGTCCTTAGAAATTAATGCCATGTAAAGAGCTGGAGGGGTCCCTCTGTATGAATTACTGAAGTAAAGTTCATTTACTTTACACAAACTCCTTGCACTTTCTCCCCAGACTTTCCTTTGCTGATTCTTAAAATACATGATTGAATTCAAGTATCAAGGTTGCTTTTCTGTCTGCTATAATGAAAATTAACATCTAAAAGTCCTGGCTGCAATAAATACTAAAATAATTCAAGAGAGCTTTTAAAACTTATTTTACTGTATGGTTTTCTTCTTGACTGTTTGTCAGTGAATATAATTTTCATCAGATTTGATTTCAACAAATGTTTTTAGTTGAAAAGTATTTTGCAGTAATATATAAAGCAGACTTCTTTTCTTTGTAGTATTTTTTAATTATAAGAGAATCTCAAGGTAAATATAATGCAAGTTGTGTGCTTCTGTTACTGGGCAAACCATATCCCGTTGGTAATGAGACATTTGTTAACTTCTGTATACAGATTGCGGTTCATTCCATAAATATTTGTGGGTTCTCTGATGTCCCTCACAGGGCTTTATCTATGACAAATTCATACCACAGTTCTTAAACTACTTTTTGGATAGAAGATTTCTTTTTTTGGCAAAACTGTTTGCCTGTGTCTTTCATTTAATTCTTGTAAGTATTCCTACTATGGTTTTCAATTATTTAACAAAACGGATTATCAGAAATATACAGAATGGTTACATGTTATTTGAGCATATTTCTTTATGGGATACTCTTCCAAGCTCCCATGGCAAAATTAAATCCATGTTATCCTGAACAACTCAAATTGTGCTGTTTAAGTGAGCACAGTTCCTAGCCCTCGCTGGTTTTTCCAATATAGCCTCACTTAGCTCAACTGCCTTAAGTACAGCCAAAAGTCATGCTTAATGGTTCTTATACTTAATCTCTTACTCTGCTATTAAACCTGATTATGCTGCAATAATAAAAAAAAAGATGAAAAATTATCTACAGTGGTTTTGTTGCATTTCAGAAGCTATTCTTTTTTTTAATCCTTAAGAACAAAAAAATCCAGCACTGTTTTTTAAGGGTTGGTTTGCAATCTTATGGGCTTTATTAGTTGTTGGACACAAAAGTAAATGTACCATTCTTCAGCCTCTCAAAGCATTTTCCATGCCCACTGATGCTTTTTTTGCTTAGGGTTTTGGTTTCTCCTGCAAGAAGGCAGTGGCTAATGCTGGTATGTTAATGGCTAACACAAGTGCATGTTGAGAGTAATAAAATACAGAGATGGGATCAGGCATCTCCTTTGAGTTCAGTGTAAGTGATTGGCATAAATCACAAATGCTCCAGTTTTCTGGCATGATACTGTGTGTTCTCCAGCAATAAAAAATAAACAGGTGTGCAGGTGATACAAATAGAATATAGGGGTATCTATAAATAAATATACCCTGTACTAGCAGATAGGAACAGAGCAGATTTGAACTCTTCCTGATAACCAACATTGTTTCACTATTGAATAGTATTATTTAATCTTTGCATGTGACAGTTTTTCAGGAAACAAGAAGATTAGCAAATCCAACTTCAAAGCAAATCTGAAATTTTTCTGTTTCCCGGTTTAAGGTTGGAAACATATATATGTGTGCATACATGTTCAAGAAGAATACAGAAGAATGCAATTCTCTGACATATCTTTTTTGATCCTCTTTATTCAAACAGCTTGCAATGGTTGATTTTTCCATTTTTTGGCATAGTAAAAAAACCCCAACTGATGTATTAGGTAATTGCAAGTGTTGTTAAAGTTGCTTTCTGAAATCTACATATTGTATTCTTCACACATTGAAGCTCATAAGTGTGTAACCAATTATGTTTACTAAACTACACTCAAACTAACTACAGATGATAGAATTTGCTGTTTTCCAAATGTGCAGTGTATTTGTTTGTGTGTCTGTATCTGTGTAGTGTCCTTGCATTTTGGGGTTTGGTTTTTTTGTTGGGTTTTTTAATTTTTTTTTTTTTTGGCCCCTGGCATAAAATAGAGCTCTTGAGTTTTCTTTATAACCACAACCATTTAAATGTTTTGGGTGCCTCTTGGAGTCACTGCACTACATGACATTGGAATCCACAGTCTTCATGGTCAATGTTGTGAATACACAGTGGTATTTTAAGCAGAATTGCATTTTTTCTTTATCTTTTTCCCCTTCTTCAAATGGGTAATTAGAATTAAAACACCCCTTCAATACATCTTGATAAGCCAAGATTGATCCTGACTTTGGAAGTGCCATTAACAATAGTTTATTGAGGGCTTAAGGAAGAAAAAATACTGGGTTTAACATGACAGGTAATAAATACATTTCATAATGAATATGGAAGGAGTTTTATGTCAGAAGAGTTTTCAGGGGATATTGAAATAGACAAAGCAGGGACATAGACAATATGCCAGGACTTCAGAAAAGAAGACTTGAAGGAGAGTTATTTTTAATACTTTGTTACTGACATATTTTACAATATCCTATGCACTATTCCAAAAATAGTTCCAGCCTACCATTATGACTATAATGATTCTGCAAAAGAAAAATAAAATACAAGTGGCATCTTGAGAAACTAATCTAATCAGTGCTAAAGATAAATGTGAATTGACTTGGAAAGTTAAATATTCATGTTTTAGAGTAGTTTCTTGTATTATCCATGCTATAAACATCATCTATTACAATAGACACATGTTGAAAATATGTGTTAGTACACATTGTTTAATGTAAAGGAAAAGCTGGTATTTATTTATTTATAATGTTCTTTTCTACTTCGGGTGGAATGTGATTGATGTCCAGGTGTGAGTTTGATGCGCTGACACAACAGTGCAAGAACTCCTGTCCCATGTCAGCCTATCAAACACACAGTGGACACTGTGCCTTCAGCTTGTGCCGTTACACCAGGCTGTAACCTCACCATGGACGGAAATTCCATGTGTCAGATATGGAGGCTGTGTCCAGTGAAACTCAACCTCGGTATTTCCAGGTGAATTTATAGGACAGCTGAAAAAACTGAGGTATTGTACCACTTAACTCGATTAAAACAAAGTAAAATACAGGCTGAAAACAATGGGAAAATCACAAGATTATTTACCTTAGACATGTGGTAAAGCAAGCAGACATGAAATATTTAAAAAATCAAAATAGAAGATCCTTTGCCAAACAGCATTAAGTATTGAGATAAAGTTGTTTCTATCATGAAACAAAAGCATGAAAGTCTTTGGGTTATATTGTATTTAGGCTATTTGCTAGCCCCCTCCCCAGACTTCCACTATTTAGAGAAACTCTATTCCACTTGGGTTTTTTCTGGAAACATTTGGCATCCAAAAATATCATACAGACCTTCCTTTGGAATTGTGCATACTTATCATTTATACAGTCTGTCAAATGTATATTTACACAGTGCTCCCTGAATTTGGGTGAATGCTTCAAAAGTATAACGAGATTCCTTAAACTGTCTAAACATTAAACAGTATAAAAATGAAAAACTGATTTTTAAAAGTTCAGACTTGCTCATGCTGTTATTTTTGCTGAGGAATTTAAACAATAAAATTACAGAAGTAATTAAACAGATGACTTCTACAATGCACAGCTGCAAACTTTAGCTTTGTTTCATTTTACGCTTTTTTTGAGAGAGACCGAAAATTACTTCATAGCTTGCCATACCATACCTTGTTGTCACAGGGTCATTCATCCTGTGTTCCAGATACAACTCTAGAAGACAATTGCACTGCAGAAGTGCCTCAGCTTCTTTGCAGGCAATTCCTGTCCCAGACCCTTTGTAACAAGGGGCTACTTTTAAATGTCTGGTCACCTCACAGGATATGTAGAGCATTTCCTGCCCGTAGGACTGGAGGAAGGAAGCACAGGGCCAAAATGTTTGATGTGTGATCTGCTGTAATTCCTTTCATGTGGTTAGTAGCTTTTCTATGATCAATGCACTGCTACCAATCCTGACCTTGGTGTGGCCCAGTTCACTAAAATCTGACCTTCCTAAATGGAGAGCAAATGGAATTGTAGTGGCACCCACCTGGCACCACCGCTGTCATTAATGGGCATGAAGTGGGTGCTGTTATTTTATTCCTCTGAATATGTACCTACTGGGTTTCAAAATAAACATATGTAAGTAGTTAGGTAAATAACATGCATAAATAGTATATTGATAAAAAATTGCAGTTGTTAAGTTTTATGCATATTTTATATCTTTGCTTTCTTAAATGCTGTTTATCAGATGATCTCAAGATGTTTTCCATGCACTTAATTATATTCACAACATCATTTTGGCTTATGCCCACCATATAAATTAGTAAACTGTTGAAGGCATTAATTTTGTTGCTTAGAGATACACAGTAAGCCAGTTTAGAGAGAATAGGAATGAAATCTGCCTCTCCATTTTCCTTTGGCATGTGGTAGCCTTGCACAGACAGGGAATCCTGTCCTGCAGGCTTACAGCAGGGCTGCCAAAGCGATCTCCTTGGTCCCAAACCTTCTTGTGCACAGCACATGAAGAGATGGCAGGCCCTGCTCTTCTACACCTCATGCATTCAGTTAAACTTGCCACCTCAGGTTCTAACCAGGGCAGTGTTTTCTGTTCCTTTTGAGCTGGTATCACCCACATGTGCAAAATGGCACAAACCGTTCAATTCCATCCACCAGGGTTCTTCTCTGTTCAAAACCAAATCTCTTTTCTCTTGCATTATGATAGCTCAGTGGCTATCAGTCCTTTTTGAAATGGTTTTGGATTAAAGGAAATACCTGTGTGACTCAGTAGTTGCAGTTCATGAAACTGGTCAAGTAGAGGACACACAGTAGTTAGCAAAAAGTGATTGTAATTTGACAGTTTTTAATATCTGAGCAATTTGCTTAAGAACTGAGTCTTTTTTCTGTGTTTATTTTTAAGATAAGACTTACAAAGCAGTTGTAAGGGAAAAACTGTCTGCTTCAACTTGGCGAGAAAAAGCTGTGTTGAAAAATACTAGAAGAAAGGAAGTAGTATACTCTAATAAGATGTTTTGGAAAATGTTTGATTATTACTGTTGTTATTTTCTGTAGAAGAGCTATTGTGCATAACTAGAGAAGTCTAGAAGCAGAGAGGAAATAAGTCTGCTTTTTAACTATCCCACCTACATGTCTCAAATGTTACTATTTAATACCTAGCTGGGAGCTATTGGGGAGAAACAGTTGTAGGTAGACCACTGTTGATGGCTTTGCTGAAGCTTTTGAATACCTTCCCTTAATGTCATTCTCTGTTTGTCGGGAACCACGGTCTTCATAGCAGTAGATTCTGTACTGTGCTTGAAGTGTCTAGGAGCTTAGAGTGTCTTCAAATAGCAGTACATCAAGCACCTTTTCAAGGCTGAATTTTCTAACTATGTATCTAATATGTCCTTATTTCAGATTCTGACATAGAGAGCACTCAACAACATGTAACAACACTCAACTAACATCTTAGTGCTCTTTTATTGGGTGATCTGTTCTAGATTATAGTGAATGTAGATGATTTGTTCTATACATACACTTTTTGTTCCACCAGGCACTCTGACATTCATGTATTGACTCGTGTTCTAGGGCCTTCTAATCCATAGTTGAATTATTCTTTTATTTATTTTATTTTTTTCTATTTATGATTTAAAAGTACCAAGTTCCAGTATGCTTATCCTTGTGTTACCTAAAGGTCTTTATAGCTATTTCATGTCTTGTCCTCTTTTAGGTTTTTGAACACTTATACCAGTTCTTCTCTTTGCAGTAATTCTTATCTCTGTAGGTAGACAGTGCAAAAAAAGGAATCAGTGCCCAAGAGATACAAGTCAGACATTTATCCAACATTAATTTAAAACAGAGGAAAGCTACCTATTGCACTTGTACTTTTGCAATCAATTGTTTAATGCAGTTGAGTGCAATCAAAAGAAAAATCTGCATATGTTTCAGTGACTGGTCTTT
>JAOXXN010000395.1:131783040-131794834 GCA_026770055.1 Myrmophylax atrothorax
GTAAATTTACAAGTGTGTTCAGTTGGCATTCATGTATTGAATATACACAAGTTTCTCCCTGACCTTTGAATTTTTAACTATGTAAGGTCTCAAACTCCAAATTCAATAGGATATTATTAACAAAAGATATAATTAGTAATAAGGCAAGCATTTCCAAGTTTTACATCTAGGTTATATTTAGCTATTACAGGCCATATTTGTTTGTTTCGGTTTTGATTAGTGTTTTCCACATAAGAGAGCAAACTTACAGCCCTACTTGTGCATTTTCTCAGCTTATGCAGTCTCACATCATCACACCTCCTTAATTAGTGCAACAGCATCTCTTTGGCAGTCCTTCCTTCTTGCATAAATTCAATGTGCTTCTGAATGGTTATAATCAAATACTGATGATTTGATTTGATGTAACTGAATGTTGCTGTATCCATTGCAAAATTCTCTTCTTCACATGTTTTTCTCTCTTCTTCCCACAACATTTGTATCACATAAATCATTATATATGTCTTTGCATTCAAGGTCCTTCCAGTCCTGTAGATCTATCCATTTCCCCTTACATGTCATTTCCTTTGCTTTGGCACCTCTACACTCACTGTTCTGCAGACTTCGAAGAAGCACTTCGTTGCTCACTCCTAGGCTAACCTGTGTGTTACAGAGGCATTTCCTGTGAACATTCACAAAGTTATTGCCTTGTTTTCTTCCAAATCCTTCCCAAAAAAATTCATTTCCATTACACTGTAATATAAAACTCACAAGACAGGCTGCCACTGCATGGATATCATTACCTACTGTGCTGTTAGTGGTTTACTTTTACTTCCTTGTCTGTGGCTGTGTTTTTTCTTGCACTTAAACTGTAAGCATTTGAGGACAGAGACCATTTTCATCCTGTGCTTTTACAATGTGGGTCTGTGGTCCATGGCCAGAGTTGCTGTTATTGTGCAGATAAAGCCCAGATTGAGCACTAAGGCCCCTCCAGGCCTTATCACAGTTGCTGCACTGCCTTGTTGCTTTGCCTTAGCATATGGTCTTCCAAATGCTCTGACTTTTAAGTGTACATGATCAACTGCTTTAACATCTCTAAAAATACTAGCTTTTCCCTTTTTTTTTTCCAAGACAAATATGTAACAGATGCATAAATGAACCATGGAATGAATGTGCTGCAGACATAGAGCCATCATTACGCTCTTCACAATCAAGTTTTTTCATAAGCTCATGTGGCGTACACCTGTGTTAAGTTAACGTTGCACTTAGGTGCAGTGTGGAAGACTTAATAATTCAAAGTGGAATTTGTTTCTTTGTTCCTTTTCTGCTCTTTCTCATATCCTCTCCCTTCATTATTTACTGTGCTCTGTTTGCCTTCTGTTTGTACTTACAATTATTTTGCTAATGCTTGATTTGGCTGAGGTTCAAATTCACCAACAAGAAATGCAGAAAGTAATAAGTAGTGCAGGACAGGGATAGCATGTAAGGATGATTTAAAAAATAAATTAAAATAAATCAGTAATCAATATATATTACCAAAGAAAGTTCTTTAAGATGCAGCGTGCTGGGTATCTACTAAAATGACATAGGAAGCTTAAGAAATGGGAATATGCATGAGCTGAAAAATAATTTGAACACTGATTGAAGAGAGCCAGTTGAGGGGTTTGAGCACCACAAATAACTTGCTTTTACAGCTCTGTTTTGTTTGTTAAAATCACACCAGAATTTTTATGCCACTTCAGGTGGAAGGTTTCTAATGTATAGCTGTGTGTTCTTTCATAGAATTCTTCTACTACTTAGCTCTTTAATTTTCCTCAAAAAAGGCATTTCTTTCTCATCCTATTGAGAAGGGGAAATAGGAATTGGGTAGAAAGCCATCTGGTTTAAATCTGAAGCAAAGGTGGTGGTGGCAGGGAGAGAAACATTTTTAGAACTCTAAAATCTAAGACCATTTTCTCAAGTTGAAGATGTTCACTAACTGCTAACAGGTCTGCTTTCTAATTTGGGCATCTAATTCGACTAACCCTACTTTAAAAGCCATGATTAGAGGTTAATAGAGCTACAGCTGACCAAAAAGGAAAGCATTTCAGGTGAGGTGATAGTTTTCTCACACTCACTGACTGGCTCACTCTTAACCAAACTCTGCACTGTAGGGCAGCGTGCAGCCTGCTCAGCAGTGTCTGTGAGGTCATCTCCAGGAAAAGTTATTAGACTTGTACTCTGCAAACACTGGCTCTGTGGCATCTGCTTTTAGCTTCTGGATATGCTGTCCTAAGTGAATTTAAAAGCTTTAAGGCCTACCCACACCATGCAGTTTATTTCCCTTACAGGTCGTTATGCTTTCTGCATGTTTTGAGGACACTTAAACTGTTAGTAGAATTTGAACAATCAAAATTGAAAAAACACTCAGCTGGAAATTGTGATCATTTTGTATTTATTTCAGTTGACTGAATTCTGGTCAGGTTATAGTATCAATTTATTTTTGTCCTAAATCTTGGCTTACAAGCCATCAGCATTTGAGGTTGTTTGCTTTTCAGCAGAATCCATTTCAGAACCATTACTGGACTATGTATCTCAATACCCCTTCTTAATCCAGAGATTTAAATACCTATTCCACATGCAGTCAGGAGATTTCTGCAGAGACAGGCATATAACCATAGTGTTTAGTGATCTTAAGGTGGATAAATGTAGCTGGTTGTGAGGACTAACTCACTGACTGTGTGGTCCGTGTGCCTGGCTCGCCTGCGCGGTTTGTCCTGTGTCTGAGCAGCCACAGCCCCATCACTGGAGATGGCAGGGTTAGAGTAACACAGGGCAGTGTCACTGACCTGCTGGGGGACAATTCTGTGTAAACTATTTCCTTCTTTTCTAAGGCGGTGTAGTTTGATCTTTTAACTTGCATCATTTCATAGGTATTAATTTTCTATTTTGTAAGCACAGGAAAACTTACCTCAACCCAATAACTTTCTGACATTTTCTTAGAATTCTCCTTGGTGAAATGCATGTATTTAATGTTTCTACAAATTATAATAGGTAAAAGGAATTATCAAAAATTATCTTGATGGAAGAGATCTCCCAGGAATTTGAACTGTATCCTCTTTTAGAGGCTGAACACCATCTTGATCTCATTACATTTTTTTCCCCTCATCAGAGGCTCTCAGATGGCATTTTGTGCCAATAGTTTATTTGACCTGACCTGACCCAGAAGATTCTGGCTATTTGGGATGTGTTGTCATAATCTATTAGTGATCCACCTCTGGCAGAGCTGTGCCTCTAGGCTTACTATTTGGTTAAGGGGGAAAAACCAAACAAAACTAAACACCCAGCTGGAAAACAAATCCAATTGTCAAGTTTAATGGCACAAATATTCTGGGTAAGTAAATGTTGGTATTTAGATGAAAAGGTACCAAATAAGAACAACCAGAACAAGACAGAAGCAGTGGAGGAAGACTGGCATCCCTTCATTTTCAAGTTATTTTAAACATCTTGGGCAATAGTTGTAAATTTAATGTGTGAGTCCTAGAGTTGCATGGGATTTCTAGTTTAATTTTTCATGTACTTCATTTTTGTGTTGGTTATGTTGTGTGCAGAATATTTCAACACAAGAGTTTCAGGGGACTAATTCGAATGTGCAGATTTCAGGACAGCTATTTATAAAGTGAAAGGCATCCACAGGCAAGTTTGAAAAATACTGATAATAATATTCACGTTTTTTTAAAATCATAGTGTATACTGCGTTGAACAGGTGAATGTCAAGTTTCAAAGTTCTCCACCTGGAGATAGGTTGTAGAATGAAACATTTAGACATACCTTTCCTCTGAAATAAAGCTAGAAGTCTGCCTTCAGGATTGAAATTAATGTGATTGGTAATAAAGCTATTTAATGATTATTAAGGAAAGAAGTAAATGCCAAACTGGTGTTGAAGTTTCATGCTGCATGGTGGATGTAAAGAATAACATGGGAAGTTTTTGCCCCTCAACAATTTATAATGTAATTTCATCCTTCCTTTTTTTTCCCCCCTTTTTCTTTCCAGCATAAGGCGACATCAGGAAAGGAGAGCTATTTTAACTCCGATTTTAACAGATTTCACGGTTCGAATAACTGCAGCCCCTGCCATTATTTATACGAAAATTGATGTTACAGAGAATTTGCACCCTGAGGTCAGTACAAAGCAGAAATAGCATGACTTTTGATAAAGTGGATAATATTCAACCATTCCACCATTTGAAGTGTCCAGGTGTGTTTTCAAATACAGAGATTGCTAACCAGAAAGGGGTCACTAGCTGAAATGTTCTTTCTCTCCTGGAGAAAGACTTCATGTATAGCGCTCAATATTAAGGGCATTCTGTCTAGAGGTAGATAAGCCTATTTACAAGTCAAAAATGGGAATCTTTTAATGATTTCCAGCAATATTTTTAAAACATTGGTGATGGAAAGGTGTTGAGAAAAGCTGCTACAGTACAACATTGTAGTCACAAGCTTCTCACAAAGAAGCCTGAAATGCAATGAATTGACCATAAGAAGTAAGGTGAGCTGAGTTCTTTTAGCCATATTTCCAAGCCCAAGGATTGCCACAAAGCATCTACTTCCCAACCATTGCTGTGGGTACCTCGAGGTACTCCAGACTGAACAATCGTTTTTGCTGGTTTGTGGGTCACCTTGTTAATGATTAGTCTGTGAAGCAAGTTCCACACAAAAGGTATTGGCTACCTTTTGGGCATTAGTCTGTAGCTCAAGAACGTTTTGTATAAGGGGAAACATGAGAAAATTTTGATCAGCTCATAAGGGTAACACCAACCTCTAGGGAAGGGCCAAACCAGTATAGGGTTGTAAAGGGTATTAGGTGTGTATTACAACGTGCAGTGGGAGTACATTGTTAGAAAATAGTACCTGCTGGGCATAGAAAGAAGAAATTGAAAGCTTTGTATTTTGTGTAATGGGTCATCACAAGGGCAGATGGAAAATTATTTAATGTGAAAAAGAAATAGAAAGCTTAGGGATGGCTAGGAGGCATAGAAGTTATTCCGTTTTTTAAAAAAATCTGAGCTCTACTAATACTTGTGTTCAAGAATTTCAGTGGTTTCTGTACATGCATTCTTCTTGTTAACTATTGCCTGGATGATGTTCCCTAATGAAGGGAGAGGTCTACTTTAGATTATGGAGAGCTTGAACATGGTGCAAGCTTCTCAGAAGACAGAGCAATACCTCTGCTTAGTAAGTAATCCTTCTGCATTGGTTCTGGTTTTCATCTCTTACTGCTTGCCCACAGCGGTGAAGAGCTTTATTTATGCTAGATAACACCAATAAAGCAGTGGCTATCCAGCTGGCTTTGCCAAGGTATTAACAGTGGCTTACAGGCAAAGAGAAATCCATTAGATTGGTTATCAGTGAGTTCCAACACATGATTTCATTATAAATCAGTCTGTGTTTAAAAAAAATTAAAACGACATCCTTTTCTTGGAAGGAAAGGAGAAATGGAATCATTGCCAAGGAAATAAAAACCAAAATCTGACAGCCCTACGAAGAGATGGAAACAAGACCTTGTGCATGAGATGCTTTTCTTGCAAAATTTGTCTTAATAGTCATGCTGTTGAAAGCAAAGAATAAGCTGCATCCTGTAGAAGCCGGACACACCAGTTTCTCCTAAAAAGACTGAATTAATACAATATGTAATGTTGAAGTATTGACTATAGTAGAGAACCACAATACAATTCTATAGAGGCTGACTATTACTTTCCCAGTAGCTGTTATCTAGTATTTTCCCTTAATTTGTCCTCAGGAAATTTTGGTCTGTGGTCATTCTTTGGAGGTGAATGTGACAACAAACCTGGATTTCTTCCTCAATGTGGCTCAAGTACAACTTCTTCAGCAGCTGATCCAAGCCAATATGATTGGACTGGAACCTTCCAGTAGCACCACTGAGGTAGGTTTTTCCATCTTCTGCAACTGGATTTTTTAAAAATCCACCCACAAAGTACTGTAGCTCTGATCAGGTGTTAGCACCATCTAGAAAAAAACATAAGTGAATGAAATACATGTTTTATTATTGTTTGTTTGGTCTGTTTCAAAATGCATCCTAATGTTGATTTAATAGGATGAGTGTTACTTTAACAAGAATATTATTCAGTAAATGCTATTATGTACTCTAGTGGTTCTACAACATCTTCTGTACAAGGAGAATTATCTTATGTAAACAATGAAGGAAACAAATTTTGAGGCAGGTTTTTGAGATTATTTGGTTTTGAGTGTTTGGTGTTTTCTTGTGAGCTTACCTGCTACACTGTGCTTCACTGAAGCCAGTAGACTATAAAATTTTCTCTGTGCCCAGTAACCACTGCTCACATTAACTGTCTTCACTCAAGTCCCTAAGATTGAATCCCCTCTGAATCTTACAGATTCAGCATTGCCTGTGAGGCTGGGTGGAAGCGAGGAGTGCTTTAGAGCAGCCAGACTACTTACATTCCTCTCTCCTCACCCTGTCCAAAGCCCAGAAGTTGTTTGTTCGTGCCAGTCTAGGCATCACATCAGCCCTGGCTCCTTTATCCCTTCCCAAGGATAGAGGGAAATAAAAGGGAATTGTTTCATTGCTGTTTGGAAACGTGAAAGATGAAGAAAAGAAATGCAGTGTATTTTCCTTCTCTTGGATACTTTGCAGATGCAGGAAAATGAATATTGTAAATTATATATGGGAATATAGCCAGTAAATTATTTGTAGGGCAGTCTTTTCCCATTGCCAGTGGAATGGGCAGAAGATTTGAATGGGTACCAAGAATTTAAATTTTGAGTGGACATTGTGCACAAGGGCTGCATGACTGACTTTGACTATAGACTTAAAAGCAATTTACTACATAATTTCAGAAAGCTTTTTGTTGGCTTTATCCTGAGATACCTGTTTGTTCTTCTCTGACATCTCCCTTGCATAATTGAGGTCTCCTGTGATGGAGAATGGGAATATTTCTGGTTCAAGGTAGTGTTTGCCTTCTCTTTAGTAAGTTACAGAACTATATCAGGATTTCCTATACTGGAAAGGGAAAATCCAATGGTTTGTTACTTTTTGTCCAGTTCTCCTTCAGTATTCTGTGTGCCTATGTGAAGCCATCCCACCCTCTAATATATGCACGTTTATTATCCTCATGGTTCTCCTTTAGTCAGCAGAGAGAAACATAATACACTGATTGTGTGCTGCTGTGTTCAGTGAGTGAAGTGAGGAGTCTGCACATGGCTTTTCGTCCTTCACACCTGCTTATTATTTCATTGCAAGAATCAAAACATAACTGAGTTTGGAAAACACCTGTGGAGAGTATTCTTTTGCTTGGAAGAAGACTAATGTCCAAGGTAGATGAGGATTTTCAGCACAATGTTCAGTCAAATCTTTCTTTATCTCGGAGGAATGACCCTCTGGATAATTGTCCTGTGCTTAATTACCCCTGCTCTGGTGTATTTTTTTCTTTATGTCTATTCTGAATTTTTCTTGATAAAACTTTCAACCATTGTCTCTCACCATTTCAGTTTACATTTTCAAGAACAGTCTGACTTAACCTTCTTCATAATCCTGCTTTAAATAACTGGAAACAGTAATCTACTACCCCATCATCATCCTTAGCCTTCTCTTTTTCTGCCTGAACAAACCTAAGTCTCTCACCCTCTCCTCATAAATTATGTACTTTAACCTTTTAACCCTTGGGATGGTCCCCTGGCCATTCAGGTTTGTCAGTCTTTTTCTTCTACTGTTGAGTACAAAACTAGAGACAGTACTCTTAGATGTTGACCTGCAACGATCTGCTAATCTCACCTCTGATCTGCTGATTCTGCTGCTGCCCAGTGAGTGCTCAGCCTTCCCCACTACAGGGGCATCCTGCTATCATATGTTCAGTTTGTTGTCCACCAGGACCCTTGGGTTCTTTTCTGCAAAGCTGCTCTGTGGCATTGGCCTCCAGCTGGTATTTTCATTTTACCATCTCACAGAGTCATAGAATCATTTAGGTTGGAAAAGACTTCTGAGATCATGGAGTCCAACCTTTGACTAAAAATCACCTTGTCAACTAGAGTGTGGCACCAACTGCAACAGCCAGGAACAAAACTCTGCATTTACATTTGTCCTTCATGAGGTTTCTGATAAACCATTTGTCCCTTTTTTCAGTGTCCCTCTGAATGACAGCCCTACTCCTCAGTGCACCAACATCTCCCCCCAGTCTGGCATCATCCTTCTTTGTTTTGTGTTGTTACCAATGTCTTTAAGAAAGACATGAAATGTGATCAAACCTTGAGGAATGTCACTCTGCAAGAGGACTGTTGAACAGTGACATTACTGTCTGATTTTTGTGGTCCACTGTGGTTGTCCATCCATTGAGTTCAAACTGAAGTGTTGATAAAAGTCTGCTGTTGAAGACTATCTAAACTTTGTTAAGGTCAAAGGAGACTGTACCTTGTACTCTACCTACAGATCAACCACCTCATCTTAAGTGGCAATGAGATTGTGGTATAGCATTATTTCCCTTTTGGTAAATATGTGGTTTTTGTTCCCCGAACTATTTTTGTTCTTTACCTGCCTGCAGTTGGCTTCTGTGAAAATGTTACCTTCCCAGGGATTACAGTGAGGCTGATTATCCAGTAGTTTCCTGGATCCTCCTTGTTCTTTCTGTAGACCTGCATGATGTTTACTGTTTTCCAGGTATGAAAGAGTCTCTGTGACAGCTTGTCTTTTCACATATGATAAGGAGAATCCCAGCAGTCACTCTTGCCAGTTCTCCAGACACTTTTGGATGTGTTCTGTCTGCTATTCAAGAGAAAAATTGAGCTTAAGTTACCCACCTTTCAAAGGCTGTTCTAGAGTGTTTTAAATTACCCAGGCTATTGCAGGGTCAGTGATACACAGAACGTGCACTCAGTTTCTCCTACTGCAGTGTCCCTTTTGCATTTGCATTCAGCACAGTCTTAGCGAGACATTTCAAGACATTTCATAGGGAATAGCTTTAGGATGACCCCACTGGGTCTATTTGCTCTGCAGACTTAGACTCCCTGGTGGATAGCGTTTGAGGATTTTCACCAATGTTTCTATCAGATGCTTAAGCAGGATTAACAGAAGAGTAGGAAGAAACAGAAGAAACTATATTCCCCATTGGTAACTACAAAATGAAATGGAGAAACCAAGAAAGTTTGAATTTCCAGATGGGAACCCTGTCTTCCAAACCTGCTCCAATCATGGCAGTGATTTTTTTTTCTTTTTCTTTTGTTTTTTTTTTTAGGTTGAAAGGAATAGAACGTTTTTAATAAATATTATTTTGGCATTTGTACATTAATTTACACCTCTGAACTGTTTGTATTAAGTACTTGTTCACTTATTTTCAAGGGCATTCAGAAACTATTTACATACAATGCTTCTGAGGGACTCAGGAATGAATGAGCAACCATACAGTAAACAAAAGGATGTGAAAACAGTGCACACAAGCATTCCCTGGATAGGAAAGGGGATAAGAAATTCCAGGCATTCCTTTGAGATAACTGACTGTAAGTGAAATTAGTTTTACAGATAGTCATTTTTTTCTGCTACACAAAAGATTGAGATACAGTTTTGTCAAAGATTTTGTTGAGTATGTGTAAAAAAGTGTCCTTCAGTACTGAAAAGTTAACTGTAACAAAAGCTGTAGGAGTCAAGAGTTGCCTAAGTATAGAA
The DNA here is from genome assembly GCA_026770055.1 of Myrmophylax atrothorax. Classification (NCBI taxonomy): domain Eukaryota; kingdom Metazoa; phylum Chordata; class Aves; order Passeriformes; family Thamnophilidae; genus Myrmophylax; species Myrmophylax atrothorax. Next base: position 131,792,690 of record JAOXXN010000395.1, read on the forward strand.
AGAGAATAAGAGTGGTCAATTCTTCATGATTTTTTATGGGTTGGTGCCACTTTAAAGACACTGCAGATGAAATACTCAAAGAAGTCCTAGAAATGCATCTGAATTTTTACAGGTCTAACAATGCACTACTGAAAGTTGCAAAAAATTCCTCTTTCCAAAAATGTCCAACTGCTTAAAAATTCTGCATTGCTAGTAGGGATTTAGCCTTTTAAAAGAAAAAAACAATCCAATATACACAATACAGTGAATCAATGTTCAGACTTTATGAAACTATTTAAGGAAATTTAAGGTCTGATGGCGATTTGAGTACAAGGGTTGGGAGATGAAAGTTGGATTGGAACTCAGATTATGAATGGTGTTTTGTATGACAGTGACTTAAGGCAGTGAGTGTATTTGCTTGGCTTTTCTTTAGGCACTCCCATTATTACTAGTTAAGATAATAATCTAGGTGGCAGGAGGACTGTTCACCCACATTCAAAGATGTGGTGTTTAACCTGTTTTCAGGAAGACTTTTTCACAGTAGGAGGTCTTATTGAAAAACAATGTTGGCAGTGTTTAGTTGTATATTCATATTATTGTATTTTTTTCCTGTTAGTATCTGTTCAGACAGAGTTATATATACATGTATAGTTGCAGTTTATTTGCACTTTAGCATACAAGTTTAAGTAGCACTGAATAATGACATAAATTAGAGTGGAAGGGATCTACAGCGTTCATATAGTTCTGGCCTATTTAGATGGGGTTGCACTAGGGCTTAGAGCCCTGTCATTGCACATAATCGTTGCTTCACATTAATCTGTACCCTATGAGCTCAATCATTCAATTAGTTTTGTGTCTATCTAGTAATTAACCCTCCAGACTGCAATGTCCCAGGTTAGATACGAGAATATTGTGCAAACCTTACCAAGACTGAGGTAAATGGCATCTACTGCTCTACTGTTATCCATAGATCCAGCTATTTTATCATAGAAGAAAGTCAGTTGCCTTAGAAATGCATCTACATTTTCAATTTCTTAGTGACTATGTCTGGGCCATTTTATATTACATGCTTTGATCACACCCTGTTTTTCAGTGTCTCTCTTCTCCCAGGTTGAACAATCCTGGGGGTTTTTTGACTAGGATTGTTCACTCCAAGCTGTTCCATTCTGTTATCTTTGTGAACATGTTCTGACTCTTTTTCAGTTTTACAGTGTCCATTTTTGAGGAATAAGTGGAACATTGTCCAGACTAGAAGTGGATCGTCAGACTGTAGTTGTTTATTCCTTTTTCTATTAGTCAATATATTGAGCGTGATCAGCTCCAGTTGACTCGACATACAGTGACCTGAGTACTTGTTCCCAGCTAGTACATTGGTTATCAATAGTGGAAATATTTTATCTGCAGACTCACTTTCCTTTCAATTACCTAAAGCCACAATTTTACAGCGTATTCTCTGTATTCAGTATTCCAAGTCTAATGAGAAAACCCATCAAAATGGGAGCAGATTTGAAACCAGAGACACACTTACTTTTGATGAGCTTATTGCCTGATATGGTTCTGATTTTTCACGTGTTTTGTTCCTAAGTCAGTGTTCACAGCAGTCAGAATTTAAAATAAACAACCCCAGCATTTTAAAATCCCATTTTGAAGTTCAGCTCAGTCAACTGACATTGTAGCTGTTCCTCCTTTTTCCTCATCACTCTGAATTCATCATCTTAAAAATGATGCAGCCATTCCTGTTTCCATGATGAATTTTCAGTTGGTTTGGGTTGGTTTTTTCTAAATTTACTCATTGTTCTTGTATTAATTACAAACTTTGCAGTTTTGAGAAACACTGTCACTGTAACTAAGAAATGTGGATTGGCATTCTATGCTTTAGCTATATTTTTTTACCCTGGATAAAATGTGAGAAATTATCAACAGTTAATGAATTAGCTAATAATACATCTCATGATTACAATTATCTTGTAATTGCGTCCCACAAGTACTATAATTACTTACAAGAAGAGAGCCTGCTACTGAGGCAACGAATGGAAAGTTTTCAAGGCCCTGGATTGAAGCAGATTGAAAGCAGACAGCTCTGCACATTGTATCACAGTTCTGGCACACAGCTCATTAAGGAAACCTGTGGCACTGAAATTAATTCACGCCCAACAGATGTTTAGT
>JAOXXN010000395.1:131805959-131822307 GCA_026770055.1 Myrmophylax atrothorax
TTATTTAGGCTTGAAGTGCTTTGACAGAGGTTCTCAAGGACAACCCTTGACAAGGGTTAGTTTAAGATTAGACTTGGTTATTCACACTGCATTTATTTTATGGCTTTGGAAATAATGGAATATAACCAGAGAATCGGTTTTGCAGATGAAAAGGATTGAGGAGGGTTGTAGTTTCTAAGCACACACCACAATGAGATCTCCAAAGCAGCTCTAATTTGTGTCACGGACATTGGGAAATGTCTTACGCATTCATTCCTGCACAGTGAGGCCACTTGTGTGTGCTTTACATTCAGACTGTGCCTTGAACATTCCTCATGAATTTGTAAAAGACAGTAACTTCCATAATCTAAAAGCTCACAAAATTTTGATAAGGAGGAATGGCATTTCATGTCCACTGGAATAATGTCCTTAGAATGTGGAAAGGGAAAATTAAGAATTGGGAAACAAAGGAAAATCTATTTTGCTGTAAATACATGGCCTTTAGTTTCTTTCCTAGAATTACTGGGGGGAAAAAAATGTTTCAAATGGATTTTTGCAACAAAAATGGCTCTTTGAAGAGATCCTCATGCTTAGATTCTGCAAATACAAAATTGAACTGGAAAAGAAAAGGTTATAGCCTCTCTTTGAGATACAAAGGTAGAAAATTGTTATTTTACAATGAAGTGTCTGTTCAATGAGATGAAATAAGATAGATATTAAACTTACAAGGTAAAGAATTCCTACTATAGTAAAACCAGACTTGAAATTACAGACTCAAAGTGTATTTCCTTTTTGGTAGGAAGAAATTTTTTTCCTGCTGGGTTTTGATGTCCACAAGCACACCAACTATGTGGGGGAAAAAATGGAAAGTTGTATCCTGTAGCTGCTTAAACACTTCACGATTCAGGACCAATTTCTCTGACATTTTCCTTAATGTTTTCTGTGACCACTTCAATGAAGATGGTAAGATGTTGGTGCATCTGGAGATTTCAAATAAAATGTAGCTGGGGAGAAATTTACCCAAAACAACAATCTGCCAAGAAGTTTATGAATTACAGGCATGTGTCCAAATCTTCCTTGCATGGACACTCCAAAGAATATTGCTTAAACACAAAAAGATATTTTTTATTGTTAATAAAGGAAAAATAAAGAGTCTTTCACTGGAAGACTGTGAAGCTTCATATGAATAGCATTTAAAGACTGCAATGCTGGAACATAGCTACTGGGAAAACACCTCCTAGGAATTGTGTTTTTCTGGGAAAAAAAAAATTATAACAGCAAAATAAAATATTTACAGTAAGACAGTGGAAAAAATCTGAACAAACCCCTACAGTGTTGGTTTTCCTCTTTGTTCTCATCAATACTAATTGATGTCTCAAGGTTTAGCGTTTTTTCTTTTGGTATTTTTTCTAAGTGTTTTAAAATAAAGTTTCATGGGATAGAACAATTTTTACGTGAGTTCTAAGTGCAAGTGAGGGTTCAGTCCACCTTTTTTTCCCTTCTTTAACCTACAGTACTCAATTATCCAAACCAGCCTTTCTTATCTCAGCTCAATGATTTGCCTTTCTTCAGTCTCAGAAACAGCCTAAAAGACATAAATGTTCTGTCCAGTCTCTGTATTGCACACACTGCCTAGCAATATTTTGAAGATAACTTGTGAATGATTTTTATTATCATTACCTTAAACATCATTGTACTTCCTTATGAAAGTAAAATTATAACTAAATTATATGTAAGGTTAATTCAAAACTTCACCATTTCTGATCATTCAATATACTAACCAGAAAAATCTGAAGTAATCATTACAGAGACAACAAAAATATTTCTATTAAAAAGATCCAAAATTCAAACTTTTCTTTAAATTAGAACGTGTACAAGAAATCATATTTTTTCATTTTTTTAAAGAAGGGGGGGGGGTAGCATAAGAAAACCATAAACTATGTAAGAATTGTTCTAGTTTTGCCCTAAATGACAACCCTAGTTGGTTGTTGACCTGTAGGCAGGACAAGAGCAGTGAGGACAGGACGGTGGCTCCAACTCACCGTGGAGAGAAGCTTGTGAGAGAACTCGTGCTTGGGCTTTCTCACAGTGCAGGCTCTGAACGTGTCACAGGGATGATTTGCTTCATCAGCTGATGAGGAGGTGAGAGTTTAAGTGCTGGGTCACACGGTGTATGATGAGGGTTCTGCAGTCTTTGATCTTCACTAATGTTCCCCTTCGAGTCATCGAACGCTTGTGAATGGTCGAGTTTGGTGCTGTGGCAGCGTCACCTTCAGACAGCACCAGCCACGCTTCCTGCATGGAATGTCACCTGCCAGGTGGTGCAGGAAACTTCATTCCTTACAGTAGTTATAAACACGTGGAATCTCTAATTTCCTTCATTTCAAAGTGAAATGAGATGATTTTTTCTTAAAAGGAAAGTGGAGGAATAAAGGAAGGGACAGTTGAAGCCAATAAAGAGTTCATTGAATTTCTAGATAGTGGGCAGCGAGCAATTTTGATTTTGAACGCCTCTGTTTTCTTTGTGGAAGGATCCTGCTTTTTTTCTGGAATTCCCTCATGAGAAACAATTTTTTTCATGCATTTTAAGGTATTTTTAGAAGTAAATAAAGCTAATAATACTAACTCTGTATGTCAGTTGTCCTCAAAGAGTACATAATATTTTGTGTTCTCACCCAAACTACAAAGCAGAGTACAAGTGTCAATGCTAATTTTTTTTTTAATCTGTTTTGTAAAAAACCAGAAAATGGATGGTGAGAAACCAAAACAGGTGTTGCCACTGAGGGAAAACCATTCTTTGGTCATTTCAGTAGTTGCTGTTCAGTCACCTGTGTGGCTTGTACACGGACTGAGTGGTCAGCTAGGCATAGATATGCTGCTTCATTTCATATTGATTTTCTTAAGGCCAGAATTTCCCTGTAGTGCTCTCCTGTCTATTAAGCAATGAGGCATAATTTCTCAGCGTGTACTGCTGGTAAGTATGTCTGCTGCCTTCCTAAGTTTTCCATTTTTCTGGCCAGCAATAGTCTGTTTTCACACTCAGGTAATGCATCATCCAAGACTATCTAGTAGAATGATACAACCTGTAACTCATGCCTGAGAATTTGTCAAGAAATAAAAATGGCTATTTTCTCACAAACTCATTTGTCTGTTCTATCAGAAATTCATTGATTTTTTCATGCTGTTTGAAGAGGGAGGAGAATACTTGCATGAACACAGTTTAATTAGTAGTGAGTTTAAATGTGTATATAAAATCAAATGAATGCAAAAATGTCCAGGAGGCCCAGGTTATGTTACTGGACAGAGTTGAGGGGTTGGCTCTGTTTCCTCTGAAATTAATTTGTGTGTGTATGATCTGCAGGAGTATCCTTGGGCCATTAACAAGCACTTGTATGTTGAGCAGAATTAGCTATAACTATTTTATGGTTTAATAATTTTATAATGTTTGAAATGAAAAAAAAAAAAATCCAGTCTGTAATCAGAATTCTTTATTCCAGTCTGTAATCAGAATTCTTTATTCATTAGACCTTAGTGAAAGAATGGCATCTGCATCAGTCTGATCTAAATCTGAATATCTGTCTTCTGCAGCCCCTTTGTAAGATGGTGAATGTTCAATAGTAAGGTGACATAGATTTCCTGTTTCTAGAGACCTGAAACCTTGACATGTGAAAGAAGTATGAGTTAATTTGTCTGTTTGGCTTTTTTCAGTTACATAATAACAGGAAGATGTGCATTTAAAAAGTTAGCACATTTAAGACATACATATGCATAGATTTGTTGGACAAAATTTGCACCGTGCATAACTTCATTATCTTAGTATGGTTGTACTGTGGCTTAATCTTACCCACTTAGTAGACTTACTAGATTTAATTACTTTTAATGGACTATTTAGAATTTGTGGAACGGCTAAATCTTTTCAAATTTATATGACATGAATAGTCTTCTGATGGTTTTTACCACTGAGCTGTTCTAAACATGATCTTGTAGCTCAGTAACGCCAAACAGAGTGCCAAAAGTGTAACTTTTTGAGACTGCCAATAAAAACCCTCAGCTGGAATAGGTGAATAATATTTGCATCATTTTCCTGGTAGTTTTACCACTGCTTGGGTTCCCACACAGCCACTTGTCGGATGTTTTCCTGAAAATGAAAGACCTTTTGGTTAGCTGGAGGATACTATCAAAATAAAGCCCTTGCCAGTGTCCTGAGTCACCCCCATGCCATGTTTCCGTTCTTGGGAAGCTTTGTGTCATCGTTTGCATTGGTTGCGAAACCGGCAGGGAGATACCTTTTGGAGGACTCTGCAGTTCTTCTGGATGATTCTTAGGAGCAAACACTTTCATATCTAGATGCAATTCTTATGTTCTTATGGCTGTGGTTTCTCTAAGGCTCTTCAAAGAAGAAATCTTATTTTTCAATAAAGCAAAAAAGAGATGTAGGACCAAAGTAAATTCCCACTAAAACAGGAAAGAGAAAGGGTCCATTTTGCAGATATGAAGGCAATACCCACGAGACTTACTCAAAAGGACATATGCATTTGCACACATGCACAGAGGTTTGACACAGGGGAAAACCTCTGATGACAAAAGGTTTGAGCTGTGTGTTAGCCTGGAATTTTTAGAAATGCACAATTTAGTTTTACACTTGAAATCTAACTAAGTGGTTCATTAACATTTTAAATTGCTTTGGAGGGTTTCATTCATCCCCTTGCGATGCTGCACGAGTTGCATCCACAGTCATGCTATGAAAATTCTGAGTTATCTGAAATAGAACTAGATACTTGGAATGAAAGTGTATGGTTTGAACTTTACACTTCAAATGAGGTTTACAAAGGTAGAAAATAGTTCCTTAATATTAATATCCTCCTTCTTATCAGCAGCACTAATTTGTGAGGTTATATGAGATTCTGAACCTCTTTGAATCCCAACAGTTCATTTTATTCTGTTTCTTGCTTGCAGGAAAGTTCACTTGTGTGAGTAATAAGTTTTCCATTTTTCTTGTGCATTTGAATATTGCACTGAACTTTGGTTGAATGGTGCAGGGAGAATAATAGTGTTTCTTCTTGGACACACAGGGTTCCTAGTGGAAAGATAATAAAGAGCCCAGTTGTATTTCATTTATTTCTGATATGTGCAATGCTCCCACCATCACAAAAGCCAATATAGTAAAATTACAGTGAACTACCTTCTAGTACAGTGTCACCCTTTTGTGACAAAGCTACAAAGTCCATGCAAAGGCCTGTGGCTTCAGTAAATAAGATAAAATCAGGTACTGTTTGTATTCCCATTTAGATAGAAGAGGGAGTTGTCACATTGACTTACATTGTAGAGTATGGAGGAGATTCAAGAGCAGGACAATACTTCCATTTTTACAGCTAGCTTCACTCTGATTGAGCTACTGGTTGCTATATTAAATGGTGAAATCATGGATTGTAATTGAGATAGAAGACTTATATGAGTCATGCCCATGATAGTAATAACATTTACTGAATCAGATTCAGGTTTGCAGCCACTTTTAGTTACTCCGAACTTATTTCTGCAGATAATTGGCTGCCAGTACCTATTTGGAGAGAAGATACTGTAAAGGTCTCAGTTTTTAACGGATTTGCTTTATAACCTTGCATATCTGCCCTTCTTTTTCGCAGTGCATGCTCTTAGGTAATATTTCCAATTCTTCATTTCACTGAGACTGTGCCCTCCCCCCCAGATTATTTGTGACTCATTGTATGAATCAAGACTGAAAGCTTCATTCTTGACTCATCCTAAGGAAAGATTTCCGCTCCATCAAAGCACAGGAGTAATAATGACTTAGTATTCTCAGAAATTAGCATTGACAACAATTTCAAATTATTGTGAAGTTGGTTGAAATAGAGAATGCATAAACCTGAAAATCTGTTGACTTTACCAAGTAGGGATCCTGTCTACAAGTTCCACAAAACTGATACTTGTCAGACCAGTGAGTTAATTCATTATTTTAGGAAGTCAGGCATTGTTTTCTTCACAGAGCTGCAGGGGTAATTAGGTTTGTGTGTTTGCATTAGTTCACCTGTGTTCTTGAAGTAGTCTATATGTGGGTTTTTTCCTTTCCCACTAGAATATGCAATCTGGTCTCTACAGATCAGCTCTTTTTGCTGATTCTTTGCCTTCCAAAACAGGGACTGAAGTTAGTAGGAGAGATTCAGATTCACAAATACATTATCTGCCAAACTTTAACTTTTTTCTGTGGGAGATGGACACCTAACTGATCTATGTGCTCTTGAAAATCTTCCTTTTTTTCCTAAAATTCATTTTAAAGTCAGTTAGGCCTTCTCCCAAGATTGTTTATTGTGCTTTGAACAGCTAGAGGGTTTACCTGTTGTCTTTCTGTTGGATCGTTGGTGTTTGTACAAAGTAATTTCTGAGTAGGCAGGTGTTGGCTGAGTGCTTCATTGTGTCTTTTTCCAGGTTTGTCTGTGAGCAAGTCCACCACAGCAAATGGATTTATGCCTAGTTAAAAAATTATTCTTAGAATAATATTTAAGAAAGTATTTTAATAATATTCAACAACTAAGAAAAAAAAAGCAGCAGTTGTTAGTGAGCCAACAGGAACTCCATGGCCCAAAATTAGAAAAACATTATTTTTATGGAAAAAATATATGTAAATAATATTCAGTAATATCTGCAGTCTTTTTGAATCTTTAATATAATAAGTCGTAATAATACCATATAGAAGCATGTAAAGGTAGAAGTGTTTTTCTTCAAGAAGTAAATCTGTGTGTGTATCTGGGCCCTCTGATGGAATTCATTGTCATTATGAACCCACAATTTTCAGTGGTCCCAATCAAATCTTAGCACTGCAGATGGAAGCTTTGAAGTCACAGAATCACAGAAAATGGCAGGTTGGAAGGGACCCACCAGGATCATCAAGTGCAATGTCAGACTACTGTGGGATTTGTTTCACAGTAGCTCTCCACTGATCTTCCAGTAAGGTCTGAAGTCACACTTCAGCATGGTTGGAGTGCTGGGTGCTTTAGGTGACCTCCTGGCACGGAGGGACTGACTGAGGCAGCTGCAGAACTGCCAGGGCTCATCAGTCAGAGGAGCCTGAGATGCAGATCCACGTGTCCTCTGCTCCTGAGGCAGGTTTGCAGGGGTCCTCCTGCTGACCTTTCTTTCCTGCTCCAGTGCCATGACTCTTTTCTTTATTTTAAGTATGTGAAACAAGTTCAGAGGGCATGATTTAGGACTCACTTTTTAGGCTTAGTAAGTTAATCCAAGACGGGCTGCCATGTTTGTCCTTTTCTTTCACTGCTTTGTATAGTACAATGAGCCAGTGCGGGAAACGGAACAGGCCAAAAACACAAGTGTATTTTTTCTCAGGTTTTTTGATTGGTTGGATTGAAGGTTTTTGTTCCTGAGATTCTTCTGGTTTTGGATGCTTCAAGACCCTGAACTGGCTGTTTTACTATCATATAAGATACAAATGAGAAGACACAAATTCAGTCTGGCTTGGAATTGCACAGTGACTCTGAGACAAATAACTTGCTAAAAATAGGGATAGTTTGAGATGACCTTGTTACAAAAAAAGCCTTATTCTTAATTTCATAATTTTTAGTTCACTTGCAATTTCATGTGCTTTAATTCCTCAAGAAGTCTATAAAATACTCTCAACAAATTGAAACTTGATTTAGTCAGAGCTAAGTCTAAGTACAAATTTATACAGGTGAGACATAGTAACCTAAAAAATAAAAGGCAGCAAGGCGAGATAATTTTCCAGATATCTAGAAGCTTTAAAACATGAGGCACTCAAGATCCCAGCACACATTTCAGTGAGCAATCATTTGCCAGCAGCTGGATATTCCTCACTAGAGACTCCTGCAATGTGGATCTTTCTGTTTGTGGCATGTAGTCTGACTGAATCTGACTTACAGTACTGGAAATAATGTAGGTGGAAGTTGGTTTAGTTGGCCAGAATCTGTATATGAAATCTTCTAATCTGCTGTGGATTTAGTAATTTTAATTGCCTTTAAGATGCTTTAACTGTACACTTACTCATTTAGGAGGCTGCAGAGTGAGTCTGTATTATGAAAGTCAAGTACCAAGTTACTTTACCACGTTACAATAATGACTTTTTATTGTTCATTCAATTATCCTTTCTTAGAAAATGATCCCTAAATTTGTCATCTGAGTCTTTGTTGAATCTCACTTTGAATTATTGCCAGAGTATTCGGCGTTTTCTTCTGCATATTTTAATTTATTTTGCAGAACACTGAATATTAGTCAATGGGAGAATATTCCAATTTACTCCAGTGGTGTAGTAAATAACTTTGTTAAATTTCTCATGTTCAAAAGTCATAACAATGAATCATCTGATATTTCCATATTTAAAATTATTACATTTTTTAAACTGTGTGGAAATGTGGCCCAAAACTGAGACTGGTAAAATTGCAGTCTTATACTGAAATGTAGAGGATGTCATAGAATCATAGAATCAATAAGGCTGGAAAAGATGTCCAACATCGAGTCCAGCCTTTGACCAAACACCACCATGCCATCTAAACCATAGTGCTAAGTACCACATCCAGTTGTCTCTTGAACACTTCCACGGATGGCGACTCCAGCATTTCAGTGGATGAATTCTTCCTGATGTCCAGCCTGAACCTCCTCTGGCACAGCTGGAGGCTCTGTCCTCTTGTCCTGTCGTTTGTTACCTGAGAGAAGAGACCAACCTGGACCTGGCTACAGTCTCCTTTCATGGAGTTCCAGAGAGTGATAAGGTCTCCCCTGAGCCTTCTCTTCTCCAGGCAAAACAGCCCCAGCTCCCTCAGCCACTGCTTGTATGGCTTGTGCTCCAGACCCTTCCCCAGCTCTGTTGCCCTTCTCTGGACCCGCTCCAGCACCTCAATGTCCTTCCTGTAGTGAGGGGCCCAGAACTGAACACAGCACTCAAAATGCAGCCTCACCAGTGGAGAGTACAGAAGGACAATCACTGCCCTGGTCCTGCTGGCCACACTGTTTTTGACATGTGCCAGGATGTCATTGGCCTTCTTGGCTACTTGGGCACATGCTGGCTCATGTTCAGCTGCTGTTGACCAGCACCCCCAGGTCCTTTTCCTCTGGGCCGCCTTCCAGCACCCAGCCTGTAGTGCTGCCTGGGTTTGTTGTGATCCCGGGGCAGGACATGGCATTTTACCTTAATGAACCTCATACATTTGTGCTCAGCCTATCAATCCAGTCTGTCAAGGTCACTCTGCTGAGCCTTCCTACCTTCCAGCAGATGGACACTCCCACCCAGCTTTGTGTGGGCCCCGAGTGTGCTGAGGGTGCGCTCGATCTCCTCGCCATTGACAAAGATGTCCAGCAGGACTAGACCCAGTACTGAGCCTTGGGGAACTCCACTGGTGACAGCTGCCAACTGGATGCAGCAACATTTGGCATCATTCTCTGGACCTGCCCTTCCAGCCAGTTTTTCACCCAGCAAAGAGTGCACCTGTCCAAACTGTGGTGCAAGGACTTACAGATCACAAGTGCCTGGCCTAAAGTACTGTCAAGACCACAGAAGGAACTTGCCATAAGGTAAGATACCGCAGTGGGGACTTGAGATAGGCACAGATGGGAGAAATTTGCAATAGGAAGGCACTAATTCCAGGCCTTGCAGAGGTGAGGTCTGGTTAGCACATCCTGGTTAATGCATCCAAACAAAATTCCCAGTGTGACAAACTGTGGAAAAGGAAGCAACTGCTGATGCGCATGCCTCCCCAAGTTATGGGAACACCTGCAACCACCCTGTGGATACCCAGAACTTGGACTGTATAAAGCGGGTACTCCCTAGAAGAGCAACTCCAGGACCTCCACTGCTGAGAAGCCTGGGGTGAGGAAATCAACATGACACCGCTGGATCTTCTCTTTGATCTCACTCAGCACCTCCCTGCCCACATACACCTTTTTCTATTTCTTTCTATCTCTCTACCTCACATTTACTGTTAAATAAAATCTGTATTATTGACTTCATCATGTGATCTCATTTGCACCTTAATTCAGGCGGAGGCATCTCTCACTGATAGATCATTTTTCAAGGAGAATGCCAGGGAGAGAGTATCAAAGGCTTTGCTGAAGTCCAGGTAGACTTCATCCATTGCCTTCTCATCCTGGTCATAAAAGGAGATCAGATTGCTCAGGTAGGACCTGCCATTCCTAAACCTGTAACTGGGCATCAGGCTGGCTGGGCCTGATGCCCTGGTTATCCTATATGTGCCATATGAATGTTGTGCACAATCAAGGTGAAGTTTCAACTACTGCTGTTGAAAGTGTCCAAATGAAATATGAAAGTGGAAAAATGCTGTTTCTTGGCTTAAAAAAAAAAGAAAAGAATGTGAAAAAATAAGCAAACCCTCACCATGTCTGAAGTAAATATGCATGTGTGTTTTAATCCAATGGGTTTTGTATAAAAGCAAAGATAACTTAAAATTCTGAATTCTGCCTCTAAAATTCTGAATTTAAATTTAAAAAAGCACAGCAAAAAAGGTAATGCTTTTAGTAAAAATATTAGTGAAAAAATACTGTGGAAAAAAATTTCTCTGCCAGATTTCAGCCTGGTCTTTTTAAATTGAAAGCCTTTATTTGGAAAGAAAAAGAATTGGACACAAGTTTCTTATTGACCTTTCATAGGGTAGCAAAATAAACACATTGTTTGTATTAAGATGAAAAAAATAATTTTGTTGGCATTGGAAAGGCTTTAGCATTTGCATATACCCATGTTACAATTGGAACATTAAGCACAGCTTTGATTTATGAATATTTGCATCAGTGTTGAACAGAATGTTACTTTACTTTTAAAGAGATAGAAAACATTGCACAAAGAAGCTGAGTTTGAGTTTGTATTGCTTCTTTCACATAATTCCTGCAGTATTGCGAAAATTACAATTTAGTTCCCATCAGAAATGTTTCTGTAGGTCTGGGAGCACATGTACACTATTACATTTCAGGGTGGCATCATTTGTTTTGCAACAAGTTCTGCTTGAAAAGAAACTTCCTTAGTGGGTAAAAAAAATTTACTTTTATATGAAATAAACTACTTTAGACATTTCTGCTATTTTTGTTGCCTCATTTTGGCTTGATTTAATGGTTCCCTTTTTGGAGGACAGCTTGAGATTCATGTCATACAGAACTCTTGCTATGGCTGGATTAATACAAGTAGAAGCAAATCTGTCTAGATTTAATTGTAGGTCTGAAGTTTTAATTTGGAGCTTTACTAGACTGAAAGACATAATTTAGCAATCAAGTAGGTTTGTGTGTGTGTCTTTCATTATATTTCCCATGTGATATTAACATGTCAGTTTACAAAATAATTTTATAATGGTCATAATTAAGTTCAGTCATATAACTCATGTGCAAAACATAATAAAATTGTTTTAGTTGAAGTGTTCAGTAGAGTGATGTGGCAAACAACAAAAAAGGTTCTTTAGATAACAGTGATACATCAACTAAATTTGTAAACTGTTGGAAACTCTTCAAAAGAGTAGATGAAATACTTAGAACAAAGCCAGGAAGGAGTTATGCCATGTTTTCTTTGTAATTCCAGTTTAAGCACAATGGAAAACAAAAATGGAGCATATTCCTTTTCTGTAAGTCAGTTTGTGCAGTAGGCAAGGTTTTTATTTCCACAAAAGTATTACTCCATTTTAGCAAAAGAAATAAAACTAGGTCACATGCAACAGTGATGGAGCAGATGTGATTGGCACTTCGACTTTGTGGTTTCACACTCATGAGTCTTTCCGTAACTTATGTAATGTGGAGCATGATCTCATGATTGGCTGAGGGGGTTTGATCAGTGCTAAGAAATGGTTGGAAATTTTACTTCAACAGTGTCATTATATAACCATAATTAATAAGAGAAGCTGGAAATATTATGCAGATGTAGATGGTTTTCATCTAGGGCGGTTGCACTTTCAAAGATTATGTTGCTTAGAGGTTTTCTATTAATTAAAGAACTATCCTGTCAAGTGTCAGAAAAAGAACATAAAACTGATAGAAATGTTTATAGTGAAATTTGGATGTGCTTGGATTTGTTATTGTTGAAAATTCTGGAGAGATTAAAAAATATTATGTAGAAATGCTGCCCACTGTTGTAAAACACCCCTCTTTGATCTGAAAAATGTGTTAATTATTGATCTGAATTATTAGGTTGTGTGTTTACCTCAGTGATTTTATTCCCATTCTTTATGAAGTGAAAACTTTGAAGAGATGTCTCTACCATCTGAATACTTTGATCAGAAATGGAAAATAAATAAGACTTACGTGGTTAAGATTGCAGCGACCTCCGGTGGGACTGCTTGCCAATTTTGTAAAGAAAATCTATTTATTTATGCTTGATTTTATGATGTACTTATCTCTGTGTGTTCTACAGGACCATTTCCATGCCCTTTCTCTCAGTAGATATATGTGTCATATGCCCTGTTGAACTCAAGGGGTTAAGCTAGTCAGGTTACCTGTCTCAACACATGAAAAGGAAGAATTAACCACAGTTCCCCAGCTACTGGTGTAGCTTTCAACACCTTTTCTGTGGTGTGCAGTATTGATGCGATATATAACTGTGAAAGGACAAGAATATGCACTGAAGTGATCTAAGAAGTAAACTATCATCTTGACGTGTTTTTTCTAGCTATTGAAAGCCTTTCCATACTGCAACTCGTTCTGACAGTGAGACTGTAGAATTCCTCTGATTTGAGTACCATCTGGTTATGCTCAAAGCTTTAAAGCTATTATCTCAGCATAAAATTTCAGCGTCCTATACTTTTTTCTTCACCAAACTATCCATTTTTAAGCCACAGATATTTTTCCAGTCCTTTCAGATTTTATCTAAAAGTATATTTTAACAGTATTTAAATAGTTCTTAAACAATAACAATTTATCTTGATAGATGACATGCTGTGTTTTTTCATTTTATTTTAATTAGCCATTGTGGAACCAAATTCCCTTTTGTTATATTCCTTTGAATACTGTTTAATTATAGTTATCATGCCAAATATCTTAAAGGTTATTTTACCAATACAGTTTCATTTAACATAAGCCATGTGGAATCAATAGTCCTGTTTCCTAAAGTGAATGCTTGGAAAATCTTACATTCATATGTTAAGAGTACACATCCTTTCCTCATTAGTTGGAAAGTACAGGGATTTTGGCACAGGTTCTGTGTGGAAGCATTGTGCAGCTTTTATATGGATTTTGTTTTTAGCCTTTGATGACACTGTTTAGAATAGGAAGTATCTAATAAGTAAAGCATTTTGTCTAATGTGCTGCCAGTGTGTTTAATATATGCCTGGAGGTCTGAAACATTATCTTCTCCACTATAGTAATATGCATTTAATTCTCTGAAAGCAGAAGGTTGAACTTTTAAAAGGGACTCAAAGTACATTTTCAACTAAAATAATTTAAAACACATGGGATAGGGGACCAAAGTAATGTACGGTTGGTTTTTATGGTTTAATCATGATCATGTTTATGCACACCAGTAGCTAATTAAAGAAAACTTTTATTGTTCATTTTAAATGGGTTATGTAAAGAGTAAGAGAATTGATAAAATACAGCCCAATGATAAATGTTACCATTATGTTTGCTAACAGCAAGATTATATTGCTGTTCTGGACATCTTTAAAATATTGGAATTTTTAGAGTTATTATACTGATAGTCATTCCTTCTCATCTCCTTATCTCATTAGAGGAATACCTAAATGCTTCCCAAGTTTATTACTGGGTGTGTTTTCAGGTTAGCTGTGAAACGTGCTTGGAAAGCTCGATGCTTATTAAGCTGAAATTGATGCAAGAAGTTCCAGTGATGCTTCTGCACCTTTATTTTGTACCCAGTTGTGTTATATAAAGCTGTCTTGCAAATCATTACTCACTTGTTTCAACCTTTACAATATATGTGGTAAGGCCATATGTAAGTCCAAGTTTCATTGTGGAGCCGGGTGGCATGGAAAACCGTAACAGGATATGGTGTCATTCGCCTTCTGGGAGCTGGTTCATATTCCATACTGCTTAGGACTGAACACAAATTGCCATTCGAGAGCTGCTCAGTGACCTGCTTGAATTGATTTGGGGTCTCACTACAGTTTCTGTAGGTGAATGTCCATGCAACAGGAAACTCAGCAGTTGGTACCAATTAGCACCCTTGGTGCAGCCTGCACAGAGAAACCATAGTCTGACTGGGGATGGAGGCAGAGCTGATCCTTACCTTCCTTGAGGGGCTTTACACAGACAGTACATTTAATAAATAATTATAACAAGAGGCAGAAGAAAAGAACTAGGATTCAATTCAAATCTGTTTAGGTGTGAGAAGAGGGGATCCATTCAGAAACCAGAAGTACTGTGCTTTCTCCCTTCACTTGGTCATACACATGCAATGCTTTTCTCCCTGGAATGGTATCATTTAGTGCATGACACTGTATTTTCATTTGCTCTAGCCAAGTCATGCATAACCTAAATGTTAGGTGGCTGCAGAAATTTCTGCTGTATAGCAGAGAACAAAAGAGTGCCATGTAGAACCGTAAGAGTGTCATTCACTACAGAATCATGCTTTCTAAAAACATTTTTCACCAGACTCAACTGAATCAATTAAAAATTGCTGGATTTAGCAGCATATGCCCTCAACTTCATTTCAGGTAGCATTTCCATGAAATGATAGGCAAGATTGTTTCACAGCTCCATCCTTTCTGCCTTCGGCTTGCCCTCAATACGAAAGCAATAAAACCAACTGTACCAACTTTGAAAGTGCCGTCAGTGCAGGATATGGGTGAAGCACTTTATAGTTTACAAGACAGAGAGGCTGAGGTGTACATAGCCTAGCTTCGCTAGGATGTCAGGAGGAATGAGGATTTCTTGGCTCACAACATAGTGATTCATTAAAATTGTCTCCAGTTATTTTTACAGAGGCTGCATTAAAAGAGGTATCACATTTACAAGTCAGTGATAGGAGTCTGCCATAGAAATCAGCTGCAAAGAATTTTATTGGTTATTTGAAAAATATGTACATGAGTGAATCTGAAAAGATTGTAACCAGAGCTGGCAAAAACCTTTTCAAAGAAAATCTCAGCTAGCTAATGGTTCTGTTTTGGGATTTCCTCTGTAATACTTTTTCTAGTATGTTCATTCCTTTAAAGAAAAGGAGAGGGGATTGCTCCCTTTGTTCTATAAAGCACAACATAAAGGAACCTTAACTGCTTTTCTTTACCTCCCCCATAACCACATTTTTGCAGTACACATAGAATTTATTAATATTGCTGCATGGAGACCAAAGAAATGTGAAGAAATTCAGTAATTCACTGTCTTTCATTCCTATAGATAAGTTACTGATAAATTATCTAAGTACTTGTAATTCACTATTCTATTTTGAAGAGAAACTTAAGGTATGGTTTGCTCTAGGTTGCATCTCCCTTTTCAAAGATTTGCTAAGGTGGAAAAGATTAGAAGAAACTATTGAGTAGGTCCTGGAACAAAGAAATTAAATCATTGAACCAGTGTGCAGTGTCAGTCAAAAAAATACTGAACATCAGGAT
Source organism: Myrmophylax atrothorax (assembly GCA_026770055.1). Lineage (NCBI taxonomy): Eukaryota > Metazoa > Chordata > Aves > Passeriformes > Thamnophilidae > Myrmophylax > Myrmophylax atrothorax. The sequence goes on from JAOXXN010000395.1 coordinate 131,821,469, forward strand.
GGAGATTGAAAACAAGTCAGGAGGCATCGCTTTATTGCTGTATAAAACTGTGGTGATTCCACTGCTTGAATGCTTTGTCAAGTACTCAGGAAGTGCATAGTGGAGTTACAAAAGTAGAGAAGGGAAGTTAAAAAGAGTAAAGGTGCTGGAGCAACTTCTTTGGGAGGAGAGACTTAAAAAGACTGGGATTTCCCTGTCTGGAGAGGAGAAGGCTGAGTGGGACTGTGATTGAGGTTTACAAAGTTGTAGCAACACTGGTAAAGTTGAATGTGGACTTGTTCAATTAATGTACTACAGAAGAGCAGGGAAATGCAGTGTCACTAGGACAAGGTGGTTTTAAGCAATTTAAATAACAAATTGGAACTTGTTGTCCCAGAAGGTTGTGGAAAACAGACACTGTTGCCAGTGTATTCAAAAAGGAATTCATGGACAAGAAGTCCAGAAACGGATACTAAAATGACCACACAGACATGTACCATTGGCATCCTACATGCAAGAGTTGTGGGTGCCTGGGGAGTAAGAGAGGAACAGATTGCAGGAAGTGGCCAGGGTTCACTGTCTCTCCCAGCAGAGTCTCCTCCCAGTGCTGTCGCAAACAGCGTGCTGGGCTGGATGGGTCACGAATCCTGTTGAGTTGGCCATTTCTTACGATAGCTCCTGTACAGGGCAGAGCAGAAACACTTCTGGGCAGCACAGATGGACACTTTAGTTATGCTGTGAAAGCTGTATGGGCTGAATGCATGACTCTAAACTCCATGGGAATCTGGGGAATTGGTTGTACATCATTATGATGACAATTATAATTAAATTTCTGCAGATTTTTTTGCCAAATATTTTGG
>JAOXXN010000395.1:131831381-131842585 GCA_026770055.1 Myrmophylax atrothorax
ATAAGGGTTCTTTGAAATCTGGATACCTGGGATTGAAAATTCCAGTCATCTAAAGGGTTGATACTGTAAAATTTAAAAAATAGTGATATTGTATTTCTTTAAGTAATGTAAGTGGTGTAGTATAAAGGATTTGTTAACATTTACATAACATAATGTGACTTGAAGTTCCACTCGTGGTGTCAGAAACTCCTGCAAAGTGAGGTATGTCATCCATTCTCATTTTGTGAATGATGTTTTTCTAGCTACATTACAATGCAAAGTAATTGAGCTTATATTAAAAATTAGAAAATACATATGCCTGTGCCATCGTAATTATTTTCTCATATGCATATTTGTTATAATTTGTTGAATTAACTAATTTTTTACCCTGAATATTCTTACTTCGCTCAGCACACAGAGTCAGCTGTTACCAGTCATTTAGTGAGCAGCTCTTCAGTATGGGGTTTTCCTGTTCATTCAGGTACCTATTCATACAGTCTTAGAGCACACTATCTAAACCTGGATCTACAGCTGAATTCCCTATTTCCTCTGCATTGCCAACTGCTATAGAATGTGAGCACTGTGGAAATAATAATTTACCTGCACAACCTTCACATGGGCAATGGAATACTGTGTCCTCACCATTTCACAGAAGGCAACTGACCCACAGGGATGTTAAAGTTTTTCTTATTTTACTAAGGTTATCAGTTTAAAACAAACAATCTAATTTTCCAAGGTACTTAAGTATAGAATCTGATGCTGGAAACACAGTTCATATTGTCTATGGGTGACCCAGTAAGCACTTTGGAATATTGGAGCTCAGGACATCAAAGTGAACAACCAGTGAATGAGACACACATATTTGCCCCTCGACTATAAACACAGTGGTTAAGTAGTTTGAAAAATTATTTTTTGCACACAAGCTGGAGTCTCAAGGAAAGAACAAAGTTTGTGAACAGCCTCATCATTGCCCCTTTTTTTGGTTTTCCATAATGTCTTAAAGGCATTGTTTAAGAGCAGATTTTTTATAAACTACTTGACAATGCAGAGCTTTTGCTACATTGATCCCTATTCGGCTTCAGTAACAGGCCTTTGAACCTTCAGACCTACTGCGTGTTCTACTTCTACCACCATTTGAAAAAAAAGGACTAATTAGATAGTAATGGTACATTTTAATTTTAATCAAGTACAGCACAAGAAGGGTAAAGACACCTACTATCATAGGCCTTTTGGTCTCTGCTGCCAGATTGGTTTACTTTTATCCTTCTTTTGTGTCCTCTCTCCCCAAATTTGGCAGATTTCCATATTCCCCGGCACTTCCTCTGTGCATTCCCCTTTTCTCAAGGTTCTCACTGTAGTTTCCTGGCACAGCCTTTAATTTATTACACACCTGAAGGTGTTTCCCTGATGCTGTCCTGCCAGCAGGACAGACTTCCAACTGAATTGGCAAACATGGAAGTTGGTACCAGCTTGCAAAGGGTATATTTACCAGCAGTGTAAGTGTCCACCCCAATCTCAACAGCTCAGTCGTATCTTGCATCTTTGTTAAATCTCTCCCCTCCACCATGTTTGGCTAAATAGGGAACTGAAAAACCATAGATTAATGCATCATAACCTTCAGCCTCTTTATTCTCACAAAGCATTTAAAACTTCAGAGATTTCTTTCAGAATCTAAGCCAAAAGGCAATTTTTATCATCTTTTTGCTGCTAATTGGAACTATCATTACATATGACTCAACTGTAATTACTCTGAATTTTAATGAAGTGTTTTGCCAGTGTAATATAAAAAAACCCAGCTCTGCATTCCCCTTACAGAGCCATTACCACTATGAGATCCTCTTCAGTAAACTAACCTTTACCAAGAAGCCTTCCTTGGGGGATGGAAGTTCCGTTGGATGAGTAATGGAAGGCTCATTCTGCATGTGATTGCATCAGAACAGCACATGCAAAGAGTTATGAGAGCTTGACAGCTCCTCAGCAGGCTACTGGAAAATGAGTTACTAACTCTCCTGGGGGACAAGAAGTCCCCTAACCACAGCTTCTTCCAGGGTGAGGTAGCTTGGCTGTCAGCAGGCCTGGAGAAAGTGTTACACCACCAGATCCTAACTCAGCTGGTAGTTGTTCATTGAGGAGAAGAACCTCAGCAAAACTCCCAAGAGCTCTCGCAGAGTCAACAGACAATAATTTGTGATGGGAGACAGCTAATAAATTGAATAAATAAAAGCACTGCTGGAGTACAGTTATGTTGCAGGCCTTGAAGGCTGTTCTTTTTTGGTGAATATTTGGCAAAAAATGTTGCTACTAAGTGACCTATTTTCTCACTATGTAGTGTTTTCATATTCACTTATGTACGTATTTTTTATAACTGCAGTAAGTAAATTGCTGCAATACATTGGATGTACTAGTAGGTGCTACCTGTTGGGTACAGCTAATCAGCTGTTCTGAAAAGTTAGCACCTTTTTGAAAGCTGTGCCTATGCAGACAAAAATCTGGTGTAGCAGTTGGGATAACTATACAGTTTAAGTGTTCAAAGTTCAGTGTTTAATTGTAATGCCATTTCTCTTTCAAAATACATTCTTGGTGTGCTGAGATTAAATTTCAAATATAGCAATCAAATATGCCTATGTTTTATAATGCAAACTACTATCAAGCAGTTAACAGAAAAAAAACCTGCAAGTGGTTCCCAGTGTTTGCTGTGTTAGATAAAACCAGTACTGCTTGCAAATGGTTTGTCAGCTGAAGTAGATAAGTAGATAGTGTTCCCCAGAAAACTCGTATGGTTTCACCACACAGGAAACCAGGTTGTCAGTCTACATTAGCTCGGAGATCAAAAAACTACAGCAAGTAGCTAAACTTGGAAACCACTAATTAAATGAGAATAACAGGATACATTAATGCACTTCTTGCCACATGAGTTGATTGTTTTGTACATTTTTGGCAACTAAAGAAAAATTATATTTCTTCCAGATTTAAGGTAATAAGATCCTAGGAGAAATAAGCATTCATCATCAGGCCTGTGGGAACAGACCTCAGCTTTAACCCCATGATGTATTAAAGGACTATTCTTTCTCTTTTTACAGAAACTAATTATTTAAAATTTTTTAAATTCCATTTACATCAGTTTACATGACTCTCTCTCTTTTATATTCAGTCTGTTACTGGATTGTATGTCTAATTCTTGTCTAATACATATAAGTGAAGGATTTATTGCATCACCATTACATATAATTCATTAGGCGAGAAACAAATATGACCATCTTATTTTAATAGCTCTTGAAAAATTATTCCCTTTACCTTCTAGTGCTTTTTCTGGATTCTTTTTTTCATCACCTCTCTTAGCTATAAAAGCTGTCTCTTGATGTAGTCTTTCTGCACGCAAATGATACAAAATATGATTATGAAGTACAACTTCATAAGAATTGCCTTAAAATACACAGTGGTTTATACTGAAGTCCTCTTCTCCCAGCAGTTTCTTGGGAAGGTGTTGGGTTAGGTGTGAAATAACTGAGGTCGTTGATAACTCACCTTTGTAAATAATTTGTGCAGCAGTAACTATCCAGCCAAACTAAGAAATACGTCCCCCTGAAGAATAAAGTGGGAACTGAGGGCACCTGGGGTGTTGACCTTTCCTGGCAGTCCCACCACACAGAGCTGGGGCACCACGAATGGCACTGCATGAATCTGGGGATCAGAATTGCACCCTGGCACTCACTCCCTTTTCCCCACTGTTTGTAGAGCCAACAATTGTATCCATTACCAAGGTCAGTGGTGTGGAGAAACCTGGAAAATAGCAGCTACCAGAAACCCAACTAGAATAATATCTCCAGCAGGTGATAGATTAGTTGGAACAAATTGGAACCATTGCACTTCAGCAATCCTGGTTTCTTTCAAACTGTTTTAAAAATGTCGTCATTTTAATACACAATATCAGCCCTGCGGAACAGTCCACAGCAGGTTAATTTGAATCATATGATGTATCACTGCCCTCAGCTGACATGAGCTCCATTCCATGTGTGAAGCCATAATAAATCCATTCCCAACCGAGGCAAATTCCCTGTGAGAAGGTGAACTAATCCAGGCCTCACACTGGCATGTTAGCCCTCCGTAATTGAAAGCAGGGCCACCTGTTCCCAGCACAGTTAGCCTATAGAGAGAAAATTAGCATTAGATCAGATACTTAATATATTGAAAAATCATTCATACTACTTGCAAGTTCAGCTGTGGGCTGCTTAGCATGACATCATATATAAACCTAGGAATGTGCCCACTTGATCCCAGTTTAACAGTTTTGTTAACCATGGTGTTTGTTAACTTTGAAAGGAGAATTTTTTGATTTAATGAGAGCTGACACGTGAGAAGGGGAACTAGCCAGGGTGCAGACTTTTCTAATTAACTCTGGGTCATTTGCAAAACTTTTGAGCTTTCTAGTAGTTTTTTTTCCCCTTTGCTCTTTTACAAACAAGTTTTTAAAGCACTGACACTGTAGCCATGAAATGATATTTATTTGATTAAGAGGGCAAAGAGAAATATTCCAAACAGGTGTACCAGCCTGTAGGTATTGCTTTGGATTTGGCACATCTATTGTCTGTAGTATTAGTATAATAATGAGTAAAATTATCAAAGGACCTTTCTAAAAGCATTGTCTACAACACTTACTTTAAATTTAGTTTCTTAAATGCCTAAGTACTGAAAATGAAAACTGCACACTGAAGCCACATGGATAAGTTGGAAAATATTTTCTTGGGATCTTTTTCAGTGTATTGGCATTCTTTTAAAACTTATTTCGAACATTTTCTTAAGTTTCTGAAACCTTTTTTTTTAAAATATGTGTCTTAATATATAAGCAGAAAACAGAGTTAGTATTTATGGGTTCTTTTCTTTTCCACAAACGTGCTCCATGACCTGAAGCAATTTATTTTGTCTCACTGTCTTGTGCTTCATCTTCCCTGACTCTCTGTTGAGAGAGTTAATGTTTCCCTCAGCTAGGGTTTTCCTTTCATGACAGTGCCTCCCAATGCCCCCATTATAGTTTTTGGCCTCACCACCCAGCCCTTGACACACTTCTGTCCTGTATTTGGTAGCTGCACAGTTGCTTAATTTCAGTCAGCATCTCATGAATAACAGTAACTCTCTGTTGTTTATTAATGGTATCTTTGGTTTTCTTGACCTACAACAATTTATTTTGGTTTACTTGTGACAATTAAACAAACCTAATAGAATTGCTTCACTCTGAGCCTTATCTGGGATCTCAGACCTGGGCACTGGCTGGCCAGAGCTGTTAATGTCTCAGTGTCACCTTTGCTTACTGGCAGTGACATACCAGGTCATGGCAGTGGTGGTGTTACTGCTGGGCAGCACCGGGCACAGCTCGAGCAGATTCAACTCCCTGAAGGCTGGAGTTTGCCATACTGGCCTTAGAGAGCTGCCTCTGTGAGGCTGCATCATGTGGATGGCAGTAGGTAGGAATACTGAGCAGTGCCTACCAGCCTCTTCCAGACTAATTGGCATCTGTCTCACAGAAGCAGAATGCAAGATGGACTGCAGATGGCCTCTGAAGCCTTGTCTCAAGTTTCTTCCTCCTTTTCCCTTGATCCAAATTGGGAATGATGAATTAGAGGATAAAAACAATTCATTTGGATTCTTCTTGCTTTTCAATTTCTCTTAATTTGTCTCTCTTTTGATGCCTGACCAGAGACAATTGAGAACAGTACAGCTAGTCTTTTCTTTACATGTCTCTTTCCTATTTTTATAAATTTAATTTTTGCATTTCAGCCATTACCCTGTTGCTGAAGGGCCACCCTGACTCCAAATCAGAATCAGGGCTCAAGATTACCTTTACCTTCCTCAGATTTCCTTTGTTTAAGCTCCGTACATCAGGATGGGTGTCTCAGAGAGAAAGAATCACTGCTGGTAAAGTGTTCCATGCCTCGTCTGCTCCTCTCCTGTTTGGGACTAGGAAATTCAATCATCTACAAGTTTAGGACAAATAGTAGTTTCTTCTGTCGGAGTATTATATATTAAGAAGTTTAATATTTTGCAGCCTTCATGGAGTAGAGGTGAGTGAGATCCATGTCCAACCTGAAGGAGAAACACCTGGCTTTTGTATATTAGCTATGAGGAAATAAAGACCCTCTGCTGAATGAGAGATATGGAAAGTGAACAAAATCTTGGAAAATGCTTGATTTTTCTCCGTCACCCTTCCACATTTCTCAGTCTGTAAAAATATTCCAGCCTTATAAATCATAGAATCATTGACATTGGAAAAGATCTCTAAGATCATCAAGTCCAACCTTTGACCAAACAACACATCAACTAACATCCCTTCTCTGGACCCGCTCCAGCACCTCAATGTTCTTCCCGAACTGAGGGGCCCAGAACTGGACACAGCACTCGAGGTGTGGCCCCACCAGTGCCCAGTGCAGGGCACAGTCACTGCCCTGGTCCTGCTGGCCATGCTTATGCTGATTCAGGCCAGGATGCCATTGGCCTTCTTGGCCCCCTGGGCACACTGCTGGCTCATGCTTAGCCCAGGTCCTTTCCCAAAAAGCAGCTCTCCAGCCTGTAGCACTGTATGGGATTGTTGTGACCCAAGTGCAGGACTCACACTTTGGGTTTTGAACCTCATAGCCTTGGCCTTGGCCCATCGATTCAGCCTGTCCAGATCCAGCTTATAAGTAATTTTCATGGAGTTTACTTTCTGGTGTTTAAGATTAAGAATATACTGTGGTAGGTTATTAGTCATAGAAATAGTAACATTGTGTACATTAAGTTATGGTATAAATTAGAGTAAGCTCCCTGACTTCAGTAAGAGCTGGGATTGTCTAAAGCATCCTGCTAGGAGCTCTGTTATTTTTGTGTTGCTTATTAATCCTTAGCCCACTGAATAAAAAGTCCTTTTGAGTAATATCATTTTCCCTGTTTCATAGATGAAAATTGTATCTTCATAATACAAATCTGAATGTTATGGAGAACAAGGGTAAAATACTCATAACCCTGAAATTTTTTATCTGAAGCTCTAAGTAATAAAATGACAAAGAAAGAAATTGTTTTAGACAGAAATTTCAGAGTGCTGCTCATAGGTTTTCTTTTATAGATGTTATGATTTAGTTCAAACAGACCATATTGAATCCATTGGGTTTTTTGTAATAGATTTCAAAATACATAATAAATGTAAGTAATATGATGACTAATGGGTCAAGTGAAGTTGGAACTTTTTAAATGAGAAAATAGCTGGAAACGGTTTTCAGGAAACTATTCCAGTTGATTTTTGGTCCCCCACAAGGTGTACATTAACATAGAACTCGGTAGAATCGCCTCTGGGACCTGAATTCCCTCTCTGATTTCATTATTCCACAGTGATTCTTTTCCCTTCACTGTTAAGTCATCTCCTGGTGTGGTGGGAGCATATAGTAAGTGTAATTTATTTGTATTTATCTAATATGCTTTTAATTCAATAGTTAATTCATCATTCTGTTTCCTAGTAAGTGTTCAGAAAGTTGTAATGATTAGACTTTTTTATAAATCTGTTCACTAAAGTGGCTGCTTTAAGGAAGAACAAGTGGACTACCTGAACCATAAATCAATGGGTTTTATTTAGTGTTTGAATTAAAACAAATAGTATAGAAATTAGGTAGTAATTATTTTTCTGCTTTTGCAGGGAGATTAAAGAGTGTGCCCTCTGGCATTTCTGTTGCATTTCTGGTTTCTCAAATGCCCTGTTTTTCAGCTGAAGTGTATACTAAAAATACGTAAGTGCAAGACACTTGCCTGAGATCAAAGTCTCCAATATGGAGGTTTTCTGAATTACAAAAGACCTGGAAATGATGTTCAGGTCTGAGCTATGTGTTTACCAGCAGAAGATGGTTATTAAAATTATCCTTTCCTTATTGTGGCCCATCTGAACTACCTACAGGCCTTTCTTCCTTCCTGCCCATGAAGAGCCATTCTGAGACAGCTGAGTAAATTACAGGTATTGTTTTGGTTTAGCTGCAGTAGAAAACACTACCCTCAGACACTCTGACAAACGCCGGGAGCCGTATTAACTAACTCCTTTGCATGGGCTCCTTCTGAAGTGAGCACCTCCCACAGTGCATGTGATACCCATTGCCATGTTTCTCTGGAGAAAAGGGATGTATTTCCAGAGTCTGCTATGTTACATGGATCTTGAGGGAACTGCAGCTCTGAGGACTATTGTTTGAGATTTCATCCACCTGCAACAAATTTCACTATCTCAGTTGGAATGGGAAATCTGCTGGTCCAGTCACAAAAAAAGAGGTTTGGCTTATAATTTGTTATGGCCATAAAGGTCTTGGCCAGGATCTGTATGAGACAGGTGCATACCTGCCCCACAGCTTAGATCTACTCATTCCATGTGTTAAGGCTGACCAGGTGCAGGCAGCCTGCTGTCTGCCATACATTGCATATTTAACCAACATCCTCCACCTGTGCAATTCGTCACATAGGCCACTCACACTTGCGGGTTGTCCTCTGTTTTACATTTTCCATATCTCAAATTCTGTTGCTCCAAGCATTTCTTACAATGCCCTCAGACCTGACACAAGAAACATTGTGATGAAGCAATGCCTCTGAGGGAAACATGGTGGTAGTGCTCCCCCTCTGTCAAAACAGATTCTGGGCATCAGGTATATGCTTTATATGGAAAATAAAAACTGCTGCAAGTGGAATCAACAGAATTGTAATTTATACCAGGGAGGATGCCCTGCAGCTGTTCAGGGTTCCTGCATGAAACTTTCATTTGTTTGCGCTTGTTCCTCTTTGTAGTGATGAGACACAAATATTTGAGCCTAACAGGTTGAAGGTCCTGGGTATCACCATTAAGCAGGCATGGAAAGAAATGGCACCTGTGCCAGGTAATCCCACTTGGTATGAGCCTGGAAATCCTGCTGCAACTATTGAACATACACAGGAATTTGGCAGCAGACTCTCAGGGATTCATCACAGGACTTTTGCTGCTTGAGCCATGTGAAGCTGTGACTGCTTCTGTGATAATAAAACTTCTCTTTTGTACACTTGAGTGTTCATGTATTTATTCTCTTTCATAAGCTCCTTTGGCTGGCACATGATGCCAAGGTAAAGGGGGAGGATTATTCATTCCCACGGCCTAGATGGGGAACGGAAGTCAGTGGGTGTTTTTCTGAGGGAGGGCACCCAGTTCAAGGTCAGCTCATGAACGTGAACACCTTAGCAGAGAATGGGATCCCTTGTCTTCTTCAATGTTGTAAGTGTAAAGTGTTTTTTTCTCCCTAATTTCTTAGCACTGCCGTTTAGTATTTGTTTTTATTTTTGTCAAATAGTTATGAATTTTGGAGTCTTCCAACAGTAGAAATTAGCTCTTCTGCCAGTTTTTCCACTTGCTTTCTCCACCCAAACCAGAAGGTCTGTCCTACCCCCAGGAGTGTGGCTGTCTGTCTGGCAGCAGCTAGAGAGTTACCAATTGCTGCAGCTTTCAGGAGTAATCAGACCATCTAAACACCACTGAACAACTGCCCCATGGTCAGACAAGTCCCTCCTGGCTCTGTTGCTCAGCACAAACCCGTGGTCTCTGTATCAGTGCTGTGTGCCTATCAAGACCACTTCTGCTGGAAACTGAGGATAAGCCCACACAGGCTTCAGCACAGCTCTCTCTTGTGGCTTGCCTGCAGCTATCTGTATTTGAGGACCAAACTGGAAAAGGGTCAGTCTCTATAGATTTTGTTTTGTGCTTTCCAAACCATCTTTGGAGCACTAAGTATAGTGAGAGGCCTTCTTGCTTGGTAAAAGTACTGAACTCCTGGTGCCTCAGATTTTTTACAAGAGCTGGAAATTGTAAAGATTTAATTTCTAGTCTAGCAGATAACTATAAAAAAATCTGGACTCTGGGAGGTCTCTAGCAGAATACCAGATACTGCTGTTGCAAACTCCAAAAGATGTGTCAGGCTGGTCAGTAATATGGTCAACTCCAGTAAAATATGAAAAAGACAAAAGAAACTATTGGTCTTTTTAGTAATTTATGAGTTGTCCATGAATCCAATCAACCCCACAACAGCTTTCACTTTTGATGGGTCCAGGGCTGAGGAAACACTTCCCCAGGTGTTCTGAACATGCCCTGGTCTGACATGCTCTGAACTCCAGCTTCAGTCTGCAATTACCTGCCTGGTGCAGTATCTCCCTGCCTATGTTCAACTTCAGATTTTATCACAGTACCATGATATAACAATGCCATAAACATTTACGCTAATTTTGAAGTCAAGAAAGGGCATTGGTAATTTGCCACTGCAATAATGTTTGTGAAGCATTCATGAAAAATGACAGCCAGGGAAACAAGAATAATTGGAGCTAATGGAGACAAAAATCCACAGTTATAAAGATACATGACACTTTAGAAAATTGATTTAGTACCTCTAGCCAAAAGTAAGAGGAAGAGCACATGATATCCAGTCATTCACAATCTACTCATCATGAGCCTTCCTGATTGAATTGGTATCAGTATAAATCAGCAAAGTAATATAATTGATACCAACCACGCTCTACTGATACAAGTCAGTGTGAGAGGAGAATCAGTTTGAAGATATGGATTTGAGTTACCTTGCTGCATGCTACTTAGTAATATATAAAATATTGTCAAGTAATTTTTAAATCTGTATAGGACTTAAAGAAAGATCAGATGTGCGACATTTTGCAGCTCTGGTAAACCAGAAAAGTTGCTTTAGTGTTTTCAGTATGACAAAGAGTCATACTTGCTAGGTTATCAGTTCATTTTCCTTTGGAAAGAGTCTTGTTCCCAGCATTTGCCAGGCATCACTTGTCTCTTCTTTTTTTAAGGGGAAACTATCCCTACACTTGATTTCCCAAGGAAAACTCAATTTCTTGACATGCAGTAGAAACTTTTGAAAATTTTCAATGTGGACATTGATGTTTAGGTATCTAATTAAGGCATAAAGCATAATCTAGTTTGAGACATTACCTAATGCATTTCTAGTTGAGATAAGATGTTGAATTTGCTCTACACTCTGCTCTCCAGGCAGATTTAGGCAGTGGGAGCAGAACACATTACGCCATTTCTGTAAAGTTCTATCATTAGATGCCTAAATATAAATGTAGTAATATTTTTGCACATACTTGGACATTCTGACCATCTACTTTTTAACCAGTCTGTCTTAGCCTGGGTGTTGCAAAATATTACATATATATATATATATATAAAATTTGATATTTAACCTGTGATC
>JAOXXN010000395.1:131842685-131861285 GCA_026770055.1 Myrmophylax atrothorax
ACCCAGAGGGTGGTTGGGCACTGGAACAGGCTCCCCAGGGAAGTGGTCACAGCACCAAGCCTGGCAGAGTTCAAGGAGTGTTTGGACAATGCTCTCAGGCACATGGTGTGGCTGTTGGGGATGGTCCTGTGCAAGGCTGAGCTGGACTTGATGATCCTTGTGGGGCCCTTCCAGCTCAGCATATTCTGTGATTCTGTAATTGAGGAGTTAAAGGTGGCTTTGAGCTACTTTTTGCCCTGTCCTAATTCTGACGCAATTTTGGACAATTCTAAGTGTTACTTGACTTACAGGAACCTGCATTTTCCTACAGGTGCAGAATCTGCACAGTGTTGTGTGCTCTGCTTCCCAAGGTGTTTAAAATCATCTAAAAAGAATGTTACACTTGGATTTTGCACCCTGGAAATTTTTTTCCAGCTGACTCTGGGTGACCTTTAAATTTTAACATCTTTTTTTAGCCCATTTTGAGTGACCAGAGAAGCTGCTGAACATCTATCTTAATCAACGACTGTAAATAGCTCTTGATATTTCATCAGTGTTCACTGTTCTGTCCATCAATTAAATATGTTTTTCTTAGAAGGAATTTTAAAGGTTTTTTTACAGTGCTAAGTATCAAATGTTAAAGAGGTCAAAGACCAAAAATTGCTCTATTGTGGGGTTTTTCTGTTTGGGTTTTGGTTTGGTTTGGGTTGGGTTGGGTTTTTTTAATTCTTTGCCTAAGATGCCAGAGAATCTCTTTACATAATCTTTCACCAGTTGTAAAAATAACCTGTATCACTATGAGATAGTTAGAATATTTGCAGTGATGGTTCCAAAGTTGTATTTTCTTCAACTATGCTTCTGACTGCCACCACATTCTGTCAGGGCTGATTTACTGGATAATAATAACTTCATACAAAACTTTGGCAAGTTATCAGTCATGACAACATTTTTCAGTGTGACGAGTGCAGTTTCCAAACAGAAAAGATGGAAGTCATTTGCATTTCTGTGGTGTCCTGGTGCCTGTGTTTTTATTGCTCTCTTGGAGGACCACAATCTCCAAGAAGGCAGTGGTAAAGCACAGGCCTGGGTTCCTTGCGTGTTCCACCACTGAGCTGCACCAGCGCCCTGTCTTCCCTGCCCTGGCCTGAGGGAATTCCAGAAAGAACTATTGCCTTTGTGTTCATGTCCTTCCTGATCTTTCTCCATCAGCTTAGTTTCTGTGTTCAGCCCTTGACAGCTTATGTCCAAGCAGTTTTTGGGTTGCAGGGGATTTTGTTCTGTTTTCCTCTTCTGGGCTATGCTGCCATGGGAAAGTATTGGCAGTTAGATGTGCATTAGGTGAAGTAGTGAGATGTGAAAGCTCTCACACCAAGCATAAGGGTCATTTCCTCATTTACTAACTTAGAAAATTATTTAGCAAAGGCAATGTTTGACTCCTTTATTACTACATCACTAAGGGAGAAATTTAAGTTGATAATGCACTTTTTTGTTAGGGGTTTTTAACATTTCACTAGAATAACACTCTTTTCCATTTGAGTATTGTAGATAAACTAATGTCATGTCACATGGGTCTCTACTTTCTTCATAAATCTCCTCTCTCCATTCAAAGGGAGGGGAGGCCCAATGTTGTCTGCAGAAGAGACAGGCAAGTCTTGAGGTATTCTTAGTGCCAAGAAGGGTGGGGAGTATTTCCGAAGTGTTAGGACATTTTCCTTCCCATGGCTTTAATGAAAAATATCAGTACCTAAGTATTTTGAAAAATCTTCCAAGTTGATCTTGTGTGGCTTTGGATGCCTAAAAATCTTCACAGAATCATTTATGTTGGAAAACACCTCTCAAACCATCGAGTCAAACCTTTGATTGGTTGCCACCTTCTCAACTAGACCATGGCACTAAGAGCCCTGTGCAGTTGTCTCTTAAACACCTGCAGGGATGGCGACTCCACCACCTCCCTGGGCAGCTCTTTCCAATGCTTGACAACCCTTTCCAGTCTTGCTTTCTTCTGATGTCCAGCTTCCTGGCCTTTCTACTAGGCTTGCATAGGTGAGCCTATGTTGCCAGGTCTTAGTTCAGCTCGGAAGGCTTTAAATGCAAACAAAAGCATTTTCAGAAAACCATTAATTAAAACTGTAAGTTACCATTAAATTAGGTTTTAGTCCAGAATTTCAGTTAGCTGTGGCTTTTGGAGTTCTGCAGACTTTTTTCAAAGATTGTTTTGGGGTTTTTTTATTCAGCTATGACAGATCTTTTACCAGCCATTAATAAATTTATCTTTGTAGAAAAAGTGCCAGATATTTTGGGGGGAAAGTGATCAGAAATGTACTTTGTCATGTGCCTGGAACTCTCTGAAGTCAGTGTAAACCTGTGCTTGAGAGCAGCTCTGAAACTCTGCCCTGCAGCCCTTTACTGTTGGTGTAAAAATTTGCCTAAAGAATGGGAGAATCAAGCTCATCAGTTTGCATCAACATGAGGAGTAGAATGTGATCCTGGACAACTTGAAACTTGTTTTTGATGAAATATTCATTAATCTGTGTAAAACCTTCAACAAACAGTATTTCCTGTATATATTTATAATGAAACTTGAAACTAAGTAGCGCTGTTTGAACATTTAATCTAGTTTAGATATATACACAGAATTTTAATCACTTTTGGTTCTTGGGGGTTGGGCACTGGGAATCAAAAAGCAAAGGGGAAAACAAACTTTCCCCCTTGACCACAGTAGCCAATTGCATTACTGGATGAAAGCTGAATTTGAAATGAAATCCTAACAATGAAGTTATAGCTGATTTCTGTAAAGAAGTGTTATGTACTTACATAAAGGTGCATTGCAGCACAGAAATAAGTATCACCCTTCATAAAATCCTGTTTCCCATCTGTGAAATAATCTTGGTAATTGCTACATCTCAGCTACTAAGATAACACTGTTTGCAGTTTTGTTGGTATTACTTTTGATTTCTAAAATTCTGTGAGACTTTTAGCAGTCTGGGAAGTACCAAAATCCTTTACTAAGGAGACAAAAAAAATCTAAAAAGTAGTAAGTTATTCCAATCTCCCTGGAAAACAAAGACATCTAAACATACCTCAGTTTTTTATTTCAGATTTCATCTTGAAAATGCGTTGAAGAATGCTGCGCATGAGCTGTGGAGGAAACAACAGAATAGACATATTATTCACTCATTTAAATGTGTTGAAAATGTTCACTATTGGCTTTGGAGTTTAGTCAAATAGTTCTACTGGATGTAAAACTCAAGAGAATGCAAAGTATATTTTCATTCTGACACAAAAGAACTAATGTATCTACCCTCCTACACACTCAAATGAAGTGTGTCTTTCAGATAGCTGCAGTGATTCCTGGGAAGAAACAGGGAAATACAATCCACATTTTGCCATGTTTCTTACTTTAAAACTGTATTTAGTGAAGGTTACTTATAGAAGTGTTTATGATATTTTAAAAATATTGTTATGTTTTAACATTGATTCAGTGCATTTAATGAAACATGATGGAAATATGGTGGAAAAGTTATCTCCACTAAATGCCTAATATTTGTACATTTCTTAAATAATTGCACTGTAGCTTCTCATATTTCTTTCTCCAATTCCTCCCTACAGCTGACATAAATGTGGACATTTCAAAACCTTTGAAAGCAAATCTCAGTTTTGCCAGACTTGATCAAATAAACCAGTTTTTGAAGAAAATCATAACCACAAATGATGGTGAGCTCAGGAAGGAGTCTGTTCCATCAGCCAGCATTATTCCAGATGAGGATGTCTCTTTGATATCCCGACACCCCAGTACAAAGGATTTGCTACCTGCAGTGCACACCAACTCTGTACAGAAGTCTTCAGTGCAAGAAAACTTGTGGCAAGCCCTTTCCTGCTTCCAGAAAGTGTCCGTTCATACCGTCCAAATGGTTGTTTTGATGGAAACCATCCCACATCCCAGTAAACCTTGTTTGTTAGTCTCTTTATCAAGCCTCAGTGGGAGCCTGAATATTAAAAGTGGACATAAAGCTGCAGGTAAGAGTTTTTTTCAAGTTGGAAGTGCTACTGGTTTGTCAAAGTGGTGGTCCAGTAACCATTTCAAAGGGTGGGGCGTTGCAGGGAGCTGCTCTAGCTAACACCATAAATCTGCAGCAGAAAACAGCAAATCCCTCCCAGACTCCATTGCCTGAGTTTTCCTTTCACTGAGGCAGCACTCAGGAGTGATTAATTTTGTAGAATATATCCCCTAGTTTGAAATTACCAAATTATTGATGGAATTCTTGCTTAAATGGTGGTTATGAGAACCACTGTTCTGGTATTCGGATAATTTAGCACATACTTCAAAGAGCAATATTTTGACAGTTTTCACTCTGTAACTACATTTTTTGTTAGTCTGTTTAAAAAAAAAAAAGAAATAATTATTCAGACCCCTGACATGTGCTACTATGTAAATAGTGGGTCATACTGTTACTCTCTGACAGCCTTATGAAGTTTTCAGTTTTTATGTTTCCTCTGCACACCTGAGAGTCACTCAGGGAAAACAGGCACTCCAGCCCCCATTACTGCAGAACCATAAGGAAACTTTGCACCTCAGGTACAACTAAGCAGATACCAGCGATTCATTTAAAATGAAAGTATTTTGAGTGTCTTTGTAAATTCTTTTATTAGTCTTTTAGTAAATAAAAAGATGGTACATTTCCATGATGTCGAGATGAGCCAGATGTGGGTAGTTGGCAGGGTAGCTTGTGAGGTAAAAGGGTCTGTAGCTGAGAGGAGCAAGTTGTTGGCCAAGCAAGGTGGTGATTTATTTCTTTTCCCTCAGAAATGTTTCTCCTCAGGCCAGCAAGTTTCAGTGCTTCTTTATTGTTTTAAAAGTTAAAAATGAAAAATTTAAGGTTCATAGGACATGAAAGCCTGTCAAAGTGCTGAGGCCTGAAACTTGTGATTTATCCATAAATAAAGAGCAGTGCAGGCAGGAACAGTGCCTGTGTTCCCACGCTTTTCCAATCAGATCACAACCCTAGTACAGAAGGCACTGCAACTGAGTAAAAGAGCTTTCTAATGGGCTTTAAATAGTTTTAGTTTTCTTTCTGTGTAATAATCCTCTTTCCTTCCATCACTTCCCCTCTGTCATTTGTACATTATGAGTCCCAGGGTACATTATGGTGCCCATGTCATGCTCCAATGTATCAAAGCTGCGCCACTCCAGCACTGTACAGCAATTTGGCAAACTCAGCACTGTGTGTCACCCTGGGGTTTTTCATCCTTCCAGAAGAAGGATGTACCTTGTCTTGCATGTTAAGTCTCACAAACAGTCTGCTATGAAGTTCTGTTCCTTAATTCTTCTGGCAGTCTGTGGAAACAAATCTTTATTTTCCACGTTACAAGCTATACATGAATCTTCGGTATGGTCAGAGTTTGGCAGGCATTGTTCAGCAAAGCTGAATCTAATGAAAATGGACATTAGCTGTTCTGTATAAGGAGCACTCATAACCAGACAATTAATAGACATCAACAGACTCTCTGCACGCTTGATGTTGCCTTATCTCTACTTTGTAAAAATAACGTGCATGAAGTTTTGCATGCTGTTCTGACAGTGCAGTAAATTCAAGTTTTAATAAGAGCAAAAGGCACACTTCCATAAAACTAACTGAAATTGTCAAAAAGTCTTTTAAGAAGTTGCTTGGGCTCTTATTTACAATTTTTTATCTGAATTTGAAGTGCTGAGAGGAACAAAAATGGAGATTAGAACTTGAGGAAAGAAGATAAAATACTCAGTGTGGGGGAAACAATACTATAATCTTGTGTTAAAAACACTTGAGAAGAATACCGCAGTTACTAACTAGATTCGTTTTGTTATTACAAAGACATGCAAACTAACTCAATTTTAAAAAGAGTCTTGAGAGAAAGGAGTATTTAAACATCTCAGTTCTTTAGTACTTTTCTTTTTACAAACGGTTTTATAGATACACCTTTTGAGCTGAACAGGGTTAATATCAGATTTTTTTTTTTAATAGAACGAAACTAATACGCGAATACTTCCCCGTGTCTTTGATTTTACAGTCAAGTAACTATTGTGACCATCTGCAGCAGCTGCATTTTACGAATTATTTGCTGAACCAAGCTAAGCGCAATGACAAAAGTAGTCATCTCAGATGTACTGTTAAAACAGAGGAAGAAAAAGGATCACTGCTTGCCTTTTGTACAGTATGGCCATCTGCTGTACAGATGTTATTATATAGAATGACTTCAGATACAATAATTGGAGAAAATTTTCATTAAAACCTCAACAATTTGCACTTGTTTACTTGAATCTGCATAACTCCCCAGTGAGACAACACAATACGTTTGGGGTTTCTTTGGTTCTCACTAGCTTACTCTTTGATCCCTTTTGATGTCCTGACTTTAATAAACATAGTTAAAAACACTGTTCAAAAACATGATGGAAAAAACTACAAAGGAACAATTATAGCAGTAGAAACTACTCTAATCCCTTAGTTATACAAGCTATTTTTAGTGAAATACAGTTTTTTTACACATTTTATGTGGTAATGTTTTATAAACAGTGTAAATGACCCCTTTTCCAGATGAGTTTTAATGCAGGAGATGAAGTTGGTTTGTAAGGAGTCATATTTGCTAGGAATTATTTAGCTAAAAAACCTTGCAAGAATGTGTTGTCGGCATTTTTCCTCCCTTATAGGGGGAAAACAAAAGTGCATGACCTTGTGTAATGCTTTTATTTTAATTTTTTTTAGCTGAAATTAAGAAAGAAGCCTGCTATCCAACTTTCTTTTTAATTATCAGTTTTCCCTCTAGACTTTCCTGGCTTAATCATGGAAACTAAAGGCATTCTGTTTTCAGTTTTGTTCTTAATTTCTTATGCAAGTAAAAAGTAGCTTCTGAAAAGCAGAGGGGCTAATTAGTTGAATGATTTCACTTCTAACAAAATAAATTGTAAGAGTCGAAGGCTCATATTGCAATTGGATCAAATTAAAACACGTCTGTTTCTACATATGCTGCTGCATAGACCTTTGGCCTGTCAGGAGACTTCACTTTTTGGACATTCTTTATGTTTCGATACAACAGTTACTTGTAACAACATGGTTACTATTTCTGCTAGAATACTTGTGTTCTCCTTTGTACTCCTGGTTAATCCTGAGTATTTTGGTTTTAATAAAGTCATACTATGGTAGACTGTGATGCAGAGTATTGGCACCCAAAAAAACCCCAAACAAACCACCACAAATAAACCCCAAAACCAAACCACCAAACCAAATCAAAATCCTTTTTCCAGAACAAATAGATAATATTAATTTTACTTTAAAAGAGGCTACCAGTATAGTTTTTCTGCAGCCCTTAAGGGCAGGAGTTTAAGTGCTTCTGATGTTCAATAAAATAGTTATCTGTAGTCACTTTACATTTTGTGGCTTAGAGTTACAAGTAAAAATTTGTACTCATTTTATGCAAGTAAATAACAAACACTTAGATAATTTCTGGCAGCTTACTGTTGATGAAAACCCCAAGTCCAAGAACTATTGTTGGACCTGGATCAGTGATTTTTGTTCTCTGAAGTATGTGGCATCTTCTACACAGCATTTAGAGCTCGAGCGCCATGTACCCTGTCAGATCTGAGGTTGCTTGGAATTATGTGTGAGGTGTGTTGCTCACTCCAGAACTATCACATGCCATTAAAATTGAATCATTTTATAAAGAAATGCTAGAAAAGAGAATGTGATTCTAAACATATGGCTTTCAGTTAATTTAGGTGTGCTGTTGAAATCAGCACTCCCTACCTGCCAGAAAAATAGGTAAGTCAGAGAAGTTGAGGACCATTCTCTCCACGAAGGGAAAGACAGCAGAAAGCCTGGAGGCTCTCAGTGGAGCCTTATTTTGCTCTGGCTGGACACAGGAGGGAAGTCTTGTTGTTCAGTGTCTGAAGTGAGTGAGTTATGGACATAAAATATTCCAATAATCATACATAGGATTCCCCAGCCTTTCATCACATATGTAGAGATGATTATTTTAACTTATAAATAAGGGAGGGAAATAAACACTAATTGAGCATATGACAATTGCAAGTATTTTTACTAAACCTGAAGATAATTACTTACTTCAGAAACTTCACAGAACTATTAGAAATTAAATGCAGATATTAATTGGTATAGAGCAAAGACCAAATTTCATTTTGGAGTTTACTAACTCTCTCAGGAAAACTCTGCTAAGGCGTTGCCATAGCCTTTGCATGCTGCAGATATTCACATTAGCCCATTGGGAAATAAAACTTTAAATTAGATATGACTACCTAAAATAATATGCAGCAGTAACAAGGCATTTACAACACCCAGAAGACGTTTGTTACTTTTAGAAAGAAATATAAACTCTTTCCAATACTCAAACAATAGGAAATTAATTCTCTGTCAGTGAAAGCCAGAGGACAAACTAAATATTTAAATGGCCACTGAGGACTGGGGTGGAAGTGCAGCTTGTAGACAGCTATACAAATCACTAACAAACCTTAATGAATATTGGGTGTGGGCATCAGGGTCCTGTCAGATTTGACACTGTGTCCCAAGTAGCTTAAACCCCACACTCAAGCAAAGGTGGAGACCTCATCGGGTCTCTAACATCTGGGATTTTATTTGTCATTTTGGCATATCCTGCAAGCGCAAAAGAAAGAGTAAAAGGGGATTATCCTGACAATGAAATGAGTTACTGAATCTTGTGATAATGAAAAGCAGAAGAATTCTAATTCCTTTCTATAGTCCCCGAGGTGGAGGTGCGTTTATAGTTCTGCAGGAGTATAATGTAGGAGGGAAGAACAGATGGCCTAAAAATCCATGAAACAAGACACCACCTAATCCCAGGACTGCGTACCACTATTAATCCTGGTCAGATTCCCTCCTGATACTTTGTTACAGGGTTCAGAATTGCTACTGATGAACTAGCACATTAACTCGGAGGAGAAAAAAAAGGGAAAAAAGAATAGGTTGTTTATTTGAGGCAGTGTGCACTAATTTTGTAGAACTGAATTTACAGTTCAAGTAACTCAGCTTTAAAAATATTTCAAATGAAATTTGATTCAGAACAAATATAATTGGGTGGGTAATCTCTTCAGGTTTTGTGGTGAATTCAATTACATATTTTTTGTCACTGAGGTTTCCTTTGCTATGTGGATCCCAGTGCTGTATGTGGCACTAATAGGGGATACAGTATTTTGTTGGAAGTCAACTTTATAGAATGTTTACATTCATGGAAAATATATATGTAACAGTGAAAACTGGATGTTTTCTTTATACATTTAATTCTTTCTGTGCTGTTCTCCAGTTCAATCTTCATTTTTTAGTGTGAGATGCAGAACACAGAGGTAAGGCATTATTACGCAGTCGTAGGGACCAGTTCCTTAAGTTATTTAAGTGGTTGACATACTGACAAGTTTTTTTCTTTTTCTAAATCAAGAATGTTTTTAATGGAATGAGATCGCCAGCTTGCTGCCCAAACAAAAGGTCCAATTCCATAGGAAATTTAGGTTGCTAAATTGCCCATTTCTGCACTGCCTTGTGCTAGCTCAGTTACTCAGGTAGCTGCTCCTTGGACTGAGTCAGGGCACTGATCTGTGTGGAAACAAAAGCAACTGTAAAGAAAAGTTTCCAGCAAGATTGTCTCCTTCAGCTGGCTCACTGGACAGGTGCACTGGAATGACCATGCTGGCACAAAGAGAATTCAGAGAAGTACATAAAGGAGGAAGTGGGAGAAAGGGCTGAAGGGAGAAGAGGATTGGAATGTAAGAGCCTGGGCCTGGACTGGCCTTAATCCTCCGGAACCACATCCCCAGAGTGGCGCAAAGCCTGTTCGGTTTGTGTGGCCTGGGAGTGTCTGTCAAGCCTTGGATTTCCACAAGCATAATTCACTGAGTTATAGAGGCTCTAACACCTCAGTTGCTGCCAGGAACTATCTTCAGGATGGTTTATTTATAGAGAAAAGTTACCCTCTAGTTCATGGACTATTTAGTTTACTAAAGCAGTGAAAATTCAGTGAATCAAGTGTAGAGCGGAGAAGCAAGCCACCAAAGCTGTAATCCTAATTCAGCTTTGTGGTGATTATACTGGGCTACATTTTGAGGGGCATCCACTATTTTATAATGCTTTGTTTACTGTGCAACCATTCACTGTCTGATTTCTCAGTAGTGCTGAGTATCTACAACTTAGTAAATCAGTGACAGTTGTAGGTACCATCTGTCTCCTGCAAATAAGCAAGTTTTCAACCAACCACCTAAAATGAAGATGTGAAAATACATAGATCTGTTTTAAAATTGAAGAACCTCTCCATGCTCATCCGTAAAGCTGGAGTAAGAATGTTGCTTTCTGACACCTGATGGTACCTAAAAATAAAATGTTTATGATACAAGAACCAAGTGCTACACATGTCAATATAGCACTCAGTTTTGAAATCTGGACTCACAGATGCAAAATTAACACTGGTTTTGTTGGTTTATATTATGCATTTTTCTACACTTCATTGGAATAACATAGGGCAATATAGAGCTTTAGAAATGTATTCTAAATTATTCTGCTCCAAAGACAGCATTCACCAATAATTAAAATCCCTTTAAATCTAAACTTTAATATGCCCTCTCTGATCAGACATCACAAAATCCAAAATTACCAAATCACCAAGTAAATTGAGATTTTTCATTTATTTAGATGCAGTAGTGTAATGAACATGATGTACCTGCCCAGTTACTCTTTAAGGGAGATGAGCTCATTTTAAATAGATAACCATCTTTGACTTCTCTTCTGATTCATCACTGACCTGAACTCCATTTGAACCTTGTTAGACACAAAACAAGCAGGATTCCTGGCCTGAGCTATAAAATATAATTAAGCCCTTTTGAAATGATGTGTAAAAGAACATAGCTTTACCCCCACTATAACTACTACCACCACCACAACCAATAAAGTTAAATCAAGCCCTGCCTGTAATGGATTAAAATAATAAATGTTCCTGGATTTTAGTGTTTGAAGTACTTGAAGAAAACAGGCTCCCAGCAGCCAGTACTGCTGAATGCATGGGGACATTTATTAGTGATGAATTCAAGGGTTTGGCCTGTTTAAGATCATTACTTTCTGTTTCCCGTGTGTTACACATCTCATGCTTTTACACAGCCCACATGTGTCCCCATGTAATGCTGAGAAATTCTCCTTCACTAAAGAATAGCTAATTGGTATTGTGTAAAGATTGTTCTCGTGGGGAGAATGAACCATCGTAAGATTCAGCTCGACACTAATGAGAAATCCAGTGCGGTCAGTGGATTGTTAACTAAATCTCTCCTGGAAAATTGTCCTTCACTGTGCCTCACCATTTGCTTGCTACTGCTCTTTCCAGACCTGAATAAATTGGCTGGCGCTTAAATTAACTGCACTATTTCCCCCGTAGTTATTTGCATAGCTTTGTTACCCTTTCGTAGAAGCTGATTTGTTGAGGACACCTGTCAGCAGAGCACAGAGCATTGGAACTGGAGTATTGCTACTCATTATAGGATGTAGCTGAAGTTGCCTTAAAAGGAAAAAAATCGTGTAGATAATTGTATCGATATAGTAGATATAATGGCATATTCACATTTCAAAGCTGTGTTAACGTCATTGGCAATCTGAAACTAGCTCCTGAAGTTGTGTTACAAGAAGTGAATGCTCAGAAGCAAATATCACAGATTATCTCTTTAGTAGAAGATACTAAAGAAAACCATTTGCTAATTAACCTTCAGCAGCCAGATTGTGTCTCTGCCACCCAGGCATGGAGGACCCATGGGGGAGCCTGGACTTCTTCCTTCAGAGGGCACCACAGACCCTTGGGTGGCAGTACAGGCGCCTGGCTGCTGCTGTCAGAGCACACCACATCTCCTCTTGCCTCTGAACCAGCGTGGCAGGCTCTGTGCTCTGCCCCACACTGCTGCCTCTGAGCTGCCCCACACTCAGAAAAGCCATTTTCTTCTTAGTGCTATGGTTTGTAGCAAAGCTTCTAGCTTTTGAAAGAGCCTCTGTAAAAGATAGCTTGACTATAGTCCAGTGCCACTTGCTATCTTTATTATAATACACGTGTTTCTATTTTCTTTAAAACTCCTGTCCCATACTGAGGTTTGCCAATTAAAATAATACTCTGTGTTGTATTAGGTGACAATGCAGTGAACCAAACAGGATTTTCAGCTAAGGAAGAGTAAATGTGTAGAGAATAACAGAAGGAAAAAAACTCCTGCTACATTTGTACTCATTTCATTTGGAGTTGATTCTAATATCAGTGTTAAAATGGTTTTGAAAACAGAAAGTCCACAGTTAGTCAAAACTTTGTCCTTCTCTTTGTGAACCAGGAAAAACAACAGAGCTCTTTCTTAACACCTGTATTGCCTAAACACTAAGAGATGGTTTCTGTACTTTATGTATGCTTCATGTATAACTGTATCGGGGTACTCAGATTCTATGAGATGTCTTTGTAAATGTTAGCATAAATCAAGTCACTACTGACTAAAATATGATGTTAGAATATAAAAGCAAGTGTCTTTCAGTAATTTTTTTTCACTCTTCTGTTGTAATGATCTCCATCTTTAATTTCTGAGCAAGTTGGTTTCCTGAGCTTACCAAGCAAGTTCTAGCTTTTTTCCAAGCTCTCCTACTTTATTTCTAACCATATAGAAGTATCTGGGTATTCCTTTTGAGCAGAAGTCTGGTGTAAGTTTTGTTTTGCTGCATTAGCATAAGTGCATTTTGTGGTGCTGTTGTGAGTCTGGACAGAGTCTGACAGGGGAGGGCTGGCAGCATTTTCTAAACAGTGTCCAAAGCAAGTGCTTCATATTTATTAGTCTCCTGGAGGAGTATTTTAGAAGTCATGAAACTATTTGTTCCTCGAAGTAAATTTCTGCATGTACTGAAAAACACATTGGTGTTCAAGAGCAATAATGCAAACAGCATAAGTTCCACATACCACCACAGTCATTTGGTAAGATAGATTGTTTCTGTGTGGTGCCACCTCAAGTTCACTTCAAATGGAGACTTTGATTTAATCTATTTAAACTGAAGTTAGACTTCTACAATAGAGATTTGTGACAGAAGCATTGAAGGACCTACTGAAAATGGCATATGGCATCTTTATCTTTCTGAGGCAATTGCCTTAGTCATGGGAAAGCACTTCACTAACTGAACATACAGATTTGGATTTCCATAGTAATGGTAGCCTATTGAAGCTTCCCTCAGGCCCAGAGTTCTCTTTATTTACTATTGCTTTTAAAAGTTTTTTGTATACTTGTTCTTCATTTGTTTTCTTTAAGCGTCCTCAAGGCATCATTTTGTGCCAGTTGGTCAGCATGCTCTCTGCATTGTATGTTTTTGTGAAGAGAACACTGGGGTTGATACTGAATCACTTCATCCCCAAAAGAACATGTAGATAGAACTGCTAGAAAGGACGAGGGCGTGATTCTTCCCTGCACAGGAGCAGTCTGGGTCCCAGCAAGAAAAACAAAAATCTCTTACCGAGTTCCTGAGCTTTTCCTGGTATTTGTTAGACGCAATCCATGGATGCATCTTTTAATATTTCATGTATTTAAATTTAACCAACACTTCCTTATTCTTAATTGTTTCTTCATTTTTCATTGTTTACTTAGCATTTGAGAAAGGCACTGCTGATTTTGAACCAGCAGTATTATGTGCTGAATGCTCAGTTCTGTTTCTAAGCTGTTGGATATTGTGTTTTCTTTGTACTTTGTGGAGCTGAGATGACAACACAAAGAGACAGCAAAACATAATCCTTCCAAATGTAATCCCAGTGAAAGAAAACATAAATAAAACCACTTGTATTCTGGCATTCCTTTTTCCCTTTTGTTATTTCTGCAACTTGGCACATGTTCCAATAAAACTATACAACATTCGTGTATATTGCAGAATTGTGCAATAGTTACCAAGAATTCCTCCTCTTTAAAATCAGAATTCCATGTAGAACATGAAAAAAATGAATTGCCAAATATCGTAGTGCCTCTTAAAATAACTAAGCACACCAAGGTGAGCCCTTCCTGTAAAAACACCGTTTTGCTTGGTTTAAGACGTGAAGCTGCTTCATTCCATGGTTTGCAGCATCAAGTCTGAGCCAGTACCAAAGGAGAGGTGTCAGGGTGTGTTGGTGTCCTGATTACCAGTGAAGTTCAGTGTTAAAAAACCACTTGAAACAGTTTTTGTCCTGTAGCCTGTTACCTGTGAGACCAGATGCAGGGGTTCAGAAGCCAGCCTAAATAAAACACCCCAAAGCTAGACCTTCTTTCCCAGTCAGTGACAACAGTCCTGTTGATTGGCATGGGACAATGGTTCCTTCAAGCCCTTGATCATCCTGGCTAAACTCCACACTGCTCAAGGCAGAGATGGGTCAGGTTTGTGGTTCCCACACAGGCTGGAGACAATTCAGTGCCATTATTGCTGTGGGGACTGTTGGATCACCTTCCTAGTGGATGCTGCTTTAAAAAAAAATCCGATATAGTTCCTTCCATTAGATAGAGTATTTCTCAGTACTAGGAAATCATAATACCCAAGATACAGCCCTACTTCTTCCTGGATTCTAGAAGAGTTTCATAGGAGAGGTTTTACTGCATGTATTCAAAACAGAGAGTTGTGTTTTTGTGGGATTTTTCAACCAGCAAAGGTATGAAAATTTAAAATGAAACTGTACCTTGAAACATCTGTGTGTAAGTCTTAGGTGTTTTTTAATCTTTTGCCTTTCGTAAATACACAGTTTCATTAGAAAAATGAGCTGTGGGCATTATAAAGTGTAGTGACAGCCAATATTCTGAGTGATGAGTCCAAGTGTGAGCACTAGAAAAGATAAAAGTTAAGCTAACCTCAAATGTAGTACTTTCCATGTAAGTGTATACAAAAGGAATAGAGATAATAAATATGGGGGGGTTTATTGAACAGTGATTTGCAGTAAGTTAAATTCACAAGAGATGGAACATTCCTAGAAGGTGTTTCTTTCCTCAAAATGTTGGTGTCTTTAATGAGAATACCTAAGTTCGGCCACAAATTTAACCTGCCATTATAACTTTTAGGTTTTATGAACCTCTGTAAAGTGCAAATTTATGACGTGAAAAGTTTAGATTAAACTGTTTTTTTCAGGCAATGTACCTTATATGTTTTGAGATAAGCATTTACTTTGAATTATTTGAATTCAAACCGTACTCTTTTTCTCCTGCTAAGCACTCTAAAGTCTAGCAAGGTGCTGTGTTATAGTAACTAACCTGAACAAAAGCAGAGATCATTGTTCAAAATAGCTATTTCCTATCAGTTTAAAATCCAATGAAGTGAAGCAGCTGGTTTTTTTCTTAATATACTCTTTTTAAAAAAAAAATTCATAGTTTAATGAAAAATGTCTCTTCTCATCAACCTTAAAATACTCACATGTAAAAAATTATAATGTTCTGGCAAATATTCTTTGTGAGGAATGTGGATGAGACATCCCTGCACACCATATAAAGTGTGCTTGACAGTGTGGGAAGAGCAAGCTAAGTAAAAAAAAATTACAAATCTGGTGGCTCAACTGTGATGCCCTTGCTTGGAGAGGAGAGTAATTGTCCACGCAAGTATTTCCAGAAGAGTCAGTAGGACTACTTGTGTAGTAGGACTGTTTGCAGACGGGGATTCCCAGGCTCACGGTAAAGTGGATTCAGGAAATGAGCACATACATGTTGGGAGAATAATTACCAGTTGGATTAATTCTCTCTCTCATTTTTTAGGAATCCATGGATCATCTTTTGTCCTTGACATAAAAGATTTCTTACTTAAAACAAGTCTCAAGGAAAGAGCCAGATCTCTGCTGGGCCCTTTTTGCTGCTGTGTTAATGTGGAAGCCAAGTGGTGTAAGCACAGTGGTGATCCTGGCCCAGAGCAGTCCATTCCAAAGATCCACGTGGATGTGAAAGGAGGGCTGCTGCAGGTCTGTGCAAGATTCTCGTGGCTCTGCTATGGAGCTGCACTGTCCTGGCATGATTGAGATCTCATAACTTGTATGAAAGCCTCTAAAGCTTTGCAGCCTACAGCAGGTCACAGGGTTGGGGTTTTTTGTATGTTTGATTTGGGTGGGATTTATTTCACCTTATAAAATAAGTATCTGTTCTTTCATGTGAAACCATTGATTGAAAAATTATGTACAAGGGTTGGGGTTGGTTTGGGTTTTTTTAATACTACCTAAGGCCTGTATGGTAGCTGTATGTGTGTGTTCCCTAGAACTACTGGATCAAATTACTAACACTTAATATCTGGGACCCTGTTCTGATGGGTGTGTACTTGTCTGTCCATGAGCTATGTGTCTGTAATGCATGGGGGTAGCTTTAGGAAGTACATATCCTTTCCTTTTAAACTTACACACATTTCTCAGGGGAATAATTACAAACTGTTGTTTATAGCAATTAATACTCAGTTTTCCGTGCTATCTTCTCCTTCTTGGAAGTGCCCACAACTTGAAACCAGTCCAGGAAGCATGGGAGTTCTTGAAATGAAAGATACAGTCTGTGAGGCTTGAACAAGTGGGCTTGAAGATATGTCTTGTTTTAATTATTTTTATTATAGTATCTATACACACCAAATGTTTTAAAATAAATGCATAAATCAAGCATATAAAACACGAAAAGGAAATTTTGACATTTAATCGTGTCATTAGGTCTTTTCCCAGAGTTGGCATTAGAAGCTGTTTAAACCACAGCACTGGGTATAGGGCTAATTGAATAATGCAAATTTTTTTAAAAAATATGTGTTAACAATTAAATAAAGCTAGTCTGTTTCTCTGCTCCTTTTTTAACTCGTTTTTCACAGGTACTTGGCTGACTACCTCTACCTCTTGTTAACTGAAAGGTTTTTGGTGGTTTTTTTTCCAAAAAGTTTGCTGTTTTGACAAAGATCAGAAAAATATCCCTAAATCCAAGAAAGCCATTTATTATTAGAGCGTACACTGGGATAATTAGCTTTTGCAGAAAACAATTAAGTATTTTGTCTGGCAGAATAGATTTGAGAATGCTGACAAAAGCATTAGCAATTCTGTTTCAAATTAATTTATTTACAGCTAATGGTTTTAACAGCTCTAAACATGACCTCATCTTCTACCACTGTTAATTTGTATTGCAGCAGAGCCTTGAGAGCTTATGTGGAATTGGTGCTTCATCTGTGAATATTGTAGTAGGAGTTCCATGCCCTGGAGTTCCCAGCTGCCTGAAAATAAAAGCAATAAAAGTATGGGGGGGTAAAAGCCTCTGAGATTGGCTTAGGTAGGTGACAGAGAGCTCCTTTGAGGTGTGGACCCTGAGCCCAGAGGCACTCTGGAAAGTGCAGCAGAGATCCAGCCACAAAATGGGAGTGGTGACCTGCATGGCCTGGGAATGTGTTGCTCAGGACTGGCTGTGGCCATGTGTCAGGAGGGTCTTGGTTTATCCTGTGGGATTATGTGTGGATGCAAGGGAAGGAAAACCTTCCTTCTTCACAGCTATACTACACTCCCTTGAGGCATCTTCTGATTTTTTTTGTCATGTCTGAAAATGGGTATTACCCAGTGAAAAGTTTGCACTGTTTTTTATGTGCATACTTGTTTTGTTTATTTTACTCATATCCTTACCATGGACTTTTAAGTTACTATTTGGAGATCTTGGTTTCATCCCACACTGATTTCCAGGTCTAATTTATTTATTAATTTCTGGTTGCTTCCTTGTCTTCCATACTGGAACTTCTGCACATGAAGACTAAAGGACTTGTTCCCATCAATGTGACTCTCTCAAACAGCAGCTTGATTTGAGAAAAGCAGCAGTGCTTCTCAAAGCTGGCAGAAAGGAATGTCTGCTTGCTTTTTATTTTGCTATAAAGTGTGTGTATCTTCTGGACCTTCAGTTAGGTATTTTTCTGTATTTCTGTTTTAAACTTTGTAAAGCTTTAAGTTTTTAACCTCAGTCTGAGTACTGTAACATCCAATTCATATGACTCAATTTGCTTTAAAGATGATCTGTCTTATGTTTTTGAAGGCACCTTCTTTGCTATGTCAGTTTTTTATGTATTCCAGAATTCCACTTTTGGAGCAGCAAGGTATTTGAACAGTTTAAACTGTGTATTTTTAAGGCTTTTTTGTTATATCTTAAACTGCAAAACCTGTGACCAGTCCTAGCATTACATACTGTTATTGAGATCTGTGATCTTCCAGGCTGCATCCTTATGAATTTTTAAGTGCTAGGAACTAATGCTTTCCTTTGAATGATGGAAAGGACAAATTTGCCAAATGTTTTTGTAAAGATTGTTTTTGTTGTTTCTGTTCTTTATTTTCACATTAATGATACTTGCAAACAATTATGGTATAAGTACAGCAGTCATGTTAAGTTTGTATTCTTTTAGAGAGGGTTTTTTTCCTTTGAAAATGACTGAATATTTGTGTGTAATTGTTTCTTTTTTTCTTTTTTTAATAAAGGTTTTCTGGAGTCAAGAGCATTTGAACTGTTTGGTTCTTCTCCAGGAGCTCCTGTGGCAGTACCTTACTAAAAAGGGCAGTGTAGAGACCTTGATACCTGAACGATCACACCCCACTTGTTCTTCTGCAGAAAGGAGCCAGGCCTCAAAAACTGAGCATAGCTCAGATGATCTG
>JAOXXN010000395.1:131863653-131879756 GCA_026770055.1 Myrmophylax atrothorax
AGTTATGAGTAAGTAGGATAATCTTCCTCAGATAAATGGCATAATGTTATTACCGTGCACATACTGTTAGTGAGATCATGTAAGTGTCCTGCCAATTTCTTTGCCCTCTAGACAGCCAAATGTCAACTCCTTTCAGTTATATGAAAATTAAAATTAAATGGAAAAAAATCAGCTGCATTTGGCATGAGGTTTGAATCAAAGATCAAAATTGTGTTATTCTAGGCTGTCTTGATGACCCTACTGGGTTGCTATGAAAGCCAACATTTTGCCTTGTTTCAGGATGGTATTTTTAGAGCACAGCACACCAAGTTTTGTTTATTAATATACTGCATATTCAGTGCATAGGGAAAATTCATTAAATATAAAGATAAAAAAGAAAAACATTTATTCAGCTCATGAAATGAAACATTAGAGAAACATCTGCAAGCCGAAGACTTCAGCAAAGGTTCTGAAATTGAAGACAATAATGACATAAAGTATATTAAAATACATTTTAAAAACTTGCCCAGGATTGTGTGTATGTTCAAATGCAAGGACAACCCATAATGTCACCAGCTGTGTTACCAGGCTCCCTTAATCCTCTACTTCACATGAATCCAGTCAAAGGTGGATTTTTGTTTTCTGTAGTTTGTCTTGCATTCAAAGTTTGCCAGTTACATGTTCTTCCTTTCTGAGTAAGTTGCTGTGACATTTCGTCTAGCTTTCTATCTCCCTGAAACTTGTAGCATATCGTTCTAATCATGGGCAGGTTTTAGAAGTCTCTCTTTTCATAGCTATTCTTCAAATTCCTGAAACTTGGAAAAGCTTCACCATGAAGAGAAATTTTTCTAAGTATTGAAGGTGCATGTCATCTGCTGTGGCCAAAGGATAGAGAACAGCCTCAGATAAGAGTTGATGTGAACTATATTGTTTCTGTAAAACCTTACCTTGCTGTTTTTAGATCGTCCCAAGAGCTTATTTTCTTGTGCTTTTACTTGTGTTGTTGCACAGATCAGCAGTTTCACTGGTCAAGTTTCTAATACTTTGCTTTTTACAGTCCAGACATCGTTGCTTTTATTTCTGGGGGCAGAAGAGAAAGAACTGATCTTTCTGCCATGGTGTGGCATGTTAATTTTCTTTAGCAATTTGAAATAGAAGTTTGATTTCATTGTTTGAAAGGAATGAGAATCCTAGATGTGCTTGCGATAAATTGCATCAGAATTGTATTTCTTTGGGGAGATTGAGAGTACCTGAACTTCTTGCTGTCTAACAGACATTGCCAACACCTTCTATTATTAATCCCTCATTGTCCCGTTTTCACATGCTACAAATGTTCTTTGGCTCTGTGATTTACCATTGCTTCAGATAACTAGTATTTGATGACACACCTTTAGACTTTGCTGGTATCTCTTCTTAACTTTTAAGGAGTTCCTTCTCAGCGACATAAAGTGTTTCTTCTCCTCAGGTATAAAAGTCATAGTCTGACATCTTATTCTGCCCCTTTTTTATCTGGAGACCTTTTCATATTTTACTCCTACACCACTGCCAAGACCTTTTCTGAATATAACTTGTCAAAACTGGTTCAAAGTTTGTGTGGTAGTATGTACAATCTCTTACTAATGAAGAGAGGACATATACAGGTATTATTTCTGAAAGAGAAGATCAATGAAGTGAGGCAAAAACTAATTTCTGACTGTGCTTGCAAGTCATTGGTGTGTAGCTAACTGAAAAAAAAAAAGTTAATACTGGGTTCTTGATCAAGAAAGAAGCATGCTAGGGGTGTAGAATATTCCTGAGTCTTTTATACTGAAAATCTTTCTAATTCCTTGTTCAAAACAATGCTGTTGACTGCTCTGTCAGCTTCTGTTTCACTTCCATTGATGGTTGCCTGTTTTTCAAGTTGTGAAGTTTTTTTGATTGATGTTTAGAAAGTTCTAGCCAAAATATCTCAGTAAAGGTCAGTGTGGGGTGAAGGAATATACACACAAGAGCAGTAGTTTCATGTTCTCATAGGAAGAAAAAGTAAATAGGCTGAGTCTTATCTAAGAAGTGTGATAAGTACTACTTTAAGCCACCACTAATGTGCCCCTTGTATGAAGGAGATCTACAGAAAAGACCTTCAGGCAGCTACTCAAATGTTGGTAAAGACAAACCATTTTCATCTTGAATGCTGCTAAGATGCCTTTTAAAATACATGTGGAAGAAAAAGCATATTGGTTTCATATTCCATATACCATCCTCTGAAACTTCACTTAGCCCATATTTCATAAGAGTGAAGTTAATCCCAGCATTGCCTCCCTGTAATGTCATGTAAATCAGGGTAATCTATTACTGCCCAGATCAGCAAGGGCAAAGGGTCCAGTGCTGTTGAGGTTAGAATTGTATCACCACCTCAGGAGTAGAGGGAAGTCCAAACTTGGAAAAATTTCACAAAATTAATTCAAAAGCTAAAAAGCAAGATGAAATAGCAATGCCTTTACTTTGAAAATATTGAAGATTGATAAATCAAAAAGGGATACTCTCTGAGACTTTCTCAGTTATAGGAGATGAAACTTAAATCATTCAAGTAGATTGCTGATTAGAGAAGTCTTGTGGTTAAAGATATGTGGGTGAGCAACTTCAAAAGCCTGTTTTATTGTGCACTTAAAGAAAATATGTACACAAAACCAGAGAGACAAAGCCTACTGTTCTTGCTTCAAAAGTTTAGTTCATGCTACATTTAGGACACTCTCTTGTGCAGATAATTTCTATAATAAAACTTGTGCAGTTGTTTATAAATTTGTCTTAGCAAGTATTCACATGTGAAGACTCAAAGCATGCCTCAGTTTCCCAGTTTAACAGTAAAATATATTCTACAAGGCAACCAGCTCATCATGACAGGGCAACAGGTCTTCTGTTTGGTTTGTGATGATCTTATGTGCCAGTTAAAGCTGGTATCTGTGGGTGGTGATGCTTCTCGTTCTTATGAACTCTGACCCTAAAATGTCTCCCACCAAGATGTGGAAGCGGTGATGGCCTTCAAACTGAACTTGGTTTGTAATGTATGTAGAAATGTCTCTTGCAGAGATACCAGAGTTGTAGAAGATACATGAGCATCTCAGGAGCAAGAAGGTGCTAGACAGTCTAAACTGCACAATAAGGGCTTCAGAGACTCTGTCTCCATCTCCCAAATGATGAGGACATTGGCATGAGCTGGCTACAAAGACAGCTGAAAAAGAGTTTTCAGCAGTTTCCTCCATCCTGATTGTTCTGGTAGCCTTGAAAGTATGGCATTAGGAAGAAAGGAGTAAGAGCAGTGTTTAATTCCAGACAATAGTTTATGATTATGCAGATAAAGCCACTGTCCCAGAACATAAAGAATAACTGAAGAAGAATATATTCCACATCATACCAAACGACTGCATTTCAGAGTTGTCCCATGATGCTAAATTCAGCCATGCTTGTACAGTTCCTTGGGTCTGTCAGGTTCAGCATTTGAGAAAGGACAAGTGTTCTTCATTACCATGATATTTTGAAAATTCAGAGGAGGGAGGTGCAGGAGAAACAGTTCAGTCAGTGAGTCACACTTTCACATTGTGCAGATACAATATGTAGTTAGCTACATTTAGATATGTAACCTCAAAGAAAGTGCTGTGGGGCTTAGGGCTGTACTGGCACTATGCATCTGGTTTCCTGAAGTCTTCTGTGTCTTTTTGCAGTCTTGAGTATCTCAGATACATGTTTATCTTTGATTAGTCTATGTTATTTTACTTTTCTAGTTTAATCTGGGTCATATTTTTATATCATTTATCTTTACCAAGAACAAAGTTGACAGGTTTGGGTTGGCATGGGAGAGAAAAAAAGATTAGGAAGGGCTTGCCAAGGTAGGAAAACAGTGCATATGCCGTCAAGAAAATGTTCTTCTTTTCTGTGCCAGCAGGTGAACATGACACACAAATGATTTCCTGTACAGCTGGAGGCCTATATTATCTAGTGAACTTTTTACAGAGATTCTCAGTGTTTACCATTGCATTGTAGAGGTATCTTTCCAATAAGGGATATTGCTGGCATTGCCCCACATCTCAAACAAAAAGCTGTGTATTGTCACACGACCATTTACACAAGTGGCAATGGATTTAAAAGCAGGAGAAAACCAGATTTGTCTAATCAAAGTAATCTTATGATATGTAATGCTCCAAAATTTAACTTCTCTGATTTATTTAAGCTGCATCACCAACACAGAATTCTTTCTCCTGGATTGTCATCTAGTGAGAGATAAAAACTGCTAAAGCTTACAAAACAAAAGGAAGATAATCTATGGCATTTTCTTGTTTCTCTGTATGAAGTTAAAGTATCTATTGAACTGTAACTCTGACATGTTTTTGTATTTGAGGATATTTCCCCTGCGTACCTGCCAGGATTCCTGTTGCATGCAAGTGTAATCAGTATTATAACAGCTGATGAAAAGTTGAATGTGTGCTGAGGCCTCATTTTTTGGTCTTTCTTCTTTATATAGTGTCCTAAGAAACAAAGCATGGTTTAGAAAAGTAGTGATTAAATTAACCAAATCTCAAGGTTTACTGGGGACAATTTTAGACAGTGAGTATAGTTCTGAGATTCAAGGGCTTAACTGGGATTTAATAAGGAAAGGCTAGGTAAATAAAACTACTGTGGTAAAATTCACACAGAGCGTTTTCTGAAGTGGTGAAATCCCTTTTAGGAGAACATAAAATATTTCCAACTTCAAAAGGCAGAGATTCAAAAAATTGTCTGTTGCATCGCCTTACATGCTTATGCTATTTAAATAAAGCATTTGCAATCTCTGTAGTCTTGAATCTGATTCTCTCGACACTGTCAGCCAACAAACAGTCATTTTCTAACACCTTATGGCTGTTTAAACAGTGGCTTAAGGAAGCATGAGCTTAAGAGTGACTGACATTAGACCTACTGTAAGTCATTATTCCAGGAAGGATTTGACATGACAGTCAACAGGAAAAGAATTATGATCAATGTCAAAGACATTCATTTTTCCTTTTAATGGAGAATACCTCATTTTTGGCTGACTCTGCTTCCTTTTTACTTTTCACTCCCTGTTGGGACTACAGTGTTCAGCTGGGCATTTAAAAGTCTGGGAAAAGTGCTTTTTGGGAAACCACAAATTTTATCCATGTTTGATTTACTTCTTATATTCCCAGAGCAACAACTATTTTGGAAATCCAGATGATTTGTGTGTGACAGGTTAGTGATTTAAGTTCATGGCGTTACTACATAATAAGCTGTAAAGTTCAGCTGTGCTTTTTGAGAAACCTGTTGGTTTGCAGGTTATTGGCTCTACTGCCATGCAGCTCAGTACTGTCTTCAAATAATGAGACTTTTTAGATGGATGGGGAAATGATTTGACTAGCTACTGTGAATTGTGCAGAAGGCAAATTTGGTGCTTTATCTGGGATTCTGCTTTTTAAAACTTGTATTTCCTGTTAATTCTACCTTTTGATGTTATTCAAAATGACTGCAATAGTCATATTACTGCTATGCACAGACTCTATACAGTGTTTTTGTGATCTCTCTACTGTGTGAGGAGTGGCAACAAGCTTGAAATGAAACAATACAGTGCAATTACTGAGCATATCTGATCATAAACTAGAGCTCTGACAACTGCCATTTATTCTAATGTAGGAAATTGCTTTCCCAGCAGTAGAAGCAGTGTTTCCATTCATGTATGAGTACAAAAATGGATGCAGGTCATCACGTAAACAGCTGCTCTGTGTGACAGGGCTGTAGATCTGCTTGTAGCCTGAGCCACTTACACTTCAAATGATCCAGGTGCACGCAAGTTTTCTGATGCTGGGCAGACTTTTGCACATGTTTTCCAAAGTTAAGACTCTGACTATTAATTGTAAGTATCATCTTCATCATCTTGCAAGGAAGGAAGTAGGGGCTAAAGTAGGAGAATTATACCATGAGTCTCAAGCAGATGTTGAAACAGAGCAAATTCTCTTTAGGCATTCCAGCTTTAAACATTATTTGTGAACTTCCTTGCCTGAGAGCAGGATTATCTCAGACTTTACTATTTTGTTACTGTTTTGTGTGTGTATAATCTTAATTATTTTGCTGTGTGATCTTAGTGCTCACTGCATTGAGATGGGACTGTATCATTTGGCCTAGAGTTTCTGTGCAGTCTGCGGGGAGTTAAGCGTAACTCGTTGGGAATGTTAATGGAAGTTGTGTATAATTTGCCTGTGCATCACATTGAAATTCACCCTTTGGCGTTACTGAGCCAGTGCAAGTTCTGCTGGGTGCCAGAGCACTGACGAAACCCTCAGATTAGCCTAATGACAGATTTACACTCTCCTCGTGTTCTGTACGTTTCGGAGTTTGTAACTCTGATTTATGAAACTTTGCAAACCAAGTCCTTCCGGCTCTATGCTGATCTTGTGGTAGCCCTTGTAGGAGTCAGGCTTCACTGTGGTGAGAACATGTGGTCAAAATAGCCCATATACTGAAAATTACTCAGTACTTTATGTATTAATAGGCTGCTAACCTCAATCCCAGAGGTGACTACATTTCAGAAGCACAGTGCTTGTATTATTAATAAATGCTAAACCCTAGAAAATTAAAAGCCTTAAATAAAATGGCGAAAATAGTTCTTGTATCAGAAAAAGAGCATAAGGAGTTTTTCAGGAAGCAGGTGAGTCTCATTAATGTTAGATTTCCTATCTGTATACTTTTGTTTCTCAATACTTGCAACAATAAATTCGTGTAATTAATTGCATACTGTTGCTTTTCCAGCAACAGTAAGCAAGTGATCATCTCCTAAACTGAGTCTCAAGAAGAATGACAATCAGTAGAAAAGTTTGACACTTAGCAGTCCATAATTTTCCTGTTTAAAGTCCTGCAGAAATCTCAGTTATAGCATAGCACTATTCTCTGCTTTCTTAACAAAAGCTGTTAGTGTGTTTAGAGTAATTTTTCCACGATGAAAAAAGCTGTGACAGATTACTTTATTCCACACACCTGCATCTGTTCTGAACCTGCTAGCCTGATAAATTGATAAGTTAGTCACATGTTGTTTTAAAAAGGCAAAGAACATAGTTCCTAATAAAAGAATGCTACATATTTCTTCTGAAAGGTTAAAAAGCATTTCTCAGGGCTCTTAAATTACCATATTCTGATACCAAGGGAAAATAAAACCTGGGCTTAGAGTCTTGTTTGTACTTAGAGGGCTTTCCGGACAGGAAGGCAATCTTGATGCAATTCAGTAAGCCACAATACCAGTGGGGCATTACAGGTGAAAAAAGTGCAGCTGTACCCCTCACCACAATGTATTACAACTGTACAGTGCAATATTTCCTGTCCAGAAATAGGGCTTGGTTAACTTTGTTTCCCAAGAGTAGATCATATTAAAATGTTATGAAATCATGATTTCCTGCATTTGAATACTTGTGGTTTCTCAACTGGTTCCAATATTACAAAAGGGTTTTTTTATAACTTCTATTAGTTGAAGATGTATAGAAGCTTTTTTTCCAAAGTCAAATAAAAAGCAGTTATATATTTTTAAAGAATAATTTCTCTCAGAAGACAAGAGTTTTCTTTCACATCTCTTTATTATAACTGTATTTGATATTTATTTTATAAACTGCAGGACAGATGTAATTTTAAATAAAATTAAATAAATATGCTAATAGGACCATAAATATATTTGTTAAATGGAGTTGAAAGTCCTGAGGTATAAGTTATTACTCAGAAAGCAAAATAGTAGTTATTTTCACTGTTCAGTCAAAGACCTTAGTATGGATAGGGGGGAAAATTAAATTAAGCAGATATCGTATATTCAATTTTAAAGTGAGTGTTTGTAATTTAAATGTTCCAGCTTGAGGACTAGATTTTTTAAACCAAATTCAAGGAGAAGTAAAGAAATTCAGTGAAAAAATTATATGGCATAATTTTGAAAAACATCTCCAGTTGAGATGTCTGATTATTCCTGAGTGTTGAAAATTGAGAGTCCACTGTGGTGAAATAACTTTTACTTCCCAAAATATGCAGATGTGTAACACTTAAACTGGTGTCCAAGTACAGAAACCCATAGTGAATATACAAGGAGATTGAGCTGGGGGGGAACAGCAAATACTTTGTACAGCTGGAATGCTTTTTATCCTAGTATTACTGCTAATCTTAACACTACTGATACAAGGCTATAACTCTACCTCACTGTAAATCACCACTTTTTTTTTGATTTGTTGGTTTTTCAGTTGTTTTTTTTTTTCTTTCATTAAATGGGACAATTGGTGATCTGCAGCTGTGCCAGGAAGAGTCTGTTTTCCACAGGGATGTGATACCATCTTAGCCCTGAAGAAGGTTAAAAAATGGTTATCCAATAGTTTGTAGCACAATTTCACAATGTCAAGATAAACAGGAATGTGGATGATGAAGTATCCTACAGTTGTCCAAAATGGTATTCCACTGGTCATTCTGAATTGTGTATGTTGGGTGAACAAGCTTATCACAAAGGGTTTATTCTATTTAATATTATTTTTCTTTTGAGCACATTTTGTATATAATGTATTTTTCTACAGGGTTCTTTTGCTAGTTTTATATAAATAATACTTCAAAATCAAATTCAGTAGTAATGTTCCTCATAGTTATTGCCAAGAATTTTCCCTAATAAAAATCTGGATAAAGCTTTTTATTTCCTGCTACTGTGACTTCTGTTCACCTAATGAGAGAATTGTATTTTTAAGGCAGTTGGCCCTAAAACAGTAAAATAACCTAATAACAGAACAGCAATGAGTTTACTCATACTCAGGAAGTTGAAGTTAAAATCTCAGCACGGTTTGGTGTCTGACTCCAAGTGTTGTCTTCTGGCTCATCCACTGAGGTGGCCTTGCTTGTTGGAGATAAAACACACACACGCTTCCTGTCCTCTGTGTCAGTCTCTTGTACAGGAGTTGTTTCTGGAACAAGAATAGCTTGGTTTCCAAGAGGAAGCGCCCACGTTCTGAGGGACTGAGATTCAAGAAGTGGATATTGCTTCTGTAAAAGCTCATTTTCTAGAAAATACATAGATCAAAAGGCAGCATCACAGAAAGCAACGTTAAGTGCATCCTGTAACCCAGCTGTTAATGTCTGTCTTTCTTCCTAGCTGAACAAGATGTGTTTTGCAACCTAAGAAGTCTGCATAGTTAGAAGTCCATTTTTTTGCACTGGGTTTTAAAATTATATGCTTCAGTGTTTGAACAATAAAGCAATAATATGTTTGTACAGCCTTCATTCAGCAGCCTCAAAGAAGTAGGCTGATGGCTGTAGCTTTTTCCTAGAGACAAAAAAAGATGTCCATGAAAAAGATGGGATTAGCTAAAAAAGGGAGTTACTTCAATTTTTTCTGTCCTAGTTGGAAATCCTGTCTGTGCCTGAGACCTGTTAGCATTCTGATACCGCAGGTATGATCATTTCTGGTAACATGGCAGGTTGTTGAGGTGCACTGGTGGGGTCTCTGCTCAGCTAGAGAGCTCAGCTATAGACACATTCCTGTACACAGATGAAGGGGTGCACACCCAGGGCTTTCAATCCAAAGTAGCCAAGGAGCCTAAAGCTGGGAGGGTAGGGTCAGCTCACAAGGAAATCTGGAAGCATGTTGTGATCATGACATCCTTTAAAAAGCACAATCAATCATTACACACACAATCATTAGCACAGCCAATTAATTATGCATCAACAGTCATTTCTCTCCTATTGTGTCTTATTTTTGCACGTAACCACAAGTGCAACTAAGGAGTATCCATCTCTACAACACAAAGATGATAATATTAACATGTAACATAGCATGAACTCATTCTGTAGCATTTCTTGTCCCCTTGTTTCCAATAAGAATTAAATTATTCTGGTACAGATAATGTATGACAATATATGATGAATAAAAAAACCACGATCTATCACATTGTAGTGCCTTAGTGGGAGTATTTCATGTTCATTATTAACATTGATATTGTCTTGCTGATAGGTTAACAAGTGTGAAGAAAATGAATTTGAAGGATGCAGATTTTTAAGGGGATGTTCAAGTTTCTTGTTGCTTGGGGTTGGTTGTTTTTTTAATGTATGTGGTAGAAGTTTCAGCTCTGCTCTATTCAGAGGTGTTTCTCATGGGTGTTAGTGTAATATATATGAAGATTTTTATCTTAAAGTGAAATGAGAGATTCAGAGAAAATAGGAATGCATGCTCATCTAATCCAAAAGATTTCTGCTGCAAGGCACCAATTTCCAATGAGTTGTTTGTGTCCTGTGTCACGATGTTCCCTAACAGTCCTGTAATTGCAGGGAGCAGGACTGGAATTGTCACTTGGAGACAACTGCTTTCCTTCCAGTCAGAATTTGCCAATTTGCCATTTTCCTTCTTCCAAACACTGTCATGCATTTTTCAGATCTTCAATGTCTAAATTCCACAGCAGTAAAGAGGAAAAAGAGGCTGTTTTCATGCAGATTTTCATTTCTGCTTCTAATCTCTGTTGTTAATGCTGCTGAAAAAAAAACATTTAACAGAGGTTTTGCTCTCTATTGCCATAATCATCCTTCTAAATAAGTGTGAGACATAGAATGTGGTTTTCCTGCAAAGCAGGGCTTGGAGATTCTTGTTTCAGTCTGAGCTCACAATTAAATAATAATTTTATGCACACATAAATGACAGGTGAATAAAGTCACTGCAATTAAAACTCTTGGAGAGATAGGGAAGAAGACAAAAGGTTGTGGGGAAGTATCTGCTGAAGAAACATGCTTGTTTAGCAAAAAATTTAAATATGCTTCGTTAGTGTTTACTTTTATAAAGGCTGCCTTCGTGGTCACATTTTCTAAGAGGTAACAATTACCTGAATTATAGCTTAGGTTTTGTTCAAATATTTTAAGGTAAAAGTACCATATTTAATTCAACATGTGGGGAATTTTTTGTTGCAGCTAATTCACTTATTCCCACTGCTTATGACTCAATTCTGGCATTATAGCCCATTTCCAGGCTTTCACAACTATTATTTTTGGCAGCTAATATTGCCCAGAGCTACCATCTTTCCTTAAACTTATCCAGATCAGGCATTAGTTATAAACCCCCTAGAACAAATAAAGCTAGATATGTAGGAATCAAAGATTCTAAGTCAAATAAGTCTTTTGCAAGCTTCAAACTGGAAACCTTACAGTTTGTGTAGTCCCAAAGCATGAGCTGTACTTTGTATAGGCAATCATATAAAATGTGTCATTGGCTTTTTCCTTCTAATGTGCAGATGACACCTTGAAACATACTGTCTCTTGCACTGGGAAATTTCTTGACATGTTACAAGATAGTTAGAAAAAATCAGTAAACAGAAATAAGCAGGAATAATCTTTTCAACTTGTTTATCAGTCT
The DNA here is from genome assembly GCA_026770055.1 of Myrmophylax atrothorax. Lineage (NCBI taxonomy): Eukaryota > Metazoa > Chordata > Aves > Passeriformes > Thamnophilidae > Myrmophylax > Myrmophylax atrothorax. Next base: position 131,874,995 of record JAOXXN010000395.1, read on the forward strand.
GCTTTAATTGTTAACTGACTTTTTTCCTGGCTATTCATACTGCTGAGCTCAGTGACCATTCCTGTGCCTTTCCAAATTTTTCATAATTCACTTCAGGATGTTTGGCATGTAATACACATTCTCACAGAGTGGGTCAGGCTGGAAGGGACCACAGTGGGTCATCTGGTCCAACCCTCCCACTCAGGCAGGGCCATCCCAGAGCTCATGGCACAGGATTGTGCACAGACAGTTCTTGCACATCTCCAGTGAGGGAGACTCCACAGCCTCTCTGGGCAACCTGTCCCAGTGCTCAGTCACTCCACTAAAGAAGTTCTTCCTCGTGTTCAGGTAGAACTTCTACTGCATAAGTTTATACCAGAGCCTGAAGAGGAGCTATTACGTCTTTATGGTGTAATAATTGTTTTGATCACTTTGCTTTGCCATCTTTTCCTTAAGATAAATTTCGATATATTCACCACCCACTGAGTGGGTGGAAATATTGAAGTACCTACTTTTTTTTTTTAAGATAACAGTACATTTGAAATCTGGCTTGGGTTTTTTCAAGTTTTACTCTGCCTTTATTTTAAATCTTTATTTTCAATATCACCATATTGCTTTCCTCCAGCCTTACTGATAGTTCTTTGGTTTTCGTATTGTAGTGCCACTTAAGAAATTCCATTATTGTGCTCTTTAACTTGTTCTTTCAGCACATTAATCTTAGTGGGAATAGAATTCATCACCTTGCTTAGCCTCTCTTAAAATGCCCATTACTTGCCATTCCAATCCAGTTTTATGAGATTTTCATTAGAGAGTTGCATATTTAAAGAGAAGGCAGTTTCTTGGGGGTATCCATAGCTGAAGGGTAGGAACATGGATGTGGTAGTGTTGCAATCTTGAATGTTTGTCCACAGCTGCTAAACTTTAAATAATTCAACACTGAGAGGTTCTGAAAATATCTAAAACTCTGTAGTGACACTGACAGCAAAAGGAATCAATGCAATGTGACTTTGAAATATGGCCACAAATGCAAAAATGTGATATTTCTATTCTCTGCTGTTGTGCACAGCACTGTTGTAGAGTTAGCAACACAGAACCAGCAAAGATCAAGCCCAGCCTCCTCCCACTGGGGAAATGCTTGTTATTTTCTTCATCTTATTGACAAATCAAGGTTTTTAAAGCAGCTGTCATGAGCACCAAGGCTGCCCTTGAATCTTCCCATCTTTTTTCTGTGTGGTTTCTAGGCTTAAATTTTCTTCATAGGGCAACCTCAGTTTTGACTCATAGTTTCTAAAGACCTTTATTAACTGTTTCTCTCCTGAGGTGTCTGGGTGGAGCAATCATGTTCCTATTGTTGTATTTCATTTAGTCCTGAACTCTCCACAGCAGGAGTTAATACAGTTTAAAGATGAAGAATTGGAAATGTGTGTCCCCACTGGTGTATTATGCAAGTCAATTAATATTTGTCCCTTGCTTTTGGAAATGTCTCACCTGGTGCCTCTCAGGATGGCATCTGCTTTTTCCAAGCATCATCATACCTCCTCATAATTTTCTGGCTGACATTTACATATCTTCACCATTTCCATTTCAATATGGAGCTTATAAACAAATAGGTTGTTGTCTTTATGCATATGACATGTGGGTTTTGATATTAAATCAATCCCCTTTCTCTCAGACTCTACTCTTTGAAATTAAGTCAGCTCTGCTTTCCTGGTTGGTGTTGCTGTGGTACTCTGTGACACATACATTACTGGCATCAGAGTTTTGCTGGCAGTTGTTAGATAATTTTTGTTCTACCTCTTAAACTAAAAAAAATTACAGTGACTGTGGTACCTTTTTTTAGTCTTCACATATCATTGTGACTTGACAGATGTAGTAAAACTCCACCTTCCAGGTTCTGTGGTTGCACTTGTTAATTACTCTGGAATTCTTTGGTGATTACTTATGTTCCTTTGCCCTCCCCAGCTTGAATGGTTGAGCTGCCTGAGTATTCCTTCTTAACCTTCATTCCTGTTGATTAATCAGCCCTCTGTCACCTCCATGTGCATTGTAGTCTTACTGAATAACAAGGAAGATTACTTACAGAGCTTTTTCTAGATTTGCTTGCATCTCTACCACATTTTTATTTATTTTCCCAATTATTCATGTATGCATCTCTATACACAGACACACAGGGATAAAAAAAGGTAATAGCAAATACGTATGCATTTTTTTCTTATTATGTGCCTTATGTCAGCTTGACTTTTAGTAATTCTTGCACTGTATGGCTGCCATGACTGCATTTCTGTATCTTAATTCTAAAATCTTCATAGCTGATTTTGTTTGCATTTGGTTTAAGTTCATATTCATTTTTGTGCTATTAAGAAAAAAAGAGGCATAGGACACAACCCTTTAAAATTTATACTTTTATTAAAAGTGTATTTTTCTAAACTATGTAAATTATAGTTTCTAAAAGTAGTGGGTTTCTATTGTCTTTAGAAATTTCTCTAATAGCATTTTCTCCAGTTCAGTGATGCATCCAGAAATAATCCCAAATGGATTATTTACAGACTTAAAATTAGGGATGTGACTAAACAGAAGCCACTATGTATTTATTGGGTTTGGTTTGCATTTATTTGTCTAAATAATATATTCCTTGAAAGAAAGGATCATGTGATTACAAGTACTTCATTATTTTGCCCAGGATTTTTAGTCATGTGTTATCCCACAACAAGGCGTTTTGTTGCCTATCATCACTTTTTCTCTGCATCATTGATTATTTTAGTTAATTTATATTTTTTTATATAATAAAACTTAAAGAACTACTCCAAGAAAAATGTAATGATGACTAGAATATCTTTGATACCATTTTTGGCTGCATAATACATATAATAAGTAGTTGAATTGTCTTTGTTATTCATGGGAACTGTGGAACAAGTAGATATTTTTTATGGAGGAAGAGAAGATTGGAATTAGTTGGAAATTAATTAGAAAAGTTAATCTCCAATGATGTTCTAAAAATATTTTAATTTAAGTCAAGACAGCACAGCATCTCAGTAATGGTTACAGTTCTGGTTTTCTATATGAAAATTTACTTCTAGTTAGTTTAGTTAGTGTTATACTTTTAGTGTGAAAAGGAAACCCCATGATATTTGCACTCAAGCATAAATGAATTGTGCCTTCTCCTGTTTATCACAGATTCCTTGCAGTTTGGAGTACTGGGATGAGCTGCAGAAATCGTTTGTTGCCTTCCGGGAGTTCAGCCTGTCAGAGAGCAGAGTGTGTGAGCTGCAGCTGCCCAGCATCGCCCTGGGGAGCGACCAGAAGCAGCTCATCGCCTCCGACCTGTGGAGGGTTGTCCTCAACAGCAGCCAGAACGCGGCCGATGACCAGAGGTAATCTTAAAGAAGGAGGGGAAGAGAGGCAGCTAAGGCCGCACTCCTGAGAGTTCTCTTTCAAGAGACTTAGGAAATAAGACTGTTTTCGTACATGACAAGAGTGGTTTGTCTTACCTGAGCTTCAGTCTGTAGTGCACCTTCATGCAAGGGCATGGAGTGTGCACAAACAGAGCTTTCCTTTGGGCTCACAGGCAGCCTGGCAGCATCTTAACCACCCATTTTCTGAGTACAAGGGTCACTAGAAAGCAGACAAACAGAGCACATCCTGAAACCTCTTCTGTGCACAAGTCAGTAAAATTAGCTAATTAACAAAAGAAGGCTCAGGCACAATCTGAGCAGTTTACTACTATAATGTAGTAGTAAACATTCTTCGATGCTATACTCATACATCACCTTTATTCTCTCCTCAGTGCAAGTCAGTGACTAAAATAACCAAGTGTCTGTCTGAAATATATTTAACAAAATTTCAGTATTTCAAGAGCAATATTATTCACACAGTTTGCTTGTTATGCTGACAGTAAAAAAAAAATTAGTGTTCTCAAACACTGGGGATCAATTTTTCATTGTATTTACAGCTGGAAACAGTGTGCAATGACAGATATTCACTCTGTTTGCGTTCGTTCAGTTTTGGTTAACATGTAGAGTAAGAAGAAATGAAATGCAAGTTCTCTCCAGAAACAGAAGTGGAATTGCTTTCAAAGACCTTCTTAATTTTTATATTTAGAGCAGAAAAGCCAAAATTACTCTGTTGGATTACTGGTATTTTCTGATTCTTGCTGCCTGTGTATGAACACATGCTTGAATGAGTGTGTAGCATCCACATTATGTGCTGCATGAAGCTACAGAATTCAGGGAAATCGGGGAATAAGAACACAGTTAACAAAATCAATGAAGAAAATTAAACATCTGGTTTCCATTAATAGTATCAGGTTGGAAATGATTTCTTGATGTTAATTGTGAAAGAATGTATTTTCATCATTGAGAAGTTAAGTGTTTTAGACAAGGTTAATTCCTCTGAATGTGGGACCCTGGCAGAATTGCCTTCCTGGTCAGCTTAACACCACAGAAATGTGAACTCGGTGGGAACTGGAAATGATGTAGTGAAATTTAGTAGTTTTTTTTCATTAAGGCATTTAGCACTGTAATCGTGTTTATTGTTTTCTGCTTGAATAGGGGTTGTCAGTATATGCAATGTTTCATTCAGCGATCTCTGATAAGCTAATGAGCTGTAACTGTTCAGGAAGAACAGGAATTAAAGTGAAGCATTTGAAGTTCACTGCACAGGGATAGCAGGAGAGGGAAGAAGGTAGCAAAAAACATGCACTACACTACTGAAGCATTTGGAGGTAAATAAACAGCAGAGAGAGAGGAAAGTCAAGGGGAGGTGCCTTGAACTACCACCTACCTGT
>JAOXXN010000395.1:131886071-131898878 GCA_026770055.1 Myrmophylax atrothorax
AAGTTCATCCTTCATTAAATTTTATTTTAAAAATGAAGAGAGTATCTGACTGAGGACAAGAACATAATTCTCTTGAATCAAGTCTAAACTTTTAAACTAAAACACTTTAGTACCAAACTTCAAAGGGAGTGAGAATAAGGAACATTAAGGATAGATTTGGCTTAAATTAAAAAGTTTATTTTTACTTCAGTGGTGTCTTAGCAACCTATAGAATTCTGATGTAGTGTTAGTTTCTCTCAAGGGACTGAAAGATAATTCTTGGAAATTCATGGTGTCAGGAGCACAACTATGAAAAAAAATCAGTGGGGTGGCATTTAAAATGTGCAGTTAATATATTGTGATAGATGCTAGGAAAGGGCTCCAAGCTGAGCTTATGAGACTTGGAAATTCTTTTTAAATTATGATTGTAGAGTTAGAAGGGCACAGGAAATAATGTTTACAGGGACAGGATTCATGCACAGAAGTATAGAAAGCAGTATAGAGAGCAGGTCCTTTAATGAAAGTGCTTTCAGGTGCAACAAAACACACAGGTGCACACCCAGTGTAGTGTTCTTATGAAATTGCAACACTAATTAATTATCCTATCTAATGGACACATCCAACCCGAGAATCATCTGCCCCCAGAACTCCCCAGGACTGCCCCTTTGGAGCTTCTCCAAGGGTTTTGGGCCTTCTATCTTGCTTTGAATAGTGTATCTTCCAGGTGCGTGTATACCAAACAAGATGTCCTTGCGAAAATCTTTTTCCTTGAAAAGACCATTAAACAGAATTTCAAGAATGTGGCACAAACCGTGAGAAAGTGGTTTGGTAACTGTCAGCTGCTACCTTGAGTGTGAGAAACTGTACAGCTATATTAAAATCTACAAATATATAAAAAAATCTTAAGGCATCAATTTCAACAATTAAAGATACCTGGTGTGGTTTGGTTTTATTTTCTGTAAAATATGCTTTGGTTTTGTGGTTCAGATGTTTGTAAATTGAAAATGTAGTGTGATAAGAGCCTGGCTGGATTGCAATCTTGTGTGTTGTGTTATGTTCTACTTTGGAAAAAGCACAGACACTGGCATTAGCAGTTAAAATAAAATGATGATGTTGTCTGTGTCAGAAAATGAGCATGGAACATGGTCAAGTCCTACTGTAAAGAGGTAAAATCCTGGAAGTGCTGAAAGTCCTACTTTGTTCTCTCCCTTCTGCAGCTCGGAAAGTGAATCTGGCTCCCAAAGTGCGTGGGATCAGCTTGTAACCCCCACAGCACTGGCAGCCTGCACCAGGGTTGACTCCTGTTTTACTCCTTGGTTTGTGCCATCACTGAGCGTGGGGATCCAATTCACCTATTTGGAAGTCCACCTATGCCATCATCTTGATCAGCTGGGCACAGGTATGTGCTCGCTTATGTAGCACAATAAAAGGACATAGTTTGTACGTGCTGCTAATCCACTCTTTTGTGTTCTGTAGTCCTGATTTCCTCATTCAAGCAGACATTCTTGAAATGAGTTGTCACCAACAGCCACCAGTGGTAGAGGCTTCAGGGTGAAAGCAGTGACTTGTGTTTGCTGAGGAGGTGCAGTGAGGCTGCTCAGCCCCTCCTGCCTCCGGGCTGGGTAACAGTAGGAGCTGCTGTTTGTCCCAGTCTGAGTAGTGACAGCAGGTGCCACTTCCCTTCGGAGCCATCTTAGTGGATGAATTTGATCTTTTACATTTTCCAGCATATTAACAGTACTACTAAAATATTTGAAGATTTTGCAACTCCTTTAGTAAGAATTCCTTGGAAGAGCTCTGAGAACTGCAGATTTAACTGTTATGTCCGTTATGACCACTTCTGGAGCTACATCTGGTTTGGTTCAGTGCTCTCTGTCATTGCATTAATGGCAATTACATTCCAAGAGATCTTTAGATTATTGTCTGATTTTCAAATGCCAGGAATGCTTTCTATGGAAGATGGGCAAACTTCTTGGATAGTTTTGACAGGAGCAGCTTTCTTTGTGAGTAGTTTTTGTGTTTCTGCAACTATTGCAATATATTCATTATCAAAACATAGCAAGAATGAACATTCAATGACTAGCAAATAATTTCTTGTCTATCAGCTACCTCTATCAGTAAATAATCTTCCTCGCTATTATGCTCCAATTCCAGATACTCAGTCTTTAAAAGTACTGGAAAAGGCAAAAATCAGATTAAAATCAAACCCAGCTGTTTCATTTTTTAACAGCGACTGAGTTTATGCTGTTGTTGCTGTTGTTACAGCATCTAAAGGCCTTAAGTTCTGGGGCTCCTTTGTGCTGTTATGCACAAAGGGAGCACAAAACTTACTGTATCTATTACGCTTTTGTAGAATAATAGGGCTTGATCCTGGATAGAGATGAGTGGTTTAGTTCCAAATCTGTAGAGCACTGGAGCATATGCTAATTTTAAGCATGTGAGTAGTTCCAGCAACATAACTAATAACATTAATGGAAATATTCACGTGCTAAGTGTTACACAAGTGGTATACATGCCTTTCACTGTCTGCTGCCTCAGTGCTCAGCACTTTGCAGGCCTGAGACTTCAATGAACACGATAAAATCTTTTTTATGTTATATTTCCCAGGCTTTAGTCTCAGGATACTGTTTTGTTTCATTTCTACTATTATGGGGTAATATGTCACATCTCATGGGGTGCATGGTCTTGAACTGTCCGTAACTGCAGCAAAGACAACTTCCATTGTGGAGCCTGTTAGCCTGCACTGTCCCGTGTCAGCACATGGGATATTGGGAATTGTTACTGTGTTCACAATGTGCTGTGTGGGGAATATCATATACATCTACTGGAGCAAAAATTCTCACAGAAAGAAATATGGTCTCTGCTCCAAATAGGCTGCAGTCTGAATTATGGAGCAATGTGTAGATAAAGCCAGTTTGGTGGCTGGTCTCTTTACCATGAAAAGATTTTGGTTTGCATATACTTTTTGTTTGCAGCTGTGATTAATTACAATTCTATTTTACATCTAACAACAGCATCGATTTCAGATTTCAAAAATGTCTAGCCTTTAATGAATTTTGCTTGTTTTCGTCTTATGTACGAACAGTTAACACACAGTTTACAAAACCATACAGAATATAGCAATGGTGATGTTCTAGTCTTGTTTTTTTCTTTCACTTTTCAGCACCACCGAAGTTTCTTCAGCCATTTTTATCTGATAAGAACTTGCCATCTGAACTGGAATACATGATAGTTTCCTTTGATGAGCCTCATGTGTATCTCCGTCAGTGGAACGATGAGTCAGTGTTCCAGGAGATCCAGTTTTCGACTCAGGCCGACTGCAAACTTTTGGAGTGTCGAAATGTGACTATGCAGACTGTTGTGAAACCTCTAAAAGTCTGGGGACAGATTGCTATTTCCAGCAGCACAGCAAGAAGGTTATTGGACTGCACGATAATGGTTGACCCCATTTTTGTCAACTTTGGCCAATATGCACTTCAGTCTCTAAATACAGCAATTCAAGCTTGGCAGCAGGTATGCAAATGCAATAATGATAATGTAGCTGTTGTAATTAATTCAGTAGCAACTTAGAATATCAGCTGCATTCATTAAAAATATTCCAAGATGTAAAAGCTCTAACTTACATTTAAAGTGTTTTTTTACCAAAAAACATTAATTCTGTGATAGGAATGAAAATTAGGAGGCAATGATTGCTTTATTTAAAGGTAAATGTGGCCAAAAACTGCTTAAATTTCAGTGAAAACACATGGATTTATATCAGAATAATCAAAATCTTGGTCTTGAAATGAATAATATTCCATTAATTTGGGAAAAGGTGAGTGGCACGTGATATGTAAGCACAGCTAAGTCTGAGCACCAGAGCGTGTTGTTTCCAGCCACTCCTTCCACCCTTCTTGCAGTTCAGCACTAGTTTCACGTAACATTCTGTGCAAGCAGCATTAATGGCTGCAGCCAGTCCTAGTATAAGGAACCTTCCTTCTGCAGTGACCCCTCAAAGGCCTGTAATTCCCTTACTCCACTAGAGCCTTGAAATCAAATCATTCTCTTCATCTGCCTGAAGACCTATGTGGAGCCTGGGAATTAATTACCTATCATGGCACTACAACAACAAAGCCCCCAAAAAAGGATAAAACATCTGTTTTATATCAAAAAAATCTTTTTTAAGGGCATTCCATGGTTTTCTTGTTGCAAAAGGACATTCATAAAACAAGATCTAGTGTGATTTAAATCTTTACAGCTGGCTCAAATATCAATGTGAACAAAAATCTTTGTAGCTCCAATTTCTGGTTTTTGTCATATTTTGAACAATGCTTTTAATAAAAAACAAACATAGAAAGTATAAGAGAGTCCTTGATAGGCTGTTTAAACCCAAAATATTTCTGACTTAGTACTAGTCCCTCATCTAAGACATGTGTGGCAACTACTGCAAAATGGCCTTCAGAAAGGTTAGTTTCCTCTTAGGGTGGGAAAAAAAGATCTCTCAGACATAGCTATACATATAAATAAAATATGGTGCATAAATATTTAAATGTTTTAAACCACATCACAGTGTGACTGACTGACTGACTATTCTGTGCCTTGAAGGAATATTCTGAGTTGAAAAAAATGGAATTGTATATTTGATTAAGTAGAGCCATATGTCGCATAGTATATTGCTGACAGGTACATTCTATGAATAGTTGGTACTGATTTATACATGGATTTGGCAATGTTAACATGAGCCACAGGAGGATATACTTCTGTAATTGTTGCTGTAATTTTCTCGTTTCCTCTCATGTCAAGGGTACTTGCCACCATGTTCTGATGTGGTGGGTATCTAGCCCTGAGTATTTGAGATTAAAAACTTGCATTGCTTTGAAATTAGGGAACAGTTAACACACAAGTGGGTTCAAAATGGCTTATTAAATTAATTGTTGCCAAGATATTTTTTTATGTGACTTTACCTCCAGACTGGGAGGTTGGTGTGCACTGCACAGGGAGGGAATAAATTTCCCAGTAATAAGCATTGTTTGATGTTTGCTGTTCACACAAAATGCAGTGTAAATCCTGCAACTAGAAGCACGAATTTATAACCGGGAGAGGTTATTTGAATTCTCCACATATTTTTTTACTGGATTAGTATCTGAAACAACTGATGGTGTAGTCAGTAGACAGACAGATGAAGCATGAAACAATTTGGCCCCGCACCTTTAGGTCAGGAGTTCAGGATTACCAGAAGCCTCTGTCAGTGTCTTTGTTTCCTGGATGTGGACTGATTTTTATGTTTTGTTTGGTTGGTTTTTGGGGTTGTTTTTTTATTGTTTAAGTAATGGTGAATATTTTGAAAGTAGATTAAACCTAAAAAACACCAGGCATACAACTTTATACTCCTAAGTCACACGCTGAAAATCTGAGAGGATTAGCACGTTTAAAAAACAGTTTCCCTTTTGACATATTTCACTGTTGGATCTGAAATCCCTGTTTAAATACAAGCAGTAACTGGCTAATGCACATCTAAATGCAAAGCTAGAGTAATATTAGGTTTAATAATCAAAGAACTGGGCCTGGAACTTCAAAGTTGTTGCTAATTTAGTTCTAATATTTAGTAATAGCATATAGGCTATCCAGAGAGATAGAAAATGCATGTGTCCTGTGACTATCCATGGGGTGGACGGTGTGGTGGTTTTTTTCCCTTTATTTGGGCATTTAAGCTTTCACAAAGTGTTTTACAGCATTAGTGCTTTGTGATGTCTAGAGACAGAGGGTCAACTGAGAAAACAGGTCCCCAGGTACGGTACCAAGTGTTATTCCTGGGAAAAAGCTTTTCCTTTGTGGTCTTGCACTGCAATGTTTTCCTAAACTCCTCCGATGTTACCAAAGCTCCTGTTTTAAACCTGTTTTAAACCCACTAGAACTTCTTTTCCTCCAAGTCTGCATGGTGTTTAACCTTTCTGTTGGCAGTTGCATAAGTTTCCTTAATGAGCTGGGATCCGTCAAAATGACATCTTGCAATCACGGTAGTTTCCCCATCTTTCTACCATAAGCACAAAGAACAAAGGAAAAGGATACAGAAAGTTTCTAACTAATAACGTCAGGACATCGCTATGAGAATGAAAGTTAAAGAATCTCAAGGAAAATGTTCATTTCTCTTAGAGGAAATTTGAGGGAGATACGAAATTGCTAAGGACTTTCTGTCCAAAAAAAATTACAAGATGAGAGTGTGTGTGTGCATGAGAGGGAGAGAAACAGCTTGCAGAGGTCTTCGGTAGCTTGTGAAGCACAAAGAAAATAACTCTGTGCATATAAAGAGGCCTAGGCTTTTATGGTGGGTTGTTGGTTTTCTTCCAGATCCAGAAATGCTTTGAAATAGGCTGTGAGCTGAGACATGAGCAGAAAGTCCTGACTAGGGAAAGCCTGGTGGACTAGTATGTGGGATGTTTTTTCCCCTCTCTGAATAGAAATCACAAAATATTTGAAAGCCCAATAAAGGAGAGACACTTTCCAGGCCTCTCTGAGAGAAAAGAACAGCTGAAAAATGATCTAAAGAGGGGCAGGAAATTGTCCCCCAGGAACTGACCCTAGTCTATATCTGATTCAAGCTGTTGATGTTTTGCCGATTCTTTGATTTGCTGTTTTAATTCGGAGAGGGAATTTTTTTCCTAATCCACACTTAGGTGTTGTCAGCTCCTGGAGTCATCATTAAGCCTTTCAGCATCATTGCCACACAAATGGCCCAGTTCTATTTGTTTTTATTATGCCTGGTTTCTCTGGTCTCTCTTTTATCAGTCAAGATTTCCTCACTCCATCCTTTTACTGAGTTTATTTTCTCCCCTTCTGCTTACCCCAGAAGCTTCTACTGGGACACTTCAGTAGGAGTGTGGGGTCTGGTTCCCCGGGATGGGTGCAAGGACCTGCTGCAGATCCCGGGGCTGAGAAGTGTGGGTGCTGTTGTGTCTGGGAAAAACCGCCTGTCTGTACTGCAGGGACAATAAGAATTGCCTGGATCCCTGTGAACAGTGAATAGCTGCCATACCGAGCAAAGCATCCCCAAGCTTCCTTCATGTTCCTTTAGTCATCTCTTACTACCAAGAGTTGAGGCATCAGCAGCTTTCTCTTATGCCTGGCAGCATGGACCGATGCCTCATTATGCAAATCTTGCTTCTTCCTTGATTAACACTTTGGAACTGTTGTGGATTTGAGCTTAAAATACCTGTTTCACTTAACTTGAGGAAGTGTTGCTGTTAAAAGCATTGGATTCTGGTAGCAAACCTAACATTTAAAGACTAATGAGCAATGGCAGTCATTCATCAGCAGCAAAATGTGTGGAAGTCTATTAATAATTCCTGTTGGGATAACATTCCCCCAGCACAATTTAGGAGATCTCTGCATGCCAAAAACTTGCTGAATTCTCTTTTCCCTCTGGAAAATGCAACAACCTACAGTTTGTGTTTACTTCCTTGAAACTAAGATAGTAAGTAAGGTAAAAAGAAGGAAGTTCATCACCTTCTGGTGTTGCCTCTGCATAGGCAGCGAGAAAATGTGTTAGAGTAAAAAAAACCTTTTCTTAAATTCCCCTGGGGTTAGATCTAGGTTTGACTATAACAACATGCTGAGCTCTGTGGATAGTAAATCCTCCCTTTTAAAAAGAACATTTTGCAAAGCTGTAACAGGAAAATATATATATTTGTGGTAGACTTACGGGTATGTGGGTATGGCAGCTTGACAGTAAAAAGTCATAGATCCTTCACTAGAAAATGCCAAAATAAACTCTGCACTCTGAAGTGGCACTGTAAATGTCAGCCTTCAGCACACCCAGATCTGCTACTGAATGTGATACAGACATACTTTTCTGTCATGAGTTTTGTACCTTTGGAGAAGTGTGATTTTGGTTATGCTTACCTGACTCCTGTTTCACAGAATATACCTGATCTTATGCAGAAGAATTCATGAGAGTAGCCTTTAGTCTAAATACTCTCATTTAATCTAAATATTCTCATGCTTCAATACTTCTGAGGTGAATAATTTTTACACGAAAGCTCCCAGCCAGTCATTCTGATGTTCAGTTACAAAAGGAATTGCAACCTGCAAGGGGCACAAACTCAAACACAGGAAGTTCCATCTGAACATCATGAAAAACATCTTTACTGTGAGAGTGACTGAGCACTGGGACAGGTGGTCCAGAGAGACTGTGGAGTCTCCTTCTTTGGAGATATTCAAAAGATGCCTGTGTGCAATCCTGTGCAACTTGCTCTGTGTAAATCTGCTTCAGCAGAGGGGTTGGAGTATGTGATCTGCAGAGGTGCCTTCCAGCCCCAACCATTTGGCAATTCTGCCTGTAGATGCATCTCAGGTGGTTCTGAAGGTAATAACGGTGGTGAACATGCATTCAGAGGTGCTAAATTGGACATACCTTGCACACCTTTCGGAAAAACTCATCCATCACCCAGCAATGAGCTGCAAGCAATATACCAAACTGTTTTTCATGGATAACTGAGGATCCATAGAGATCTGTGAGGAAAGGTTTCTCTCTTGGTTGTTTGATCTCTGAGTTTCTGCAGGCATCCAGGCATATTTTGATCAAAGAACTTAGAGACTCCTATGATTAAAGACAGAAAAGGTGCTAGCTTTGTTATATCTGTTTGAAGGTCCACCATGAGAGCAAGGAGAGGAAACAGAATCAGCTCTCAAAAACAATGGAGATTCTGTAAGTTAGAGAAGACATCATGGGACGAAAGAATGAGAAAAGAGCAGCTGGGCTATGTTAGGAAGAGGGAAACCAACAGTAAAATAATGTCAAAAGTGCTAGGAAAGATGGGTCAAAAAGAGGTAACAAAAACCACAAGAAGATGAATTCTTTGTGTTACACCCATTAAATTGCACGAAGACCATTGAAAGGTTGCGTTCTTGGAGCAATTGTTATGGTTGCCAGATAGTTGCTCGTAAGTGGAAGGTGCCAGCCCAGTAGTGACTAGGGCAGAAATGTATGAGAGATGATCTCCAAATCAAATTGTCAGTCACACTTTGACCTCTCCCATATAGGGGATTATAGTTCGTGCCTTCAGACCTGTAGCTCTGGTAATTTTTATGACTATCATATAGTCTCATTGTGTCAGCAGAGTGACAAGCAGCCAGATGAAAAGCAGAAAGAGAGGGATGGAAGGATGCTGAAGGCTGGAGAAAAAATATCATAAACTCTGAAATACTTTTAAAACCCTTGATAATTTTTATTTTTCCTATTAAATTGCATGATGCATTTTCAAACGAGCCTCATGGAGCTGTGAAAATACTCTCCCCATGTCTCCTGTTTTTATTTTAGTTGCCTTTCTCAGTGTTGTGGTGTCAGGAGAGTTGTCTTCTACTGACCCACTGCAACATTTCAAAGTAAAAGCAGCAACTGAGGAAGAGGAAGTGCAACCTGTTGGCCTGAGAGATCAGTTGTCAAGCATGGAGAAACTTCTTTGTGCCTCTCTGCTCTGCTTGTCTGCCCTGTGTGACATGTCATTTCCCACAGAATTGAATTTCGTTGAAGTTTTTTTTACCTAAATTAGGAAATTTAGTCTTTATTGTAGTTTTAAGCCTAAGATTTGCTTTACAGAAACTCAAAGAAAAACATTTTAAGTCTTAGGATATATTTTGTCAACACAAACACTAGATTTTGCAGAGAGTAGAGTACCATGAGACCAAAGCTAAGGGAAGAGATCTTCCATTTCTGTGTTGTAACAGTCACCACTGGGCAGGCAGCTGCTAAATGTCTTGCAATTAACGTGATTCTTACTGGCTTTCATATCCCTTTCCTTTCAGAACCAATGCCCTGAGGCAGAGGAGTTAGTCTTCAGCCACTTCGTGATCTGCAATGACACACAGGAGATGCTGCGGTTTGGCCAGGTGGACACCGATGAAAACATCCTGCTGGCCAGTCTGCACAGCCACCAGTACAGCTGGCGCTCGCACAGGTCCCCGCAGGTACGGCCCATCAGCCCTCCCAGGGCAGCCTGGCCTAAAGCTGCCTGCTGGCTTTTCTGTGGTCCTGACTATCGCTAAAGCTCCAGTTCCTTCAGCAGTCACATGTTGGGGCTGCAGCAGAGAGGAAAGGTAAACAAAGAGTGAGGAAAGCCAGAAGCGTTTAGAAGTTACTCAGGGGTGGAACTGGATGTGCACGACGGGTTTTTGTAAAACCGAGCGCTTGTGGAAACTGAAGCTCCTGAAAAAAAAGAAAGACAGCTTGCCAGGTTTTTATAACTAAGTGCTCAGGGTCTGCTTTCTGAGATGTACATTAGAGGTTTGGGGAATTTTTTTAATGAATTGTTTTTACCAGAAGCATCTGTTCACTGAAATTGTTTGCAGAACAGGGTCAAACTGGACAAAGCTCTCAACTTAGCATGTGTTTGCATTAGAAAAGATTTGAAGTTGTGAGAAACACCCCACTTACATAGTTTAAATAATACAGTTTCTGTTTCTTTGATTTTATTTGAAGAATAAACATTGAAACTAAAATAGAATATTTTTAAACTATCAACAGGAAGTATTTCAGTGAAACCACAGAATCATTTAAGTTGGAACAACCTTTAAAATCATTGAGTCCGGCTCAGTCCTGCCAAGTCCACTGCTAAACCATATCCCTAAGTGCCACATCCACCCATTTTTTAAATACCTTCAGGGATGGTGACTCGACCAGTTCCCTGGCCAGCTTGTTCCAATGCTTGACAACTCTTACTGTGAAGAAAGTTTTCCTAATATCCAGCCTAAACCTCCCTGGCACAACTTGCATTTCCTCTTGGCCCATCACTTGTTACTTGGGAGAGGAAACCAACACTTGGGTAGTGGTGAGAAATGGACTTTTCATCTTAATTCAACACAAGGCAGGAATTTATATTTTTAAATAAGAAAATTTTGATGAGACAGCAAAATCACTTCTTCTTTTTTCTTAATATATACCCACCTTCTGCTGAGTGGGAGACTGGAGACCTGTGCCACCCCACTTGCTAAGCAGAAGTCCTGAACTGAAGAGTTACTAAAATGTTTCCAGATCCTAGGAGGAGTGTAGTGAACAGGGGTTCCTAACTCCTCCTGAGCCCTAGAAAATACCAGTATTAGCATGTGAGAAAGAAGGTGTAACTTGGATGGTAATTCTAAACAGGAGCTGTGTCCACTTTCACTGCTGGCAAGTTTCAACTTACACTGGGAAGCAGAGATGGCAAATTTACTGTGGTTTACGTTCACATGTCAGCTGGTGGATATGCAAAACTACTGAATTTTACATGAATGTGGTAATCTGTGCAGAGAAAATTCAGCCAGAGTAAACAGTTGCAGTTGACACTGAAGTCAAGGCATAAGTTAAGAGGAAGCCAGACTAATAAAGGAGTGTCTTACCAGTGACAGAGGGGCTGCTACAAACAGTGTGTGCAGAGGGAGGCCTCTGGGGACTCAGAGACTCTGGAGTGCTGTACGTCCCTTTTCAAGTTTTCAGAAAAGCCATGTGGTTTCTCACAGAAGCAAAATGCCAGCGATGCTCCAACCCACAGGCAAACAAACCAAATGGGTGACTGTTCTCTGTGCAATTGGACACGTGTCAGAGTGTGAGACAGGATCCCCACTCATCAAGTGACACTTGGATTATGATTGATGTCATTCCCTTCAGTTATGTGAGGGAGAAAGAAAGCTAGCTAAATATGGTCTGTATTTCATAACCAATCATCATTTACTTTTGTAGCAACCACCCAAAAAACATTTAAACCTTTTCATAGACATGTGGAAGAAGAAGGAATTGTTTAAAGCAATTGTAAATAAACCCAGAACTAAGTAAGACTTTCCTCCTAAAGATTTGTTATATCCATTTTCTGGTTACTTATGTAAAACTATTTAGTTGTGACAATCCTCTTCTTGACTATTATTCTAGGTAGTTCAACTAATGGTGTAGTTCTGATTATGATGTATATTTGATAATGGTGCAAACTAGAAAGAGTTTTGAAAATGAAGATTATCTCAAAGTGAAAAGTCGAAGAGTTAAAATTGGAGCTCGTTACTGTACCTCTTTGTTAGGTGCAGCCAAACTGCTAAGGACCACCAGCACAACACATGGCGTTAGCCATCCAACACCTGGAAAACTTAAACACACGGACCTTTGGCTTGTCTGTTCAGTCACAGACTTGAGCAATACAAAACATTGCATTTGCACAGCTGCTATGTAAGTTTCTTATTAAATGAAAAATGAAAGTGCAGGATGAAAGGTGGAAAAGTCAATCAGAAAACCAAATCACACATCAGGGAGTGGGTGAGGGGACAGTTGGAACTTGAGATGCATTTTTCAGATACTCGTTCTTCAGCTGACAGTTGGTGATGTCAAAGGGTTTCCCCATTCTGTTTTGCTCTGATCAGATTTAGATTCACTGGAGAATTGGGCTGATAAACAGTCAGGAGTGTCATGGTGGAGGATCCCCATGTCCCCAGGGACGGCAAAGATAACAGTTCACTTGTGACTCAACCATAGTGCTGGCCAGCAAGCTCTTCCAGCAGGGGGGTTATACCTCCCATTTCCTAGGCTTTGGAATACTTTCGAGATGATTGCTGCTCTCTCAACATTTTTCAACAGCCATGTCTTGCTGGGAAATTTAAAGACTAAAAAATAGCTGAGGTGATTTCACTGACAGTGCATGGCAGCACAGACTTTGCACACACTGTTGTGCTAGAAACACATTTTCTTTGCAAAGGTCAGAGAACCTTGGCATTCCCCTATAAGCTTTTTTGTTTGGGTAATGCCAAATACGAATCATTGTAAATATGACATGCTTCAGAATGGCATTTTATCTAAACAGTACAATCCTTTGTTGTTTCATATCATGCAAAATAAGT
>JAOXXN010000395.1:131898978-131912576 GCA_026770055.1 Myrmophylax atrothorax
TGTTTCATATCATTCAAAATAAGTTTGTTCAAATATCATTACAAATGTTGCTGTGTATGTTTTTTTGGTGATTAATACAAATCCTTGAAATGCAAACAACAACTCAATCAAGACATCAGGTTGTCCCTGTTATGCTGTGGCACTTTTTTAATTTTTTCCGTGCAAAACTATCTAACAGCTTGTTATGCAAAGGTCAGAATAATGCCCAAGCCTGGACAAACCCTCTGAGTGTCATATTCATGGAATGCTAGATGACTTCATAGTTATGAAATTATTTCATTTCTCATGATAATTCCTGACTTGCCAAGTTAGTGAATTTTAAGAACTCTGAGAGCCGATTGTAAGATAAATGTGAAATAATCCATACTTCTGGAGTCAGGGACTTCCCTCCAGGCATTAGTTCATACTTGACTTACTTGACTTACTCTTGGGGATAAAATGAGTTAGGACAAGGTCTTAGATACCACATTCTCTTACTGGGAAAGAAAACGAACTTGCACAACTTCGGCTGGCTCATGTTTCTTGTTACACAGGCACTAAGAAGCAGCGGTTGCCATGAAATACTTTATTTAACCTCTGCAAAATGTTTTTTTAGTATGGCAAGGCAGTTCAGTTAAATGAAAATAAATAGTTTTAAAAGGATTGTATTTCTTTTACATTCACATCAATAAAATTCTCCATTTTTCTTTTGCTAATTAAGCATAGAGATGCAGTAATTGCCCATTTAAACTATTTAACACAAATATATATACTTAAAATAAGTAATTTTTTGTATTAGCAGATAGTTTATAATGCTTTACTTTAACTTAGAATTAATATTAATGAAGCTACTATAGGCTATAATTAAAGATAGTTCAACTTTTTCATGTTATGAAAACAGCTATAGCAGACCGAGGATTTGGATTTATCAGCTCTTGATGGTGTTCCTCCAACTGGTTCGCTGAACTTAAAGCTCCTTGCTTCCTTTGTTTTTTCCCTGCCCAGGTCCTCTACATTTCAGGGAACCTAACCTTTCCCTTTTAGCTTTCATTCTGAATCCTGCAGGTCTCGCTCATTTGGCTAAGATTTCAGTAATAAGTCTGAGGTCCAAAGCTCGTTTTTCTGTGCCACTCCATCCCCCACATTTTCCTCAGATTTCATGAGTTTCTGACCTTCCTTAGGGATAAGACACCCCCAAACAGATAGTCCTTTCAGAGTTGGGGTGGGTCCAAAACTGATGGTATTTGAGCTAAAGCTGCCAGACTTAGTGAGTTCCTCTTGCAGATTTTAATGAAAGTTAGAGGGCTGTTAGATGTCATTAAAAGGGAAGAGAAGCTACATCAGCCCTGTGCTGTACAGACAACATTGGCTCCTAGATCATTATTGGATCCAGCCTGCACTCCTTATCTTGATCTTCACATTGCTTTGTGGGATGGGCCCCAGTTATGTCAGAAGTCATGTTTGTCTCCAAGACAGCTGTGTTTTTTAGGAGAACTGGAGCATGTGATCCATAGGGTGAAGCTCTGAAGTTAGAAGAGATCAGATCTTCCTAGCAGTTTACTCAGAGTTAAGGAATTCTGTCTTGCAAGACAGTAGGCAATTGGAGGGTCCCAGTAGGGATCGCAGCAAGTGTAAAATGCAGCTATTCATGTGAGAGTCCCCTGAATGTATTCTGCAGAGATTGTTTGCTTGTGAATAGCCAGCAAAAATTATCTATAACATGCTAGCTATTGCTAGTTCTTTTCTCTGCACCAACTTCAGCAGAGTCCTCTGAAGAAACAAAGAGTGATTGATTTAAGTTCATTCTTTTGCTTTCTATGCAAAACATAATATTGGATAGGAGAAGCTTTTAGAAGTATCAGCTCTCAAACCTTTCTGCAGTCTCCTCACAGGGTTACAGTAACAGCCCATTTTCACTTTTCACCGTCCATAACTTGACGCAGCAGATGTAGTGGGTAAAAATCAGTTCCTCTGTTGATTCAGGCAATGACTTCAGTAAGAATGTGGCCAAGTGACAGGTTAGGAACAAAATAGATTTATTTCTTATCAAAGTAGTTAAATATGTCTGAAACAGCTCTGTGCAACTGTATTACTATTTACATAGAATTTGAGGGAAAGATCTCTATCACTTACTTTTCTGTTCCTCTGAGTATACACCTAAAAATTCTTGGGTAGAAGTTAGTACTGATTAGTATATTATTAATATCTTCTCTGGAATACATTTAAAATTATTCTTCTCTTACTTTAAATAGTGTGCCTGCAAAGCACAAATTCTGATAGAATTTTATGAACATACTTTTTAAAGGCTACTGTAGTTTTGCAAATAGCAAATTTGCTATTTAAGAACCTCCTCCTTGTTCTCCTACAAAAAAAATCAGTTTAAATTTATGTTGCATCTCCAGCAGGATCACAATTTATTGTTATTTATTTCCACGTTGCTGTCATTTCAGATGTTATATAATGTGTAAAATTCTATGCAGTACTCTGTGGGTTCCAACTTAGAAACTGTAACTTACAGGTCAGTTATTAGTGGGATGTTTTCCTGTTCTGCTGTTTAGAATGTTAGAGGTTCTCTGTACATTCTCTTGTGCTTTACATAATCCTCCCCATGTCATTTACAGAACAACCTCAGGCAAAAAAATGTTTTATGTTAATTTACACTGTTCAAGTACTGTTGCTTTTCTTTGGGGTCTAAATCACTGCTTATACTACATGGCATGTAATTGACTTTCTACATAATATCTGGGGCAGATAAGGATTGATATTATCCATGAACCCTCATAATTTGGTTACTGTTCTTTAACCAAAAGACTCTTCTGTGTTGTGTAGAGCGAGTTTGCACCTGTGAGGTTCAGGTCTGCTTTGTAGGTTATGTTGAGCCTCAAGACACCTCCAGGAGCCTTCAGGGTCAGAGTTTATCTGCCCAGTGTGACCTTTTCTCTACTAGCCAGCATGGGGGTGATGAAAAGGGCCTTCTCCCATGCTCTCCACTGGCCTTTGTCTTACAAGGGCTGATGGCACAGAACTGGTCAGATTTCTCAGGTCCCATGAGAAAATGAAGCCAAAGTGAAATTCAAGCTGTTTTGGTGGCCACTGCAGGTGATAATTTGCAGAATGAACATTCCGTTCACAGTTTTGCCAACTACTAGTTGGTTTTATTGTTGTGAATCCCAACTCTAGTCAAGGGCCACCTTGTGTCCTGAAAACACAGCAAAGAAATGCCAATCAAGCTTCTCCTTTAATTTTTCAGTTAAAAAGTGCTTTAGCTTCAAGTCTCAGAATTCAGTTCCCATCTCCAGGGCTGCATTTCCTCCATGCTTCTGTGTTATCACAGCTTTTATTTTGCTATCTTCTATCTTTTAAAATAAGAACTGCCTTCACACCATTAACCAGGTCCTCATTTGATTCCTCCCACTCTTTCAGAGTTCAGAGCAGTAACCCTTTCTTGTTCCTAAAAAACATCTTCTTGTTTCCCTTGGAAGACAGATACAATCTAACTAAAGAACCTTGGTGAAACCAAGTTAACTTTGGTGGATCTACAAGCAAAGCAGAAATGAAATGTGCATCACTAAGCATTTTGAGGGCTCAAGCTTTGAATTACTTACACAGCTGGAAATTTCTGTCTTTTCTGAACAGACTCCCTCTTTAGTCTCATTTTTAATCCCCCATTTTAGTCTTCTGCCTTGTCATATGACACTCAGCTTTATTTACTCGGATCGTATCCTTCACTCACACATCTAGCAGAAAACCTAAGTAATTTTGAGGAGTGCATAGAAACATTCTGTGAAGGGGTGTGATAAAGACCACAGCTTTTCTAGCCATTTGCTCCAGTAGGAGCAGCTTCATCTTAGTCTGCCTCGCTGAAGCAATTTCTTCTCCTCTCAAAATAGAAATCCATAATGGCTCAGAATTACAAATCCAAACCCCAGCAAAGTCTCGTCAAAACAAAACTCTCTGGGTTATCTGTGAGTATATTTCCCTGACAGAAAAAGCAGAAAACAGGTATTTACATGAATGAGTGCCTATCTTCAGTATACAATAGTCTGTTTAAATTCTCTGTGAGCTACAAATCTCCACTTAGCACAGAATTGTATTTGTTAGAATGCTTTTGAAGTTCATTGAAATTTTTTTGTACCTTTGTGCAATGAATTCTCTTTTCTCCTAATATATGTCCCATACCTAGCTGTATTGTTGAACTTTTTTTAAACAGTGTCTCATAAATTCTTAGAATTAGCATAAAGCTTGATAATTGGCAATTACTATGAATCTGTGGTACTAGGTCAGTTTTGTAACATTAGAGCTCTGTCTTGTTGAGGATCTAACACCACCTATTATGACATCTTCTGCTAAAATAATGTTAATGCCTGATTACTTAATCCTCTAAAATCACTTCCATTTTTATTTCCTGCCATATATCTCCATATCACTTAGTGTCATTTACTGATTATTTCTAGCCACATTTTCCAGAAGTCTCACATTTAAATAACTTAATTATCTAGAGATCCCTTTGCGTTTTCTTGGAATGCAGCTTCTTGGCTCAAAAGTAAACTTACACAGTACCCAAGTCTTATACTGTTATATCATTAATACAAATATATTAGATATCTTTAAAATAAATTATGAAGGCTGTTGCCTTTGCATTTACCAGTGTACAAATAGTATGTTTATAAAAGAAATTGACAATATGTGATAATAGCTCTTTTGTATTTTTCTTTCTGAACTGTGAAAGTTAAATGCAGTCTAATCATTGTGCTACAGAAAAAATTAGTAAGGCAGTATTTGGGAGCTAATGACTGCTTGGGGAAAGCTGACAGCGTGTTTCTTGGGAACAATCAACTCTGGAGCAAAGCTGTTTATACAGGGTGGGAGACATCCTAATGTTGGAGCTACATGCAATTACTAATCATAAATTATAGCATTACATGACATCTATCTTTGGAGCACACTGTATTTTGTGTGCCTTCTAGCTGAGACTGACCACTTAAGTACCTTTTCTCATTATTTGGCTGTCATTTCCAGCTACCAGTCTCTCCAAAGTAAACAGTTTTCTTGTTTCTCTTAATTTTCATATGTGATGAGATTTATTCCCAGTTGCCTCTGTAAGAAACTGAACGGGTTCCAGCCACTGCAGTTGGACTTTTTCTTTTGTTTTCTTTTTCCTTTTCTGTAACTAATACTTAGGAATCAAAGTGAGGTGTTTGTTTATGAGTTTGACTGTCATGTTGTGTAGCTTCCTTCAGCCTAACGTTGAATATGAAGCAGTGCCCAGGTGTGAGCACACCCAGGTGCCTGCCCTTGTGCTCACAGGCTCATATTGGCCTTTGTGCTTCCAGCATAAAACTCGCTTGAATCTGAATGCAAGTCATCACTCTTGCAAAGTCAAAAGCCACCCACTGAATGGGTGTTATTGTTCTGTGCATAACTTGTGTTGAGAATACCACAAATTGCAAACAGGCTACTGAGTTGTAATATCTTTGAAAGTTATTGCTGTGGTTGTTTCTTAAAACAATGAAAAAACCCCCAACATCCAGCCCATCACAAAGTCCAACTGGCCAGACCCATGGCCAGTACTCTGTTTCTGGAAACAAATCATGGAAGAACACAGGATTTACAAGTTTCAATATTTGCTAGTGTAAATAATCAAACTTTGGGCCTGATCCTGTTCTCAGTTACTTAAATTAATTAATGACAGATGTCCAAAATCAGAGTGAAATTCAACCCTCAAGAAAGAATTCCCACAAGGCCTTTATATGACTGTTTTAAAGAACTTAAGTGATGCTTAGGCTCTATGCTGGCCCTCTGCAAAGAATAAATTTTACCCAGAATGCTTATTGCTTTGATCCCTTATATATAACTCACATCCTTAAGTTTGCACAGCCACAAAAGATCTATACAGAGCTAAATAGCCAGATCTTCAGCTGGTGTAAATTTATATAACTTCATTGACCTACATGGAACAGTACCAATTTTCACTACTCTGGCTTAAAGAATCTCCATGGGACAGAGGTAAGTGCGTATGGTGGGTAAATGGATGAAAGGCTCTTCAAATGATGAAAGACTATATTGCTCTGGAAGTGATTTAAGTTAAACTGGAAAAAAGCCACTCCTTTTCCGGAATAAATCACACAGGGAGTATAATTATGCAGTTAAATTTCTTCTCATGCAGTCAAGCTTGAACTTACCACCACGTTCGTGTAAGAAATGAAATGTTTCCCATCTCTCAGCAATGTGCCATGTTCTGCATTTAACGCACGTATATGCAAGCTCCATGAGTGCTTCTTTATTTTGAAGAGAAGGGTATTTGTAGTTTTCTGTCTTGTTCTGAAGGCCAAAAATCTGGCCTGGACCTGTGTTCTGTATTGCATCGCTGGTAATAGAGTGGATTGCTAGAACAATTTCAAGGGCAGTAAAGAAAATCTCTCATTTCCTGTTTTATGCTCTCTAGTCTACTTACCCTTTTTTTTCTGAACAGTTATATGCCTGAATCCTAAATACACTGTTAAAGCAGGTAATTTATAGAAATGGAGGATTCAGAGCCATTTTATGGTACTGTTATTTCTTCTGATTGTATCTGAAATCACAGAATCACAGACTGTGTGGGTCATTCAGACAACTAGTGTGCTTAGCATTGCTGAGTTTTAAAACCACGACTATTTCTCTGTCATGGGAATTCATATCCTACTGCAAGGCACTTTTTTTCCTGGGTTATGTGTTGAAGTAATTTCTTTCTTTTCAGCTGTTGCACATCTGCATTGAAGGCTGGGGAAACTGGCGGTGGTCTGAGCCTTTCAGTGTGGACAATACAGGGACTTTCATTCGTACCATTCAGTACAAGGGCCGGACAGCATCACTTATTATCAAGGTTCAGCAGCTCAGTGGAGTGCAGAAGCAAGTAAGGATTTGATCCAGTTTGGAAAAAAATAACATGAGTAATTTAAAGTGTTACCTATTCACAAATCAGTCACTTTGTTTTTTATTCTCTCCTACTGGGATCTGCAAAAAAACAAGTATAGCAGTCTTCTGGGACCATTTTTGGAAGTTTTTACAACTCTTTTCTTCACTTTGGTGTGGATCTTAGCATTTAAAAGCTCAATTACCATCACATATTTTATATGTTCCAATAAACATCCCTTTGCATGATTTGTAAATTCTAACAGTCCTAAGTTACACAAGCTCTTACATGTTTTAAGCTCTTGAGAAACAGATTTGTCTTTTAATTTATTTTTTTTTAAACTGGTCTTATGTTTTAAAAAACATACTGTCTTCTGGGTTGTAATTCAGGCCTTCGTACTTTTTAAAGAGAAAGAAGTAATGACCAAATTAGCATTTGAAAATGAGCTGCTGTGCAATAATTTTCCACATACTATCTTTGTAAAGAGATCTGTTATAACCCTGCAGTTGTTCTGCCTGCGCTGGCAGAAGCCAGAGCATGTGGTGGACATAACATGTTCAGCTCATGGATATGGCAGAGCGCCTTGAGTTGCACAACAGCAGTGCAGCTGATCAGACGAGAACAGTGCCTGGCGTCACTGAAAGCCCTGCTGAGTGCTTACTTGGTAGGTTGTAGCTGTGGTGTGTGCCCTCGGTAATTAAAAGCAAATGGTGAGGGCTGTAGCAGGGATGCACGTGGAATGGTGTTCCCTGGTATAGCATAGGAAAAGTCAGATACATGTTCTGTGATAAACAATTGGTGCATGATAGACAGCAACAATGCCCAGTCTAATGTGGTCATTTTCTAGGGGCGTGCAGTGAAGTACAGAAGTATGTTACAGCCATTTAATGAAATTACAAGCTTTGAAACAGCAGACATACTGTGAAAGTTCCGGGTCATTGGCTTGCGATGGGAATGTGAGGTGTCAGTAGGAACCTTTCTTCTGAATTACATCACTGTGACTGCTTAGAGAGGTCTCAGCATTCAGAGACTATCACAGAACTCTTAAAATCCAAACCAGAACTACGTCAGCCATGGGCAGTACTGCTGAGTTCTGTGGGAAGGGAAGTGGATATGTTACATGTTTCTTTCAAGCCCAGATATGGCCTTAGCAATATTTCAAGCATTTTACTGCCTGGGTTTCTATGAAATTCCACATACATTTGACCAATAAAAATAAAGTTTTACCATTCACTGCCTTCAGCAATGCTTGGGAAAACTGAAAGCAGGGATATTACTCTTCTACAGGTTTTCACACTCTAATTCAATTTTGACCTTTTTTTTTTCCCCACAATTGTTTATATATGAGCTGTATTTTTTGTGTATTTTAGATCCTAATCTGTGGAAGACAGACAGTCTGTAGTTACCTTTCTGAAAGTATTGAACTGAAAGTGGTTCAGCATTACATTAGTCAAGATGGACAGGCTGTTGTTAAGGAACACATCAACTGCCTTGCAGCCAAGCAGAAATTACCTTCGTATATCCTGGAAAACAATGAGCTCACTGAGCTGACTGTGAAATCTACAGGAGATGAGGAGTGGTCCCAAGACGTATGTTTAAGTTCTAAACATACAGAACACAGCACTGTCATTCAGGTATGACTGGAAATGGGTATATGGAATATAGCATTAAAAATGTCTGAGAGAACTGGGGACTTTGCATTTAGACTCCTATTTGATATAATGAAATATTGAACATTATCACTGTGAAATAATGTGTAATGCAGATCTCTCTGCATACAGGTTCCATCTTCAAAGAGTTCAATTACATATGTGTGGTGCACAATTTTGACTTTAGAACCCAACTCACATGTGCAACAACGATTAGTAAGTACATTTAATGTCTGTGAAATCTAAATGTTTATGTCTTACATGTCATACAATAACTTAAGGGTAGAATGACCTACTGTAAATATTTTTTAATAGTTTGTTTCAACAGTTGTAATACTGAAACAAAATTAGCCTTAAATCGGTGTATTCTCCTCTTTTTTGTAGATTGTTTTCAGCCCTCTTTTCATTGTAAGGAGCCATCTTCCAGACCCAATTATCATACATTTAGAGAAAAGAAGTCTGGGACTGAATGAAACGCAAGTGATTCCAGGGAAAGGACAGGAGAAAGCACTGCAAAATATAGAACCTGATCTTACACACCACCTGACATTTCAAGCCAGGTAGGATGCTCACTTTCCTTGAAAATGGTTCATTTCTGTGGAAAAGGAGGAATAATTTATACTTTAATTCTGCTGCATTTTTTCCGAAAGTACAGCATATGAAGAGACGATACAACAGAACAAGGATATGTGTCCTGAAATGATAGCATAGGCAATATTAAATTGGGTATAACTATGCTAAGCACGCTGGTATTTTTTTGGTTAAGCAGTCCACATTCTTGTGTTTTGAAAAATAAATCCTGAATTTTGTTTGAGAACACTGAAGAGTTTCCAGGGTCTCAGACACAAAGGTCGTTACAGTGTCGTAACAAATCCATACATGTCAGTAACTGCACAGGAACTTGTTAGGCATCTTAGCTTGATTCATCCATGATTACCTTGGGAGTGTTCCTGCTCAGAGTACACTTGGGGAGCTTCATTAGAGAAAATGTTGGTGCTACTAACACTTGATCGTGTTGTGTAAGTGGCTGAACCTGTTCTTAACAACAGGGAAGAAGATGATCCTTCGGAGTGCGCAGTCCCCATCTCAACCACGCTAATTAAACAGATAGCGACTAAATCCCATCCAGGTGGCAACGTGAACCAAGTACTGGCCGAGTTCTATGGCACTGCTAACCCTTCCCAGCCTGCATGGCCCTACAATAGGAAGGATTCAGAGAGGTAATTCCTTGCTAAACCTTCCTCATGCTTCTTGCATTGCCTTTCCAAATAAACTGAAATGATGTTCTGGAAGACTAAATGTGATAAACATTGAATATATTTTTAGTAATTATATAATTCCTGTATGTAAGCTGCAGAATCTGTGGCAGATGGGAAAAAAAATCAGGCTGAGAAGATTGCACCAGTAACGATTTTTTAAAAATCGAACCTTTTTTTATGAATGCACTTTCTTTACTGCAGCTCTAGAGGTTGTTGTTTATTCAGCTGCTGTGTGTTTCAGTACAGAAACAGGGAGTTGCTGTAGAAGTTGTTGGGAAAGAAAAGGAAATGTGATTTTATGAATACAAAAGTCACAGGAATGAAGGATAGTAGTACTTCTGTTAAGGCATTTACTAATTTAGGTTTCACTTATGCAGTTAAAAATACATCTTTATAGTCTACACATAGCAGTGTGTTCCAGGATGATAAGGTAAGAGGAGATAGTTTTTCTATTCCAAAACCAGAAAAGCCTTGAAAATTTCTGAAAATAACAGCTTATCATTTGTAATCTTGAATTCATTATTCCTTTGACTTGATGTTTTTGTTTATTTGGTTTTGAACAGCAACGAACAACTCTCCCAATGGGATAGCCCGATGCGGGTGAAGCTGTCAGTGTGGAAACCATGTGTTAAAACTCTGCTGATAGAACTGCTGCCCTGGGCTTTGCTTATCAATCAGTCCAGGTGGGACCTCTGGCTGTTTGAAGGAGAGAAGATTGTTCTTCAAGTGCCTAGTGGGAAAGTAATTATACCTCCCAACTTTGAGGTAACTTTGTCATTCACATTAACAGGCACAACTCTGCTAAACATGCTGATCCTGAAGAATGGTGATCCCCACTTTCCAGTCACTGTGTCTGTTTGTCTGATAGTCATATGTTCAGGAGTATCAATAACAATAGGAGTTTTCATGCTGACCAGGTCACTGAGAGGATAGCAATGTTTGAAAAGCAACATATCTTAAAGATGCGTAGTTAAAAACTGTAAGACACTGTAGGAAGACCTTCATGCCCTTCTTTCCTTCCTCACAATTCAGCCAACAAATCCACAATATGGGTGAAATGTAGCAGCTCAAGAAAATTGCTATGAAGGTCTAATAAAGACTTTGGCCTCTGCTGTGCCAACCTGTTACTTGGGAAATGTGTTGACCACTGTAGCAACACTAACAGACTGTAAGGGAGGTTTGGTTTGAGAGCATTTTACGTCAAGTTATTTCATAGCTCTTACATTACCAAGGAAACTTTGATAATGGCGTAGGATGAGTTATAAACAGGAAGATTCTTTAGGATGCCTGCCTTCCTGATTTCAGAATTTTGTGTAATGGATCTTCTCACATACTTTAGCTTGGCCATGCATGTTCTTTTTTATTAGAACACCGATATTCTTTGGTTTTGAAATATTTAAAATAATTTGACACAGCAACTGGTCAATTCCAATGGAACAATCTCATGCTTCCTGTTTATTTTGTCATCTTTTTTCCCCCCATCTATGTCTGTTAATTAACAAAAGGTCTGCCTAGTAACACATCTCAGTGTAGGCTGGGGGCTCGATTCACCTGTGAGGATCAGTCCCTTGTCTGCATTGAGGGAGAAAGGGAGGAAATTACATTGACTGTGTACTGGAAACTATTTAACTCTTCTATAAGTGTAGCAAACTGTCAGCAGCTGATAATTTGTCATTTTTTCCTTGCAGGAAGCTTTTCAGGTTGGAATATACTGGGCAAACACTAATACCGTGCACAAATCAGTGGCAATTAAACTGGTTCATAATGTGACCTCCCCGAAATGGAAGGATGCCGATAATGGGGAAGTAGTAACATTGGATGAAGAAGGTTTTGTTGAAGCTGAAATAAAACTTGGTGCTTTTCCAGGTCATCAAAAGGTTAGAAGAAAATTATCATGGTTTGTAACTTTATCATTTAAAAACAAAGTCAGCTAGCAGATGAAAACAATCAAATATATGCAGTGTGAAAGCTCCTCCCTAATTACGTTTATATATGTCCAACATAATGAGAGTATAAACAATGTATGAAATATAATTTAAATAATTAGATCACCAAAAACATACTGTGCAACTCATCAAGAAAAAACAATATCTTCTGGAAAAAGAATTAATGAATTCTCAATTTTGTTTAGAAAACATAGCAGATGTAACTTCAAAAGCATGTGATGTGGCTCCAGTTAAGAAGTGCAGGAGTACAGTTAAAAAGAAAATGGCAGTTCCATTGCTACATTTCAATATCTTTTGTGGGGTTGTGTGACCTCATTTTATTATCTTACAGTTGTGTCAGTTCTGCATTTCTTCCATGGTTCGACAAGGTATACAAATTCTGCAGATAGAAGATAAGACAGCAATCATCAATGACACATCATATCAAATCTACTATAGACCACAGCTTTCTATTTCCAAACCCCACTCAGGAGAAGAGGTAAAGCACTGTGGATACTGTTTTTGTTTGTCATCTGTGGAACATGGTAGTTTAGGTCTGTATTTGTGTTTAGATCAGCTGCATCAAGCAGCACTTGAGCAGAAATCTTTAGATATAATAATGATAAAGTAATTTATATTGTTTAAAATGTGGAATACTGATAAATTCAACTCCAGTAATTAACTGGGATCAGAAATCTGTGCAAAGCAGCAGATTCTTGCACATTGCAGAATTAGTTCTGCCTGTTCTCCATCTGTTCAGGCACTAATGGCCATTTCTGTAAAACAGGCAGTGTAATCCGTAGTAGCTGTTGAAATTGTTCTCAGAATTTTTACTGAGTTTGCATGTAAAAGAGGTATATTGGTCTGGCAGGCTGAAAACTTTCTGTTATCCTTTTGGGAAGATTCCAGTTATCTGAACAAAGCTGCAGAACTAAAGACATGCCCAAAGTTTATGTATTTCAGAAAACTGCATCAAATCATGAATATCAGTTTTCTAATAATCTCACAGTATATTTAAGGGCTAGCTTGCAGGAACAAAAATACATGCATGGTCAATGTATTTTAATCAACCATTTATACATATTTATTGAAGATTACATTTATAGTAAAATATGTGGAAAGAATTCTCAGGGTTGAAATTACTAGAGGAGTTGGCAGATCAACAAATTTTTAAAGTTCCCTGTTTGTCTGTTGTTTTCATTCTGCATTAA
Organism: Myrmophylax atrothorax; assembly: GCA_026770055.1. NCBI lineage: Eukaryota > Metazoa > Chordata > Aves > Passeriformes > Thamnophilidae > Myrmophylax > Myrmophylax atrothorax. The sequence continues at coordinate 131,911,894 of JAOXXN010000395.1, forward strand.
TTTTCTTCACATCAATGTCAACAGTTGTGCAACACACAATTTGTGGCAGTCTTATGGGATGGCTAGTTGGAAGAATGTTGAGGCTAAAATCCATTTTAGTTGTTTTAACTATAAATGTAATTTGCTTTTGGTAGAGAGATGTTGTGCAACTGAGAGAGGACTACAGATCATAGAATTATAGAAAGGCTTGGGTTGGAAGGGACCTTAAAGACCAGGTAGTTCCGATCCCCCACCATGGGCAGGGGCACTCCCACTGGGTGAGGTTGCTCTGGCCCCCAGTAGCTGTGCACAGTCCTTAGTTCAAGGGACTTGTGTTGTGGTCTTAGAGTGTTCTCTGCAAAATCAACAGGAATGGCTCTGCTAGGAGCCAGCATGCCTTGCTACCACCATCTTCTGTGCTTCCAGGAGTTCCACTCGCCTGACAGCACAGTGTTCAGCGTGGGCCCGGCCGGGGCGCCTCCCGGTGAGGCGCTGAGCGCTGTTCCCTGCTGGGATCTGCTGTGGGACACCAGTGCCCCGGTGGGAGAGGGGGGCCCTCCTGCTGAGAAGCGTGTGCTGCTGAGCCTCAGCGCCGGGGGCTGCGCCGGCAGCCGGGAGCTGTGGAGCCTCCCCGCTGCCATCCGGCCAGAGCTCGCCAGGCAGAGCGTGGCGGTGCCCACGGGGCTGCGCAGCGAGAGCGGCTT
>JAOXXN010000395.1:131912676-131944249 GCA_026770055.1 Myrmophylax atrothorax
GGAGCCCTGGGCAGCCGGGGGGCACCCGGGTGGCTCGGGAGGGGTGCAGAGAATGAAACCAAAGAGAAACAGGTGGTGCACAGCACAGGCGCTCACCACCTGGTGGCCGGTGCCCAGCCTGGCCCCAGGGCGGCTTCCGCAGTTTGGGTACTGAGCACCCCACTCTGCTGTTCCCTTGGCCGGTTCGGGGCAGCGTATGGACTGCGCTGCGTCCCGGCTTCTTGTGCACCTTCTTACTCTTGGAGCGCTGGAAACTAAAAAGTCCTTGGTTTAGAGTACGCATTGTTTAGCAGTAGCCAAAATATCAACGTTACCCTCATACTGAATCCAAAACATAGCATTGTACCAGCTACTAGGAAGAAAATTTAAGTCTATCCCGGCTGAAACCAGGACACTGGGTTATGGACCTGACCCAGGTAAAGGTGTGAGGTATTGCAGGTGCTCACAACATTCTCTGCCCTTTCCCCCTCCTCTGTGCTCCCACATCTGAGTGTTCTTTTTATCCGTCTGTTAATCCGACCACAGATGGTCTCAGCCTTCCCCCTGTTGAGGAACTCCAACCCAAAGGTTTGTAAAAACAATAAACCCAACCCAACTGTAACACAAAGCACTGTTTGTTGGTTAGCTTTTCCAGGTAGGTATCAGGTTATGTTTTCAATAAACTTGTGAGCTAATCTCTAAAGATATGCTTTGAAAATAGCATTTTAAAAACACCTTAAACTGGATATTTTGCAAATGGTGTATGAGAAACATGATAACTAAATGTCTCTGAGCACTTTGTTAAAAGTGTTTCTGAAAATTAGTGGCATCTTTCTTTTATTGACCTTCCAAAGTCTTGCATTTGTATCTGAAATCTATGAAAAAATCACAGGATAAGCAAACATACCATAAGCAGATTTACTAGTTTCTTAGGTTAGCTTTTTAAGAAACCACATTTTCACAGGAGAGGAAAGCTTTTTTCCCTTCTTTTTCATTCTTCCTTTTTTTGTCCCCTTCACATGAATATTGTGTTTACCTTTTGTCACATAGTAAGATATCTAGAGTGTGCTCAAATGCAAACTGTATCCCTATTTAAGACAAATAATAAAAATTATGTATTTAAAGTAAACTTGAAAGTATATTTATAGTAAAATTATATTTTAAGTAAAAAAGAAAGATATTCTGTGTTTGTATTAATACATTCTAGTTTAGTGATTTCTAAGATAAGGTATTAACAAAATTTTTTCAGAACATCTGCAAAAGACAGGAATTCCATCTCAGACAGAAGATAAAGTTTCAGTTCCTGATTCTGGAGCAGAAATGGCTCAACCTCAGTTGGCTGTGGCTCCTGTGGTAACATCCAAGTTGTCTGTTAAAGCGCCTGAATTTTATCCATCAGGATACAACCAGAATTTGAATCAGAATTTCCCGGTGAGTGCATTAGTTTCCTTCCTCAGTATGTGCCCATTTGCTTATATTCAGATTAACAATGTTTTCTTGAGATCTTTTATATCAGATAATTTGAATTCTGTATTTGCTGAAGAGAGAGCAAAAGTTCTGATACTAACCTCCAGAGTCACAGCCAGAATTGTAAATGGTAATGGGTGAATATAATGATGTACATGAGAGCCTTAAGTGTGGGATATTTTGCTGAAGCTTGCTGCAGGTAACCACAGTCCTTGTTGATTACACCAAGCATTGGTTACATCTCTTACAGCTGTTTTTTTTGTGACAGCCTCTGCTGTAGTGACATTTACACTGCATTTTCAGTAAAAGCTTAACTGCATTTTTATGCAGAGTTCACAGGTTTTTGAAGAAAGTGTAGGAGAGAGCTTGAGCTTTAGCTTTGCCTTTCCTGAATTTCCTGAGCCACAGGTATGATTTGTCATGACTGCCTAAGTCAATGTACCATCATGTGTCTTTTAATTCCTTCTGTGGTATTGTATCAGCAAAGGACAAAATAATAGAGTTACACTCATTATTAGCAGTTACAAACACACATACACACACATAATAAGAAATACATTTCCCGCTAGACTTAAAATGATCTCACATCAATATTGTAGATCCATCATGTAGTAGAAGTTTGTGCTTTTATTTTCTACTCCATTGTCTTCCACGTTAGTGCTTCAGTAGTTTTACTTCAGGGCAGATCTGTGTGAATTCTTGGGTTATTGTTTTGTTACATTAGCAATCAGGCTCTGCTACTATGTTTAAACAGGTGGCAACTATTACAAATACAATGATAAAAAGGGTGCTGAAGCAAATAGATTCTTTAATAACTCGTAGAATACTTTATTTGAATGCTAATATGGTTGGTTGGTGTTTTGAAGTCTTATTCTCACCAAAAAAATTGATGTTACCGTAATGTTACCAGCTTTGCCAGCCTACTGAATATTACTTTCCTGAATAGTACAAGCCCACAGCCAATATAGAACTGTTACAAAATGTCAATGTGAACCTGCTTCTGTGAATCTAAGGGGAAAAGAACTACTTTGCCCCAGTAGAGGTTACGTGGTTTCTATAAATAAAGTACATCATGTTCAAGACTGGAAAAAAAGCCATTTCAAATGGCTTACATAGTGCACTCTTAAAATGACAAAGTTTTGAGGCCAACAATGTTGCTTTTCAGCTGTTTTGCAAAAACACATGAGCGTGTGGGAGTTCCTGGTTGCTATGTTGTTGGAATATGCTATGAATGTGACTCATCTATTAATAAAAGTACCTCTTAAAATGTTAGCGAAACCTAGAAAGTTTATTTGGAAGTATGTTGCAGGGACTTTAATTCTGAACACACTAGGCATAAAACAGTGGTATTTCAGACTTTCATCCTTCACTATTACAAAGTGAGGAATTTTTATACTTCAATGACTGAATTAATTTCATGAACTGAAAATTTTAGCACACTTTACTATTACAAAGATTTTGACCATGAGTTTAAAATCTGAATTAAGACAAAGTTTTGAGAAACTTCTTTCTCTATGACTTAAAATTGGTACCTGTTAGCTTTCATTTATGAAATTCCTTGAATTTTTAGATCTGAAAACTTGCATTTCTTTTATAAAAGACAGAGGGGTTTTGCTATTAAACATTTATTGCTTTAGGAAGTTTTGATTTCTTGTGTGATTGTACATTATTATAATTATCATGTGTGTCCGTATAACATTTGATTATTAGATCACTTATTTCCCCTTGGTTCTGATACTCAAAACCATCAATAACCCACGGAAATAGTTTAAGGGGTACAGCATATAATGCTTACTAGAACTTTCAGAAAAACTTTACCAGACTTTGGAGAAAGGCTTCTGTGGAATTCTGTGTTTGCATACATGGTCCAACGCATCAGAAATTGTAGATGTCTGCAGCAGGCTAGATGTAGGTTTGGATTGCTGGTACAGATGTGTCAGACTTGTTCTCTGGAATGGCTGTATGGTATTGGTGCAGCTGTCGCTCCATCAGAAGGGCATAATGATGTTCTCACTTCATAGTATGAGAAGTGAGATTTTTATTATTGTAGGATTCCACAATCCTTCCCTCCTGCTGCCTTTTTTTTTAACTTCAGCTAATTTGCAAAAGAAGGCCAAGCACAAGAGTACCACTTAACCTCATTCAGCATGCATAGGCCATTTTGCATGTGCAACAGTCTTAGTACTGAGTTTGCATAACTTTATAAACTTGTCAAGTGCATGTAATTTGAAGAGACAAAAGGCTTGTTTCTAAGTCTAAACAGAAACCAAATCAATGATCAGTGACTGAGTTCCGAAGTGAAAATGTAAATTTACCAGATGGCAGAAAATGGCAATCAGCACATGCAGAGAAAGAGTCCAAGGGTACATTTGTCTGATGAATCTTTTCTATAAACTGTCTGTTTTATCTTTATGTAGATCAGAGAAGTTTTAGTACCTATTTAGTCTTCTTATGTATGTAAACTCGTGAAGTGATACTTAGTAGAAGAGAGGCAAAGGTGGCATTTAGCATTTTAATTGGTGACTCTTCTGTTGTGAATGATTCAGGATTCCACCCTATAGCTCTCAAACATTAGGGAAAAGAATTAGACAGCACCAGCTTGATAGAGAAATTAATTAAGTTAATGGAAAATTTCAGTGACTTTCATGGCTTTGAATCATAAATTTGTAATGAATGTGTAATCTTACAGGTTTCTTTTACCCAACTGCAACTGCTGTTGGAAATATTCATAGAATCAACTGGGTTGGAAGAGACCTCCAAGATCAAGTCCAACCCTTGATCCAGCACCACTGTGATTACTGGAACATGGCACTAAAAGTGCAACATCCAGTCTCATATAGAAACCTCCAGCAATGGAGAATCTACCACTTTCCTGGGCAGCCCATTCCAATGCCTGATTACTCTCTCTGGAAAGAATGTCTTTCTAATATCCAACTGAAACCTGCCCTGGCAGAGCTTAAGCCTGTGCTATCTTGTTCTACTACTGGTTTCCTGGGAGAAGAGGCCAATCCCCACCTGGCTACAACCCCTTTCAGGTAGTTGTAGAGAGTGATGAGGTCTCCCCTGAACCTCCTCTTCTCCAGGCTAAACAACCCCAGCTCTCTCAGGCTCTCCCCACAGGACTTGTGCTCCAGTCCCTTCACCAGCCTTGGTGCTCTTCTCTGGGCCCGCTCCAGCAACTCAATGTCCTTTCTGAACTGAGGGGCCCAGAACTGAACACAATACTCAAGGTGTGGCCTCACCAGTGCAGAGTACAGGGGAAGGATCACTGCCCTGGTCCTGCTGGCCACACTGTTCTTGATACAGGCCAGTCATGGAAAATGAACTCCCCTTGTTGCTATAAACCTTAGCTGGTAAAAGATTAATGCAAAAGGCAGAGTAACACATGCCCCCCATATGTAAAGGCACGTCTTACTTTAATTTAAAAATTGTTATCTTCTGATGGTTTTGATGCTTTTATTGTAAATGGGTTAATGTTATGGCCATGTACAAGTTGTACAATTTTTATAATATATGGTCTGCTATTTTTTTATGTGCATGCGAAATAAGGCCATGAAAAGCTTTTACTGAGGATTGTGGTATTTTTAAATTTGTGGATAACAATTTAAGAGTTTGAGGACAGTGTGTATACAATGCAAAAATTTAGACTTTATTAAAAAAGGCAAATATTTTTGTAAGCATAATCAGAGGTTAAATGGGCAAAGGAGAAAAGGGATCAAACTATTTTGAGATTACAGCAAGGAAAGATCTCCAAGTTTTAAAGTTTGGACTGTCCAAATGTGCATTCTACTTACAAACAAATGCATACAGCTAGTTAAAAAATACAGTTCAATGGCTTGTCAGATGCCCAGCTTCAGTTCTTGGACCTGATATCTGAATTCATTCATTCTTATACTGGTACAAACAAGAAACAATCTGCTGAAATTAGAAATGCTAAATAAATATATACTACCAGTGATGTGATTGTTCTCTTCCTCTGTAGAATCTAAGATGTGTCATTGTGGATACTAAAGATTCTCATAAAGACTTCAGATTTTAAAAAATTTTAATGAAAATAACAAGGAATGGATTCTTTATAATAGTAGACATAGAGAATCTCATGTTCGTAGTCAAATTTTCAGACTGCTTGGATTTTTAAAATCACTGTGAGGTGTAGTTTTTTAGAAATAGCCAATAAATTTGCACAAGAAAAAGAAAGAATTTATGTTTATGTAAAGAAGATGTTTTATGTACCTAATGAGTAGAATTAAATTAATTTGTTTTCATTTTGGAAATTGATGTAGTGATATTAGCATTTAAAAGAGTGATAGTGGTCAGTTCCAGATTTATGTATCTGTTCCAAAATTTTTCCTGTGTATCAGAGAAGTATCTGTGCAAATTCTTCTGGAAAATTTTAATGATTTATGTTAAAAATTTGGTCCTACAGTCTCATGTTTTTAATTTAAGTCTCTGCTGGCTAGGGCTCTCATCTTGCAGACACACATGTTCAATTTAACTCATGAGTAGTCTCTGTGAGGAGATTTCTTCTCTAATGTGTTTTAGGCTATTTCCACATGTTCTTCTGTTGAAGTGGATATATGCACTTGCCTAAATGTAGATAAATATCTGTGGAATTGAAACTTGATCATAAAGAATCTTACAGATGCTACTTTTAAATGTTTTTAATTTTTCGGGACAATAACAAGTAAATATTTTAAGCAAAACACGCATAATCCAATGTGTCTGTTTCAGAGCTATAACACTGACTTATCAGGAGCATCTTGGTGTGACATACCTAACCCTGACAGAGGATCCCAGTCCTCGTATCATCATACACAACAGGTGCCCAGTTACACTGCTTGTGAAAGAGAATTTCAAAGGTAGGCACTATGCAGTAATGCAAAACAGTGCACTGTTGTAGTATAAATTATTTTACCATTATCTCCAGTACAAAATTGAGTTCAATATGTGTTTTTGTTACAACGAGAACTTCCTGCCCTGGTAAGGGTCTGTCTCAAAGTAAGAGACTCTGGAAGCTATTGGAGCGAACTGTGAGATCAGGAGTATGAACTTAAATGTCTGCAGGCTTTGGGGTCTCCCTGGTTCCTGCTGTCAAGGTGACTCAGCTGTAGGAACCTCGTAGGCAGTAGAGTTTTGTTGACATCAATTCAATCCTATGGAACATTTATATTTCCTCAGATTTGCAAATGTAGCACAAAACATATTGTCAAAATTCCAGTTACAGTATGTTAATGTAATGATCAGTGGAACATTATTTATGTAAAACTTAATGAAATTCTTTAAAAAAGAGAGAAAAAACCCAAACATATAATATTCCAACAATAGAAAAGCAATGTTTTTATTTATTAAAATTTTTTTAAACAGAAACTTTTTCATTTGTGTAAATCAGTGTGTTTTGATTTCATAGGGATCTTAGAAAGCCCTAATCTTGCATATTTTGTAAAATTTCAGATACACCCAAGTTTGAAGTTTATTGTAGAAAGATTCCAGCTGAATGTTCAGTTCATCATGAGCTTTACCATCAAGTCTCAAGCTATCCAGATTGCAAAACAAGAGATTTATTGCCCAGTATTCTTCTGAAAGTGATGTCATCTGATGAATTAGTAAATGAATGGAGTGATTTTGTGGACATCAACAATCAAGGAACACAAGTAAATCATTATAAACTATTTCCTAGTTCACAGCATAAATGGTTGTCTTCCTGACCTGCACGGTGTGTTGTTCCTCTGCAATAAGCATATCATTTCTGTTGGGTTTAGGGGGTGTTTTAAGTCTTGGGACCTCTCCTGCCTAAGCCCCTTCCTGTGGATGTTTTAGAACACAGACTGTCTTCTTCACTGGCTCTTTTTTGAAATAGGTACATCGAAAACACAGGCTTTCTAACACTGAATTTTTTTCACTTCTTTTTAATCAACCTGGTGTTTCCTGGAAAAACCAGTCCTGAAAATTTCTGACCTCTGTAAGCAAAGAATGCCACAGGGGCCAGGAAAATCCCTCTGTTTGGTACTTAATTATCACAGGATTTTTATTTTCACATCTTGTAGGAATCATCACTGTCATTCTCCCTCTGTGTCTTCACAGAAGCTACTCATGTCTTTCTAAAACAAAACAAAATCCCCTTTTCTTTCCTTCTGCTATTTTTCTTCAGTCTTGAGGTAAAAGAAAGCTTCCTTGACTGGAGTAACTCTTTTTGATGGGAATTTTTTCCGTCTTTGAAGTCATTAGTTTACATGGAATCAACATAAACTGCTTGGCTCTTTGAAAGAAATACTAGTTTCAGATGTTTTCCCTGGGCAGCAATCACAAAATGCTCTTGATTATTGAGTGTTATGTTATATAGCAAGTAGTTCAGTTCCATTCAGCAAGGCAGTCAAGCAATGCAGGGTTTCAAATTTCAGTCATTAATGTTATGCCAGACCAGAGTTCTTTATAAGTATCTGGCTCCTAGAAGGAATTAGATGCTAAGACAACATTTGGGGATCATTGTCTACTTGAAGAACTCTCCAAATAAAAAGTGTAGCATTCTGTTATTGAAGCTTTAGGGTTTACATGTAGAAAATTTCCCCAGGATTTCTCAGTCTGTCTTTCTCTTAGAAAACTATAAATATATGTTAATAAGGAGTATGCTGATAGCATCACATACAATTCAGTTCAGATTGTGAAATAACTGGGATTTAAAGGATCTTAAGTAATTTGTACTCTTTCTATGCAGTCACAGGTACATCTCTTCCTAGCAGAAAGTAAATTAAGATTACTTAAAACTAATATCTTACTAAAAATCAAGGTGTTTATCATCAGAATCACCTGAAATAGGAATTAAAATGACCAATCTTTAAGATCAATGAGAGTTTTTTACAATAATAAGGGTGTTTTGAAAATTCAGTAAATGTCCTTTTTTTTTCTCCATTGTCACCATGCAGGATAATAAATCTCTTCCAGACAAGCAAAGGATTAAAACTGACATGACAAAATTAGAAATTCTCTTATATGTAATTCTCAGAAGAATAAGGAATAATTTGATGAATGAAATTTTATATTCTGTACAATTTTACCATAACTAGTCTAATGACAATCAGTTTATGTGCTGATGCTACTAAACTGCCAATTGTTTTTGCTTCTGGTGACTTGTTAACAGCAGTAAAGATTCTTCAAGACAAACAGCTGTTTATTTTACGTATGCTTAGCCCGCTGTCTTTGTGTTATTCCTTAAGTTTCCTTTAAATTATAGCTTCTGTCATTGCAGTCTAGTAAACAACTGTGTTGATTGTAGCCCTATAAGAATAGAGAAGCCAGTTTGCTCTAACAAGGACTGCTGTGAGTTTTCCAAATCTTAAAATGCCTTAATCTTTTATGTTCTGGAGCAACACAAAACTCGCATGAAAATATTGCAGAATTAAGCTCCAAAGACAGTACAACACTCCTCTAAGTAGAATAGTTATTCTTAAAGGCAACTTGTTCAGAATGGAAGTTTGTACATCTGTAAGCAAGACACAAACCTGTTGTCAAGTTCCCATTTTTCCTGCCTTTTGTAGGTGTTTTATGCTTTCCAGTAGACTTCTGCCATTTCTTTGGGGCAGCACCTGGTTTGTGCAGGTGTTCTCTCAAAACCAGTTTAGATGGCTAAAAATGGGTTCAGTCTTGTTATTACACAAGTTTTCATGGATCCAAAATGTTACTTATTTTTCAGTGTTCGTGTTTTGCAGTGTGCTATCAGCCATTCAGCTAACCAGCTCTGAGCTAGGCCATCACAACAGAATGCTGGTTTAGGGTTTGTTTTCTAGAAAAGATGGAATTTTCTAAAGCTTAAGGAACATACCTTTCTTCTTAATCCAAAATCCCAGATTAAAATTTCCTATTTATTATTCTCATATAACCTCTCACCTCCCCAGCATATTTGGCTTATTTCTGGAGAATTTTCTTATTAAAAGGTGTTCAGTTGTACAGTTGAAGGATGAGATGCAAATTCCAAATCGCTGTACAACTGATACAACAGTATCAGAGCTGTTATTTTCAGAATTATTGACATCTTTTTTCCCCAAACATTATCATAATTTGAGTGAAAGATCTCAACCAGAAGGCATACTAAGAGAAATAATTCAATTTATGACAATTAAAATAGTAATTTCAGTAACATTCCATGTGTTTCTAACTCTCTCCACTAGATTGTGTTCTTAACTGGCTTTGGCTGTGTTTATGTGGACATTGCCCATCACTGTGGAACAATAGTCATAACCTTGGCCCCAGAAGGAAAAGCAGGATCCATCGAGATCAACCTCAACAGGTACATAAAGCACATAAAAGATGACAAAAAACACTGTCACACAGTGCTGAGAGGTCAGTCAGCTTTCCAAGTGTTAACTGACTTAGAAACTTTGGCTTAAATGTTTGTTTTGTTTAATACTGCTGCCTGCTCTCTGGCATATGTTTAGACCATATGGCTTTGTGTATCACACTTAAAAAGGAGAATCTAACATCAAAAGTCATGTCACTTTAGGGTAAACACTAGATGACTGATACAAAAAGAGGACCTGAGTTGTTCATTAAAGAAAAAGGCGTTTTCCATCGTAATTAATTTTGAGTATAGTCATCAGTTTAAAATGTATTTAGCCATCTGTAATCTCAAAAGCTCCCAAGGAAACTTCATGTGCAAAGACTGTAGACATAGTCTTACAGTCAATAATCAATTGTACTTCATTGTAGCATTCTTTAGAAGGCTTTCCCACTTCCATAACACACCACAACCTGGTCCTCAGCTTCATTCTAGTGCCATTATAATACTGTCTATTTCTAAGACACAGACTTCCTGGCCTCCAGCAGTGCTGCTACAATTAGACTGAATTTTTTTTCTTTGTCCTGTAATGAAGTATTAATCCCCAAGAAAAACTGGTCATCAGCAGTACAGAGTAGCCCACTTGCTAGTTACAATTGGCAGTGGGCAGCTAACACGGGAGGGGGGAAGCCCCCGATGCCATCAGTATAAAAATGCTGCAGTGGCTTCATTGGAGGGAACTCACTGCATGTTATGTGAAATGAATTATCCATAATGGTAGCCTTCAGTAGTGGCTCTCAGAAAATATTGGAACATCTGAGGCTGTTCATGAATCATCAGAAAATGGCATTTGTTGTTTGCTTTAGAATCTGGCTCTGTAGCAAATGTAATAGAGAATTACTGTGTGCATAGAGACACTGTCTGTCCAAACTATCCTGTTGATTGATAAGAGAGAAAGAGAAACCTGGCATAGATGTATACTATCCCATTTCTTAGAAGACCTCCCAGGTGGTACCCTCTGTGGTGATTAAGGCTGTCAGATCTCATTTACATTAACGGGACTTGCGCACTGAGTTTCCCGTGTGTTACAGAGAGCGTCTCTCCTGAAAGGTTTTGGGGAAAACAAGATGCCAGGTAAGCTTAAAATACATGAAGTAACAAGATTTCTTTTCCCTCCTGTCTAGGAGTCAAGAGCAGACCCTGTCACTGAAAATGTTCATCAGTCAGTTAAGTCTTGCTGCATTTGATGATATTACAAACCACAAAGTATCATCTGAGCTTCTGCGTCTCACAGCAGACAATGTTTTCCTCCACATGGCCCCAGCCACCAGCTCCCTGTCTCAGGAGTTCCAGCGGGACTCTGTGGAAGGCCTCCCACAATTTCACAGTCTCCAGGTGTATTGTGAAGATTTGCAACTGGACAATCAGTTGTACAGCAAATCCAATTTCCATTTTGCAGTCCTGCTGTGCCAAGGAGAGAAAAATGAGACTGTGCAGTGGTCGAGAGTGAACAACCTCATTGTGTGTAACAAAGATTTGGAAAGCTATAAGGAAAACTGCTTCATAAAACTCTGCATTACTTTTTCTGAGGAAGAGAATTTCATGTTTCACGTGAATGACCTCAGCTTTGAGCTCAAACCAGCTAGGCTGTATGTAGAAGACACTTTTGTTTACTACATAAAGACATTGTTTGATACATATCTTCCAGAAAACAAAACTGCTTGTAAATCCATGAATGCTTCAGACACTACCCCGATAGTGCCTGAACAAGTGAGAGAGCATGCCAGAGCTTTAGTTAACCCTGTGAAGCTAAGAAAATTAACAATACAACCTGTAAATCTACTTGTCAGTATTCATGCTTCATTGAAACTGTATATAGCCTCGGATCACACCCCTCTCTCCTTCTCTGTGTTTGAGCGAGGACCCATCTTCACCACTGCCAGGCAACTTGTCCATGCCTTGGCCATGCATTACGCTGCGGGGGCACTTTTCAGAGCAGGTCAGTACCTTTCCTTAGCATGTAACATTTTTATTAGGAACCAGGATTCTGTGATTGTCTCTCAACTAGATATTAGCCATACAATTATTGCTTTCCTGAGACACTGTTTGATAATGATATTTTCAGACACCTTTCAGGTCCTGCCATACAACAGAAGGGAAATAAAATGGCTGAGCAGACACCAGTGAAGATTTGCAAAGTTGTGCTAACATTAGCCAGCTGCTGAAGGCTTTACAAAACCCTGAACACAGCATAAAAATGTATTCTAGCTGGCTTAGGTTTTGTCCTTTTATATTATAGCACTAGTCAGAATCAACCCACATTCCTCACATAAACTCCCCAAAACTACATTTAATCAAATTACTCAGCATGTTACTCTGCATTCAGAAGTAAATTATAGCCCTGTATGTTGTTTTGTTGTTAAAACTCCTTTTGGCTGCAGTTTATGATTAGGAATCTGTCTTTCTTCATACAGCCTTCAATCTAAACTGGCACACAGATGTTTGTTGTCCTTTGATCCAAGAACTATGAAGTTTGCTGTTACTAACTTTTTCCCACATAGGATCAATAGTGAGCAACTAGTCATTTTAGGTTACCAGGTGCATTCTGTTTCCCCTAAATATTGATTTAGAAATCGTGGAATTTGGTCTCTGATGTGTCTTAGTATGGCACGGAATTTGAACCTGAAGCAGGAGGAAGCTACTCCATGGCCACACACAAGTAGCATACTCCAAAATGAAATGTGAGATTTATTTTTCTTCTATACTGATGATTAGATTTTCTGAGATCCTGATGCTTCCCTTTGTGCTGCCAGCATAGCTGCAACCTGATTTCTGTGCAAAAATTGTTTCCAAAACTGTACCCATGCATTTCGGATATTTCTAAACAGAAAGAGTGAAATGCTGACCTGGTCTTTCACTGTGGGCATATCTGACTTGCACTGTTAATTGTGACAACACAATTTGCACCAGGATATTGCATACCAATTCATTATTTTCTTGTATTATTATGCTTGCAAAATTTGGAGGTTTTTCTTTTTGCTACTCATTTGCATTTGTTTTGCAGTTAAATCTCTTAGTACAAAAGGAGAAATCTAGTTGCTTGGTAATTAACAATCAAACTGTGGCCAAATATGGCCCACAGTGTGAAATGCTTCTCCCCATGGTTTGCTAGGAGTGGTGATACAGTCCTTACAGACTGCAGCAGGAACCTGGGGCTATACTGGCTTTTTATCTGCCACATCCCAGGTGAGACACACATGCAGGGTAGGGATTCCTGAGCCTGCTCTTGCTCTTTCCTCCTGTGCTAGCCTTGCAGTGTGCAGCAGTGTAGAGGCCATCAGTTGTTCTGGGCACGTGATGCAGATTTGAATATGAAGAAAGGAGATTTGCTTCAGAGGCACTTCTCTTCAGGAAAATGCATCAGCATATATTTGGTTAATGCTTTAATCCCACTCAGAGCACTAAAACTAAAACATACTGTTTGAAAGGGGTCACCATGGTTAAAATGGTGAATTGTACTGATTAGTGTTTGCTTTAGCAAAGAAGATGCTTTATGTCAAACAGTTTCTAACACTTATCTAACCCTGTAGTTGCCTTTAACGAAAATGCAGTGGCTCTTCGCTAATATAGTCATAAGTATTTCTTGTCAGTGATATAATTTCTAAGCATACTGTGAGAAATGGTACTTCTGCAAAGGAAATGCCACACAGAGCTTGTGAATCAAGGAATTATTCCTTGTTCCTTATTCTCCTATTCCTGACTTACTCCCATGCCTTCCTCCTTGGGTGGTGTGGTCCGTGCCGGCGGTGAGGAGCCGTTTATTTTGCTCTGAGCATTGGCCAGGGAGGGTCACGCATGCTGCAGGTTGCACGTTCTTCCCATGAGCTCTGCAAGGGTGAGCATACTCCATGCAGAGCTTCCCAAACCCGAGAGCCACAGGGCAGGGACAGCCTGCAGCAGACCATCCCTGGGATATCAGGCAAGCCATCCGTTTTGTGTTTAACTGTTTTCATTCCTGGTTTTTATCTGTTTTTCATTCCTGAACGTGCTAGCTGGCCCGGCAGGTGAGGGGAGTTGCAGGGGATCTTGCAGGACATCAAGGCACTAAACTGCAGTGTCCTGCTGCCCCTTTCCATCACACCACCACCTGAGACAAGGAATGCCAAGAATATTTAGGAGGAAAAAAGGCTGTAAGGGATCATTGCAATAGTATTGATCAGAATAAGCAGAAAGAGCATCTCTTACATCTGTACATGCTTCCCCACCCCTCCAGCTTTTCATCACTTCATACAGTGGCAAAGATAATTTATTAAAATGCTACAGTGAGGCAGTTGCAGTCCCAGCCTGGAGCACTGGCTTCCCCTGGCCCTGGCAGGGAAGAACTGCCAGGGGACACTCCTTTTCAGGGCACAAGGCCACAGTGTGTGTTGCTGCTCTGTTTGTTGCATTGCCAGTAGCACTTGGTTTTTGATCTTGTAGTCCATCCCACCCTCTTCCTTATGTCCACTCTGGTTCCCACTTTTTATGCTACATGTACTGAAGCTCTGAACCTGCCAGGACTGAAATGTGGGACAGATTCAACAAGAATAATAGATTTTCCAGGAGCTTAGAATGATAGTATGAGATTAATTCATTTCATATGAGTAAGGTTTTCTCTTCTGTTCAGTTTCATGGTTCAGCCTTCCACAGGAGTGAGTGGGAGGGGTTAACAGAAAACAGGAAAAGCATCTGGATAGCAGTAGTTTGTGATGAGATGGGAATGAGGAGGGCAGAGCACAGATCAAGGCTCTCTTGGGATAGCAGAAGGCCAGTCTATCCATCCTCCAGTCCCCTGGCCCTGTCACACCTTGTGCCACTCTGACAGTGCCAGTTGAAATTCATGGTACCAGGGCTCAAAGACCAAGCAGTTCCCGTTTAATATTTCTGAATTGCTCTCTCTGGGCTGCCAAAAAAAAGAGTTATGCAGCACTATTTCCCTAATAAATCTGCTGCCAAGCAGCCTGAGAAAGACAAGACCTGCAAACAGGTTTCCAGCAACAGATTGCTGTGTGCTTGGCCATCCAGCAAGCTGCTGGCAACCCTGCGTTTATATAGGAAACCAGATCCACAGATACCTCTCCTGGGATATGCATAAGGAATACTCCCCTATGAGTAACCTAATCAGCATGTAGATGTCATTGCTGTTTACACAACTGTACTGAGCAGAAGACATTTGTCTGGCTTTCACTGCACTCTGAAAGAAAATGATCAGCTTAGAAGTGTTGGGGTGGATTTAAAATAACTTCTTAAGCACTTGTCAAAAATCTGCATCCCTTTTCCTAACACTCCATCAAGCAATTGACCTGCACACTCCCGTAAAGCAGTACATTGTATCATTGTAAACTCCCTGTCACAATTCTATCACATGAGGATGTGAAATCACAGCGCTGCCTTATACCGTCTAAAGCCAACCCAGCCATCTGAGCTTGCAGTCCCGCTCCTCCGTAGCTGTGAGGCTCTTGCATCCACCTCCCCTGCACACTTTTAGCAGAAATACGGGAAGCTCCTGGAAGGAAGTAATTCTAAAGCTATTTGTGAGTTTGCCAAAAGGATTTCTTTGATTTACGAAGTATGAAAGATTGCCATTTCTGAATTCATAGTGGATGAGTTATTTCCTGTGTTTTGCTCAAAGGAAGTTTGTAATGCGATGAATTCTAGTGTGAAAAAGATAATTAAGAAATCAGCTTTTCACAACTGCTGCTTCTGCAGTTTTCGCAGCCATAACATGTGTCTTGTTTCTCCACACAGGCTGGGTTGTTGGATCACTGGAAATTCTTGGGAGCCCGGCTAGCCTGGTGAGAAGCATAGGGAATGGCATCGCTGATTTCTTTAGGCTCCCCTATGAAGGGCTGACCAGAGGCCCAGGAGCATTTGTCAGTGGAGTTTCCAGAGGAACAACATCATTTGTAAAACACATTTCCAAAGGTAGAGCTTTCACTTTGTTATTCCAACTACGGCTCTGTCATCCTGCATTGTTAAAGGATGCGTTAAAGTAGCTTGTAGCTTGGTTGGGCTTGCTAGGCTGCAGCAAAATGCTGGGAAGGGTAACAAAGCTCACATGTAAACTCTCATGTATTAAACAGATCACCACTTAACTGCAGTGCATGAGAATGTTTCAGAAACTTCAAAATTTTAAACCTCCCAGTGGGAAATAGAGATTCACTCAGCAAGTATTTTGTGTGATAACTGCAAAAGTATTAAAGGTGTTCTGTGCTTCTGCTAGTCATCAGAAATTCTACACTCGGGCGCCTCATCATATTTATTATTTCTTTAGAAAAAGAAAAAAGCAGTAGATACAGTTGTCATAACTGTGTAAGTGAGTGAATAGGGTTTGACAGCGGGGCTGTGCTGGCCGGGAAGGCGAGCGGAGTTCTTTGCGAAGGCTGTACAAACAGTGCCATCGCGTGGCTGCGGCTGCCGCAGGGGCTGCGGGTGCTGCCGCCGCTCCCCGCTCCAGCCTCCCGCACCACACGGCCTCCCGCTCCTCCTGTAAACACTTGCTTACCTTTCCGCCACCCCCTCCCTCCGTTTAGAAGGCAGGGAGGTGGGGAAGGATGTCGGGATGAGCTGCTGTCCCACCGGCCAGGCGAACCTGGAGCGGGCTAATGTACAAGGCATGACGTGCAGCGCAGCAGCAGCGCGGGGATGCTGAACAAACAGCACAGCATGTTACACATGGGTGTCTGCTCAGTGGACTTGCTGTTGTGCTCGCAAGCTCAGTGTTGCAGTGAGGCATACAACATATCCATGTTTTAAATTAAAGCATTTTGATCCAGACTCAAATGTATATCTCCATGTATTTAGGTACACTGACGTCAATTACCAATCTGGCAACAAGTCTTGCTCGGAATATGGATAGGCTGTCACTGGATGAGGAGCATTACAACAGACAAGAAGAATGGAGAAGGCAGCTTCCAGAGAGCCTGGGAGAAGGACTGAGACAGGGGCTCTCTCGATTAGGCATTAGCCTTCTAGGTAATGTACAATTAAATATCAAGTTCAGTGATAATACTGTTTTCTAATCTGCTCACCAGCCTTTTCGACATGTGACTTATAATTCCAAATTCTGGGGGTTTTGGTGTTTTCTTGTGAAATAGCCTCACCATATGTATATGAAATACTGTTTCTTTTTATCAAGATTTAGTGACTTGTGTATATGTTTTTTGCTGATAAAATAATTGCAGGTATAGAATGAGTTTGCACTTTCTTTGTGAAATAATATTTTCACTGGTACATGATGTATACCTGAGGGGAAAAAAGCAAATATGCATTGGGCGGGATGGCTTGTAACTAAGTCAGCACAAAGACATCCCTATGTTCATGTTTACTTACCAGTGAGTTATAGGAATGCCTTCTGAACCTGCTTGGTTTTGCTGCACTGTAGATATCGGGGTTTCTTGGGTTTGTTTGAAAACCACTTGCACTTAGTGCAGATGTTAAGTAAGCTTTGGTGAGGAATTTTGCTATTACAGAGAGACCCAGATCATCCTGATTCAGTGTAATTGTATTCTCAAGCATCTAAGTCAAGTGAATATTACTCTGTCCATTTCAAAATAGTACCTAAAAATTTGAAAACTAACCCACAGTGGAAAAAATCTCTGCGAGAAGTTTTGCAGTAAGGGGCTGGGTTTTCTGGGTTACTTTGACTTGTCACACAGCAAAGGAATGCAGAACTGTATTCTTTGGCAGAGTTCCTCAGTATGTATTAAACAGTATGAATCTCTTAGAGATCAAAGTGGCCGAAAGCAGTCCAGTACAAAAGGTTAGACGATCTGAAGCTTGAAAGGATTTTTACTCTTTCCTAATCTTCAGTAGTGTACACAACTCCTAAATTTGCAACCGCAACCCTGAAAGCCCCAAAGAGGAAGTGGTAAAAATGTTACAAGTTTGGGTTAAGTTACTGGGAATTATTTTAAGCAATAACATTAGATGATGTGAAGCACTGTCATTTGATAATGCCTGTAAACTGGCAAGCAAGTGTCCTGGGAGAAATGTGCATGAAGGAGAAATCTCATGTATTAGTGGCCACTGTCCCAATAGTAAGCTGTTACTGGTGTTGCAAATCACAGACAGTTTGGAGGAGTTTTATTTTTCCTTTGTGTTTTATTGGGCTGAGGGCAGTCAGGTTGAGCAGCTGGATGAAAGATCATACTTTTAGAAGCACTGTGTCAGCAGGGTGTGTATGTGCTGTTGGAATGGGTTGGTGATCTTGGCTCAGGGATCACTAATATGACAGCAAGGTAACCTGGTGGCTGTGCCCCTTCAGTGACACACCAGAGCCCGTCAGAGCTAACACCGTCAGCTGTGCAGCCTGAAGGAAAGAGCAAACCTTTGTAGCTTTGGCTGTAACACAGCAAGGTTTGTGCTGGTCGGGAGAGCTGGGACTCGCACCTCCCCGCGGACAGGGCTGCCTCCTTCGAGGGAGGACACCCCAGTTACAAACAAAACCAAAAAACAGTTACAGCTTCAGTGTCCCAGAATTCCTGAGAAATCACATTTCATGTTAGAAACTTAGAGCTTCCTATTAGCATTTAAACAGTGCTGCTGTACAAGCTGGGGTTCTTGTTCTTATTCCCGTTGCTATTTAGAGATTCCCCCCTGCTAAAATATCTCTGTTCTGAGCAGTGGAGGCAATGAAGCACCCACATAAATAGCTGCAGTTACTGTATAGCTGGACTTGACAAGTGTGGAACCTCTTATTAACGGAGCAATCAGAAATACTCCATGGAATTTGTATTAGGCATAATTTTTTTATTTCAACCTGATTTTTAAAAAGCATGTTTCCTCTGTGTACTCAGCGGCATTCATATAAATTGTGTCAAGACCTAAATTAAGAATAGACCTATGTTTCAGTTTTTACAAACACATCAGAAAACTGTTTTTACAAACACATCAGAAAAATGGTCCTGACCATTTAGTTTAAATAATATTGTGGCTTCCAAAAAAACCAGCAGTCATAGCTGATTGACAGGTATCACCGTGCTGCTTTTTTTTCACCAGCGTGTTCAGAATAAACAGGAACGTGCTTACTCCAAAAACAATTACAGGTTCTTCATGCATAACAAAGCAAAGTGAAGCTGCAGTTAGGTTGTTTCATACGGATAAAGGGTTCGATGAGCACAGAAGTGCGGAGAGCAAGACCATTTGAAGCCACAGTTTCTGTGACTTTCTAATTGTACAACAGAGATGTGTGAGAGATTTCGAGGAGAGTCACAGTATTCTCATGTTCAGAAAAGCCCTCTAACCCACACAAACAGCTAAAAAATGATAAATGCAGATTTCGTGCTGAGGCACAGTCATGTAAGAGGGCTCAGTTCACCCATACATTGTGGTGTCTACCCAGAAAAAAAGTTACCTTTCTGATTTTTCTGAAAATTTGGCTCATGGTGGCTCTGATTCAGCAGAGCACTTAAGCATGTGCTTAAGAGCTTTGCTGAATCAAGGCCAAAATCATGTACTCTTGTCTCCTCCTCAGTGCAAGTTGTTCCCTGTGGTACATTCTTAAGTGCTTTGTCCTGTCTCATTTTAAATGACTCAAGCGCTGTCAGGGTGTTGTTTGATTTGATTGTTATCTTTGGCCAGCTGCTGTCTTCTTTTCTAGTTTGGGGGAGACTTCTAGGTCATTTTAGTAACATTTGTGTGTGAAAAGAGGCAAAATCTTATGATAGGTCTGTTATTTGTTTTTATATGATTAGACAAAAGCACAGCGAAATTGTGTATAAAATATTTAGTTGATTGACTCCCCACTGAGGAACTTTCTTTTGCCTTTTGCATGACGGAGTCAAACTTAAAATGATCATTTACATGTAAGAGAGACTATTGAAACTATAGGCTTTGTTTTCAACTACTGGTCCTAGTGAAAAATACCGTATTGAAGTAGCTCCCTGTAGGAAGTTGAGCATTTCTGAAGAACCGAAAAGCTGACAACTATTCAAAAAGCCATTTTTTACAGTGGCAGAAGTGCTCGACATTTCAGTTGCTCCTTCCTGCTTTTGGGGAAAAGGAATTGAGTCGTGCTGACTGACAGCGTAACTGTCCTGCCAGTGAAGGTAAAGCCTGGGTTTCAGAAGCCCAGATGTTTGTTATTGTGGGTGGTGGTGGCTGTTGTTGCTGTGCAGCTCTCACTGAATCAGGGCCACCCTACCTTTGCCAATCTACAATGAGCCACTGCTATCCTGAAGTTATGTGCTGTTCCACACACTAATTCTGAAAATACATTAATGCACGGCAAACACGTGCTCTTTTCTTTGAGCTGCATTTTTATGTGATGTTTGCTGTGTGAGACTACACTTTATCTGTATTTTTGGTGTGGAACACTTGCAGCAATCCTGAAGGACAACAGAGAAAGCAAAAGGAAGCAAAATGGTTTCAGCTTGGCTGGCTTCCAGCCTCATGGAAAAGCATGGCCCATTTCTCTTGGGAGGAGACGGATTTTTTCCAATCATGTCTTGGTCTCGCAGAGTTTGTCACAAGCAGTCCAAGCTTTGCTGGGTTCTGTGAGCTGTACTGCATTCACCAAACTTTGTCAGTCTGCGCACGAACCAGTTGCTGCCCGTAATCAAATTCTTCTTGAAGTAATCCAGTGATATACTCTGAACTATCTGAATTTTGTAGTTATCAAAGTAACTTTTTTATTGTTACTGAGCAACATGTATTAACCAGAGTGCACCCCATCTGATGTTTAGCAGATGTTATGTTGTTGCTGGAACCTCTTTGGTCCAGTAATGGAAGAATATGTTTTTGTTTTGTTGCTTTGGTGTTTAATTTTATTGAGGTTTTCTTTATACATACATAATCTGTGTGCACATATGTGGACATGCATATAAAATCAAATGCCTAGGGTAGGGAAGAAAAGAAAAATGGAGAATGGTTTCATTTAATAAAAAAAGAAATAACAGGCAAGGGACATTACAGGGAAAGGACAGGGACAGCAGTAGGATACCATGTGAGAATGTGAGATGAGAAGGGGGAGGGAGGAACCACTACATGTGTTTCCATGCTCTGTTCCCCTGAAACCCTCCTGAAATCTGGCAGGGAGAGACCTTCTGTGGGAAGTCCATCCAACATGGTGCTCCTGCCACAAACTTTATGTTAGAATGCAAGAAGTCACAGGCAGAGGGAACGTGCTTTGCACCGTTTCTGGTGTGAGGAGATGCCCTGAACCTCCCGTGTGTGTCACTGCTATCTCACTGCTGTTGGGTTTTAAGGTTGCTCAGCAATTGGCTTATTTTTTTTCCCCTTTGCCCACACATTGACACAGGAAAGGAGCTGCACAGATCTGGATTCCCCATGCAAGGGTGGTAGGACCAGCCACTCCTCAATGACAGGAGTAAGGCTATAGTTTACTATGTGATTTTTGGGTATGGCCACGCCACATGAATGAGTTACATCAGTGAGTTACAATTTGAGATAAGGAATTACAAAAGATGAGCATAGAGGAAGAGATCATTGGTTTTATTCTTGCAGGTAGAACAACAGGACTTGCAAAAGGATTTAAGGTATGAAAGCACAGTTATCTTCACAGACAAGTTCAGAGCATACATAAAATGGCAGAGTAACAAAGTGTGGAAGTACTAAACAACTGACTAATTAAGTTATATATTATTTGAGGCACTATATAAATAATCTTATATAACACAGTCACAGCAGTTTCCATTCTGTTTCCTTGTCCTCCGGGCCTAACTCCAGCTGAGAAGTGCCTGGAGCATCCCACAGGTCCTTTGGAGGAGGCTTTAATTTATTATTACCTTATAACATTGCTCAAGTGTATTGCAGTAAATAATTTACTAGTGCTAGGACTTAGGTGGATTACATTTAATAAGGCAATAACTTCTGTTCTGAAAATGCAGTGGCTGTGAATGACCTCAAGAGATAGGGTGAAGGAGGTCACAGGGTAATGTGTAATACTGTAACTTAGCAGAACACCAAGTATTGTTTCATGCCTTCAAATGCATCACAATTGCACAAAAGCAGACTGGACAAACAATCCCAATTGTGTAATATGGTGTTGGGGTATTATTTTAGTCAAGCAGTAGGAGCAGCTGGTAAGTACTAATGAATTGAAAATAGTGTCATTTCCATGGCCTGGCATTAAGGAAGAAGCTTCATGGCCTTTGTGGTACAAAGGGTGAGCATTCAGCTGCACGTTCAGCTTCAGTGAGTGAGATCAGTTAAGATCAGGAGTCACATGAAAGATAGACCAGCATTTTCTGGGAAAATACTGTACATTTATCAGTAAAGGATGCGCATACAGAAGTTGGAAGAAATCTCTTTAAGAGGAGAGGAAGGCATTTATGTGGGATGCAAGTTTCTTGAATTGCTGATAGATAGTATCCCAGGGACAAGGATCTGGAGAAATGTGTGCTGCTTCTCATCCCCATCTTTTCTTTGGACAGAAAACCAGTGTTCAAGTACAACATTAATTTCTGTTATTCAAAGTCAGCAACTTCTTCATTTATCCAGTGACGGTAACTAAAACCATCTGCAGACCAGTTAGCAGCTCACTGCCTGGTGCACGTCACGCTGGTAAACACATGAGGCAAATACCTCAGTTGTGATTGTCCGAATCGGTGCAATTACGCCTGGAGTTGCTTCTGCACACAAAGCAGAATCTTCGAAGATGTCTGGGCTGCAGTGACAATGCCTGGTTACCAGGGTGACACTCAGTCCCATTCATTAAATAATTGTTTTATCTTAATATTTGCAGCTGCAGGTGCAAACTGAAAGCTGGTCAAGGAGCCTGCAAACTTGCTTTTCACTGAGCAGAGCACCTTGGATCAGGCAGTCTGGTATCGCTTTGTCCAATCCTTGTGCTCTCAGCAATTTCCAAATAGCTTATCTATCAAAATTACAACAACTAGAGACATGTCTGTGGTTAAGTGGCTAGCGTAAACCCAAGATCAAAGAAATGTACCACCTCACATACCTGTTTACATTTAGGAAGATTTAAGTTGGAGTTCTTTGTTGATACTAAAAGCTGGGAAGGTCACTGTGTCACTTGTAAAAGTTTGACCCATGCACATTAAAGTAAAATATGATTGTTTTTACAAAAAAGTAACAAAAAGTCTCAAAGTCTAATTCTGCTAATCTTAGTAATATATCAAAAGTTGCATTAGCTTATGAACATTTCTGGCAGTGGAAGAGGATATAAAAATGATCTATTGAATACAAGCAGTTTTTATTCTCACAAAGTCAATCTCACACTTACGTGAAAATCTCATTTCCACAGCAGCTCAACTTGTCTAAAACCAGAGGATTTTATTCCCAGCTCAACATTTCCAGAATTGCTACATAGAATGAGCCAAATTAAACTAACTCAGCAAGAGCATTTAGCAGAAGTAGTTGAAAGAGGAAAACATACTGTAAGGTTAGGTGATCTGAATGTTTAAAAAAAAAGTCAAAATTTAACTGAAAGTGAAGCTAAGATAGTGTTCAGCTAATTGGTCATATGCTGAATAGCTGTGTAAGAGTAGGGTACAGTCTCTATTCCAAGCACTATTCCAGTAGTAAGATTTCCTCTTATTCTGGGGTATTAATCTTCACTTCTTCCTGGGGACTGTTGTGTTTTCCAGGTGCAATTGCTGGGATTGTGGACCAGCCGATGCAGAATTTCCAGCGGGTGTCTGAGGCCCAGGCTTCAGCCGGGCACAAAGCCAGAGGGGTCATCTCGGGCGTGGGCAAGGGCATCATGGGCGTCTTCACCAAGCCCATCGGGGGCGCGGCTGAGCTCGTCTCCCAGACAGGTTATGGTGAGTTCTGCTGTAGCCAACATCTCCATTTAAATTTTCAATTGCTTTTCAGATTCAACCTGCTGTGTCTGATTTCCTCAGCTCAGTAGCCGGGTGACTGAAAGATTTAGAATACTTGGAAATGTTGTGCTGCTTTTCTTAAGAGCCATCATGTTGTGCTTCTCTCTTGTGTTACCGATCAGTGATGTACAGCCACAGAAACACAGAATGCAGAAAGCATGAAGTAATCCTTGGAATACAGTAGAATTAGTTACAGAAACATATGTGCTTACAAAAGAGTTTTTGACATAAAAGGATTAGAGTAACACTATATCCAGTTAGAGCATTATTTTGAGATTGCTTTGTTATGGCAAGGAAAGACTTGTGCTATCTCTGCACGAAGAGCGAGTTCTGTTCCTGGGAGAAAGAAGTGAGTCATGTAGTGGGAGCATCCTCTTCAAACTGGGGAGTCATGAGGAGACAGTCCCTGTTTTGGATACACAGATAACCTTTTAGCAACCAGAAATGGGTTTTCCAGCTAGACTTAGCACCTCGTGGCAGTGGTGGTGAATCATTTCAAATTAATGTGAATGATTCTGGACAACCAAAAAGTGCAAAAGATAGAAATAAAATATCAAAATACACTAATTCCTTTGCTTCCAGTATCAATAAATCAAAGCTGTTGGTTTGGATATTTTAGAGGAAATGGTGGGTGGAGGCAGTCAGGGAAGAGAAGCAGAGAGACCTCTCAATAGAAGAACAATGTGTCAGTAATTTTGCTTCACTAATCATACCAGACAAATCTTGAATATTTAAGACATTAATCACTAGCAATATTTATGTTTTTGAGGCACTGATTTGAGTATGAGTTCTTGTAAGGCTTAAGTTTAGTATGCTTCTGACAACATTCACAACTCATTCCATCTATTTAAAGAAATAATGAAACAATTATTAAAATTCCTTCAAATTAGCTTGTTTGTATGAACATAAATAATAACTGTTCTCCTGAATTATACATCCCATAGGTATAAAAGTCATATCAGTACAATCAGCAATTTTTTTCTGTTGCTGGCTGCCTGTGTGCTGTTTTTTTCTGTCCAGGGCATTATTTTTTCTAGACGTAATTCTGCTGCCATCTTTATCAAGAAACTTGTAATAGTAGAGGGACACTTTTCATTTCAGATATGGTGTAAGACATCATGTTTTCCATGAGCATGTGACAAAAAGAGTTAGCCAGGAAAAAACATAGAAACTGTATCAATAATAGCTGACAGTGCGTGAGAGGAAAACACACAAAAGTTCAAGTAACTCTTACCCACAACTGGATTGGAAGTGGGACTGTGCCTCTTGGGGGGACCAAGGGGTGTGGGGGACCACACAGAAATAAACACATGTTCTCTCTTTCTCCATCTGTAAATAACATTTTCACTCACATAATGCTGAGAACCTCGGTAAGCCAACTGTTACAACTGGGAAGCTGCTTTTAAGTATTACCATCAACATATGTGCTAAAAATTAAAGGGTTTTTTTCATCACTGATGTTTTGTTTAAATTATTATCCATTGTGTAAAAAGGAATCTGAGTTATTGACACCCTTGTGCAAAAATGCCTTTGGAATGCTTAATTAGAAAAAAGAAAATTTCTTGCATTTATTTAAAGAGCAACTTTGCACCAAACCATAAAACACTAGTGCTTGCTGTGTAACCTGCTTTGTGTCTGTCATGTAAAAAAATTTTGAACTACTTAATTTGTGAATTTTTTTGCAACCCACTCAATCTTTCTGGTGACCATACCTCATCATTAGAAGTTTACAGGCGATCTGGAAGCATATATACTGTAGCATCTTCAGCTTTGGAGAGTCTCTGTAGAAACTTGTTTAACTGCTGCTTGTAGTCTCCGGTCTGTGCTGGCACTAAGAAGAATTCACAATAAACCAGATGCCCCAGGAGATCTCATAAATGTATATGGATCTGTGTTTAACAGTTGGATTAAGTAATTGAACATTTAAATACAGTATCTAGGCAAACTTGCCTTCTAATTTGTACCAATCGTGACACGTATATGAAAGTATTTTAATATTAAGCAAGAAAGTTAACAACGGTCTTGATTTTTTCTACATAAATCCTAAGTGATGTGTCTGATCCTGCTCTGAAGAGATGGCTCTCAGGAGCATTATGTTTCTCTTGATTGCAAGTGTATGGCTGATTCAGAGAACACACAGTGGGGCTTTTTTTGTTTCTTGCTAATGCAAGATCACTGGAGTTAAGTGCACAAATTATCTTGACTACAGCTTCCAAAGATGTGGCATCTGCACTGTTTTATGAACTGCTTTAAACAGATGACATCACTGCAACACGTAACTGTTTTGTAGAAAACAAGTACTAAACCCCCTGAATTCTCTTACCACAGGTATTTTGCATGGAGCTGGACTGTCTCAGCTTCCCAAGCAGCGCTCTCATCCAAGTGATCAACATGTTGAGCAGGCTCCAAACAGCCACGTCAAATATGTCTGGTAACATTATTTAGGCAATTGCTCATTTTTACATCCACATTGTTTATTAATAGGTTCTGGCCTGTGGTCAAGTTAACAGGCTGCTTCCCTAGGAAAGGCTGAGTTATGGCAGTTTGTTTAGGAACATTAAACACAAAGGTAGTGCATAGAAACCCAATCTGGAAATGATGGGCTGCTGATTTGCATCCAGCTTTGAAACTACAGAGCTGATCTTTATTTAATGGCATTCAGTGAGTTCTTACTTATTTATCATTGCACCAAGCCCAAGAAAAATACTGCA
The DNA here is from genome assembly GCA_026770055.1 of Myrmophylax atrothorax. Lineage (NCBI taxonomy): Eukaryota > Metazoa > Chordata > Aves > Passeriformes > Thamnophilidae > Myrmophylax > Myrmophylax atrothorax. Next base: position 131,938,950 of record JAOXXN010000395.1, read on the forward strand.
CATCTCCAGAAACAGCTGTTAGTGAAGATAGCTTTATTTTCTGCTCTGAATCTCTAAGCCACTTCTGAGGGTAATTTTTCTATTATCAAGGAAATAGGATGGGAAAGAGGCTGACCTAGCACAGATACTAGGCCAATTTTGCAGTGAATGATTAGGGAGTTTTGATAAGTAACAATTTCACATTCATTCTTTAAATCTGAAGTCTTACATCTTTCAGTAATGGAGTTTTGGATACACTCTCTGACTTTACATCTGTAGGTGATAGCTACAGGCTTAAGTAAAAACATTAGTGATCAAAATAAGCCCTGGAGCATCCAATGCACAACACTGACTACTTCTTTCTCCTTTTTATTTTCTGGGGTTTTTTCTTTTTTTTTTCCTTGGTTATGCAGGAAAATGCTGCAATCTCTAGGAAGGCCAGAGGTCCATATGGCCTTAGATGTCATGATTGTGAGTGGGTCAGGGCAGCAGCATGAAGGCTGCTTGCTGCTCACCTCCGAGGTGCTCTTTGTCGTCAGCATCAGTGAAGACACGCAGCAGCAGGCGTTCCCTGTGACTGAGATCGAGTGTCTGCAAGATGATGAGCAGAAAGATCTGCTGAAGGTGCAGCTGAAACAGCAGAGAGTGCCTTCTGATTTGGAGGTAAAGACTTGAGTATGTTTTTCATTCAAAGATTAAGTTGTAACCGATGATGATGCGTTTGGCACCAGGGACAGTCGCCCATTGGTGATACTGAGTCAGGAGGCCAAAGGTCTGAGTGCCAAACCAGGAGACCTGTGTTTGCATGCACCTCACAGCTGGCTGTGTTACCCTTTGCATGAAAGGGATGTGCCTCCTCCCTTCTGGTCTCTTATTGATCATGGTATGCCATATCTATGACACACATTTTCTCAGGGAAAAGGTAGAGGAAATCTGGGTTCTCGGTGAGCACCTCCTCCTCTCTGAAAAGGTTCTCATGCCTACATGTACACAAGGTGTGTACTGCTGGGCAAGTCAGCATTGCTGCCTGTGCCTACAAAGTCCCAGCAAGAGCAGTTCCTTTTTTATTCTTCGGTGAATTCTGTTAACAGTTCAGTGGTGCTGATGCTGCTTTCAGCGTTTTTCTTACCTTGCCACTTCAGTGCAGTGGCTTTGCTGGGCTGTTAGCTGGATTTACTTCCTTCGATCTTCCTTCTTCTGCAAATGCTAACCTTAAACTGGACCAGTTCTTTTTTGCGATTGGATGCACCAAGTGTTTGCCAGTAAGAGCATAAAACCTTCATCTTCATATTAAAGGATCTCTAAGCCATTTGAATACTTAGAGGTTTGGATGAATTGTCTTCTTTTAATGGTAGAAGAATGTTATATTTTTGCACTTTCGGGAAACTATGTTTATTGTATTAAATTCTCATGTGGAATCATATGAGAGCATTTCAAAAACAAACAAGCATGTCCAAGTTGTTCTTGTTATAGAAGTTTTTCAGGTAGTTCATAGACTGCTATACGAGAAAGTTCTGTTTCAAATGTAAGAAAAGAACACGTAAAACCCCATGAAGTATGAGATGTGACAAAAAGTAGGAGCACCTTCAGTCAAACCCTAACTTTGCTGAAGTGACTGAAGAGTTTTGCCATCAATTCCAGCAGAACAAGTACTTAATCTGTGTCATGACAGCACTTGAGTATTTTTGTGGAAGCTTTTTTTAGTGCTGAATTCTCTATTTACATTTATTGTCTTTCCACTAACCTGTTTGGCAGAACACTGTTGACTAAAGTTGCCTTGTCTCATCACAAAGCTAAGTGAGGAGTTACTTCAATTCTGATGCAAGTGAGCAAAGCTCAGCTTTTTTTGTCCCTGAGTGCTGAGTGGTTGGGGAAGGCACACACCAGACTATCCTGCTCAGTTCAGAGCTACACTCCTGGAGGGAAGGAAAATAAATGTTCTCCCTAAGGCATTTGATGCACTCAACCTATCCTAACCCTAAATTTAGCACCAGCCCAGATCTTTCTTTTGTCAGATCGGTGGGTGATAGCTTTTGTCTTTGCATTTGGTTATCCCAGGGGTGAGGAGCAGACTGCTGCTGTTGGGGAAGGGCAGCTTGCCCAAAGGCTGCTTCAAGAGAGTGATGAAGGGTGCAGAGGGGCTGCCTGTCTAGGAGAAAGCAAGGCAAGAGACAGGGAGCCTAATTCTAGTCCAGCAGATGCTGCAGCTGGGAATGTGTAGGATTTATGGGCAAGTGGCTCCTCTGCATGCACAGAGCAACCCTACATGGCATGTGCAGAGTCCAACATTCCCCCATACACACAGTAGTTATACATGGTAAATGTGACCTCCTTGGGAGGTACTGGACCAAATACATGGGGTTTTATTGACGTTCTGCATAGAGATATGGGAGTCCTACCCAAGTGGTGCAGGAATGGACCACCAGGAGCTATAAGCCTTGAGCCACCCAGCCTCAGTAGTGTCTCTTTTGCTGACACAGGCTCTCAAGGATGCAGTGAAAACGTATGGCTTTTATGCCCCTGGTGCAGCACAGTCAGTGACAGCAAGGCAGCAAAAGTTGACTGATGCTGTACAAAACAGATCTGGAAAAATACTCCTTCAGAATGCAGATCTTATGCTTAGATTTGTATAAAAATTTAAGAAATGTGCTATGAGAAGGAGCAGTTGAAAGTAAGGCAGACCAGAATAAAAGGAGTTTGAATTTTTTCATGCTAAGGCAGCTACACAATGAAAGACTCCAAAAAGCTTCCTATAGTTTTAGTAATTACCTAGAGCTAAGTAAAATTCTTCTGTAATTAATGTTTACAATGCTTTTTTTGCCTTAGTGGATTGGGAGATCTCATACTCTAGTGATTTCCTCTCTGCAGCTGAACGTGTCAGTCCTGTGGTCCTCGGGGGGGGTCACGTGCAGCACCAGCGCTGATGGGAGCCAGAGACTCCCCTTCAGCTCCCTGTCAAGAGCTTCCAACAACTCCTTGGATGGGATTAAGGAAAAGGAACTCAGGAGGAACAAGCTGTGACTTGCAGCCTGTGAGCTGCAGCCCTACACCTGAACAGGCACAGCTCCTCAAGATTACAGCTGGGCCATCTCATTGCACTGGGGGTGTCCTCAGCTCAAGTGCAGGCATGTCTGTGCATGGCGGGCTTAGGGAGGATGGACAGAGTTGTTAGCTGGAAAATGCCCAGTCAAGTCAACCAAAATATTATGATGAGTTTAGCAAAACAGAGATAATGTAACCAAATATAAATTATCTCTATTTTTCTGATTAATTTAGTCAGAAATGCTAGAAATAATACAACAAATTGAAACATTTCATTTCAATGTTATAAAAATCCCCTTTTTTGTATTCCTACTCACAAAAATAATTGCCAAAAGTTTTGTTTCAGCTCTGCCCAAAACAGTTTCTCCCATTCCCTCTCCTCAGCTTCTTGGAACAGTTAGGAAACAAAACATGAGTTATTCTACAGCTGTAATCACCAGAGATATTATAGAGCATGTTTTGACTCCTTCAGCAATTGGTTTGCCTGATGGCTTGTTCCCCTCCACAATATATAACTTAATCCATCTGGCTAGGAATAGCCTGGATGGATTCTTGAAAACTCTGGCACTGACAACATTGTTATTGAAAGGGAAGCATTAATTGTACTTGGATTATCTTCCAAAGTAATTGACACACCACTTGCTTCCAGACAAATGTCAAGCTCAGAACGCCTGCTCTTCCAGCTGCTCTTGGTATAGCTCACAGTATCAAGAAGACAACAGAAAATGTAAGGGCCCTTCTGATATTCCAGAATTTTTTTGTGATAATCTGCAGCCAGGTTTTCATGACAGTGCTACACGTTGTCATCTTTAGAGCTGAAACCCAGTCCCTGGATTTTTCAAAGTGGTGGATAAAAACCCCTTAAGAACCAGATTCCTTAGTCGGTGTGCACAGAGGAGGCCAACAGTGCTACACACACATCTGGACTGCCCAGCACAGGTGCAGTGTCTACTGTGGAGTCAGAATTGCTGAAGGTTTACTCTTTATAAGCTGTAATGGGAGGAATTTTAGAAAAATCCTGGAGTTCTTAACCCAAAAGTATGGCTTTCCAACATGAAAGGGTGTGGTATCTGCACTATTTCTCTAGTAGGTGCATTAAGCAACCCTTGAGTATGTTTTGAACCCTTGAAAGGTCTGGATATTAACATTATAGTTGTGCAAAGCTCAGGGCAAGGACACTTAGTGACAATGTTAGGTCCCTTTTAGGAAAAAATGCAACTCCAAGTTTCTGTTCCTGCCTTGACAATATAAGCTAAACTGGAACTGGCTGCAGGGGCAGACAGTTAGTTACAAATGAAGTCATCTAGAAGCAAGCAGGGTCCCAGTTACCCTGTCAGATCATCCAAGCACAGTTAATGTTTTCTCCTGAATAATTATGCTGTATCTGTGGACTAGAGCCTGGGGCTGAATGGAGAATGGGTTCACAAGAGTGGGTGAGTGGGATGCCAGCATCATGTCCATCTCCTCTGGTGAGCTGTGTCTGCTGGGCAGTGTGGAGGCAGACCCCAGCTGCCCTGGGTTTACCTCCATGGGAGGAGCACTCAGGGAAAGGTGTGGAGCCACCTACAGGCAAGGTTTACCCCATTACTTAAAATCCAGTTTACACAGGTAGTACTTCAGCATATTTCTCTCAAGTAGTGAAATAGGCTGATTGCTGAGACACTTTTATTGAGCCACCAGGCTGAAAACGTGGTTCAGACACAATTCTCCATTGTTAGCTGTGAGTCTGCTGCAGAGTCTGCCTTCTGACGTTTCCCTCCTTTAAGGTCGTTCATGGAAACAACACTCTCCTCTGCCCGTTTCATCATTTCTGCTGTTTCTAGGCATAGGCTTCAACCTTAAGCTTCTGAGCATGTTCATGAGCCTGCTTCCTTTAGCATTTTTGTGATGATGATGATGATTGAAAGCAGGAGTATTTCTACTTGCTGAGCAGCAAATCCATCTGCAAAGGCATAGTAAAAAAACCAGAGACTGTTTGATGTGAATGTGACATCTGTCACTATCTATCAATCATATTAATTCTTTCCTCAAATAAGCAATGGTGTATTTAAAATGTCTTGCAGTCCAGAGATGTGGTAAGATGCTGATTGTGGAATCCAGTGGCAGTTTGAAAATAGCACCGTATCTAGTAAGATGTGTAGAACTCCTTGAAGGACATGCAGAAGATTGCAGAAGATAGCAGTCTATAAATCCTTAGTGTGATGTCCAACAAAGACATGTTAAACCCCACAAAGATTAAACTGGCCAGCAGTTCTCCAGCTGTAAATAAAGAAGCACCA
>JAOXXN010000395.1:131944349-131955376 GCA_026770055.1 Myrmophylax atrothorax
CACCAAAGCACAGCCCTAGGATAACCACTGCCTTTCTGTTCATTGGCATATTTTGGAAAGAACTTGTCTTCTGAATGACTTAGCTAGTCATGCTACTGTAGCATCTATGGTGGTGTTTCTGAAATACAGGTTTTTTGAAACCATGCAAGTAGCTTGATGCCTCCCTTCCCTTCTCAACTTAGTCATTGTCATCTGCAACTTCTTTAAAAAAGAGAGCACACACCAGATTGATTGATCTTCCAAAGCCAGCTTTGCCCACAGCTTTTCATCTAATACTTTACCTGGTTGGAACCACAGAGTAGATGCCACCTTTCTGTTGACAGTATTTGATTTACTGTATTTCAAGGCCCTCTTGCTGGGGCCTTGCACCTCTATGTATTTCAGCCTGCAGGAAAGGGATTTCTTCAAAGGAGTCCTTCCAATTCCTGGTGGTGGGAAAGCCAGTTTGCACAGACACCTTAATGTCTTCTCCAGAAACTAAATGCCCAAATGATCTTTAGTAAAACCCATTAATAAATATCCTTGTGTGGGTCCTCTGACCCAGAAAGGGGGTTTTTTGTTATCAGAAGCAGATGGATATATCCTGCCCCGGAACATTCACCTGGAAGGTAGCTTCTAGTCTTTATTTTAAATCAAGTAAGTTAAAGACTTAAAATTAACTGCCCAGATATTAGCTATGGTCTGACCCTTAATTGTGCTTTTTGAGAAAATGTTTTTGCTAATTAGAATTGCTCTCTGATAAACACTTCCATGAGCTGCTGGCATTTTTCTAAAAGGTGTTCGGATGCTTTTGCTGTCTACAAAGAGTTGATCCTTTTGTAAAGTTCTACTCATGACCAAGGTGTCCATCCATGAAATTCTGAAAAGATACTGCTCAAATTTTCTCTGGCAGAGTCAGAGCTTCTCACAAGTGTCCAGAACAGCAGAGTGGAGGACTAATTTACCAAGGACTGAACTATGGGAAAACATCCTTTGAACTATTATAAAAAAGATTACAGGGAGGAAGATGTTTAACACAGTAATGTGGAAGTTATTGTCCTTACTATTCAGTTCAGTTACTGTCAAATACTCAGTAATTATTTGATCTGCTCTGATTTCAGGCCGATGGAGCCAGAGAGAGACTGTCAGAACAGCAGTACAACCGCCTGGTGGAGTACATCACCAAGACATCGTACCACCTCACTCCCAGCACCTCCACAGTGCCAGCTCTGCCAACTGTGGCTGCTGAACAGCCCCCAACTATAACCAAAACGTATCAGTATGTAGTTGACCCAAATTTTGCCCAGGTATTCATTAGCAAATTCACCATGGTGAAAAATAAGGCCTTGAGGAAAGGATTTAATTAAGTTATTTGTGGTGAGTACAGTAACACCATACCCGTGTGAAAGTAATGCTTTCTCTGCAGGAACCTGCATCAAGTAGAGATGCATTTAATTTTTGAGGTAGAAATTGGTAACAAAGCCCAATAGCTTTTCTAAGCTTGACAACATTCCTGCTCCCTAGCCAAAATACTAGTGCTGGAAGGAAAGTGTTCTGGCAACTGAATAAAGTGAGAAGGAACAGCCTTGGACTATATAGCTCCATCAAAATCCTTTTTCTTTTCAATAACCAAAAACTAGAGAGTAGGGATGAACTGCGTGCATAGGGACAGTTTCGCCACACACACAAATGTGTATCAATACCTCTATATTATCTTTTAGGATCTGCCAGTTTCTGTTATAAACCAGGTTTATAACTCAGCTGTAAAAACTTGCTCAAGGCTGAGCCTTCCCCCTCAGTCTCACTCCCCCAACATGTGCGTCCTGAGGCAAAACATTTTCCCCCACTAAATCTGGGAAAACCCAGTGTGGCTGTTTTAAGTTACTAGTGACAGCTGGGGTTTAGCACCACTTTAACCTTAAAATAGCTTCCTTTATTTGACTGAAGTTTTGCAGGACATTAGTCCGTAATGTAAACTAGTGCCTTTGTGTGGTTTGGAGGACAAAACATCAACTGCAACACAAATTTATTTTTAAAACTGTCTGTAAGCAGAAACTTTATTTTATCCACTCTCAAATTTTCAGAAGTACTTTCAATGTATGTCTGACAGTGCATTGTCTGGTCATTAGCTGGAAGCCAGTAACATGTAGTTCAAAAATTTAAGAAACAGAGCTGTCTCCTTAAAATCCATGAGCTCAGTGTAACCCAGATGTGCAGGTGCTAATACAGCCTTGTGGGGTCTTGCTTATTTCTGATCTGCCACCACTGCCTTGTATGTGCTCCCTTCAGTCCCAAGTCATTTTATGCTTACCATCTTCAAACAGGGATATTTAGAAACATGACCATCTTAGTACATGACTTTGTACTAAACCAAGGGAGATTTTTTTTTCCAAGTTGATTGAAAACTATGGACCCACAGGCACCAGTTACATCAATAGTTGATGCCATCACAATACGCTTAAGAATGTATGGTAAATACCCGTATTTCTTGTAGCAGGCAAGATATCACTGTCTCTGGGCAGTTAGATGACCTTATAAACCAAATCTAGCTATGGCAGTTTTAATTTAAAACCCAAAAGCTTACTTCATTTTCAACTTTTTAAGTTTTCTTCCATTTCTGTGTGCTTATGGACATGAATTCTGTCTGGAGATTCCTGAACATGGCTGGAATCAGAGACAAGAATTGGAATGAAATCTGATCACTATTTGGAGCATATGCTTTATAGTAATAAATTCTATGCATACTTGATATGACCAAATGCACAGTAAGTAAGAATGTAGTAACTGCAATGTTTTTCTCCTAAGTTGTTTCGTTAAAAGGTATTTCTAAAAACTGTGTCTCTCCTGCTCTGAGAATCCTGGGGCCTGGTGTCTGCATTGTCCTTTTCTGACTGTGAAATGAGCCCATGCATTACCAACATTTCATACAGTGATTTAATAACTTAGGCATTGTTTAAATAACACTATTTAAAACATGCATATGTATATACACACATGCTTCGTTCCTGAATATTTTATGGAAATTGTTTAATATTTCTAATTTTGCATTTTGATGGATAAATTGTAATATAATGGAATTGTTTAAAGATAATAAAGCTATTCCTGTAATACTTGGGTTTGTGAGCTGTTTGGTCATTCAGTTACAAGATGTAGACCAATTACAATACTGATGTAAAAGCTTCATGTGGACCCCGTTAGATTCTGGTTGGTCACTGCACTTTGCAGTGTACCAGAAAATGCAACAGATCATGACAATGCTTTGGAAGTAAAAACTGATTATTAGTTAGCTTGCCAAAAAATGTGTACTGAAAAGTGTTATGCTTTTGTGACTAACTGAATCAAAACAGTACTGTAGTCACCATTTGACTTAGAGCAATCTGTTCCTTATTTATGTAGCACACAGACAAGCCAAGGGGATGCAAACACACCTGTAAAAAATGAGGGACAGCAGTTTCATTTCTAAGTTTGTAGATTTCAGCCATTGTTTAAAATACATTTGTGTTTTTCCTGAATTACAGTCTCCTGGAATAAACACTTGCTTAAGTTACACTTTTCTTCAGTGAATTGAGCTGCATCTTTACTGCATTAGGCAGGTTCTTTCTCCCCCTTCTGACCACATGTATGGAAACGAGTGGAGACGGCACATAAATCAGCCTCTCCTATGTATGAGCTGTGTGAACTATGAAAACAAAGCTGTCCAAAGAGCAGCTGCCTGTACTTAGCAGCTAAAGCACTGCAATGGGTACTCTTAAAACATGCCTACTCTCATCATGCTCTTTAGACCTGGAGAGCTCACAACTTCAGATCTATCTTTAGTTTGCTTCCAGAACAATCAATCACTCCTCAAACACTTGAGAATAAAACAAGCCAGCCAAAAAATTTGAAGGCACGGTCAGGTTTATATACAGAAAGACCTTTCCCCAAAGTCGTTTAGGTCTAATAATTTCTTTTATATATTATTTCATACATAAATATAGCAAAAACCTTTAGACAGTTGCATCAGAGTATGCTCTTTCAGCCCTGCATCTCCCAGAAACAGCATGCCAGGCCCTGCAACAAGCAAGCAATTAGGGGCTAACTCACAGGTCTTGTACTATGCACTCCCATTCTTTGTAAGGTGGAATGAGCTAAACTTTTACTGGCAAAGGCAAAAAAAACCTAGTGGGTTGGTGCTGATTTCAGAAGAGCAGGTTAGGTACCCAGCTCTGCCCTCCCTGCTGGAGGGGAATGCCACCTGTGGGCTGGTTGGCATTGCCTGCTGAAGGGAAGAACTTGCCTTGCTTCCAATGCAAAACCAGAGTGTATGCAGAAAGCAACAATTACAGTCTGTAGACTCTCAAAGCACAGCCATAAAAATTAGAGCTCACCTTTCTTGGTTCAATACAGATAGCCAGAGACATTTCTGAGCTCTGCTGTATGGTCAAAAGCTGCCTTCAATCACAAAATTCTCATTTCTTTAAATGAACGTGTGCTGGTAACTGAAGGAACACAGACTACAGTAACTGCTGCTGACTACAACAGTTTAAAAGTAAATTAATTCATAGCAACTGGGAAGAATAGAGGAGCTAGGATGCAAGGGAAGTCATGTCTATTAGCCTGCACACCTGGCAGTAGCAAGTTTCTTTGCCTCTGAAGCTGTCACTATGACTGAAGACCACTGGCTATTTAAACCTGCACAGGCCTGAGAGAATGTTAAGTCAGTATTTAATGGCATACAATGTTTATACTGTACATTGGGAAGATAAATGAGTATCGTTTGCTATTGTTAAGCTCTGGTTTACATTTATAGGAGAAGGGGTATTTTGATTACTGGATGGGTTTCCCCTGCGCCACTAATGTCAAATTCTTTCTCTGCTTAAAGGAAGCAGTGCCTGTATCCTCTAAAGTGTTCTGGATCACATACATTACTTACGTGCTTTCACTAGTCCAAATGTTGTTCAAGGATACCTATTAAGTGTTAAGTAGTTAATGATCCATGTAAAATAATAAGAGTTACTCCAAACAGGATTTGAACCCAAGACCTTCAAATACAACACAGATGGCCTAATTTGTCATGCTGCTTCATACAAAACCTGCCCTCCTTTCACGCAGTCAGCTTGTGACCGCTCTCCTCGTACCCACATTTGGCACCAATACCTCCTTCATCCCGAGCCACAGGCAATGACAAAGCCTGTTCTCACTGACAGGTATTGTGGCACAGGACAGAGCATGAGGGCTCAGACTGCACAGAATGTGGCACAGGTACAAACTGTGCTTAGCTGACTACTTCCAGATACTGAAAAGGTGATGATACATGTCTAAAAGCAGCATGCCAAGATTTTCATTACCTTCGTATCCTGAAGTATTTATTTTGTCTGCCCACACTCCCTTTCCCCTTGTACATCAAATGTATGTGAACATACCTGCAGTTTGAAGTAATTTCCCAATTAGGGGAACTGCCACGTATAAGAACAGGCATTTGCAGTAAGTCTTGCTGTAAGTTTGCTGCTGTAAGGAAGGCAGGACAGTGATGACAGCAGAAAAAGACAGGAAGGTTGGCTAGTGTACTTCCAGAATTCCTCTCCAAATTCTTTCCTCTCAAGGTCAGCTCACCTTGTGAAGCCAGAGGGAACACAGACCATTCCTGAAATCTATCCTTTCCCTTCCTACTACATCTGTCCTCTTGTGCATTCCCATCAGCAGCTGGGACAACCTGCTTAGGGATATACTGTGTTACCAAATGTGGAATTTGGCCAAAACAGAGATGCAAACAATTCCTGGAGGAAAGAAAGTTAGACTGAGTCATCTTGACCAGGTTCTGAAGACTTTCCGCCATTCTTCCCAGCATCTGAGCCTTTAGGCATTTCTACATTAATGAAGACAACTAAATGCCACTGACACATGTATTTTATTTGTTGAGTTACATCAGAGCGTGCCATGCACTGAAGTGCATGACCCTGCACAATTCAGTGAACAAATAAGGTTCGGTCATCAAGTCTCCTTGGACTGAAGGGGATCTGCAAGACAAGAAAATATTAAGTTACGATGGACAAACTTCATGCTGTAAGTAAACATATTAGTATGTATGAATGCAAAGCAAGAGAGAAATGTTTATGTGGTAGTTCAGTCTAGAGGAATTCCCCCTGTTATTTCCTGATGGTTTAAGAGTCATACACCCTTCATGTGGCAAACAGCAGTGAAACATGGAACAAATCAAGAGCTGGAACACTGCACAGCACATCAGATTCACTATACATGCTGCACTGGTAACTGAGTCTTGCTGAGGGCCTGCAGGAGAAAGGAATGCAGCCTTCGGAGAGGAGCCAGAGAGGAAACAAGTGGTGCAGGCAGCCTACCAAGGAAGGAAGAAAACCAAATTCAAATTGCTTCTCCCCATTACACTGAACACCATCCAAGACCAGCTGCGCTCCATGACAAGAGTCATGCAAGTGGTTAGCCCCAAACTCCGAGCTCGCCCCTTTCTTCCATGGCTGAGCACACAGCAGAGTAGGACACTCCTCCAATTTATACCTGCACTTGAGTCTCCCTTGCCAGCGTCACCACAGAGCCCACAGCAAGCCCATGAACACCGAGGTGCCCACCAGGAACAAGCACTGCCCTGCTACCACCTTGACCAGTGGATTCTTCTCCCTGCCTACACTGCCTTTTCCTCAATTTTGGGGCTAGAGTAAGGATTTCGTGAAGTTGGGCCATAGTATTTACTGTCACATACAGAATATAGTCCAATAAAATGGGAGATGTAGAGTGTGCATGACCACTCTACCCTTTTGGCAACTACACCAAAAAAAGGCATCAAATTAAACTCCATAGCTGAGATTTAAACTACTGAGGCAACTGAAAATGTCTTCCATCTGTTCTGTGTACTTGTCCTTTTCACAGTCTTTGCAGAACATTTGAAACACTGGCATTGTTTTCCCCTTCTACTTTTCTATGCATGTGCAGGCACAACTGAAAACAACCTCTTTATACTATGAAGGAGTGAAAAAATATCTGTTCTTATATAAATAGGCTAAGGAATAAGAAGCATCAGCAATTCAAACAAAATCACATTAAGAGATTTGTCTTTCATACTTTCTTTTGAGCCAATACAATTAAGAAATGGAAGAAATGATTAGGAAACATTTAATTTTAACAGGTGCACACTTTTTTTAATCTGCAAATGGGAACATAAGGTAACTGAGAGTGGAGCTCTATTTGCACTGAAAAAAATCCTGCTCGTGATTCCAATTAAATATCCAACATGCATCCTTGTTGACAGTGTTTGTCTCAAATGATTTTACCACCAGATGGCCCTTCAGAATACCCTGATGAAGCCCACCTGACTAAAGAATGCAATTCCAGTGTCTAAAGAAGTTTAGAAGTGACTATATATTATTAGCAATGGAACTGAACCAGAGACAGAATTACCAAAATTTCAACAAGGTGAATTTAGTATTTCATTATTAATCTTTGCTGCAGTAATTGCTAAAGAGCAGCAGTATCCCAACACAAAACAAACAAACAAAAAAAATCCCCACCAAAAAAGCCCACAAAACCAAAAAATCCCAACAAACAACAAAAAAACAAGAAAAACCCCCAAAAAACTCAAATATACAACAAAAAAACCAAACTACCAAAAACTGGACTGACACAGGGGTTTTTTCCCTTTTTTTCCCTAACTTTAGAAGAGATAGAGCTCTGGGCTCTTTATGTAACTGCGTTATGCAGAAACCACACAGTTGCAGACTGTCATAAAACAGAATATAGCACTCATAGTGTTAAGTACGAGTCTTTCACTCAGTGTTGCTGCTTCACACAAACAGTCTGAGCAAATCCAGCCGGCCACGATAATTAGAGCCACAGATCATCACGTAATGATCACAATATGAAAACATTCCAAAAGAATGAAACAGCTATCATTCTGCATTAGTCTGAAGTCATTTTAGGAGAAGCAGAGAACTCAATGTAAAAATTTTGCATCAGGAAAGGTGAAAGAACTCTTTATGAGTTGTCACATCAGCTTGTGCAGCTTAGTGAGTGTAGTTATGAGTAACTACAATACAGCTGAAATCAAGGCTTCTTTCCTGATATTACAAGTGAGGGAGAGCAAAGTTGGGCAATCTTCAAACAAAAGGCAGTGGCAAATACTGGAAAAAACAGCATTGTGAACAAATTTCTATTCAAGCTTAATACAGCAAGGCAAAAAAATGTATTAGTACACAGAGCTGTATTCCACTGTGATTTTTTATATATATCCATGGGGGGGTGTATCTAAATGTATTTCTCACCATGACCAGTTATCTTCCCCCTCTCCCCAACTTCAAATACAGAAGGATGTGCAGAAGCTGCCTCTGACATTAAGATGCAAGCCATGAGAGAGAGACAGCCTCTCCATCTTCTCCCTCCCTGTACCACCACAAGTATGTGGGCAGCAGATACAGAGAGCCCCCAGTTAAGCAGCTCAAGATGTGACAGCATCAACCTAGCAGTGGAATCAGGGAACTCTGGAAGTTTAACACAAGAGCTGTGTCTCCTCTCCATGGCTGCATGAGGAGGGCAAAGGCCTGGCCTGGTACCACCACTCTGCCTCCTGTATCACACAAGGCAAACTAATTACCCAAAAGCAGCTACTCAGGAGCCTCTGTCCTATCCTTGTCCCACAGTCCTCAGTTTCTCTATTTCTTCACATTTTTATTACCAAGAGGTCTCTTGAGAGCAATTTGTATCCTTTTTCTTTGGGAATCCCTTTCAATTTGAAAAAAAAAGGAAGACCCTCCAAACAGAAGCCCAACATCTCACTGAAACAATCTCCCTCCTGTTCCAATGCAGAGCAGCCACTGCTTTGCAAAGCAGCTTACCATCATTTGGGTGGGGCACATTCAAACACACCAGCAGCTTTCATGGCTTCAAAGTCCTTCATAGCATCGTAGTTTTTATAGAACTCTGCATAAGCTCTTTTCCTGGGCTCAGCAATTCCAAACTGGAAAATAACACACAGAAACTTAAAGCTTGCAAAGCTTTACAATGAAATTTTTTTCTGTTAATGCTGTAATTTTTATCAGTGGATATTAGTCTCAAAGGTCTTTAGCTGAAATTATTAAATATTACTTTGCTCCTGTTAAAATCCACAGTTCAGGCTACGTGACCATTGTTCAGGAAAACAAATGTCTGAAGTAAACCCTTAAAAAGAAAGCCCATTACAAAACAGCCCATCACACATTTAAGATCCCAAACCACTGCATCTATATTGATACTCAAGAGTTCAACATCCTTCCTGCTAATAGTTTTTGACATTAAACATGTCATTACAGCAAGTTTTATGCTTGTAGGCAGCTGCAAAACTGTAACTCCAGATAAGATGGCATCCTAAACTGAAGTACTGCATTTGAGTTACACTGTAAGTCAACTACAGAAGTCTGGTAAAATTTTCCAAGACTGCCAAGCCACTCCTACAGCTCCCCAACATAAAACGACACAACCCTGACTCCTTGGATAGTCATGCACTTGAAACACAGGAATATGCTCAAAAAGCCACCAAAAATGTGAAAAGAAGCCCAAGGTGGGTTTGTACAACAGTATCTAACAAGAAACAAAGTAAATCACTACTGAGATCCACGCTGCTTGTTCTCAGTACAGTCTGCCACCTTACAGGGTGTGATAATACACAACCAGAGACTTAAAATTCTTACTGAGAGTCTGACCAAAACAAGCCTGTCTACCTCTTAACAGATGTGTTAAGTACATGTTGTGCTTTAACTGTGCAAGCTTACTGTTTCTGACAGACATTTGTTGCTCTGAGAAGTTTGAGGTTTTGTGAACAACCTCACATTGCTGTCATTTAGTCACTTCATGCAGGTTTCTGCTGCAAACAGTGAATGCCTGAGTTCAGTGGGCAAACTAAGATCCCACCCTTCCACAGGAATTCACACTGTGTTGTTTGCTTCTTGTATCAGATCTCAGAATTATTTAGTAAAGGCACTAAAGAACTACTGCTCTTATCTTTATCAGAAGACCAACTTGTGAGTGTGTTTTTCTGGCAATGTAATGCTCCACTTGCACATGACACTCCAACAGCACGGACAGAAGGACCACACCAGCCCTTCCCACACTGATGTGCTCAGTGGGAAAGATGGGGGTTCCAAGTTGCTTAAGAGCAAGTTTTCTGAAATCAGTCAAGAGATAAAGCAAGACTTTGACAACTTTGAGCTGAGGACAATGTGACAGAGAGACAGACAAAATATCTAATGTGCCTGTCGTGTGACCAAGGGCAGTCTGGACTGGGAGCCTCCAGGTTAAGGTGTCACAAACTGCATGATCTTGACCACACAGCTTAAAGCATCCAGTTATTCACATCATTTCTTCAAATAAAGATTAGGAGGATTTATTTACGTTTTGGAAACATGCTTACCAAAATACATTACTAAACCTTTCTGATGAACAGCTCAACCAAATCTCAACAGAAAATATTATGAATTCTTAAAACCCAACTGAGCCTGGTTTACAACTGAATGACGACAGAGCCCACCTTGTATAAAGCAGCACATCCTATTGACACAAAAAATGCCCCAAAGAGGTGAAACTTCATCCTCCTGGCCAACAGGCGCCGCATCTGTGGCTTGGGCAACAGTGCAGACGACATGGTGACTTTATTTCCTGAAACAAAAGGAAAAATAAAAAAGGAGATAAGGGAATTGTGGGAGAAGCGGGTCTACTGAAGCAATTTTCTGTAACTAGAAAGAGTGGGCTTTCTGTCTGTGTAACCATCACCTTCGCGACACAAGCAACAGCACTCCCATGTATTTGACCTTCTAGTGAAAATAGTTAAGGGACAACGTTCAAGGTCAACCTACTATGACACGAATCCAAATCAGGTTTCACACTCCTCACATCCACCGCTTCTGGAATTACGACCAGCCTTCGCTGTTCTCACTAAATGTCCCCAGCCCTGCCGCCCCGGTGTTTGTGCCCGCGGATCCCAGGCCGGGCCCGGCCCCGCACCGAGGGCACCTCCGCGCCGCAGCCGGGCCGGCCCCGCACCGAGGGCACCCCCGCGCCGCAGCCGGGCCGGC
>JAOXXN010000395.1:131967179-131981779 GCA_026770055.1 Myrmophylax atrothorax
ATCTGGATAATATTTTTAATTTTTGAAGTAACCAAAGTGTTATTCAAGTCAGAACTACCAACTAGCATCAGGTAAGTAATATCTACATATTACTTAACTGCCTCAAAATGCCTTGAAGGCAAGAATGCAGCAAAACAGAAACTGCCTGCCACACTCCAGCATTTGGTTGCGTGTACTGTACTGACCACAGCAGCAGAAGGTGGCCTTCCACATGCTTTTTAGACTGACATACATCACTGCATTTATGGCATTTCATGATCCTTCTTTGCCTTTCTCATTAATGAGTGGTAGGCCACACAGCACCACATGTGCTCTGCTCACTACAAGATGCTGCATTCCACCCTCCTCAGATGTACTGAGCATTAAAGTTTACTGCATTTGTGAAATTTGGGAAAAGATAAAAAAAAAGGGAAAAGTGTCTAATGTTTTACTCTCTTGTGGCTTCCACCCAAAAGATCTTTCTCAGGTAATGTCAGTTGAGCAAACAAACCAAACACAGAAGGAATGGAGACAAGCATGAAGCAAACTGAACTATGGGGAAAGTAGGAACTGAAACAGTGTTCTCCCTTGCTCCTTCAACGAGAATATAAGAGCAGGGCAGCTATATCCATAAAAGAAAGTGTCTTTCTTGTCTGCTAGACAGAAATTCCTTACAATTCTTAGTCATTGTGTCGAGTGAAAAAGACTATTAGTTGTGGTGTGTGCCACTCCTCATTCAGGGGGAAAGCACTCTTGAAAGGTCCTTAGCATTATGATCTAAGAGTTCCAAGTGAAGAACCTTTACTTCTGACAAAGGACACAGGGCTGCATGGCTCGTTCTCCTTGTCCAAGAGGTTGGAACAAGCAACACAAGACACTCCCATCTCTAATTCAGGGCTAGTCCTCAGGAACTCAGCGAGCTGAAGCTTGTGGATTTGCCTTTCTTTTACATGCGTTACACACATGCAGGGAAGAGTGGAGCCAACAACTTTGTGGCTGGTGTTTCAAGTGGTCTGAAAAATGTGGAAAGCTCTATCATCATCCTGTGCCTTGTCTAACAGTTCATTCTGCCCTGACCCCTCTTGGCTCCCCAGATAATCTGTTGTCCATAGTCCCAACATCAACTGTGTGCCAAGTCTGTTTAAAACTTTTTTAAAGTAGGGAGAGCTACACAAGAGCTGTGAGTTCCTGCAACCTTCTGGTGAGTAATGCCTTGGGAGGAATGACATTTTACAAATGTTCTCAGTCACATCTGTGTCCTGATAGATTTTAAGCCTTTCTTGTGGATCAAAATGCAGAAATGAGGCAGAAGGTGTACTTTGGACCAAGAATCAGACTGAATTGGGATGAAACCACAACAGTGTTTGACTTTATAATAACTCACAGGCCTCATGAGTTATCCTTAATGACCAGAAGTTGCATGAATTGCACAGTGACAGCGTAGTTTTCCAAGACATATTGCTTCAGGGCTGTCAGTTCAATGCAGTGTTTTGCTTATTCATTACATCAGGCATTAAAGAACTGGGATTGATTATAAGATCTTAAGACAGAGACTACCTAGTAGTTTGTGCCATGTATACTTCAATGCAACCTTACTCTGATTTGAGCCTCAAGGTGTATTATTAAATTATTAACAAGATACTGACAAGAGTCAGTATCATAATCAGGTTGGTATGGAACACATTGGAAGATGTTTATGTTCTACTCTTGATTAATGTGCTTGCATATTTAAGTCTTCTGGCCACCTCCATTGAATGTCTCTGTATTCCCTTCCTTGGATAGATTTAATGTGCCTGAAAAGGTAGCAGAATGTCATTGCTGTGTTGTAGCCAGTTGAAATAATCAGAACATTCAATAAGTGCATCAAAGAGAGAGAGACAAGGTGTGGTGAAGTGAGCCCTCACCTGCAGCCAGACTGCCCTCACCCAGTTGCTCATCCACTCATTCCTACCTTCCACCACCCCACAACAGGACAAGGGGAGAAAAGAGGAAAAACAGGAAAGAGAAAGCTTTTGGGTCAGGATAAAGATGGGGAGATAGATTACCAATTACTGTTACAGGCAAAACAAAAACTTAAACTAGGGAAACTAATTTAGTGCAAATTAGAATAAATCATTATTCTAATGATGATTAGAAGAAACAAGCATTTATACACTTAGAGAAAACACTTTTCCTCCACCTTTCCGAGGTTCAAGTTCACTCCAAGCACTTCTCCTCCCCTCCTTGTTGTCACCACAGGCTGCAATCAGTCCCTGCGGTGGGGCCCTGGGAAGCCCCTTCATCGTTCTCTTCCTTCTCACTCTTTTCCCCTGTTGCAGCCTGGGTTCTCCACAGACTGAGGGAATATGTGCTCCAACACAGAGTACCTCCTCCCCCTTAACGTCCTCCCCAAATTCCTCCTCTGGCCTTGGTGTTTCCTCTGTTGTTTGTCACTCTTTTTATTCCATCCTCCCCTCTCTGGATTCCTTTACTCTTTCTGAAATGTGTTTTCTCCACAGTGTCCCCATCCTGAGTGTAGGGATCAGCCATATCCTGTGAGTCCGTTGGAGCCCCCTGGACCTGGCTGTGCCTGGCACAGGGCAGCCCTGGCCCCTGCTCACAGCCCTGCTGCTGCCAGCACCCCACCATTTATCCCGAGTGGACAAGGTGTGACATGCTCTTAACAAAGCAGAGGGAAACTGCTCCTCAAGAGCAGTGCTGGTCTCTTGTAGCACAGCTGAAGCAAATGCCCAGACCGTCATGATGGAACAGGAGGAAACCACTCAAAGGCAGTGGTAACACCTGAGCTCTTATGAGGGACTGGGCAGGGCAGGAAAACTTCCAGTGGTATTAGAGAGTAGGCTGCAACTGAAGCTGTGGGAGAGACCTCTCAAATCCCTCAGGACCTTGACTTCCTCCTTGCGTTAGCCTGTGCCACAGCCCAACACCTGGCAGGAGTGCAGCTCTCAGTTTGGAACACGAGGGCAGGCCAGAGGCAGCCGAGCTGCTCTGCAGCAAGCACTGCAGCTGCCTTGTGTGCCCTCTGGTCACAGCGCCCAGCTGGAGGGGTCCCAGCACTCCCCACACAGATACAGCTCCGTGGGGAGCAGACAGTGGTACAGAGATGTGCGTACAGGTGCATGACACACAGTCACACCTGTGAGGCTGGGTTACTGTAACTGCAACTAGAGGACATAGTAAGAGGGCAGAAGGAGAATGTGAGGGAAGACCAAGGAATGTTGCGGTTTTCTCTGAAGTCAGATACAGAAAATATTGTCACATGCAGATTATGTTCAGACACTTGGAAGTTTAGGAGGACTAGTAAGGGTAGACACCAACTTGGCTGAAATAGCAGTGCTGAGTGCAGAATTAAAAGTGGAAGGAGGGAGCAGAGAAGGAAGAGGAGCAATAGTCCAGGTTCTATTAATTTTTTAAGTCCACATAATTTCAGCATAGGCTTAAAAAACAAAACTAAACTAAACTAAACTAAACCTCCAGGGGATTCTTGCTTCTAGGAATTCAAGCTCTGAACAAAGTTTTTCTGCCTTTATCAGATCTATTTGCTGTCCTACTTATTTCTCTCATTCTAATATTTCATTGGCTTTCATAGAGATAATCTATTGCTAGTTCTGTCAGGTTCTTGCCAGTAACTCCATGGGGTCTGAGATTTATCCAGTCATCTAATGCTCCTATTTAAAATATCTTAACTGGAAAGCTTAGATAACCTCATATTAGAGACTACCATTTTGCAACAAAATTCCATCAGGTCAACATCAGGTTTGCTAACCATGGTCAGAGTGAAAAATAATCTTGTCTTCATACCGAGGTTTTACAGCTTCAGTTAAACATAATTTGGAGTGGAATAACTTGCTACTAATGAGCATCAGCACTGACAGCAGGAATACTAGCTTTTAAGAACCCACATTTCAAAGCACACTTGTTGGCAGTCTGGTGCTCACTTCCTGTTTCTTGGGAAGACTTCAGAGTTTCTGCTTTGCAGGAATGGTGGCTTTCATAGAACTTTCAGGCTGCAGGGAGGACACAGACAAGGAATCTGCATATGGAAAAAAAAAAAATCATGTGAAACAGGAGGTTAATATTACATAGTGCTATTGCTAGCCCTACTGCTAAGTGCAGGTATTTAGTAAGCAAACAGGTCATAATACCCTTGGGAAAGACCTAACAGGATATTCATGGCTGGAACCAGGATGAAGCAATGCCTCTCACATCCTCCAAAAACAGACTGACAAACTGGTGAGAAAGAAGTTTCAGTATCTAGTTGCATGTAAGTTGATAAAGCAGTAGAAGCCAGGGAGGTGAAATGTCTGTGTGACTGCCATGTCACTCTGCAGAATGAAGGAATGGCTGAATCCCTCTCCTTGGTAGAACCTGTGCAGTACAGGCAACACTGACACCCTGCAACTTTTACTTTCCCATTCTTAGAAAATTTACAACTCACAAGTATGGTTCAGAGAGCACTGCCCTGCAGACGGAAAAATAGAGACAGAAGTTTATGTACACAACTCAAAAGAAGAGCAAGCAAAGTCCTTACACTGGGAGAATTTCACCTAAGTTGTATGTCCTGATAAACTACAGGTTAACAACCTGAAAGGAATAATGATGAGGTTTTCTCCAGATCTTCTTCCCTTTTAGTGAGTATTCTCTCCTGCTCCAAGGCTTCTATGTACTTGGAATAGGACCAGGAAGCCTGCAAGAACCATTAAATCCATCAGCCTTCAGACCATGGCACCACAGTTCCAGGACCATACCAACAGTGAGATAAGAAATTTGTTTAGATCCTTGTGATTGGATAATCCCAATAATTAAGAAGATTTTTTTCATTATAATATTGGAATCATGGGGAAAATAGTGTTGCTGCAAATAAGCAAATCTCAAAACACCATGATTTAAGCAAGTTTGACAGATGCAGTATTTACATTTATTCTTCATCCTTGGTCTAAGTCTTATTCTCTCTCCTTTCATCTGCTAAACCTAAATACAGCACACATTTTCCCTCCCAAATATGAGTCATTTGTGCTGTCAAAGACTTGACTTTATCTCCCTGCATCATCCTTAGAGTATCTCCTTTTTTAAATCACTGAAGGTCTCATTAGCCTCACAGTTCTTTCTGCCTGCCTTCTCCAGCAGAATGCTGCTACCACTAAAGGCTGATAACTGGAGATGTCAACCGCTCCTTTTCTAAAGATCAAATGTTGCTCTTTGTATTGCAACAACCACAGTTCAAGTTGCATGTAAATATTAGGTCACTCTCCCAAAACAGTATGGGAACTGCACTTCTACTTGGCCTGATTTTTTTTCCTGACGTCATGAGAAGTTTGGGAGCAATTTGTCTTATCAGGACTGAGTAGAAGAACTTCTGGAGCCTTCCTATAGCAGAAAGGGGCTTGGAGAAGCAAAAAGAAACTGCCCTTTAAGAGATTATTGTTTATTCTGTAGTTACTTGCCTCTTCTTGAGGGCTTAAGAATATGTCATGGATATACCGGCTCCCTCAGGTCCCTTTCTTTTTGTTCTTAATAGGTATGAGCAAAAATAAAAAGGTCCATTTAAGGGACAAGGGTCTAAGCTTAACTGTGAGATTCGCACTGTGGTTTCAGGTGTTGGGGGTATTTCAGACTGCCCATTTCTCTACTCTGCTCAATGCTAACCTAGTGCCACAGGAAATGTTCTGTGGAATACAAGCAGTGGTCAAAGTGCATCGCATGGCACGTCTGCGATTATGTGGCTGCACAGGCTCCCTGTTAGGTCATGGCTGTGCCAACCGAGCTGTGAATGACCCCTTGATACACCCAAGGTGCCATCTCTGTTCTTCCCATTTCTCCAATAAAATGTCTGTTACCTTTTCGCTATAGATTTGATGCATAGTGAGAGTTGTTGTGGAAGAAGTCCTGAAGTAGTATTTGCTGTCAGAATTTGTTTTCGCATACCTAGATTTCCTAAAGGAGTTTAGCTTCTGTTTTTGACATATGGGCAGAACAGGACTCTAGCCTAAATTGAATTACTTCAGGATATGAATTTCACAAGTAATGAAAAGCTTCTTATTCCAGAACTGAACTACTTTTTCTTCAATTTATCATTAAATACAGATTCTTTTTTAATCCATACACCAGAAGAGCTTAACATGCTATTAGCTATTAATAATACTCTACCTAAATCCTAAAAAATTTAATAAAGAAAGAAAAAAAAATCACCTGCAAGGTAGGTAAACTTAAAACAGCAAAGCTAATTGTAGAAGAATGAACAGTTATTGAAGAACTATGTGACAACATAGTTCTTTATCTCTCTTGAATGCTATCTGTAGAAACATGTGCATATTCACCTCCCACCCAAATCCATCTGAAGATGGTACTGATCCTCTCTTCACATCAGTCTCGTCTACCAAAACACTCTTTGCCAGCTGAGTCAAGGAAGTCCTTGGCAGTTGAGTCAAGGTTCTCTTTGGCTGTTTAGTCAAGGCACCCTTTGGCTGTTGAGTCAAGGCACCCCTTGACTGTTGAGCCAAGGCACCCTTTGGCTGCTGAGTCAAGGCACTTCTTGCCAGTTGAGTCAAGTTGATGAATTTTCTCTCCGCTTCTTTGCCCTGCTAATAATAAAAACTCATAATTAGATTTGAACAATAGTTATGGAGCTAAAGTAAAATGCAAGGTCTGAGAAACCAAAAATTGTCATTGGGAATGAGACAGATGCATTTGCAGTAATGTTTTGTAATGCTCAGTTTCATAATTCATCATGTTGGGCATATTAAAAAATAGCAATACTGCTTTTTTAAAGCATTTCCTTATTCTAGCTGATGTTTTCTGGCCTCTGCACTCCTGCAGAACATCTTTCAGTTTCAATACCTGCTCCAAAATATAGCTAAAGTAACAGGGCAGATCTGCAACAGAACATATTTTAAGGACACAGAGAGCTTTGTGAGCCTCTAATTTTGCCTCATATATAAATGTAGAACGTAGGATTTGTGGTGATTAATTCCAGCTTGGTCCAGTAACTGTAAAGAACTACAGTATACAAGTTAGGAAGACATGCAATCTGATTTAAAACATTTACAGTGAAGAACAAGACACTGGTAAACTGCTCTAGTGATTAACTATTTGTCATTTTCATGTTGCTTTTGTATTTCACAGGGGCTGCACCTTTGCACATTCTGTCTGATCATCCCAAAATTCTTTATAAACATTAATCAATGTTTGTATTTGACCTCCCATAGTTAACGCCACATCATCTCCAAGAGCTGAGTAATATAACTCTCCCATGTTGCAAATGAGAAAGTTAGGGGGAAAAAAACAAGTAAAATGGTTCCCAAAGTCACTTAGCAAGTCCCTGAAATATGTGGAAAAGGATCAGACTATCCTGCTTCCTTGCTCCTAAAGTGGAATTATGTAATTATGAAACAAATTACTAGCACTGGCATCAAGGCAGTCTGCAAAAAGTGACTAATATATTTTAAAGTATGTGGCAAGTGCGTCTAGAACTTAACAAAGGAATAAGTCCATTGCCAGGAAGCCTTCGAGAGAATTTGCTCCATAAGTAACGAATAGGCACGCAGAAAAAATATCGAGAAAGTCAAATAATGCCAAGTTATGCATCACTGTTCAGTGAAAAGTTCCTCATCTGTCAATTTTTTCCATTATACTGCATAAAGCCCAACTCTTATCTGTTCAGTTCTAAAACTGAGGTGAGCCCAGGTAGACTGAGCACCCCAGGGACATATTTGTGGGGAAGAGGAAAGCAAATTCCTCCCCCAGGACTATGATTGTTCATTTTGACATAAACCCAAAATAGCACCTGGTTTGTGGGGTAAATATATATAAGAAAAGCTGTTTCTAACCCTTGCCAGAGCTTTCCTCTTGTTTGGCGTGAGCCTGGTGGGGCAGAGGAGCATAGACCTTACTTTCAATGCCAAGAAATCATCACCTTCCACAAGCTGCCAAGTGAACCTGCTGTTGCTTATGCTAAATGAACCTTATCAGTATCCTTCAGGGATACTGAATCATTCGAACAGTTATGTTGTCATCGAGAGGACAGAAATCTCAGGCAAGAGAACAGGAAATAGCAAATTCTTTAAACAATAACAGAAAGGGAAAGGGGCTTCAAAAAAATTGCAAAAATTTATCTGTTCCATCTAATCTTTCAAGACATTTTAAAAGGTAACTGGTTTACTTATCTTTTTTTGTAAGAAGTATAGTCTGCAAACTGTTCACCGAACTGCATTCTCTGCCTGTCGCTTTCTAAAATTTCTTACTCTGTTTTACAGCTTAGAAGGGTAGTTCACCTTTCCCATTTGTTCTCCATAAAAGCCAGGCTTTTGCCCTCCTGGCCAAGATTTGCTCTTTACTTCCTTGTTCTTAATCAGAAAATGTATAGACAGGCAACAAACAGATGGAAAAAATAAGTCTGTGAAAACGCAAAAGTGCATTACTTTGAAATATTGCATTCTTGTAGTATAAGTATTGCCAATGGCCTTGCCAGACATATCTGTATGGAGACAATGTGCTTTGGAGAAAGGAACATGAGTTCTTGGATTTTAGACTTCCCTTGACATTGGTGTGTGGCCTTGAGTAATGCTTCACTGGTCCTCAGCTTTCATGTGTCTGAAAGAGGATAACAATGTGCTCATGTTCTTGTGGGCATATGTCTTTATCTGGCCAGGTACTCATGTGGTTCTCATCACAAGTAACATCACAACACATGTGTACATGGTATTTAAAATATGTAAAGGTCTTTTAATGCTACTCATGATAGTTTGCAGGTCCAGTAATTTCTTTGTCCTTAGAAGAATGTTCTCCTCTCAAAGCTGGTTAAACAATTGTATTTCATAAAAAATAAACTGTTTCAAAGCCTATAATCAATAGAAAAAGAAATTCATTATATTTTAATTAAAAAGTCCAAGAAAAACAGTTTTACAAACAAGCATTCCACTGTAGAGGTCACAGTTCTGTTAATGTGCTGAAACTGTCTGGAAATTCACTGTGAACAGTCTAACAATTTCCCTGTCAAAGATGAGAAATACTCAAGAATAGGCAAAAACTATGCAAAGTAATTATCACATAAATTTTTTTAAATAATTCACAGTCTTTTCAAATGGTCCTTCTGAAAAACAGATATGCAATCAGTTTTGGGTTTGGTTTGGTTTCAATAGGGATCCAGAACTGTAAATTCTAATATAGGAGAATACAACATGAAAGTGCCAACAGGTCTGCAGTTACCACTGTACACAGATTTATTTTTTTAAATTCACCTTTCTTTTTCACTCTTCTCTTGGCACAAAAAAGTACACTTTCCCCTCTACTTAATGAAAGGAGTATTCCATTCACTCATCTGCTTCAAGTTAAACATATGTATATGCATCGGCAGGATTGGGAATTCATCATCCTACGACGGGGTCACATGCAAAGTTTGAAATCTAACAAAAATATTTGGTAGCTTTGAATCAGGATGATGAGAAAGGGTTATTTTAATTCTTGTATGTTTGCTCATGAATGAGTTTTTATGCAGTTCATCAGCCATCACCTGAAACTTTGTGAGCCTTACCTTTGCTGTTACCCCTGCCTTCTTTCTCATCTTTCTTTCCTTTTCTCTCTCCAAGACAAGCAGAATTTTGTCACTGTCCAAATTGCTTTGCAACTTACAAAATTCTGGCCAAAATTTAAACAGAAGAGCAAAAACACTCATCTGCACAGGAAGAAAAGAAAGTCAATCTTGACCATATTAAGAAAACAGTTTACTGTAAAATAATATGTCGTTTACCATGAGAATGAAATAACTATTTCTTTTTGAACACACAGCCTTGTTCCTCCCACGTACTCTGTCCTGACATTTCAGCCCAGCCTTGCTCGGCACATGCTTTTCATCAGTGTGTTTATTACTGGTGAGAAATCTTCCTAAAACACAGTTAAAAGGCACTTTCTTTTTTTATATTTCCCTAAACAATTGTTTGCATTAATGAAAACATCCATCATTTTTTACAAGTATTCTTGATAAAATATACACCAGTAGAATTGCTTTTGCACCAGTGTTCTCCTCAAGTATTTCAAATATTCAGTTCATTAGGGAGAGAACTTTTTTCCTCTCCTTAAGAGAAAGGAAACACTTTTTTGCCTCTGGAAAGGCTCTTAAACCACATTACAGATCTATGAGCAAATCTTGGATAATTTTTAAATGATATAATCTCTCACAGGGTCGTTTTTGAACTAGAATAAGGAAAACAATTTTAGAAAAGCAAACAGAGGGGCTCAGTAAATTCTGTTGCTGCACGTACCAAGGCTCACATTTTTCAATTTATTTAGATGTTTAAGTCTCATTGAGAAACTTGGCTTCCAAACTGCCGAGCATGCTCAGCACCTTGCTGCTTCTGGCTCAATAAACTTGCAAGTGACAAGTGAGTCACTGTCAGGTTCCAGTCACTGCTTTTTAGCCAAGTTCTTCCTTTGGTTTTGTGCCACTTTTCTGGAGTTCACTGGGGTTTTACTCAGGCTGAAACGAGACTTCTGTTTCCCTCAGAACCTATGTAAACCCTTTTCACTGACAAAACATTTATCTGTTGTCATCCAAACACTTATGGACTCACAGCTGATGTTTAAAGGTGTTGGTGGCAATTTGACAGGAAAAAAAGAACAAGTGGCCTCTTGGGCTTAGAAGATAAGACAGACAGGGATAAGAAAATATTAAGTCTGTAGTTAAGGTTCACAAATTGCTGTTCAGTCTGAATAGTACAAAGATCAGAGAGAAAATTGTCTACAGCCATTTAATACCCACTTTCTGTAATAAAGAAGAGAAAGACATTCAGCAAGTTAAGCTGTCTCTGGGCTTTACTCGCATCTGCATTTTTGACAAACCATGAAAACTACACACTTTCTAACTACAAATTACTTCTGTGACATTAACCAAGTGGTAAAGAACAAGCAACTAAGAACACACAGAATTCATTTCTACTGCCAGAATTCCTAACACAGACCTAGATAACACCTTTGCAGGATCAGCTAGCAGTCAGAAATCATCTATACTGAGCAGTGTATGTCTGAAGCCTTCTGTCATGTCCCTCGTACATTCCTCTTTGCAAGCCCAGGCTTATGTGTGGAGTTGGAATTGTCACATAAGCAACAAAGACTGTTCTTAAAACCAGGCATGCAGACTGGGTAGACCTATTACAGAGACTCACCCAGCTTCCTACCTGTGCCTCTCTGAAAATGTAAGGTCCTAGTTCTTTCCTGCACTCCACAATCTTCTTTGCTTGTTCAGATGGGATGTCAATCTGCAGAGCTGGGGGTATGGCAGAATTAATAAAGCAGTTGATAATAGCTGTGATCTTTTTCTGGACTACAGCATCAGCACAATGAGAATGGCACAAGTCCTGAAAGATGAAAAATAGTAACGTTTTCAGTCAATGGCGAGAGAGGCAAGACCCTTTACAGAACCCCAGAGATCAAAGAGTAATAGTCATACAGAAATAAGTATACAATAGATTCCTCCAGTATGTAGGACAAAGTTTGTATAGCAAATGTGAATGGTCAAAGCCATAGTTAAGGCATGGGTGGGACTTGTGGTTTGCGAATGCGGATATGTAGCTATCACTGCTTCTGGGTGATAACCTCTGCCTGCACGTGCTGATGGATCAGGAGAGTTTTTAAGTGCATTACTGGCAAATAGGAGGCATTTGTGAAAAGAGAAACACTTTCAGGTGTGAAATGCACTGGATTTCACAATGAGCCTGCTATGACTAGCATAGCCATGGTAATAAAAAGGCAAAGAAATGCTCTAAATGCTCCAGCAAAAGGGGAAATATTTAGAGGGTACAAGGATTGTTGGCAACAAGAGGGGCAATTTCAGCTACCAGTACAATTTTCTATTTATTCAAATCTTCTAGTTTCACCATTCATTAGGATTTTCTAGGCTCCCAAAACCCTGATGTTTGAAATAGGTCTGTGCAGAACAGAATACGAAACAAACCTGAACGCACAGGAGTGAGATCTCAGAGGAACAGTGGGCATTTTATACTTCTTTTTACCACATGTGATCTGACTGTTCTGATGGAACACCTGCTAATACTGTGTTTTGATGCTCTGACAATGCTACCACTGGACTTTGACATGAAGGAAAAATAATTTAAAGAACTTCCTCCAAACCCTTTGAAACATGAACTTTCTCTATATTCATAAATATCAAGAAATTTCTATAACACCAGGAGACTATCACATACACCTACTAGAGACACAATGAGCGCTCCAGTGAGTTTTCAGGAAGAGAGCTCCCTAAATGAAGAATCTGCATTTAGTTTTGGTATAGGAGGCTGGATATTTACTTTGCAAAGAAATTAAAAACAGGGCTTTTGACCAGAAATGTGGCATGTGACTGAACTGTCTTGTTTTATTATGAATAAAACAAGTTCTGAAAAAGAAAAGAATGATAACAGCTATAATAAAGAAAGTAAGGCAATACAAAAACATGTCCAATATATCCTAAGAATATATTATGCCTTCCTTTGCTCATCCAGCGTTGAAGGGAAGGCAGAGAGCTGTGTAGGAGAGAAAAGACAAACAAGCCATATGATATGAAGAGAGATGAGACTGAGCATAGAGGAACAGATGGAAATGATCCACAGTTTCTTTGTATTTGTTTAAAAAAAATCATGGTTTTGGTTTGTCCCAGGCTGTGCCGCCAGCCTGATGGGTTACGGGGAGCAGTGCACTCATTGACTCCTAAAGGGAATTCTGTCTGAACTGATGGCATGATAGGGCTCAGACAATACAAATATGCACTGTGCAGAGTGCTGCCCACGCCTTTGGCAACGTTCCTCCGGTTCAGCCTGACCCACAACCCTCCTACTGCTCCAGCCCTTTGCTTCTATAAAGAGCATCAACTGCCAACCATGACAAATCACATGCATGGAGAAATACGGTCAGATTGTACTTTTTCTTGATAAGAAGACAAATAAAATTAACGCAAATGCAGGAGAGGGGTTGGGACAGAAAACAATGAAGGCTTTCTTCAGAGAGCAGATCTACAGGGAAAAGACTCTGAACTACACTGCACATTAATTTGCAGAACGTTTCCATGTCCTCCATAATGTAGCAATGAAGAGTCACAAATCTGAATAAAATTCAAATATTTTGAAAAGGATTTATGTCATGTAACACCAGGTGCCTTCATATCTGGTTCTTTGTCTAAGCTAGTCACTCTAACCGTGAGAGAGAAAGCAGCACCCCCAGAGAGCATTTCAGCTGGTGAGTCCTTACTTGGGGATCAGAGCCTTAATGAGAAAGAAAGATTGATCCCTGAAAACAGAGGAGTGTCAGCTTCTAACGCAGACCCCGGAGTTCAAATTCATAAAATTAAACAGTGAAAATACACCCAAATGTCTGCAGAGGATCTCCAAGTGCTACTGCAGCATCAGCTGTGTTTCCCTCCTAATTTCTGTGCATGTTAGCTCACCTGTCACTCCTTGCCTGCCATGGGCACACAAGCTGTGTCCAGGAGCCTGGGAAAGGTTCTGCACTCCGGTAGCACTTACGCACCAGGAATATCCCAGAGGAAAAAGAGGAACAAATGAAAGACGTGGTGTCCCACCATTCAACCCAGGGTGCTACTAGGAAGCTGCAGTGAGATTTAAAGGCTCACTCCAGAGGTTTCCCATTAGTTTTCAACCCACACAGCAGCAATGTCACGAAAGTGCATGTATTTGGGAGAGAGGTCATTCCTGCTGACCTTCCCATCCTGTTTCACTTTGGTCTCATTCTCAGATGAAGTCAAAGTTGCAAGGGACCTGGGGTCTTCATTGTATATATAGGATTTTTGGATAGGTATTATCTTTATATCTGTAATTTGATTGAATTTAAAAGTTATTTCTTTGGGGAGATTTTTGAGGATTTACCAAATTCAGCAACAAACCCGTTATTTAACAGTATGCAGCTATAAAGTCAGAGTGAACATTTTAATGCTTGTGTGTTTTCTATTGCTCAACGGATGTATACCACACTCTGGGCATTAGCTAGTTGGCAGTGTCCCTCTAGAGACTCAGAAGAATGTTACAGGTTGAAGAAGCATAAAGAAATACAGGGGTAATACATTTGAGTCAAAAATAGTTACCCTGAAGAAGTGAGCATTTTCATTGAACTAAAAACCAGTATAAACAGCAGAAGAGGTTTTACTATGAACAACTGAATGCCTATAGATATTCTTGTTAAAATTCTCTTAATATGTAGGAATGGATGCATTTGCTTACAAATTGAATGCTATTCCCCTTGCTGCATTCTACCACCATACCTTGTACTTCTGCACCTCTTGCCAGAATAGCACTCCATTCCCCAGAAGGTCTCCCTGCAGTGACACAAAGCGTTGAAACAGATTTGCTGTCACTGGATCCAACAGCACTTTGCGGAAAGCGATTATTTCACTCGATGAAGAAACACACTTATTGTCCACATGCTGTCAAAAGAAGAAATAAATGCACCGAATAAACGTTGCTTCAAAAAGCAATAACAAAGGCATTAGTTAGCATAAACTGTCTGATTCTTATCTTTCCACTGACCCTAAATTTCAGTAGTTTATGAGTTTATGACATGCATGGAATAAAATGTGGCAAGGTTTCATTTCTTTCTTTCCTTCTTTTTTCTTTTTTTTTTTCCAG
>JAOXXN010000395.1:131981784-132033103 GCA_026770055.1 Myrmophylax atrothorax
GTTTTTTGGAAGACATCATGGGAGAGGAAATGACTGACAATGATTTAGACCATATGACTGCATACTATAAAATATGGAAACAGCTATTGTTATTGATTATGGCAACGGGCTACTTTTTTAAAGAACAGTTTGAATTTTGTGCAAACAAACAACAAAGAAAAAGGAACACACAAACCACACAGCTTAAAGTTGCAAAATGCTTCTGACAAGGATCTCACCAACAAAACGAGCTTTGAAATATGTTGCCATGATCACCAACAGAAGCCAGAGAGTTTGCTCTCTGTGGAATAAAGCTACCAATAGTAAAATAGAATTGAGAGTCATCGAGACATTTTGGAAATCCTCCTGCTGCCAAGCACAGAACGGTAGGCAGCCAGGAAAGGGTGGAGAAAGAAAGATGGCTTATGCAGAGACAGTTTGTTTGAAATGAAGTTCATGCTGGCCTGTCTTCCTGAACAAACAGTTCTTGTACTGTTGCTGAGGAGCAAGCCAAACAACCCACTTTTGTTATCAGATGGATGAATGAAAACCATCTTCTAACAGTGGTTTAAAACTCTTGAAGTCCGGGAAGGGTGGAGTGCTGTTCAATGGTCAGCATGGGACAGAAACTTGTTTAGTTGTTGCCAACAGTTCTGGAAATCTAACCTGATCCTAAGCTGAAAGGGTTTCTGCAGCCTCTCCTCCAAACAGGCAGTATGTTTAGTGTCTTGCTGCAGAGCCTGCCATGGTGAGCCCACCCTTGCAAGAGGGAGGGTGGTGGCTTTCCAGAGAGTTCTTGGGTTAAAATAAAGTCAGCTCAACTTGGGCAGTAGGGTGGGATCCTCTCAGCCCTTCTCCATTTCTCCAAACATGTTCTATCCCCTGTGACCAGGATTTAGGTAACTTTTGGGAAAAATTATTTCTGGGTCATATTCATGAAAGGAAGACCAAAACATTTCTCCCATCCCTACACCAATATATAAACTGCTTATTTTATGGGTCAACAACCTTGAAGCAGAACATGGAAAATAATCATCTTCCTGACAAACAGAAAAAGGGAAAACTCAGTTAACAGAGCCCACATGCATTTTGGATCCCTTCTGTGCTGATGGTTTGCATGGATAATTGGTGACCGGGTCTCTAGTTTGATTTCAACAGACAATAAAAGTTCAACTGAACAAATGTATACAACTTGTATGCTGGCAATCACAACAAGTTCACTGCTCTTCAAGAGGGAAAAACTGGCAAACATCTGATGAAATGTATTATTACAAAGGTTTAAGAAGTTTAAATTTGATATTATCTCAGTGCTGTGAGATTAAAATACAATTCTAAATGAAACAGATACTGTGAGATATGATTAAACCTGCCCACTCCACTGCATACTTCACATTCCCTTTTGTGTCTGCACGTAATCCACTTGCAATAATAAATAAACTACCAGATGCTGGAATGAACAGCTTGTCCCAATAAGTCCACTGCATGCAAAATACAGATAAATGTGAATTAAAGATACAATATCAGTTTAAAGAGGGCTAAGAGTGCTCCAAAGCCTAGGACAATAGACATGTTTTTTCTAGTATGACCTATCCAGCCAGGAAAGGAGTGAAATTTACCATGAGCATCCAGCAGGGAGCTAAATTCAGGAGTAACGTGCATAATCAGTCCACTCTAGCCAATACAACCATGACTGCTTTTGACAGCATTACATTTGGGCCTCACACTGTAAACCGGGAAATTGTGAAGGATGTGCAAGGTCCAATGAAAAAGACACTGAAACTGCAGACACAAGAGACACAGTAAATTCCACTTGCCTTCCATATTCTGGTGGTCTTCTGCTGGTCTTTGTGTAAAAGATCTTCAGTTATGTCCCTTAGCTATGGTTGAAAAGAATATCATCATTGTAAATTTTAACTCTTCTTGTTTCTTGTTCAGCCCTCTAATGAAAGAGACCACAGTGGAAGAATAATTTATATGTCTCTGTTTGGATTTTACATCTGAAACTAGTTGTGGAGCCACACTGAATTCCACCCCTTTTTCAGCTAAAATGAGCACCTGCTCATTAAGATTGGGGTGTTAGAGAAGACAAGCAATAGCAGTGTCATTGTGCACTTCCACTGGTTTACTTTACCCATGAGGGACCACTTATGTTAGGAACAAATTTTGCTGGGTTTTTTTTTTTTTTTCCAGTAGGAAATGTTTTTAGTTCCTTTGGATGGCTGTATCAGAAACACAGACTTGATCCTGCAACTCCTTTGTAGCAACAATACACCTCAAATCAAGGGCAGGTTTTCTGAACAAGGACTACATAGCATGCCCACAGTATTTGGTCACTGTGAAATAACAAGCCAAGTGAAGAATGTCATCTGGTTTCATTTCTTCCAAAATACTTTCTTCAAAGGACCTTTTCATCCTCTGAATTTGCAATAAGAACGAGGAAAGAGCGGTGAGACATAAATGGAGTTAGGAAAAGACTAAAAGCTCATTAGAAGTATGTATTTTCTGTAAACTGTTTGAGTTGAATCCAACATTTTCCAAACTACTTGGGCTCCTCTCCATGCCAGTGCAGTGCAGCAGGTGCAAGAAGAGGCATGAGTTAGCTTCCAAGCAGCTTAGCCTTATTGCATGGTCTTATGCCAGGGCTTGTAAAGGAGGCAGAGTTCATCTAAAAAGGGCAGAGGGTTAGAACATTTTGATTTAATTGCATAATCAGTATTAAAAGTACAATTTGTTTTATCAGATTCGGTAGTCTTGTGAATCAATAGAAAGAATCCAGTTCATAGCACTTCTGACAACCTTCTTGTTGTTATAAAGAAGACAGAAAACAAGTTTTATGAATCCATGCAGCTGCATGTGTGTCTGCTTGGTGAAACTGTGAAGTTTCCTTCTGCCATGACATTTGCATGTCAGAGCTGTTGTGGAAGTGCAGAAAAACATGTCTCTGCATCTGTCACCAGCAGGATGATCTCCTTATACAGATCACACAGAGGCACTCCTAAAAGGCAGATTTTCAGTCTTCCTAATGAGCCAGCAGGAGCAAAAGGCTCCTCACTCCCAGTTCTCTGGCAACTTTCTGAAGTAACCAAATGGAACAGGACTTATAGCAGTTAACCTCCGCACTAAGCAGAATTTCACAAGTCCTGAAGTCATTTCTACAGGCATTGCAGTTCCAGATGGGAGCATAAGAGAGAGAAGGAATTACAGCATGGGAAGCCCACTCATTTACTTGTGTTCTGGTCCCCTTGGGCAAATCCTTTACACAAAGCAGCATTTCTTCAGTGTGCAACTGTGTGGCTGGGGCAGAATCGCATATGGAGAGTGTAGCGCTACAGCAAAGATTAGTTGCCTCTCCTGGCAGCCTGCCTGGCAGCAGAGCTAATACCAGCTCCTTCAGATTTAGGATCTAACAATAATACTGTCAGATAAACTTAGCCTTCAGAGGAACTGCCTTCACAATTTTCAAGCTAAATGTTTCAACCTGTACATGCTACAGCATCTCTTTCAAAGTAAACTGAAAGTGAGTTGTGGGCTGCTTTTTCTCTGAACCTTTTTATCCCAATGGTAAATTATGAGCCAAACAAAAAATAATGTCTGGATGTGTTGCTGTTGTTAAAAAATTACCTTTGCTTGTCCCTCCGCCCCACGGTGTTGATCTGCCAGGAACAATGGCAGCCATTGTTTTTCTAATCTCTTCTGGACGCACTGCTGAACTTCTAGCAGAGTCGCTGCCGAAAGCTGATCATGAAGGATTTGTCCCCTTCCTCCACCTGAGTGCGTTAGCTAAGCAATCCAAATACAATAACACATGACATAAACCTTTGTGTATACCAAAAGTCCTTTATCTCTCTACATCCTTGATTTAGCAAAGCATGAGCTTAATTGTAAGCAAAGCATTTAATGCATGCTTACCCAAGGCTCACATGTACTTTTCATAAAAGGGAACAGATTACATTTGTCCCTACCTATAATAGGATACAGACTCTACAAAATAATACCCCAGCTTGACCAAGTAAATTGCCAAAGTATCAAGATATATCAGAGTACCACAGCTCAGACTTGCTGTCTGTGGCTTTACTGACATACTAAAATAGAAAGCTGGAACAAGTCACTGTGCCTGAAAGTCATTTTGACACTTTTTCTGAGCTGTGTTGTGCATGCTGTGGCTGTGGCCTCAGATCGGGGTTTAAAGGAGATGTTCTGTAAGGGACAGGGAGGAAGAACCCAAACAGGAAGGAAGGGACCCCTGCAACCAGAACAGAACCAGATTTCTGGCCAAAAATATAGGTAACATTTTAGGAGATAGCCTGGAGGAAAGCTGGAGCAACGACTCTTGTGGGCTTTTATCTCAGTGACATTCAGTGTGATTGTTCTTCATGAATGATTTTGTAACTGGTACCTTTTCTTGTTGCTCTCTGGTAGCTGGGCTGTTGGGTCCAAAGAAGTACTCATTGTTTAAGTACTTGTTTTTAATGTCCTTTGATTTTTCATCACTTTTTTCTTTATCCTCATGGAACATCTTTCTGAACTCTTCAATATCTAGCCAGCACATGAGATCCATGCTACAAACAAATTTAAACAGAATGTTATTTCAATATTGAGTTAATTTCACCAACTTTCTAAGAGTTATTTGTATAACCACAAGCAACCAAAGTATTCAAGACCTACATATCAGGTCAGATTGGGTTGAAATTTTATGTCTCTTTTTTGCTAGTACCATCTGGTGAGACCATGACACTTGCTGAACAGGCAGATCAAACATACATCTTAGGGCTCTCATTTAGGGTGCCTTTTGGGGTACCTCAATATGCCTGTGCTAAATCAGCAGGAACTGTGAACCAGAGCCATAGTGTAGAGCTCATGGAGAAAATGAAAAATTAAACAGATGAGAAATTGAATCAGTACTGAGGCTGCAAGCCACTGAGAGACAAGTTGCACTCCCTGTTCTGTCCCCTTGTCTTATTGCCTGAGGAAGGAGCAGGAATGACAACTGGGAAAAATCACCCCCTTCCTACCCTGCATGAAGTGCTAAAGCCAGTCTGCAATCAAACAGACAAAAACAATTTATGGTAAAGTTTGTTTCTAAGGCTTTTTGTGGGATGTTTTTTTAAAAATTACTGATTCTACCACTGATTTCACTATTCATAGTCAGTGACAAATAATTTCCATCTGCAATTCTCAAGCTATATTTTTAAGTTTGTTTTCATAGAATGGTTTTGTTCTTTAAATCAGAGGACAGAATAAGTGACATATCTACAATTTCAGTTTAATTCATATGACTGTTTTCTGATGGTGTCATCTTAGCTGAAGTTTTGCAAGCATTTTAACGAGGACATTCACTGTACTTGCAGCAGGAAATATGAAACATTAAATTCAGACAAATCTGTTTCACTTTTCCACTCGGTTAATAACTGGCTTTTTCAAAGTATTAATCTATGGGTAAAACTTTCAAAAGCATCCAACTGATTTAAGAACAGATGTTCTCCTTTCTCTCTTTTGAGACCCTTACAGACCTAAGATCTATTGAGACTGAAATTCTTTCTTTTGCTAGTTCATCACAACATGAATAAATTCACCCAACTGCAAGGGATCCAAGTTACTGTGGTTTATGGAGTAACTCCTTGGCATCTACCTATGACAACTGATCAAATATGTGCATCTTACTTAAAAAGTAAAACATATAATCTTAAAGTGTGTTAGTGAAAAGGTTTACAGTGGTGGCTTATTCTGGCTTAGTGCAGGTTTTATTCAGCCAATCAGGGGCACACACATGATCAACTCCTCTGGTAACCCACTAATCCAAGTAACACAAATTGTCCTGCAATTGTGTGAATATATCCTATATATTTAATGAAGCATTAATTAATTGAACTTTCTTTAGTTTCTTAGTAGCATTTGTGCACAGGTATTTAGCAGCCTGTCCTTCCTGAAACTTGGGTCACCTATAGCTGGAAGTATCAGAACCATAAATTTTGATGAAGAGGTGAATGACACATTTGTTATTTTTCCTCGAGTTTTCCAGGCTGCATTAGTTCTAGGACCCCTTCAGCTTACAGTACCATTGAGCATCTTTATTGTAGTGTGCCAGCTGGACTACAGAGTGACTAGGTCTGGACCCAGCTCTAAAACACTTCTGTGAGACCCTTTCAAATATTTTTCTTCACTATGAATTTTTACAAAAGAAAATTTCTCCATAAATTAAACATTTCTCTGCCTGGCTCTACCACTTAAGATGGGACTTGTCTGTGATTATGGTGCCTGTCCAAGACCTCATCCTAGCCAGTGACCTGTTACCTGCTGATTCCTACTTTTCCCCAGTTAGAGAGGATTTCAAGACCAGTGGTCTCCACAGTGGGGTGTGTGTACTCCAGGAGGTGTTCAAGACCATTTGTTGAGGAGCAGGAAAAAAGATTGTAACTTCAGCAGCACATGTATATAATGTATCAAAAATTAAATGTATATATGAGGGTCCATGCTCAAAAATTTTTTACTGATGATGTGTGTGATCAAAAAAGTTTGGAGACGACTGATCTAGACAACTAACTTAGAAGTCACTTGACTATAGGCACCCACAGCATATCTATGATCTGCAGTCCTTTTGTAATCAGTGAGAAGAAATAGCCATCTTAGGAATGATCCAGCTGAACTGGTTTTAGATGTTACCTCCAGAACCAGAACAAATGTGTCTGTATTTCTCCCTCTGACTACAGAGGAAACCTATGATGATAAGCAGAAGTGATGACACTGAGTCTTGGCCAGGTGAGTTCTGTGCCAGATGCCCATCTCTGGACACTTTTGGAAAAGCTGATCAATATCCAATATAAAATTATATCTGTGCTTGACTAGAAGCACTAGGTAATATGCAAAGCATCAGCTCACAGGAACCTGGGTTAAAGGAAAGAAATGGTAATTTAAGGATAAAAAAAAGAAAAAACCCAACCAAACAACAACTGACAAACAGGCTCACTTTTTCAAAGTATCTGCCTAAACTGTACCTGCTACAAGCTGGTACTTAAATCTGTTCAACAAACACAAAACTGTGGTTGCTCTTTCACTGTGAGAATAACATGTTTGTCTTCTACTATTTGTACATTTTTATAATATCCAGCTTTAGTTTATAAAATGTACTAAATTGAATCTGTATTAAAAACTAGACATTTTTACTCATTAGAGGCTAATTGCTCCATCACGGGTTTGCCACTAATCAAAGCAGAAATAGAAAGCAGAACTGTAATAGAAACATGTGATGACAGGAGAATTTTTACCCCCAAAATATTAAGACAATTCAGTTGTCTGAACAATGTGCATGTGCATTTCATAAATATGCAAGTACATTTTTTAAAAAAAGACTAAAATCTCTGAACGGTTAGATAGCAAAGATCCCCAGCAAAGATCCCCAGCAAAGATTTCTTCTGAACTTAGAAATGGATAAAATAATAATAATGAAGAAACATACCCAGCAGAATGCTCATTAAGAAAAGCCCAGAACAGTTTTAACTTCTCTTTGTCATGGATCAGGTCAGACAGATGAGGACCTGCCAGTCCTTTGGGAACT
Organism: Myrmophylax atrothorax; assembly: GCA_026770055.1. NCBI lineage: Eukaryota > Metazoa > Chordata > Aves > Passeriformes > Thamnophilidae > Myrmophylax > Myrmophylax atrothorax. Next base: position 131,989,316 of record JAOXXN010000395.1, read on the forward strand.
TGACCCAAGTGCTGATCATCAGGGCAGGATGGCAGACCAGTGTCAGCAACAGTACTCTGAGGGAAGAAATTATTCTGCTTGCATAGTTGCATTTTTTATCTCTCTATTTTGCTCAGTCTAATAACCCTTGCATTAGATAACCTGTCTCTGTTAAACAGCTTTTTGATTGCTGAGAAAGTAAATTGAGTTAAGGCTCTGGCTCCTAGTCAGCTTTACTTTTACATTTACTTTAAACATACCAGTGTGTGCAGGTTCCGTAATCAAATAAACTAATAGATACCTGTAATTTACCTGAAGTGCAGGCATTTACTCAAAATTAAGGGCCCAAAATACATTCCACAGACTTTAGTGGAAAATGCCTCATTGACTCCAGTCATACAGTGCTCTGATGTTGATATAATTGACAGAAGATCCATATATCTAATTAACACAATGGCTGTCCATCAGTCCCCAAAATGAATGGTAGAAATTGGACTATTTGCTTCTCCTAACTGGAATGTAGTCACTCCATTGCTGATACTCAAAGTGTTAACCCTCTCTGATAGAAAAAGGGTTTGTTTGTATTAGTAGGTACTTGTCTTACCTCATCCTTCTTGGAACCACTCTCTTGATGCAAAGCCTGGAGCTTTCTAACGCACACGGAGTCCAGCTGTCGGGTTTCTTCCACCAACTCCACCTAATAAAAATAATATCTTATATCATCCCTACAGTACACATTATAGAAAGATGGGGAACTGCATGGGCACTCTGCCAGTGACAGTGGATGGAAAAGAATACATTTGCCAGTAATGAGACTGATGTTTAGATGACACTAGAAGTTACATTCTTCTGAGAAACAATTCTATTAAAAGCTCTGGTATAACAAAATTCTCCTATCTTCGTAGGATCAGGTGTAGATTTCTGCAGCACACCACTAAATAACCCAACTATATCTTTAAGAAAGTAACTTTGTATTTTAAAAATGGCTAAATTACATTGTGTATATCATGCATTGTGTATATTGTATATATATATAGTATTGTGTATATTGTGTCAGACTTACCTCATGTCTATACCAGCAAATCATATGTCAAAGTGCCACTGAGAAGCAGAAAAAGAATTCTTAAAACTGTGATTCTCAATGGAAAATGTCAAAGAGACAGAGTGCCACTGATTTCCAGAAAGAGAAATTTAAGATGGGAAAGATGTTATAATATCTAAACAATGAAGGTGAAAGCTTTCAGACTTTCAGTCTTGTCCCTTTCCTTAGTTTTGTAGCTGGTAATGCTTTAAATAATAAATTGTGCATGATTTGAACTCATGAAGTATTGGCATTTTTTAACTTAGTTAGGAGCCTTATATATATAACCAGAGCAGTTCTCCCTGTTATGTGCAAGCAATTAGTAACTGCACAAGGGATAGCTTGGTGACCCTCTCAGCTGACTAAATTATTCAAATTCAGATTTTAGGACATTTAGCAAAATTGATCCAATGCCTTACACTGATTAGAATGCTCATTACAAAGATTAGAAAGCTGTGGTCATCTTATACAAGAGCTTAAGTGCAAGAGAGAGAAGAGAATGTTTAGATTACTATTCATTACACTTTCGTTTAAATGGGGATACCACACTAATCACCGTGTTATCTGAATGTCTTCAGGCTCAGAGTAATTCTGTTCCACTACTTATAAAGTGCTTTGGGTTATTCTTTCCCTTAAAAGAAAACATAGTTTAAAAGTAAATAGTAAAATAATTCTGAACATTTTTCTGAAAAGTTTTAAGAGAAAGAAGATAGAGGCAAGATGAGATGCAACCATAAAAAAGGAACTCTTCTTTTTCCACATTTCATTTAAAGAAAAAATGCAGGTACATACACTGCCCATGTCCCACATAAATAATTTCGGACTCACCTAATTCTTGATAAAATATCTCGTTTCATTTTGAGCCCAATATATCTTGCTATAGGGTAGAACAAAGGGGAAGAGTAGAGCCAGGGACTGAACAAAATACAAAGCAGACCTTGTCTTTGTGCTAGGAAGGAGCGTGCCTGAGCATCAGCCTGCGCCCAGTACAAAGAGACTCTAGTGCCTCCTAGAACAGGTCGTTGGATGTCTGTGTGTTATAACTCTTCACAAATGCACGTATTGTGCAGTCAAAAGGATTTAGTTCTGGCTTTTTGTGTTCTGATTAAGATGTTTGCATTATTAAGCACTGAGAAGTCTGCATGCAACTACATTTGCAAAGCAATGCATCCTCTAAACTGAAAGGACAATAGATTATCCCTCGGTTAACTCAAGGATACATAAACTGACACACATATTAATTTAAAGGAAAAGTACAGCTTTTCAGTTCTCACTTTGGAGGAATCCTTCCATTGCTAGGAGCAGTGAAAACTCTGTATTCAGAGAGAGCTCAAAAGCAGACTCGTTTTCACACAAAAATGATATATAACAATACTTTGGTAAGCTGATGATGTGACTCAGTGAGGACCAGCAACAGGTACTACACAACTAGTATTGATAACACATATGGAAAATATACAGTTATAAAAGACTAAAGCTGGTCTGATAGAAAGTAAATAAAATTTCAGATTCATAAAGGTATCAATCAATTACACAGTGCTCTGCGTGTCATAAAAAATTATGGCTGAAATAGCTTAGAAAAAATTTATCTGAAACATTAGAAAATATGCTGAAAAGGGAAGAAAATAATTTGCAGATGTGTTTGGGTTACTATAATTCTTTTCAGTCAGTTTTATCAGTGTTCAAACTTCCAAAATTTCCAAAGGAAATTATGTTATCACAGGATAAGAGGTAAAGTCCCCTTGTGAATTCATTAGAAGGTAGAAAATCAAAACCAAAGAAATAAATAACTTTCTTTATGGGGTGGGGTTCTTATTGGAGTCTCACAGGGACCTGCACTGAGGTTGGTTTTTTAAACATTCAGTAACTATCTGGAAAAGGAGGTGAGTGAGGAGACAACAAAGTTTGCAAAATGATTCCACAGAACAAAAAGAATTAAACTGAATGTGAAAAGCTCCAGGATTTCAGGACACTTTAGCATCTGCGTGATAAAAAGGCAGCTGAATTCAACGATAATAAACATGAAGTCATTCAAGTTAGCTCCAAATGAGGGCTTTCTATTAGTTGTTATTACTTGGGAAGGAGATCTTGGAAACAGGGCAGATGGCTATTAGCTTACATTTCGCACAGCCACTCAAAGTTCACCACGAGTCAAAAGGCAATTAGAATGATAGGAACAATTAGGAACAAAGAGCAAAAGAGAAAACATGCTTCTGCACTGGATAATCCTAAGGGCATCCAGACCTCGAGTACTGCTTGCATCTCATCAGAAGAATGTAAAATAACACATAAAGATGGGGCGATAACTGTGACAAAGGTATGGAACTTCTTCTGTAAGAGAAGAAGCCAAACAGTCTAGGATTCTTGAGTTTCAAGGAGGTGTAATTGAAGGGGGATAAAACAGAAACTTGTAAAAGCACAACAACATTGAGAATATGACAAAATAACAATTGTTCACTTGTTCCTCACCATATACAAACCTAGGGCACCAGGGGAAATCATCAGGGAGGGGTTTGCAAACAAATCAAGATTAATTTTTTTTCTCCTATGGCGTGACTAAACATGGAATCTACTTCTACAGTGAAGCTGAAAATTTATCACTCAAGACACATTTACATAAACTCATGAGGGAAGAAAGCCTTCATTAAAAACTATTAGATACAAAAATGTGGCTAAGACCTCTGGTCCATGAACTTTGGTTGCAAAGTGCTGAATCTGGCATACTGCAGTGTGGGGCTTTTTCTTTTCTTATGCTCCGTCCTTAAATGCTTAATACTGGCCACCACCTAATAAACTTAGAAGACCATTCTCTGCCTTGATTTTAGGTTATTATTTACCTAGTTGCTCATACGTGCATGCATGATATAGCACCAAAACCAGGATTTCAAAAGGTTTTGCAGGAGGCAATGCAGGCATGTTCTCATTACAAGGTGACAGAATCAGTAATCAATGCTGATATTTCCTGTAAATTGGAGATGCTTCACCTAAGGTCATAGTGGAGAAAAAGAAGAACTAACTTCCTGCCCTCCAATTCTTGATTTCCCATTGTAAGTTTCTCCTTTCATATCCAAGAGATGTTCAAGACTCAAAATCAGAATCATAGAACCACAGAAAATGCTGAGCTGGAAGGGACTCAAAAGGATCATCGAAGCCCAACTCCTCCAACTCCTAGCCCTGCACAGGACCACTCCAATAATCACACCATGTGCCTGAGAGAGAGCATTGTCCAAACACTCCTTGAACTCTGCCAGGCTTGATACAGTGACCACTTCTCTGGAGAGCCTGTTCAGTGTCCAATGACCATGTGGGTGAAGAACCTTTTCCTAATATCCAGCCTAAACCTTCCCTGACACAACTTCAGGCCACTCCCTCAGGCCCTGTCACTGCTAACCACAGAGCAGAGATCAATGTGGGCTCTCCTTCTTCTCCTCACAAGGAAGTTGTAACCGCAGTGAGGTCTCCCCTCAGTGTCCTCTTCTCCAGGCTGAACAGACCAAGTGGCCTCAGTGGCTCCTCACATGGCGTCCCTTCTAGGCTGTTCACCATTTTCTTAGCCCTCCTTTGGTCACTTTCTAATGGTTTAATATATTTCTTATATTGTGGCATGCAAAAGAAATTTGATCTACAGCTGGTAACCTGTAAGTAAGTTTATGAAGAACAGAAAGGCACAGCATCAACCACTGTCACCACATTTCTTGCTCTTATTTGTCAAAGGCAGTCAGGATTGCAGTCATCACTGCATCAGCATGCTCAGTTCAATCCTTCAGAGCTGTCTGGAATTAGAACAGAGGATACTTCTGAGCCACCTCCTTCAGGAGGCCCGCAAAGCAGTTAGCCCTTACACAGCAGAGCCCTGATCTAAAGAGTGTTTGGGGCAAATATAGCTGGATCACAAGATCACATTTCTTCTTATGCTAAGCAGTACCTGCACACAAATTCTAAACACCAAGAAATTCTTGATGCAATTCTTGATACAATTACTATGGGCCTAGTATCACTGCACTGACACTCTGGAAACATGGCTTATTTTCTGCTTATGATTACAAATACGGAGTGCCTGCAGGAAATCCATCATAAGAAAATTACTTCTGATCAATGGTAAGATTGCAGAAACATGATGCTTGCTGAGTGCAAACAGATTTTTGCACATCAAGATGCATTCCTGTCCAGTTCACAGGCCAAGGAGTCATGAAGTCTGCACCTTCCTTTTCAGAGGAGCTGTCTGCTCTTCACAAGCAGCTCAGCCTACTACATGTATCAACATAGAAAGGAGTGGGTAAACAAAACATCTTGCAATACATCTACCTTCCTGACAATAAATATAACAGGATTGCATATGAAGGCTCTTGTGATTTTCTTCCCTGACATAAGACTTTTTCACAGTGTTATCCAGATCTGTTACCTTTCCATACGTATGTCTGTCTGCTTCCACCATCTTCATCCACGGTTCTAGGAGAATAGTGAGAATATATTCCTCTGCTGGGTCAAAAAGGTCCTCAAAAGCTGGGTCAGTTTTCTGATAAATCATGTTTTTCTTATCCTGATGAAGTCCAATGTCCATACTGGCAGATGGGGCAATGTAAGTTGCATAAAGGAACTACAATAAAACAGAAGAAAACTGTTTCTTAGCCATCATATATTTCAGTGGTCACAGACCACTGAAGGAGAGATTCATGTCTGTCCCCCACTGCCCTGCTGTATATTCTGAACATATATCTAATTACAACTACCTTATTTTTTACCAGCATTACTACTTTGTCCAAAATTCAGTTATTGGCATAATGTCTTCCCCTGCCATTTTTACTCCTACTTGTTAAAATGGTTAGATCAAAAAATAAGGTTTAATGCAATTTTCTCTTGGAGCTATTTGGCTGATTCTTAGATCCAGATAACCACAATCACTGCAGCAACTGTGCTGCTCATGAAGTCACGTTGTTTTGCAGAATATGTGCTGGGCCAGCTAGTGAGGGCATCTTGCTTCTTCTGAATAGATGGTAATTTGTAAATTTAAGGTTAAAATTAATGAAAAATTATTATATTCTGTGCAGAGATTCCCTTATATAGTTTTTTGACATTGGTGAGACTTCATCACAGTACAGGATCAATGCAGGAGATTCCACTGCAACTGATGCCTAAATCTTTACCAAAGCAAGGCTTACAATGTGCTTTTTATCTGAAACATACAGAGTTTGCCATTCAACATGTGCAAAGAGAAGAAAACTGAACCTGGAGAATGTTTCCTTTTCACTAGCAGCTCACTCTTGAAGCACAGAGTAATTTTTTTATTAATTTCCTTTTTTTTTTCCAAACAGTCCCCTAAGTAAAACTCTTGTTTTCTAAAGGTTTCATAAATTGCTATGAAAACGAACATTGAAAACTCAGAGAAAAACACTTTCTTGCAGGAATATCTTGGAAGAGGATATTCCAGAAAGTCTTTCTAAAGCATCATGATTCTGATTGCAGCTAGAAGTCAACAGAAAAAAAGATGCTGCCATAATATATTTCATAGACTTACAAATATTTTCTCTTCTTCATATTCTCAAAGTCCAGCTAATTTTCAAACATACCGTCGGGGATCAGGTTAGTAGCATAAATCAGAATTTCTCTCTAGGAGGGCACTGATCCATCTTTACTATTTATTATCACAGAGGTTTGACGATGAAGAATTTGAGAATATGATAATTCTTGTTTTCCTTATTTTGCTAAAAGCCAGCTGTAACTAGCAGATGTACAAAGCAACAGAAAAGAACACAATAATGGATTTGCGCTGTGTTCAAGAAGCAATAAAACACTGGTGTGCTTAGATTTCAAGCACAGGGAGAGAATGTTTGAGTACATTAAATAACTATGTTTCTGTTGGTTTTAAATTAAATTCTGATTTATTAGACTCTTTCTTTCAAACAGCAACAGTACTAGAGTACATCCCCATTATTTTGGGCCTTTACAATTTGAAACAAGGCCTTTAGATGCTCCTGCTATTAGGTCACTGAGGAATACAGGGCTTCGGTGGCTGACATCCATCCCCCACTTAGCACTTGTTACCATTACTGTATTTACTGTCTATGCAGGATTCCACACTCTTTCTTCATAGACCTAATCACTGCAAATGAAGATGTTTTGTGGCTCTTGTGGTCCATGTTGTCAGTGCAATAAAGATACACAGGTGCAAGGGTAAGGTCAGAGAAAGAAGACAGGAAAAGTTCTAGTTGAACAACAAGGCCACATTTATCCTAAATTATGCCCTTCTCCATAAGTTCCTAAATACATTTAAAGTTACCAGAGACAGCATTAATTAGATTTGCAATGATTCAAAAAGTTGGAAGTTATTTTGAAGTGCCCTAATACTAGTAAAGTTTCAGTTAAATCATATTCGAGTCTGATCAAAACCAGTTAATGTATAAAATACCCAAATTAGAAGGGACAAGTCCAATGATACAAAGACGTGGTATCTTTAAAAATAGACCTTTTAAAGAGGGGTTAACCATTTTACTTGTCATTAGGACTACATTGCTCCACTTGTCATGACTCCTAAAATCATACAAGGGATCTGTAAATTGGTAAAAAGGTTCAAAAGTATGTCCTCAATATTTTAACACACATTTAACTTGGTTCCTTCAATGGGTGATCATTTTAGCATAGTTTTAAGAATGAAATTAAACCAAACATGCCACAAGTTTCTCAGGCAGAATTCCTTTGCCCTATGATTTTGTATGAAATAAGTTAACTTGAGTATATTCATTATTCTTCTTTAGAACTGACAAAAAAATATCAGCTTTAAAAAGTAATATTCATAGCCTTTTTTGATTCCTTTGTCATGGAATTCTTGTGGTGTTCTGAATCTCAGTGGAATATTGGAACTCTTATATTAGCCAATCTCCTAAAGGATCAACATGAAAAATCACATTAAATGAACTTATAGGTTAGCACATTCATACAAAAATATGAAGTGTGTGACATGTACATATCATAATTCATTGATTGTTTTGTTCCTGTTGAAAACATAAGGAATTTTTCTACCTGCCAGCTGTAAATTTTCCTATAAATGTATTAGAATAAGTGACGGATTGAACCCAAAACTGTATCTGGAAATTTTGTCAATTTGCATAATGAAACTACTTAAAATAGCACAAACTTGAATATGAAAATTGTTTAGAAAATTCAGATTAAGACTTCAGCCTCATCTATGACTTTTCAAATCAAGGGATTGTGCAGGTGTTGGGTTTTGATGTGAATTCATCCCCAGATGAGAAAGTTTGTTAAGCAATTTCAGAATGACTAGAGTGAAGCAAGACGAGAGAAAGATTTAAGTCCAAATACTCTGTATTGCTGCCCACAGGCATGGATATTGCTCTGATCTAAATGAGGGGCTTTGTGCAGCTGCTTGCAGAACCATATGAGGGAAGAATGTAATGCACTGACTGGTCTTAAACAAAGAGGCTAAACTGCCTTAACCTCCATCATCACTTGCCACTAATATAAATCTTGTGTTTGACCCTAAAGGTTCACAGTAATGATAACTTCCTTTATCTAAATTGATTCTAGTGTTAAAATATTGTACTTCCCATAACTGTATTAATTTTCTAACTCTAAATAACTTTTCTTAAAATCAAAGTCTACATTATTTGTTTCTTTATTGCTTTTATTATTTTTTTTAATATTCCTCTGCACATGTTTACAGTGAATAACCCTGTGTGTTCCTGGATGATTACTGTCATTACTGGTCATTATTCTTATCCATCAGATTTCATTCTCCCTGTAGATTCTTTCCCTGGCTGAATACATATCCACCTTGGAATGTACTTTATTACTCTATCATAAAGCTAAGATAACAATGCCCAACAAATGAAACAATGAGTAGCAGATCCACAGCAATCCAGGTTTGTTCTTGTTTCTAAGAGGAGGCAGGCAGAACACAGGGAACACTCTGCATGTCTCTTTCTGTAATAAACAGCAAAATATATTTGAAATGTGTCGTGAGAATCTGATCCACATTCTCTTAGGAGTATTTGGAATGAGTGTCTTGTTGTGCCAAAGGTGAGCGCAGAATTTGGGAAGGCATCTCTTCCCTGAGCAGAGCCTGTAGATTGGTTGCAGCTTGCCTCTTTACCGTGTTCCAACAAAAACAAGTATAATTTTTCTGCAGCCTTAAAAGGCAAGCTTGAGAATGATACCAAATGTTGCAGCACATGTGTTGATTTGTTATGTTACATTTCAGCTGTTAGTTATGCTAATGGAACAGTTTCACATACTTTGCTTTTATGTATTTACTTTAATGGCTGTGTGTATGTACTCTCTGCAATTGCCTGGTAACACGGGTTGTGCGATGTTCTGCTGTCACCACCAGGCCAGCACTGGAAATAAGAGAAGTAAAAAAGCCTGGGCCTTAATTTTCAGTCATGCAACCACTGCAGAAAGAATGTAAGCTGGTGTGAAATGAAACCAAATTGAAAAATATTCGGGACCATAACCTAAGATTTGTCCTGCAACAAACCACATAGGCAGATGGTGACACAGGGTAGGTAACTGCATGTCTACTGTGAGCAGCGTCCCTCGCCACACACAGGCCTGGGCAGACACAGGAGACAGCCAGACTTACGGGTACATTCAGCTCCCCACAAACTCAGGCCATAAATAGAGCTGGAGGGGAAAACATCTAAATAGGGTAGCAGTTCAGTTTGCCCAGACAGGGGAGAAGGAAGAATCCATGCCTCAGCCTCTGCTTGGAGTTCCTGTATAAAAAACACTGATTTGGGTAAGAATTCTGAAGAAACATGCAAAATTCTGTCATTCACCCCAGTAAAACCTCCAAGAAGGAAAATAAGACAAATTCAAGGATGTCTAGATACTTAGTAAGATATGCCATACAAAGAGGTTATTCTCACCTGCTCCCTACAGATATTTGTTCCACTGACATGTGAACTAGCTTTGCTCTATTACAGTATATATTGAAATATGCAGATAAGATATACTCCCATACAAGGTTTAGAGAGGTAAATCAGACCAAAGTTTCACACAGTGATTGAAAAGCTCCTTGGGGTTCTTCTAATTATATTACACTGCTGCAGCTTTCTTCCCTGATGGAATAGGTCTACTCTGCTGTCAGTGACAGCCATCAGCACCACTGTGGTAAAGCAGTTTAGTTTTGTTTTATTACCTGATTTATAGTGCATGGTCAATTAAGAATACTCGTTTATAGAAAATATCATTTCCACTTGACATTAAATGAGGGTCTAAAGATCTATTAGAGGGATGACAACTGTTAAAAGATAATAATGATACTCTGATAATCATAAAAATGAAAACCAGACTGACAAAGATCCATTTTCATTACAGAGGTCATTATCTGAAGACTGGATGATGAGACCTGCAATTCTAACCCACACAGGAGATGGGAGGAACGGAACAGCCCAATTAGATGGTTTAGAAAAAACACTATCTCCTATGTTAACACTAAGCAGACAGTTTCCAAATATGACACAGAGTAGCAAAGGGGAGTTTAGGTAAACTGAGTACAACAGATAAAACTGGGAACAGGCAGCAGAGCCTAGAAGTCAAACTATGCATGTTTAATGTTTGAATCAAGAAATTCCATGGAAACAATCCAAAGAGCTTCTTTTATTGTCCACAACCCAGATTTACTTTGGTGTGGGTTGTCAAGATTTGGAAACTTTTCTACTTTCTATCTTCTTCTCAGTCTTTGCAATGAACAAATGCATCTGAGAAGGGAATGAGCAAATGTCTTTGTGAAGGGAAAACACATTATTTACAACTTACTTGAGCTTGCTTGCATATTTGAAAAGGTTGAAGAGTTTCTTGGTAAAAAAGCTGATGATAAGCCTGTAGGTCGAACCAAAAGTACACACAGTTCTTCCACAACTGGAGATGAAAAATAATGTAAGTTATTGCTACCCAAATATCACAGCTTTATAAAAGGTTGACTTTCCAATGCAAGTATTATTAAGCTCCTTGGGGTCATCATAAATCAAGCTCAATTTAAGATGGATTTAATCTTCTGTTGCATACTGGCAGAAGGACAGCATACTTAATGGCATCGTCACTGTGATACTCTATCTTTTATTGTATCCTTTATGCATAATTGGCCAATAAAATCGCTAACATTGTAGTTAATATTTGAAGAGTAACCACATTTCAGTGGCATAAAGCCAGTGCTAAAGAAGAAATGTTGATAATGGACACACAGAGTTTGTGCCATGGTAAAATAGCATTTTGCAGCAATAACCAAAGCAATTAAATACTGTGTACTTGACATATGTTACTGGGACTATCATTACATTTTTATTACATGTATTTCTGAGACACAGAGTCTTGGCCTCATTTCATAAATTCAAACAGCAAAAGATCTTTCAGAAGTCTAGATCTTTCCCCAAGTCCTCTGATTTAATCATGTGCTTATGGGGTTCAGACTTTAAAAATACCCTGAAACTCCCATAGCTAGCCAATAAAGATTGTGTTCCAAAGAGATAGGGGTAGGGAACTTTGCTCCACCAACCGTAGCCTTCCAAACCTGGCATATGACTCAAATAGGCTCAACAGGTGAAGAGGAAACTTTAAACAATTTTCAAAGGAGCCTGGCACCTGCAAAGGCTAAAGGACACAGGGGTGGATGCAATGAAAAAGTAAGTTTCTTTTATTTAGATTTCTATCTATACACATTTGACATTTTTAGCTGAAGGTATTCAGCTTTGGAAACACTGGCTCTTGCCTTGTAGTAGCCAAAGGCATTTCTAGCTACTGCTGCTGGATCCTGCGCTGGGCCAGCGGTGAAACAGATGTCCATCTTGATTGCATTCAAATCTCCCCTAAAGACTCAATTTTTCTGCAAAGCCACTAAACACTGACTCAGATTCATAACTTGTTCCAACCAATCCTCTATTTACACCCAGCAATGAATGATGGATCTGCTGACTGCAGAGAAGAAATAGTGTTATATTTCTCAGAAATGCAAAGAGCTTCATGGAAGCAGAAGAACGTTTTTAAAACATTGGAGATTTTGGACATCACTAACCCAACAAGTAAGAAGGAAGCAGATTATCGTGAATAATAGCATAGCAGATTTTCCATCTTTTTAAAGAATGTTTTTGTGGGTTAGGATCTCATTTTTTCTGCCAAGTAAAAGGCTACTTTTTAAAAATGATCAGTCTTTTTTTTTTATTCCTGATGGTACAATCAGAATTCCAATAGGTTTGAGACTGTTAGAATCTGACAGCTTGGTTAAGACCTGTCATTAGTTTGCATATACATATGAACAGTTTATTGTTGTTGAGGGATTGAAGTCTCACAAGTAATAATTCATCCAGTCATCAATCTTTCTTTCTCCCTTTTTTTTTTTTTTTAGCCTGGCTGCCCTCTATAACTTGGCATTTAGTCAATTGTGGACTAAATTATCACAGAGTAGGAAAATGTTCATACCTTATTCCCTGACTTCTCACAGAATTGTGTGAAGTAGTAGCCCGCTCTGTTCTCCAAATAAAGAGACTGCAGCATGCTTTCCATTCTTGATCCCCCTAAGACAACACTGCCAGCAGCACTTTTCCCCTGGACAAATAAAACATAGTTATACAGCAAGGAATAACAGACTTTCATTATTTTCAAATGTCAGTACATTGCAATGGAGAGCCATGCAGTGTGTACAATTAGTATCTTCATCCCAAGAAACTAGACTCCATTTTCTACTACATATGCAATCGATCATAGCTATCCTTACCGTTTTCCTACTAAATATTCATATCTGATGGAATAAATCTGATAAGTGAAGGCATGCAGAGTAGCAAAGTGACCATAGCATCCATTAGGTGGTTCCTCAATACTTGAAACAGAAAAACCAACCAGGCCTTAATTCTGTCATTAACTCTTTACTCTTTAGCACTGAATCTGGGGAATTCCAATGATACTAAACAACAGCACTTAGCTGTCAAGAGTTGTCTCAGCTCACGCTGCTGTTTTGAATTAAGAGAAATTAACAGGTGGTTATTTGGTCAACATTTAAAACATTTAACTATCATGGAATAAAAGATGTCAACTGGGGTTACACCACTGACATCAGCAACAAAATGAGCAATTCAGAGAGCAAAAATCCGTGCTCTTTACTGTGGTGAGCATTTGAGGAAGCATACAACCATTTTGTCAATGCTCCTAGAGAAGCCAGAAGAGGTTTCTCTAAGTAGTAAATTAGCTTCTGATGATCACAAGAGAGAAACTTTGGCTGATGTGCTGTCTCTGATAGAAGAAGTGGAAACAGATGAATGTGGCAGCTGGCGAACAGCTTATTTCCAAACAATAACAGGGATGGAGAAGGGCAGGAAGAAGCCAGACTTTTGAAGCTGGGTGGGTAGATCTCCCTTCTCAGTATGAAGTTAAACTAGTAATCCCTACATTCTCTTCTGCATGGTATTTGTGATGGCAAATTGTGGGGTCCTGACTGTTTCAGTCTAGCCCTATAAGTGTAAAGGGATGGTAATTTCCTCCCTCAGTTGCAGAGAAACTCTCTATGATGATGTGTAAGAACTAATAGTTCATAGTGTGAATGTTTCCTGTATACACATTTCTAAGTGCAAATGTCCCCTAATTGCACAGACCAGCCTTTGTTTTGCTCCCTTTCAAAATTAACAAAGAAGTAAAATGAATACAGTGAAGGAATAAACAAAGTACAATTTTGATGTGCAAAACAATCACGTGCTCAGGTGCTCAGCAAACTCCATGCACATGTAAATAGGCTTAGATTTCATAATATGCTTTTTCTTTTAGTTGGGAGGCCATAAGGAACAATACCACCATGAAACAGCAGGTTGTTTTGAGACTGTTCCACAAATGAGAAGGGGTTTGGATATGTTTTAGATTGCCAGATGTTGACATCTCACATGTTCTATTTGTCAGCATTTTTAACAGTTACTACGAAAAGGCCCTTCTGCACAGCCTGTATCTCCTGAGGTTTGTTCCAATGAGGGCCTGCTTAGCAGGCAATAATTCAACAAAGAAAAAAATGAAGTACACAAACCATAAAGGGGGGGTTGTACAAATGAAACCTTTTCCCCTTATGAATGTTACTGTTTTATTGACTTGCTAAGGCAGATTCAGTTTTCACTGTAAGTCTGGAATACTTTCCTAGGCAACAATTCCACTGAAGCATTTATCCAGAGAATTTTCTATAATAGCCTACTGAGCACATGGTCACTATGGAGAAGATAAACAGTTTCTAATAAAAATAAACCTCTGTGTGTGCCTGATTTCCTACAAAATAGGTGACAGATACCACAAAGAAAGTGCCAATGTTCTAAATATACCTCTGCATAAAGCATTGACACTGATATAATCAAACCAATTCCTCCTCATAATTGACTACTTCATGTTTAATACTGCAGAATAAAGTGTTTTAACTCATGATTAAAGACAACTAACACTTTCAAGCAACACTTACATGGAGCAGCTCAGCATAGGTATACTTTCTATAACCCTGGTACCTTGAGTCTTGGGTGCCATCCAAAGTTGAGCAATGAATCATGTCTGTGCTCACTGACTTTGACCTGGATCACAAACGAAAACTTTTCAATACATATTTAAGAAAAACATGGGACTGCTTATAAAATAAACAAATAAGAAAGGGGACAAAAGAGGTAGAATGACATAGTGAATAGCAGAGGAAAAAGTACATGGAGTTCAAATTTATAATAAATGGGAAAAGAATGTAGAGGAATACTTTTTCATGTGGCCTTGCAGAAATCACTGGTACAGCATGAGTTTCAGAGCTAGTACTTGAGACAGGTTAAAAGAATATGAATGTATATAGAGAATATAAACTATTATGTAAGAGACAATACTTGTATTTGGGAAAATAAACATTTTTGTGGCTTTATTGTTGTTATTGCACAAAAAAATGAGAAAATAATCAGCCCGGGAGGAATTCTCCATGCATATAAGCTGTACCATAACTGTGCTTCACTAAGTAGATTATTGTATTAAAGGGAAGTATTCATGAAAGCAATAGGATCTAAAAGACTTTCATAAATATTTGAGGTATACTGGTGTGCAGAAAGACATAGAAGGAGCTTTTGTACTTACCATATTCTACAGCTAGAAATGTCATCCTTCTGGGGACTCTGACTTGATGTCAGGGTAGGTGGTAACCTTGATGATCTCTTCAAAGAGAAATTCAGTTTAGCTAGTTTTAATAAAGTTGTGAGTTTGTTCTACTTTTCTAAAAGATGTTACAGAAAAATAAGGCAATTCTGATTATTTTTCCAGTTTTGTGTTTTCCTAACATGTTCTCATTAACTGCTCAAAAACATTCAAGGGGTTTCAGGACTATTTTTCCTTGTCAATCACAATATGTAAAACTGCAAATTGCAAAAATCTCTGAATAACTATAGTTGAAAAATTACATTTTTAACAGGTAGAAACATGTTACATGCACTTTGTACAGAATTACAGAGAATGACAGGTGAAGAGCATGTGAACATGTTTTGCAGAAGCTTACAAAGGTTACCTTAAGATAGCTCACTGTAAGAGAGAAACAATCATTCAGACTGGGAGAGAAAGGGGGCATTCTGCCTCACCATCACTGACAATTTCAAACAAAATCATGACTTTTTGGAGATGCCAGTTGCATTCAGAGTGCCCTCAGAAATTCACCCAGAGTTGCTGCTCTTCCTAAGCTCTTGCAAGCACAGGGTAACTGGAAGATTGAGAAGTCTGGTCTTACAGAAAAAAAAATAGGAGCAAGAAAAGGTCCATGTGCTGATTCTGTGAGGTTCATGGTGCCTGGTCAGAGTTTTGTAAAGTGCTGAATTCAACAGGGGATGGAAAACCTTCAGGCTTAGGATCCTGCATGCCTGACCTACAGCTAGTCCTGGGTCTTTACCACACCTTGTGAAGCCGGACCTGGTCACTGTAAGACACAGGCGCTTCTTGCTGCCATTCCTGCTGTGATCAACAGGAATCTGGCTCCTGAATTCAGTTTCTTCTGAACTGGAAATCTCTCACATGTTTTTCCTCCAATATCTCCATGAATTATATTTTGAAGGAAATAACTGTAGTCTAAAACCATCCAGCTCAAAGTAACAGAGGTGTGTGTTACTAGATCTGTAGCATAGCCCATTCAGTTCTTGATACTGGAATCCCAGCTTCAATTCACTTTCTCCAAGTACCTTGTGTCCCGAGGCTTAATACTGTGTTGCTGAAAACCTGAAGCTTTTATTGCAGTTACCTCTCACATTCAGGCTTTCAAGGAAGAAAACAGTCAAAACTAAACTGGCCACCTGCAAGCCACTGTGAAAAGCTCTGTGTTGTGTGGCTCATGACTCTCTGTAGAATGCAAAAACCATGTGCAGCTGATTGAAGGGCTGTGGTGGTAGAAGATGAGCAGAATGCTGCCCTTTCTACAAACATGAGGGATAGGTTCAGGGTAACTACAGAGAACCTGTAAAAATGACTCTGGATTAAGATAAGGCTGTTTGAAGGATAGACCCTGCACTCCTGGATACTTAATTTCGCAGTTCTGAGAATTTCCAGCTAAAATATCTATCCAAAGGACTTAGGAAATAGTCAGCATGTAACTGAGAAGATAATTTGACTCAACATGCAGCAATTTGTTGCATAACATAGAATAAAATTTTATTGCATTTTTATGCGCAATAATAGTCTCTTGGCTTCCAACCAACCAACCAAGTACCATATTCTTGTTCCATTGAATTCAAGGAGTTTTGTCAATACTTTTTAAGGGATAAAGCTTTGTTTTTCAATGTTGTGACCCTACTTACATGAAGAACGGAAGGCTGTAAGGAAGACTTTTGAGTCAATGGTAACAATGACACTATTTGCGGGAAAGGATCGATGTCCACCCTCGGCCTCTCTTGACAGGTGTGCCAGAACTTCAGTTTTGCACTGGCAGCTTCTATTGCTGTTGAATGAGTA
The DNA here is from genome assembly GCA_026770055.1 of Myrmophylax atrothorax. Lineage (NCBI taxonomy): Eukaryota > Metazoa > Chordata > Aves > Passeriformes > Thamnophilidae > Myrmophylax > Myrmophylax atrothorax. The sequence continues at coordinate 132,006,303 of JAOXXN010000395.1, forward strand.
ACACAAAATCTGGGACCCCTAGGGAGAAAAAAGCTAATAGGTATAACTTTCCAAAACAATGAAACACTAGACTATTTGGCTTATTTTTATTTTTTTCCAATGATGTTGTTTCCTGTATCAAGATATGGTGCTATATGCACCTAGAGTTAAAAATCAGTCAGTGTTAAAGACATTGTGTGCTTCCAAATCTAAAAGCAAAATATAGATAAATAAACTCAGGCTTCAAATTCTGCATCATTACATAGTTGTCTTTCTATAAGCCTGCAGTAGGATAGGCTCCATCCATCCTACAGCAAAGAATGGGAAAGGATTGTAGGCCACAGGATAGACACTACAGAATTACAAAATATTCTGAGTTGGAAGAAACCCACAAAGATTGAGTCCAACTCTTAAATGAACAGCCCACATGGAGATCAAACCCACTGCCTTGATGTTATTAGCACCATGCTCCAACCAACTGAGCTGATCTCAGGGTCACTGCAAGTCATATGAGGCTCCACAGAAAAGGTTATAATTGCAAGTATTAATTTATGCCTGCTATTTGTTGATTCTCCCCTGGGGAGGAGAGAACATCCTCAAAAATTTAGCCTGCATTTTGGAAATAGGTTAGATTTTGTATCCTCACTTAAGCTGTCAATATGTAAAAGGCATTTTGTATGACAGACATTGAAAAGTGAAGTCTCAGGTCAAATTCTGCATAGTTGTATATACAGAGCATCCTCAGAAACTTGAGAGGAGCAGTGAGGGAATAGGTTAGGACAGAATTAACCTTCTGTGCCTGGAGGGCTTTCCCTACAGTACAGACTAAAGTTTCATTGAATGGTATCCAAGGCAGAGATACACAAAGCAGTTCAGATGCTCTGGCTGAAAAATACCAAGGGCTCAGTAAGGCAGATCTGCCTGGCTTCCCAGAAGATTGCCCTGTAGTTTATGCTTAACTAAAAATTCATGCATTAGTACTGTTAGGACATTCCTTCCAATAATTGCAATGGGATAAGTGAGATGAAATAAACCTAACAGACTTATCAAAGAAAATGGAAGTTAGTTCAACAAATAGAATTTTAGTTCCTGTGCATTTTTTCATACCAGTAAAGAAGTAGAGGTTTCACTACTTCAGGCTGAATCTGTCTTAAATGCCTTGTATTCCACTGATCTCCGTGCAGTAGGTCGAGTCTGAGCAACACTTCTGAACCAAGGAAATAGTCTCCACTGCTCAGCAGGTACAGTTTTTTCATCTTACTGACTTGCCTGCAGTCAACAAAAACAGTCCCATAAGCCTGTATCGGATTCTGCACAGAACTGAGTACAGTTCATCCTACTGATTAAACTGCTGTCATGTAACATGTTTTTAATTGCAAGTGGCAGAAGCTAAAACAATTTTTCTGCAAATTAGAGACAGGTTGTATGTAAGATAAAATGTACAGTGCCTTAGAACAGACAACCTGAATCCAGCAGAGCCTTTCACTAAAGTAGTTTGTCATACTGAATGCCCTACTTGTGAATTTAATTTCTTTTATTCTTTTTTTTTTCCTGTTGCCATCTGTTTTCCAAATCTCTTTCTATAGCAGCGTTAATAATATGGTGATTCTGACTTCATGTAAGCTTTGCAAACCTGACACTGCAAAAAGAGTTTTGTCAGCTTCAGCACAGTCATTCCAGACATACCTTCTTGTCAGGACACTCATGATTACTTTAATTGTATCTATTCTATTCAAACATTACAATTTACTCTGAAATCTCAAAACATCTAACATCTAACTGGGTCATAAGTGTTAAAGCAGTAGGAACAACTGTTAAATAACGGGAAATACCTTTGCTGTCTTGTAGTGTTCTTTAGAGTCTTTAGTCTTTCAATATCCATCCAGAGCCACCAGTACCTCTCCCCAAGTGTTCCTTTGATGAACTTCTTGAATCTTTCAAACTCATGTCTGTTGCCAGTGTCATAAGTCCTGTGACTAACACACCAGGCAGCCCTGCTGTCCGGCCCACCACTTTCAGAACTTGAAGTTAAGCTTACTTCTTCAGGATCTTGTTTTCTTACATCTCCCTTGGATTCCAAAGCAGTAAGTGGAGAAGAACATTGTTTAAAGGGTGACTCTGCAGTACTATGGGCAACAATGTCAGCAGCTTGCTGGTGAGTCTGTTCTGAAACGGGCTCCTTCATTACAATTTGAGCACAAGCTGGTATGAATTCTTCTGGTGTCTGACAAGTTGCGCTTTCCTGTTCATTTTCTCCTCTTGCTGCGCTGTCCCATTTCGGGTCTACATAAACTCTTAACTGCCTGTGGGAAGGAGATTCTGCAATGGCCACAGAAGAGCCCTCCTCAGGCTCACTGGATCTCTCACCAGTAACATCGACTTTTGTGGGTGCAGTTTCTGAAGGGGAAAGGAAACTCTGTTGTTGGCATTGCTTAGACAGAGAACTTGCTTCTGCATTCAATCAGAAAAGATCATTGAACACCCTTTTGAGTCAGGACTGTTCTCTTGCATATCAACATTCCCAAGTTAAAAAATGCAACATATGTATATTTTGCCGCTGCAGAACAATCATGCCATGTTATTTTGCACAGCAGGGAATAGCAGAGGTGCTCTCTGCCTAGAAACTCAGGCCCATGACTCAGAAACACATTCCCTGTTGAATTCCAGTGGAACAGCAGAGTTCAGAAACAGTTCTGTCTCGACCGAATTGTCCTGTTTACTCAGCTAAACATCCCAACTCCTCAACAGCAGTTAAACCAGCTGGTTGTGCTGCAAAGCCTGGCTCCTTCCTGAGCATTTGGTCATAGTTTGATCAAAGTGACAGTATGTAGCAGAACCGGTTTTGTTTAGGCCTGTGGAAGCTAGTAAGTGATGATTCTTTTTCTACTTAGGCTGACCCTGAGACTATCTCAGTTGATTAGAGCCTGGTGCTAATAACACCAGCGTTGTGAGTTCAATCTCCACACAAGTAATTCACTTAAGAGTTGGACTCGATGATCCTTGTGGGTCCCTTCCAACTCAGAATAGTCAGTGGTTATTGCAAAGCAAACACCTCTGTCAATAGGGTAAAATCTTGACAGACATGGAAGGATGACGAAACAAATGATAATGTCTAGGGCTCTGGAAACATTTAACAGTCCTGCAGACCAGTCTGGCACCCAGAAATGGCTTCTTTCCATTCAGAGATGGTTTATAGCTAAGAAATTCAGATTAGTGACCAGCCCTGGTTTTTTGGTCTACACTCCTTTAATTAATTCCTTTTACCCAACTCTTCATCAACCCTGTGCCATTAAGCATGCCCTGCCATCCTGGTCTGCTGAAAAAGAAACTTAATGCTTTAACTTGCTCAAATATCTTTTCTACTTCTGCCAGACAGAAAATTTTTTCTGGAGCATGTTAGCAAAGATGACCTTAACTATACATACTGCTTAGCTAGGTTAATACTACTATCACTGTACAAGTCAGTCCTGTAAATCTGAGCAGAATAACCACAGATACTGTAAACAGCAGCAGAATCTAAGTGAAAGTAAAAAAAAAGTCATAATTAAATTGAGACTAGAAGAATTCCATATCAATCTTTCAACACTGTGTTTAAACTATAGAGTAATCTACATCTTTTGTATTTCACTAAAGGTAAGCTGTATGCTTTCATTCTCCATTGTGTCACTTAGGCAAAACACTGTCAGTGATGTGACTGCTACAACCTCTGAGGCCATGCACCACATGAGGTTGTGACAGAAAAGGGCTAAATCACTCAGATCCACTAAGTCCACATTCCTAATGTTATCAGCCTGTGTAACTCTCTGTGGTGGCCTAGTCAATAAATGGCAATGACAGTTAGACATTCCTTTCAACTTCTTCCAAAAATAAGCCACACCTAACCAGTGCTGGCCACTGCCACAGATGGTCACTTGGATTAGGAACATGGCATAGATTCCCTGCTCTGCACTTACATAATTTCCTGAGTACCTATAGCACAATATATTGACAGTAATATAAAAATCAGTGTGATCTAAAATATCTTTTCTTGTTTCCAAACTGTTTCAAATGTTTTCACTTGAAAAAGAAAAATTACAGCTTCTCAACACAGGTTTGTGAAATGGAAACATAGAGAATGATTTCACAGAATCTGAGGCAACTAAGAAGAGAGATACGCAACTCCTGAGCAACCAAAAGTGAAGTGGCTCAGGAGTTTGTTCAAGACTTTAGTTGATAACCCTGATTCAACTGAAGCAATGAGCAAGGAATTTAAACTGGATTGTCCAAGCAAATATCTTCAGCTACTGAAGTCTAATTGCAGGCTGTCTCTGCAAGAATGGTGCATTTGTGTTATAGCTTCAAAATCTTTCATGGACTTTTTCTTTTTGTCCCTTGCCAACACAGCAGTTTGGGGGTTGGGAGCCAGAACAGAGATGGCTTGTTGAAGCCCAGCTCTCTCACTACCTCTCCCAGAGCCAGCTAACTGTCTAAAGCCTAAATGAAGGGACGGCTGATAGCTTTGCATTCCAACGTGATGGCTGGGGAGAGGATTGGGGGAGGTATCTTTCTTGTTTTGGTGGGAGGACCTCACATTTCCCCTGCCTTGGGAGGTGATGAGAGAGAGGTTCCTTGGTCCTCTGTCTGCTTGGGTGCCCAGCTGCCACTTGCTGGGCTGGCGGCAGCACTGGAAGGGGCTTCCTGGCTCTCTCCCTGGCTCCATACACCCTGTGCCATCTGAGAGAACAATCACCACTGCCTGGATTCACTACAGGCTCGTCAAGGGGCCGATGCCATCCGCAGAGGAGTTGCTAACCACCCCCCCCCAATGTCTTCAGACAAAGGACAGTGAGAGGGTCCTTGCACTGCCCATGGGAAAGGTTTCAGCCTGTCCCTGTGGCTGCTATTCCCACCTGAGCCGGAGGATTGGCACCTCCCCATCAGTGTCTTTGCCTCACCGGCCCGTGAGTGAGTCACTGCAGCCACTGCCTCCCAAGGTGCAGCATCACCTCCAGCTCTCTGTGAATACAACTGCACCAAAGGGGCAGAGAGGACTTGGATCTGTTTGAAAGTTTTGGTTACGGTGTTGTTGTTTTTTCTGACGGTTTTTTTTTGTTATACATATATACATATATTTATATATGTATATATATTTATATTTATATTGATATATGTTTATATATTTGTAGTAAAGAACTGTTGGGGTCCCCTTATCCCGAGTAAGGAGGCAGCGTGAATGACAATCAGAAGAGCTCAGGCACAGCAGGAATCAGAAGGCTTGATCAGAAGGCTTACAACTTAGAGAGTTTCCAAGAGAGTTTATTCAAGATAGTTTCATCTAGGAGTTTCAGCCAAGAGAGTTCCTCAGACAGTTTCCTCATAGCTCATAGATGGTAGTTCATAGTTCTGTTCTCAGTAACATGCACACCTTTCATACCCTCTCACATCCAACATGTCATGACATTGTTGGCTATCCCATTCAGCTCACAGTCACTGAAGCATCTCATTGGTCACAGGACCCCCCACACACTACAGGCGACTCTCTTCTCTTTAAGAGAGAACTCTAACCTGCTTTCCCTAAGGGATGCACTTACAGTCACCCCTACAAAGAACTGTAATCCTTTTTCTCTACGTTTTCTGATTAATGTTTCTTAATTTCAAAGGCTGTGGAGGTTTTGAGGAAAGAGAGGCCCCGTTCCTAGTCCAGAAGGATTCCTCACTTTCCTTGATAGACATCTTGGTTTCTTTTTAAACTGAGACAGTTTGTGACCTCTCTGTTCAAAGTACTGCTCAAATTAGTGGTAGAGTCATGAGCTGCAAACAAGTGTGACTTGAATAACTTCATTAATAATCCCTACATCAGCAGTATGTTTTCTGGGGTGATCCTCACGGTTTGGGGAAGAAGGAAGACTTCCGGAGTTATGTCTTCTAATTTTCCATTTAGCCATTGGACTCCAAGGTCCCAGCAGTACAAGTCTCAAAGTGGAATGGCTGCTTTTTACCTCTGAGAATGGGAGAAAGTGAGTTCCTAACATATGAGCTGAGGTTTCTCTGTTCATCTTACTACTGCATACGAAGTAGAATCAAGCCCATACAATCAGGTATATCCATATGTGCATCTGCATGTTCTCTCCCAGAACCTTTGAAGCCTGCTAACAATTTCAGTTAAATTTGAAGATAGGATTCCAAATTATTACATTTTATAAGATTCATAAAAATTGGCAGTCAAAAGACTTTTAAGTGCCCAACATAAATACCCTAAGAAGATGGCTGCAATACACATTATACATCATCAGATACCCAGAGAATCCAGACAAGAAAATCTTTCAAAACACATGAAATGGAAAAAAAAAAACAAGAACAAAAACACCTCAACTGAAACTGACATATTTCTATGAGACAGAAATATGTAAGAAAAGAAGCTACTACTATCACAAAATTATTTGGCTACTAGCTCAAATCTTCACTTAATGTTGTGGCTATGGAAAGAAACAAATGCCCATCTGAAGCCTCAGATACCATGTGATACTCAGAAGCCAGTAATGGGAGTTAGCAACAATTCCTTGGAATGCCTTTTCTTTCCTTTTAGTTAGAGTTGTGTTATACACCACAGGGCTGGGCCCTTCTTACTTACCCAGAGGGCTACTTTTTTCAGTTAACGACTGATCCCTTTCATGCTGCCCAGACAAATGCTGAGTATCTTGAATTTGTGCAGAAGCTACAGGATGTGTAGATGAATCTGTAGTTTTCACGGAATCATCGTGTTTGGCTAGTGTAAACCAATCCTTCACCTGAGAAACCGTAGCCTAGGAAAAAAAATGTGATAGAACAATTCAAATTTCTCTATTTATTGCAGTGTTTCTGAGAGCAGAGGGCTTACTGTCCATGGTCTTTGTGCAGTCTGTTTTTGTAGCCTTCTGTAAGGATAGTTCCCAGTGAAGACAGCTGTATGAGAGCAGTGAGCACAACACAGCTTCTGTTTAAGCTGTGTTACAACACTTGGACCTTCTTTTATAGTACAAAGAACTTTGAATATAAGGGCTATTGGGTTGGAAGGGATCAGCCAGTTCAAACCCCCCATGGGCATGGGCAGGGACACCTTCCAGTAAACCAGGCTGCCCAGGAATCAGTAGTCCTATCAAGTTGTGACCTCAGTTACAATAATTCTACCCAATGCATTCAATTTATCCTGATATTACCCACACTAAAGATGTTTATTTTACCTGGCCAAGTGATACATAGAGCTTCTTCATAGTCAATGAAGTGTCCTCTTCCTCAAGAGAGGAGGAACTTAGGTCTTGCTTCGTTATCCAGGGATAGTAGTCACTATCTATAATGAAATTCGTGCCACTCTTGCTCCATTCTACCTGTGATATCAGTTTAGCTAGTCTGAAATTAAACGTTGAGACAAGAAAACAGTTAATTTTAGCACTTAAACAGAGAAACAGTTAATTTTTTCAAGAATAGGTGATTAAAAACATGATCCATCTAAAAAGATTTGTTACATAGAACTTCATGATCTGCTTTATTCCTAGAATAAAAGAATTATATAATATCCTCATTTGGAAGGGACCCACAGGAATCGTGGAGTCCAACTCATTATTTCAGCCTTCACCTTCACATGTAAATGCCAGAACTGCCATTGCATATTTCACCAGCTTTACAGATAGCGGCCTGCTTTGCATTCCCAAGCCTTACCAGTAAAACTGACTTCTGTCAGGATGATTTTGCATGTATCAGTGCAGCCACAAGCCCTAACAAGCCCTAACAGCAAGCCCTAAAATTAAACTAAAGTCCTGCATCACCACCATCTGGTTCCTGATACAAAGTCTTCCAGCAGAATGCCACAGCACTGATCATACTAAATGAACTTGCAGATGATAACAGGACAGATGGTGCTCTTGTGTTCCTCTGGCTGCTGTATGAGGATGTCACAGTACGGAGCAGCACTCCAGAGCTACCTTGTCTTTGTGTGAATCTGGTGATGCTCAGGAAAGGCAATCTTAGAATCACATGCTGATAGCGAGGATGCTCTGGGCTAGAAAGAAGTACATAAGCAATCAAGGTGCATGTGAAGGGAAGATGAAGGCTATGCCTGAGCCAACAATCAGGTGAATACCCAGTTTCATTTGTGCCCACTATTTGAGATCAAATAGGATTTAATTCTATAGTTGGAGTGTCTTCATCTTTCAAGGCAAGTTTTCCTCTTAGCATCTGAATTTATCTTCATTCTGACTCCAGAAAGCATTTGTACTACTGATGGCAATTGACAATAGGTACATGCATAAAGTTAGGTTTATGTCATTCTCTTGGGTAACTCTGCTTGACCAAATAAATAGTTTGCTATAGCAGAAGATCAAAGTTTGTGCTTCATGAGGCTCAGATATGTGTATAAAGCAGCTGCTACTAAAGGTAAAATGGAACACACTCATGGTTTCCTTGTTCTTTGCACACTTTTCCCTTTGAACTTAAGTGCAATGTACAGGTTACTGAAAATAAAAAATATTTACTGTAGAAGTCTATATCCCAGTAACTACCCTGTCCTGACAACCAGCAAATATGAGTGTTGTGAAGCATACTGACGGGCTGCCTCTCCTTTTGGGTCCCTGAAACACAACGCAATTAGCAGCATCTAGACACAACCTTAAGGGATGTAGAGGTAGAGCCCCCCAAAAAGCACACTAAACCTCCTGAACACCTGCTGAAAGGACATCTGGAAAGATACAGCAAGTTTATAACAGTAAATCATCCAGCTATGCCATAGCATCCCACAGAAAACTTTACTAAAGGAGCTCTGACAGTGGGCCCAAAACCACAGAACTAATAATGGAAATAAAAAGGATTGGGTATTTTTTCCAAATGGATTTCATAGATTCATAAGTTCTATTTATATGGATTATATATTGATTAGAAAAAGATACGAACAGGGATTTAGAAATCAGTAAACCTCTTTCTTACTCTCTTTGTAGTGGTGTAGTATAGGATATAATTCATGGTCAAGGAAAATTACAGAATGAAGATTGAAAAAAGGGACTGACTTTATTTTATCCAGGTCACTAAAATGCTAAAATAAAATAAAGATGATGAGAGGTGGGCAAAAACCTTTAAAGAATTCTATGAAGATTAATTAAACAGAAGAGGAAAATGTACAAATTTAAAACTGAAAGACATCATAAAAGATTGCAATACCTGTATTCAAAGTAACAGTCGCTTTCTAGAAATGCTGGAAGCCTTTCTTTCTTAATCCATTGAATTGCTTGTTCTCGATCAAGACACTATTAAAAAAGAAATGTCAAAATCTGCAGTATTCTTGACTCTCTTGTTTTGTTAGCCATGTAACTGATTGTCTCCATCCCCCTTCTACAGCAGCATTGTCTCAGGAAGACAAATATACAGTGAACATCACCTTAATTTTGGGGCAATTGAGTAAATTTACTTTCTTATTAAATGTAAAAATGTCTAAATCCGACTTCATCTATTAGAGGTACAACTTTTGCAACAAATCATGAGTGTTTTTTCTGCTGAAATAATGTATGTATGAATCATGCTTTTACTGTACAATTCTAAATGCAAATTAAATGTACATAAATTTTCTACAATAGGAAATTGCTAATTTTTCTGACTTTATCACATTTTACAAATAAAAACTATTGCCTTTTTCCTCTAGAATTTGCAGAGTAAGAAACGCTTAAATTAAGTTATACTCCCAGAATGGGAGAACTGTGGATATTAAAACCAAAATGAAACAAATAGAAATCCAATCAGTTACCACCTCTCATGTTTTCATGTTGTATCACTACACAACTGCATTGCACACAGTAATTCTCATTAGTGCCTGGTCAAAGAGAAGGGAAGGTGCCTCCAAAGCGTGGTTTGTGGGGTGAAAGAGAGTGTTGAGCAGCAAGCTTCACAGAGACAGCTAACCAAAAATCTGCATAGGATCTTACACAGGGAGTAAGATCCCTGACTACAGGCCACACTGATCTATAGCTCTTTCCCTTAGAAATGCCACACAGCACACCTTTAAATTTTTTAACAGTGTACTTTTTCCACTCTTAGGGTATGACCTGTTTCATTTTATCTGTGTATTTTTCCTTTTAGTGAAGGTGAGACTAATGAGTTTCAAGAATGCAGTAACTACCCTTGTCCATAAAAACAGGTGAAGTGTGGGCAAGGATGGATACCACTTCCTATATCAAGTAATCAGTTTATGTAGATCACAGCTTAAATTTTCTTTCTATGAGCTAATATCGCATTAGGGGCAAGGGTTATTTCTGCCTCATATATATATCTGTAGGGGATTAAAAAAAATCTGAATTACTCAGAAAGTGGGTGGTTTCATTAAGAGAGAAGAAAATGTTTCAAAATATGGAAAGCTTATGTTGGCAGTGGCTCATACAATGTAATTTGTGGAGATGGAGACTAATTACTCCCAACCACACAGTATATGCTTCTTTTCAGCAATTGACAAGGGGTTTTTTTTTAATACAGAAGATACTCTCTTTATTTTGGCATTTAATATTTCTGTATTTACTGACTTACAGCGCAGTTTTTTATCTGGATGATTCATAACATGTTCACGTCTGTAAGTGGCTGGTACACAGTTATATGTAATATCAGAGGGACAGAAACTCTACTCTTTCCCTGTCACAGAGAAAGGTGCTACATTTCATCTGATGGGATTTGTTACCTTGGTTAGCTTCCTTACCCAGTCAGCCTTAGGGCTTGCTAGGACCCAATCCAGCAAAGCTTTTAGCATGTGTTTAAGTTTAAGCATGTGTTTAACTTCCCTTGATTAAAGTTAAGCACATACTTAAGTGCTTTGCTGAACTGGGGTTTCTCTGAAATGAGGTATGTGGGACACCAGCCAGCTTCATTCCATAGTTGTGATCAATTCTACCCAACTCTACAGGTTCTTTTCTCAATGTATTTTACACAAGGTTGATTTTGACTATTGATGAGAAGATACTTCTGTATCAATGATTTGCAAATGTGGAAGCACACATGCAGAGAACTTCTGCTTATCTGTAAATTTGTACCAGTCTGAGAGGGAACTAAAATACAGGGAAAAATACCACTGCATGCTTTTCTTAGGCAAGATGTGTTTAAATTCAGGCTATTACCTGAAAGGCCTACTAGGATTTTCCATTCATAGGTCCTTTTTGTAAGTAAACTGCCAGTGATGGCCACGCCAGGTGACCCTTCAGTAAGCAATGTAACATTCAGAGCAGCTGTCACTCTCGTTGGACAGTATGAAGAAGGCAGCCAAAGCAAACCAGACAGCATCATCTGATGCCTGAAAGATTAAACCCTATTTGATTTGAACTGAATTACTTGATGCAGCTGGTCTGGGGTGGCCTTGTCTGGGTCAGTCACTGTAGTACAATGACTGAAGTTGGCTTCTTTCACCTTGCGTATCTGCAGTGACCATTCTGGGCACAGTGTTGCACAGGCCATCCTGTTCTAGCTCAGACTTGAGATGCCAAGCTGATTCACATGAGGTATCTGTGTTACCCATCCAGTAAAGGAGGAGTCAAAAATAAGAGCTATCACCCTTTCGTGCAAAAAGGAGAAGGAAGGGTACTCAGGCATACTGCTCCTCAAAAGGCCATAATGCTTCCCATCCATGGAAAATGGCCCAGAGGATGAAACAAATCCATAAATAATACAGAAGCCCTGTCGCTCCCAACTACGTGAAAGATGAAAGTAACAGGGAAATGGTTTTGAACTTGCCAAGAAAGGCAATCCCAGTGGCAGTGACATGAGCTTATCCAAGAGAGCGGTGTTAGCAGCACTTGCACAGCCTCACAGCATTTCCTCAGTTTAATGCTGAGCACAAATTAGAAATTAAGAATAGCTCTTTTGCTTTTGTGCTCTCAAGCAAAGTATTTGTGAAAACAATTCTTTAACATGGTAGGGATGCCTGTGGGCCTTGTCCTATTGTAGCATTTGTCCACTTTAAATGCAGGTAATTGCAATATCACATTAGTATCACTTTGTTAAACATCACTGCCTTTTGACCTCTCCCAAAGCTGTTTTCTTTCTGAAAATCGTTAAGCTTATGCTGGGCAAAGCAGCAGTTTGTTACAACTCCCTGCTTTTCTCTCAGCTTTCCAGCTATGACATAATTTAGAGCAGCCACTACTAAATATGTAGCAAGATCTTAGACTGGCCTTGAGTGAAATGAAGTCATGTCAGTCACATCAGTGAGAAGTGAGCAAGAAAGGAATAAATCAAGTATCCCAGTGAAATATTTTTTTTCCTCCAAAGCCGCTGTTTAAAGGTAAATTCCCACATCTAATTATTCTGCCTTGTATTCTCTCAGGTGCTTCAACTCCTGGGTTTAACCAGCCTAATCTGGTACTGAAGACAGCCCTGAAAGTAGGCAGGTAAGAATACCAAAATTGATACTGTCTAAGCAAGTATGAAATAAGACTTTTTTTCTAAAATTCAACCCATCCTTCCATTAAATCAGCTTTCTTGTTGCCAACGATTATTTTTTCTGGCCATTTCAATTGACGCTAACTATGTAAATCCTTTGGGAATTAATGGAAGAGAGACTTATGTGTTGCCAGACCACAGATGAGCTCATAGCCACACGAGGAAATTAATTAATAAGGAAAGACTGAGCTGCATTAGTTTCAGTCAATTTGCACATTCCAGGGATCACTAGTAAAGTAACTGTTGTCATAATATTTTTTCTTTTAATATTAAAAAGTATTCAGACCACACAGCTGAATCCTGCCCTACAGAATCTTCAAAATTCTGTGCTACAGGATGTACATCTGTAATTCCATTCACTTGTCTGCTAGACACATGTGCATTACAGGGCATAATTTGGCCCATCATTATGTTTTCCTGACATAAATTAACATTTTTCCCAAGCTACCAAGCCAAACACAACAATAACTACTGCCAGTATCTCTACAGTAAGATCTAAATATAAACTCAGGGGCTATAAGATGCTTACCATAGTGTTGTAATTTGGATCAATCTTGAAGGTTGGAGAAGTGCTGTGCATTTTGGAGAGCTGCCCATCATTCTTTGCTTTCCTTAGAACACCATAAATGGGGTTTGGAGGTTTCTGATCATGTAGATTTTTTTTCAGTTGGCTTTCCAGGCGTCTTGGGGCATAATTAACTACTTCAAAAACCCCAAAGTCAGAGTTAAACTTCACTGGCTGGGCAAAAGTCTACAAAAGATGTTTGGGAAGTTGACATTGACATTGTAATAAGGGAACTCTCATTTAAGAAAGTTACTTTTTATAATATAGAAGCATCCTACAGAATACAAACATATTATGAAGCTTCTTCCTCTTGGAAGCATTTTTCTGTAAATTTACTCCTTAGTCTTTTGCTGTGTAGCTTTCCAAAGAATTCCTGCTTTTTCTCTCAGCTATGCTTAATTGTCAAGACTTTAACTCATTCTAGATCACAGGCAATTCTTTTTCGCATGCAAATAAGAGATCCAGTATAAGATATAGAATTCACAGTGGCTTTAGTGATTGTTCTGCAGAGAAGTACCTACCTACAGGATCATGTCTCCAGTGTTACTTGCCTATTTGTTATCACCAAGGCTTCCAAATATTAGCAATGAAGCTGACCTTTTAAATGTGAGATGCATTTGAGAAGGACAAATCTGTAGTTTCATATGTAGGAAAGGCTTTTGTTACTTGTAGGTCAGACAACTACCAAACCCCATGTCCTGTAGTAGATGTTATGATACATCAGTACTTCAGTCAGACACTGCATAATATGTGAGACAGGTCAAACTTCAGCTTCAGCTATGCAACAATTGTGACTTTTGCTAGCTCTCAAAAACCCACTGCATGTGTACCCACTAAAGCTTTCATCTTTTAAGCTCTGGTATTGGGTATTTCCCTAAAAGACTATCTTTCAAATTTGCTTACTTGAAATGAAGAGGGAAAATATGTCTGGATTTTTCAGAAGTCATGAAGGATGCTGAAGACAGTTGTGAACAGGAGATTATATACAACCAGAGCATATCAGCATCTCCACGCTCAGCTGGAGGACGAGAAGGCATTGTGTTTATGGACTCAAGAAACTGTTGGCTACATCTAGACCTAGAGCCAAAATTCATTTTGGCTTTGCTCCAGACAGGATCCCACCTGGTGTTTGTACAGTTGTCATTCCTCTGCACTTAAGATTATTTTATTTTTTCAAGCACTGTATTTTTCATTTCCTTGAACTTTTTCATATATCACACATATGCACATATAGACATAATTCATAAAGCATACTCCATATGCTGAATACATGCTACATATAACATAGAGTTCTGTTACAGACCGATTTTATTCTTCATCACACCTGTATAAACCCAAAGTAATGATGTTAGTGTCAGCTATTTTGTTGCTTCTGTTTGAAGCTCCCTTGTCGATCAGTCTCCTAGAGCAATGCCTGGAATCTAACCATGTGGCTGCAACATGTGGTTTTAACATTCCCTACTTATCCCATAATGTCCAGCTGTGGAGGCTCAGCCTGGCAAAGGACACAGCATATGAGAGCTTAAGTGTATGATTAGTGCCTATGACATCAGGCCCTCACTGCCCAGAGCCACACACTGAATCACAGAGTCAGTTCAGTTACCCAACTTCAGCTGAAATCACGCATTGGTTTTTGTTCTCCGACACCTTGTGCCTCTTTTGGCATTAATTTTCTCCAGGACACTGTGCAGGTTTTACTGTTTTTTCTCCAGATGTACTGAACAGCATTTTAAAAAGCCTTTTATGTGTAGTAGATTTCTCTACATTCAGACCTCCTCCCAATTTGCTATGTGTATGTTTCATTTACTTTCAAATCTAATTTGGGCTGCTACCAACTTTTAAGCGACTAACTGTGCAACCTTAATAGCCTCCAAATGTATTCTTCCTTATTTGTTTTCTCATGTTTTTAAGAGAAAAAATGAAGAAAGTACACTAAGAAACAAGATACTTCAGTCTCTTAGGATTTTAAATGCTCTTGCTCACAGAAAAAAAAATCAAACAAAACACAAATTTTATAATATAGGGCTAAGTGACTAGATATGACCAGATTGCTTTAGTTGCATGCTGTTCAAACTAAACATGAAGCAAATACAGTATGAGTTTATCACATGTATCTACTTTTATTTAATCCTTTGTACCTTACCCTAGGTCTAGGTTTTTTCAATACATATTTTATTTAGTAGAACAGAAAACTACAGCAACTTTAATCTAATGAAACAGATGCTAGTGACAATTTTTAAAATGTAAAGTGTATTGCTATTTTGGGAGTCTGACTACCAATCATTTATAAAACAAATATATTAATGGAGCAAAAGAACATGCACTGATGGAATAGGAAAATTAAGACTTCATACACTACATACCTGACTAAAAAACATGGATCTAGTCCAGACTTCTGGGGTTTGAACTAAGGTGTAGTTACACACCCCCAGGGACATCAAAAGGCACGCATGTTTGTTGTATCAGTCAGAGAGTAGCCAGTAGACTTCCCACCAGTAATGCTGCATCTGGAATACTGCATCCAGTTTTCGGTCCCCAGTACCAGGAAGATGTTCACATATTTAAGTCTAGCAGAAGACCTCTGAGATGGTCAGAGGCTGAAGCACTTGCCCTGTGAGGAGAGGCTGTTTAGCCTGAAGAGGAGACAGCTCTGGGAGGCCCCAGCAGCAGCCTTACCGTGCTCCCAAGGAAAGCACTTAAAAGATGGAGCCAGGCTTTTTGTGGAAGTGCATGAGGGCAAGAGACCATACACAGAAACAGCAGAGGTCTCAACGGCATTATAAGAACAAAGGCAGTTGTGGGATGACTGGTGTTGGAACAGGCTGCCCAGCTGTCGGAAATTTTCAAGACCAACTGAAGAAAGTGCCAAGCAATCTGGTCTCAGTACTAAAGCACTGACCCTGCTTTGAGCAGGAAGCCAGACTACAGACCTCCCCAAAGCCCCCTCCCAGACTGAGTGATCCATGATTCTGTACAAATCCCAAATTCTACTCAATAGAGCATCTCTCTATCTCTCAAAGTATCCTATAAAAGCATTTTAGAATAGTTAAAACCTTTCTGGAGAAGCATATTCCACTTGCTTACTTAAGAAAACTAGAATGCTAAATCAGAATGTTTTTATAAGCATAATAAAAGAAGAGGCAACTCCTGATTTTCTTAACTCATCACCACCACAAAAATAAAAGTGATAATGTTATGACAAAAATCAAACAGGAACACACCCCAAAAACCCCTCCCAAACCTGATTTCTTGTAGGAAACATTTTCCCAGTTACAATACAGGAGACAGGATCAGTCAAGCAAATTTCCTTCCAGTATGCAAAGAACTTTGGAACAAAACACACAATCTAACCATTCCCACACATTACAAGTCATAAAAAAAATCCACCGAAAAACTGTTCAATACTCTGTAGCAAACTTAAAACCTTTCCCACAGAAGCAAAGTGTTGTAAAATCCCACAATGTTTCATGGGACAATAACAAGAGAGTTTTATGGCACCACCAATATTCTAGGTCATTGCAATAATGAGGAATCTCTTCAGTGGAGTAGATGATAGTCTACACTAAAAAGGAAGAGGAAAAAAATTATGCATTCCAACTTAATACTAAGAAATGCCTTTCTTATTCCACATTTGGCAATTGCTTTGGCTTTTTAAAGGCAAGTAAAATACACTAACCAAAAACTAAGTGCATCATTCTCTCTAATTTGAGCCAATTTTCGATGCTTTGAAGATAAAGGGGGAAACTAGAGCCAAATTATACTTCAAGATGTTGAGAAAAAATAAATCAGGTTTGGCAGGAGTCTTGAAGCTCAGGATGCCTACATTATCAATTTAGCACAATAAATAGGAACAAGGACTTGAAAATACCAACAAATAAGAAGTCTACAGACTTTGAGAACTGTTTCATTCAGGCGTAATTCTCCTCTTGAACCCAGCATGACCAATGTAACTCTGTGTAGCAACCTCAGCTTCAGAAACAATCTCTAGGCAAATAAAAAAAGCTGTTTTCAAACTCTGGTACAGCAATACTATTAAATAAATAAACAATTGCATGTACTTTTTTGACAGAAAAGAAATTTCTTAGCTGTCAAACGCACATTGAATATAGTTTCAGCTGAAGAATAAACAGAATACATAATTCTGAAACCTGAAGTTACACACTTAACTAAAGGGAAGACAAATTTCTCTCAGTCCTCCCATAACAGAAACGAAAACAGCATCCATCACCATGTTGCCAGGATATCAGACCAATAAATCTTGCTGTTCTCTGCCTTAACAGTTTTCAGATATACTTAACTTCAGATACAATTAACAAGTGTGTAAATATGCTCACCCCATTCCAGTCCCAAATAACAAAGTTTGATCCCAAGAGAAACAGAAAGACCACAGCTTGGCTGCTCCTTAGGTTAAGGGCGGGAATGAATAGAGATCTCACCCAGGAGCTTCGCCAGAATTTCCTTAAGACGGGTATGTGTGTATCATATATAAATGTCAGTGAGAGTCCAGACCAGAATTTGAGCAGCTCTGTGAAGTGTCAGGAAAATTCACATTGCATATGGTCAAGGCAAATCTCCCGTTGACTTTAACAAGTTCAGGCTTTCCCTTACGCTGATGAGTAAGACAAAGTCACAATCACATACCACAACCTAATTAAGAGAGAAGACCATTTAGAACGAACACACTATCAGTAAGAAACAAAGTTAGGAATGCTTAGTTTGCTTCCTTGAATGTCAAAGACACAAAGCAAGTTTTAATCCTGGGTAAGTCTCAACATAACATGCATGTAGGGCCTCACTTATGTCAAAGCCTATTTAAGGGAGGCATGTGCAGGCCCCCTCCACACACCTGGAAAAGACAAGAGAAAACTCATGAGCATGGATTGATGCCTTGACTTGATGATTTGATCCGTGGGATTATTCAAAGTCATCTTCAAAACAGTGAAGGGCCTGAACTGTGCAGCAGACTGAATTGCTTTTTTGCTTTCTGCCCTTTCTGTCATCTGCTACTCATAAATCAAGCCTGGTTTTATGCTTGACAGCACTAGGTTTTCAGGACCACTCTGTCTTCAGAAAGACAGGCTCAGACTTTGTTATTTGAACTTTAATTGTTTTCAGAATCATCATCTACATCAAATGCTGAATCCCAGACTACTTGGTGGAGAGCTTTTACAGTGAGAACAACTACAAAAAAAAAGCAGTGTTCAGATCTGAGGTTGATAATAGTGTGGTCCCTTGGTGGGTTTCTGCTGCAAGGGAAACCAACAGCCAGGGACTCACCACCAAAGCGCCATCTCTTGCATGTGCTTCACCTGAGGCACAGTTTGTCTTTTGACTCCAGGGCAACTCCTTCAGTTTCAAAGAGGAGGGCTGTGCCTCCCTTAGGACCACTGGTAACTGGTAACTGAAGGGTAAGACCCCAGCACGGACTTGGGGTGGAACAAGTAGCAGGCAGCTTGTAGAGTGCAGTAGCAACAAGCTGACATTACTGTGCTTGCTGAGCTAGATGGCATTTTCTGTCTTCTGAATTTTCATTCCTGACTAAACATACTCTTGGATGTTTTTAATATATGCATCAAAGATTCAATATCCAGGGCTGCCTGACCACCTAGAAATAGAAATATATTCAGGCCAATGTTTCTCTTAAATCTTTCATTTTACATTAGTTACTAAGGAAGGTGTAACTCATTTGTGTGTCATGTAATTGGTTTCTGCTACTGTGAAATCACTCTACTACTGGCAACAAGTGCCCTCCGGAGGTTTTTTGTATTACACATTTCGGAAATATTTTCTGTACAAACCATCCTTCATTATAGGATACAGATCTTTGGAGTAGCTAGATATTCATATCAGATTGTCTTAAATATCATTATAGCAAGAGGATCACTTAAAGGGTACACTGTAAATCAAATCACAAACACTCATGAAAGATCTGCTGCTGCTATAGCAAGTCCCCAGTGATACAATTTTCCGTATGCTAATGGTGCACTATAAATCAATGCAGAGGCAGTCTCTTAAAATAAGCATATGCTACCCCTGATTTCTTGGATCAAGTCACACAGTATTTTCAGTTTAGCTTGTTGCCTAACTACTAGCACACCTGGGTAATAGTGTTCCCAGGCAACAGCATGTAAGCACAACAAGAATAAAGCAATGGAAATTTCAATGCAGTGTGTTAGTGGAAGCCTTCTGAGAAGAAGAGGGAAATCGGGAATGTAAGGTATTCAAACCACAGAACTCAAAGCATTAATAGAACTTAATCCTGAATAGGCTACATACTGAGGAAAAGATCAAAAAGAAAATAAAACCAATTATGAGAGTATTACGGTTAAAAAAAAATGGAGCATCTGTTCTCATGAAGATACGTAAATATGTGTAAGAGAGACCATGTGTCATCTTAGAAGCTTACCGAGATTACCAGTGTAAACCAGCGTGTACTCAGGGGTGACTGTGCACTCTTTTCTCTCAGCCTCAGAGCCGCCAGGAGCACCTGCACAATTGCTGCAGTTCAGAGCTGCTGAGCTGCGCCAGGACTGGGGGCTGAGCAACCCTCTGAGGCCAAGGAGAATTCTGGCCTCTAGCAGATGTCCTGAAATCTGTGCAGGTCCAAAGAGACTGAGAGACTAAGCAGGCTGAACTTCTTACCCATTTCATCCTCTGAGACTTGGGGAAAACTTGAAGCATAGTTTCCAAATAAGCAGCAAAGGCATGGAGGATGGTATTCCTAAGAAAAATCTGGCACATGGAAGGCTTGGATTTAGTCAGATATAAAGCAGCTGCAGGGGGAAGGTGGAGGGTGTTGGAGAAAGAAAAAGCCCCAACCACTCTCACCACACGCTTTCTTCTATCTGTGTCTCTCCAGCTTTGCAAAAATTGTTCTTAGGAATCTTACAGAGTGGCAAAAGCATGCAAAGGCTGAGCTCCTGGGTATTGATGCTGTACACAAAACCAACACTCTGACAGAGTTAGTATCTTCAGATTCTATTTTAAGATTAAATATTGGCATGGGGAGCCCATTCTACGTGTACATTTACATAAATCTATGACATGGCTTAGAGAACACAGCTACGTCTAGTTCAGTTTAGTAAGCCAAATCATTCAGTTATGAATCATAACTGAATTTATTTCATTAATGGCCACACTGGAGACTGAGGTCCAAGAAGCATCAAGAAATATTCTGTCTCTTCCTACTGCTGGTGATGGTTCCTACATAGCAAGTTGCAGAAATGGTTATATGTTCTTGTAGTGTAGCCTGTCGGACCGTGGTGCCTCAGGAAGGGGACAGGCTGTGGGGCAGCTCTGTGGTCCATTGGGTGGTATCCATGAGTGACACTGTGCTGTGGAAAGGCCTCTGCCACCCAGCAAGGGACTGCGGGTGTAAGGCGTGGGGATGAAGACAAATAGTCTGGGCCAAGATTAAAAAGATGAAGTCGGATGACATTGCCACATTGAAGGAGCAGGACCATATATATGATTCCATGACAGTGTGGGAAGGCAGGGTAGTTGATGAGGAAAAGGGGCAAAATATGGGGCAATTGGTTAAAAATAGGACACTGCCTATGGTGGTCTTCTAATTGTAACTGGATCAGCACACAGAATACAGTGTAAGCCTGCACCCTTCTAGCTGCAGATGGGAGAGGAAGAGGAGTAATGTGCCAACATTGAGAGCAGGAAGGTTGGACCAGATGGCCCATTGTGGTGCCTTCCAGCCTTGCCTATTCCATGATTCTGTAAATTAGCAAGATAACATCTGCCCCCAGAAGGCCAGACACTGTGCTATTCTCTTCCTGAGGCTGATAACATTGAGCAGTAAGAGTTGCTACCATTGAAATACAGACATATTGTAGAAGTCATTTAACCAGCAAGTGGCAAAATGTAAAATTTTCTAAAATGGATTAAGTTACTCCCAATCTTAGTATGGTGTTTCATGTATTTTGCAAGGGATTTCTGTAAGGTACTTACCGGAAGACTCAAAAATTCATTAAAGTAGTCCACAAGCATATCATCTGTGGCTAAGCATTCCTCCTACAGAGAGACAAAACCACAAGGCAAGGCTTGTAGTAATCTGAGCTAACATAGTTTGAATTCACTATTCCCTCAAACAATATTTTTTTTATGAGATACAACATGGAAACTTTTGCAAAAAAATATTTCTCACTTTCAAGAATACAATCATTGCATCACTGTTATATTCTAACCAGTGCACACTGCCGAGGTCCTTAGCAATTTAAAAACACACATGAAAGTAAATCCTTTGCCAACAAACTTACAGATAAAGCCTTCATAAACCTAACAGCTTCTACATGCTAAAATTCTGCATGTTTACTTTTGAAAAAAATGTGCATAAGCCGCATTGTACCTTTCTCTCTTGCACTGGGGAAGAAGGGGTGTATCAAAGTTCACCAGGGCCACCTTCTGCTCTCACACTGCTGCCTGGGGATGTTTGGGGAATGAAAGGGAGTGTACACCATGCTTTGCATCTGACAGACCTGGGAGACTTCCTGCTGACCTCATCAGAAGTGAAGACTGTGTCTACAGGCGTTTTTGTATCCTTTCTGACCCCTGCATTTTAAACCTTGCTAACAAGACTCAAAAACTGTAGAATGGAAATTGAATTTTTCTGCTATTGACAAATCCAAAAGTATGGATCCAAATCTTACTTCTATTGTACTCGATACCACCACCATTGCCAAATCAATTCAACAGAGGGTAAAAGTATTCCATTGATCTTCAGATGTTTCTCCAGTATAAAAGAAGACACCTAAATACTTTTGTAGTTTCTAGAATATTCTATTATTTCTGCCTTGCTAGGCAAGGAAAATGCACCTAAATCAAATATATCTGCCAGTATCAGCAAAGGTCTTGCTTCACAAATATTTTTCTCTTTCTTAAGCTCCTAGTATTGAGCTGCACTAGTGAGGAATAGCATTAAAGAGAGGTTATGCACGGTGTACACAGTATCAGGCACAGACAGGCAGTATCTTGATCCAAACCCCACTGATATGATCTAAATACAGGCAGCTTGTGCTCAGGTAAGGAAGAAATCTGAGCTAACATACTCTAATATGAACCAGGAAGGCCTTAGTGTGCTGCATAACAAGTCAGAACCAGATCCGATTATGTTTGTCTGGCCCTGGTCTGCCAGCATTTATCCCTTGACACTTGTGGTTGCTGTTGGGACTGATACAGGTCAGGCAAGTCAGCTCACGCTCTTTCCTAGAAAACGCTGACAACGCTGAAAGCAAGGCTTTCTGCATACAGAGATCGTGCTTTATTTGGATCACGGACCCATGGCCCATTGCAACTGCAGTACCATGGGCCTAGAAATGTTTGGCCACTGACTAAATAGGAGAATTTATTTAGGAATATGCAGGTAACATGTGTTTTTAATTTCCCAAGGATAGAATTCTCTTTAGTCCCATATAACAGCAAGAAATGTAAACACAGTGGTTGATTAATCAATAAAATGTTTATGATCTTACTAACACAACCTTTACTACTCACTGATCTTACTGCATCTATACACAATATACATTCCTCTGGTTTGGGGAGTTTCTTTTGTAAAAAGTCTTATTTTCATTTGAAATTGTAGTTGCACATTACAGGTTTGGAGTTGCATGTACAACATTACAGCTTAGATTTTTGTGTCAGGAAGCATTTTGTTTCATTTCTTCCTCTGCCATCTTTCCTGCTGCACAATCCAAATTATGACCATAAAAAGCTGCCTTTCTTGAAGAATTGCAACTGAAGGTTAAGGTGTGCTACAAATTGGTCCAAAACTTTGTTTCATGCAATTTTTGTATGAATAGAAACATCTTGGGCCTGATTTCTACCACTCCTTTAACACTGAAAGGAATTTTAAAATAATTTTGTCATGGTATGCAATAATTTCCCAGGTATTTTCTGGAAACAAACCTAGTGACTTCTATCTATAGCACTTGATACTGTTCTCTATTACTGCCATTGTGAAAAAGTAAAGAAACACAGCAGTATTATTAGACACCAAAGGTGAAGCTGAATGCAGATAAAAGCAGCACCACCTTGCAAGGTTTGCATTTCATGTTGCAGCACTCACTGAGATGACAAATACCTCTCCACTCTTGACAAATATATAAAACATGACATCTTTAAATGTCAAAAGCTAAAAGTTAGTATGAAACTCCATACTAAATAGACCTCTGACAGCCTCATGCCTGTGTGTGAAGTTCACCTGGAGACAGACATATCTAGTCACATTTAAGGAGCCTGCAAAATCCAGGTTTAATGCAGTCTAAATATGCAGTTAGGAGATGTTCTCATGTACATACTTACATATGCCAGATACCTTTTATATGTAGAATCATAGAATTGTTTAATTGTAAAAAACCTCTACGATCATCAAATTCAGCCATTAACCTGGTACTACCAAGTCCATCCCTAAACCATGTCCCCAAGTGCCACATTCACATGCCTTTTAAATACCTCCAGGGACAGTGACTCAACCACTTCTCTGGGCAGCCTGCTTGACAAAACTTTTGATGAGGAAACTTTCCTAATAATCAACCTAAGCCTCTCCTGGCACAGCTTCAGGCCTTTTTCACTTGTCCTATTGCTTACTTGGGAGAAGAGTAACTGCATCTGCAAACTTGCCGAAGATGCACTGGATCCTCTCATCCAGGTAGTAAATGAAGATACTCAGTAGGACTGGCCCCAGTACTGAGCCCCGGAGTGCCCCTGTAGTGACCGGCCACCAAAAGGATTTAACTCCATTCACCACCACTCTCTGGGCTCAGTCATCCAGCCACGTTTTTTACCCATCAAACAGCGCACCTGTCCACACCATGAGCAGTCAGCTTCTCTATGAGAATGCTGTGGGAGACAGCGTCAAAGGCTTTACTGAAGTTCAGGCAGACAACACCAATAGCCTTTCCATCACTTACTAAATGGGTTCTTCTGCAATAGGAGATCAGGTTGGTCAAGGAGGACTTTTCTTTCCTAAACCCGCCCTGGCTGGGCTGATCCTCTGCTTGTCCTGCATGTGCCGTGTGATGGTACTCAAGATTATCTGCTCCATGACATTACCCAACACCAGCGTCAGGCTGACAGGCCTGTAGCTCCCTGGATCCTCCCTGCAACCCTTATAGATGGGCCTCACATTTGCCAGCTTCCAGTCACCTGGGGGACCTCTCAGTTCACCAGGACTGCTCATACCTGACTGAAAGTGGCTTTGTGAGCACTGTTACCATCTCCCTCAGTATCCCTGGGTGAATCCCATCTGGCCCCATGGACTTGTGCAGGTCTAAGTGACATAGCAGGTCACTAGCCATTTCCTCCTGGATTATGGGGACTTCACTCTGCTCCCTGTCTCTGTCTTCCAGCTCACAGGGCTGGGCAGCTTGATGATTACTGGTCTTGTTATTAAAGACTGAGGCAAAGAAGTCATTATGTACCTCAGCCTTTTCCTCATCCTTTGTCACTATGTTTTCCCCCACATCCAACAAAGGACAAAGATTCTCCTTGGCTCTCCTTTTGTCACTGATGTATTTGTAGCAACACTTTTTGTTGTATTGTACAGCAGCGGCCACATTAACTTGTAGCTGGGCTTTGGCCTTCCTAATTTTCTCCCTGCATGATCTCAGAACATCCTTGTGGTACTCTTGTGCTGCCTACCCCTTTTGCTCACTGAGTTCCAGGCAAAGTTCTCTTGGTGGTCTTCACTGCCAGCTTGTCTTTTGCCATAGGGGGATGGCTTGCTCCTGTACCTTTAAGATTTCGTTCTTAAAGCACATCCAGCATTCCTGGACCCCTCAGCCACTCAGGACTGCCTCCCAAGGAAGTCTCTCAACCAGTCTGCTACACAGGCAAAGTCTGCCTTCCAGAAGTCCAAGATGGCAGTTCTGCTGATGCCCCTACTTACTTCTCTAAGAACTAAAAAATGACATTTTGTGGTCACTGCACCCAAGAGGCCTCCAACCATCACATCACCCACCAGTCCTTCTGTGTTCACAAACAATAGGCCCAACCAGTGCCTTCCCTAACTGACTTACTCACCAGCTGTGTCAGAAAGTTCTCTCCCACACAGCCTGAGAACCTCTGCTTCCTCTATGCTCTGTTGTATTTCCAGAAGACTTCTGGTAAGTTGAAGTCCCCCACGAGAATAAGAGCCAGCGACTGTGAGACTTCTCCCAGCTGCTTACAGAACAGTTGATCTGCCTCTTCAGCCTGACTGGGAGGTCTATAGCAGTCCCCCACTATGATACCTACCTTGGTGGCCATCCTCCTGGTTCTTACCCATAAACACCCTGTCATCACCATCATTAACCTCTAGACAATCAAAACACTCCCTAACATCCAGGGCTACTCCAACACCTCTCCTTCCTTGTCTATCTCTTGTGAAGAGTTTATAGCCATCCATGGCAGCACTCCAGCTTTGTGAGCCATCCCACCACATTCCCATAATGGCAATTAGATCACACTTTTCCTGATGCACTGTGGCTGCAGCTCCTCCTGCTTGTTGCCCATGCTCCATGCATTGGTACTTTAGTTGGGCTGTTGAACCCACCACCACCTTTTGGGGGGATATAGTTTAACTCTACCTGAATTTGTGTAGTATGTACACACTATAAATGAAACAGTATCTAGTGGGTCCCAAAAGGGATATTGACACATTTATACTTTAAAATAAACAGTGACAAAGGCATCCAAAACAGAGAATAGGCAAACATTACCCAAGCTGCAAGATTTAAGGTGTCATTTCATGTGAGATAACAAATAAACATATATACCTTTCAAACAAGAAGACAAACATCAGGGAACTCCTACAATAAGCTATGAGCGAAAGGCAGAAAAGGTAAAGTAAGGAGATTGTTAAACCCATCACATTGAAGCTTCCAGTTGACTGTTTCCTTCCTTCCTTCTAATTCACATTTCTTTCCATTTCCATCTTTATTCTCCATCAACTCCTGTTCCTTTTTTAAAATTATTTTCAAATTAAGTATTATTTTGTCTGAGAAAATTGTAAGAAATTACTCAGTACTCTATACTTACAAAGGAAAGAAATGAGAAAACAGACAACAGTTTGCAAAATAGCTTTTTGCTTTTTTTGCTCTATAGTTGCATGACAAAAATAACTATCAAGCCTTACAAATCATACTTACAAACCCTTCTTCTGTTATACATGGTGGTTCTGAAAAACATAAATGAAGTATCATATGTTATCCAAGCAATACAGTCAAGCTGGTTCAACTACAATTACAATACAGAAACAAGAAGTAGTGAGGTATGACACTCTTTCCTGGATATTCTGAAATAAAATAACTTAGCCTGAGGAAATAAAATAAACTAAGAACATGCAGTAATGTTGACCCAGGCATAAAAAGGTTAATTACCACAAGAATTATTTAAATATAATTCAAGTATTATTTAAGTATATTATTTCTCGTACATATCAGTTAATTTCTTGTCAGCTTTCCTCTGCGAAATTGATTACTAGAAGCTTGGCGGTTTTAACGAAAACACACATTTGTGTGACACTGTTGGAGCTTTGAACAGCAAATATTACAAAACATATGATAAAATTAAAAAGATATAGTTGTGAGCGTTCCCAGATAACAGCATATGACTCGTTTTAGGAGAATACCCTGTGTTCTGTTGCCATTTGATGGGAGTCAAGTTCTCTCTGCAGAGTGATTAATTCTGCCGGGCAGGTTCAAACCTGGCAGTTCAAAATGCCGCATTTAAGTGTCTGTATCTGTGGGTACCTGCCGGACCCCGCGCCTGACCCGGATCCAGCGCACCCCCGTGGGGCTGCGGCGTACCTGTGGTGAGTCTCTTGGACCGCATGCTGCGTGTGGCTGCCCCGGGG
>JAOXXN010000395.1:132033203-132047489 GCA_026770055.1 Myrmophylax atrothorax
ATCTAATTAAACTAAACTCTCCCGGAAAGTTAGCTCCTTCCCTGGCTCGAGAGATATAAGAAAAAGCCGCGTTTCTGCCATGGTTAGAGAAGCTGTGTACAAAGGAGGCATTCAAGCTCCTCTTTAAGGGTTTCGGTGGTCTTCAGGTGTTTCACTGATAGTTAAATGCCACCCTGCCGCCCGATCCCGTCAGATCTCGGAAGCTCAGCAGGGACAGCCCCGGTTAGTACCTCCTAGGAATGCCGGTGGGCTGTAGGTTCTAGTCCTGAGGACTTCACTGTCACCATCCAAGCTCGCTCGGCCGTGGCAGATGAACCTCAGGAATTAAACAGTGGGGCCAGTTCTGCACACGCTGTGCCTCACCTGAAACATCCACTGTGCAGGCTGGAAGGGCACACCCACGTGGGGAGAGCCCTGCCCAAATCCTCACTCGCAAAGCCTGGCCATGATGATGATGATGACAATGAGGTGTTCCACAACTGCAATCTGAAAAACATCCTACCTAGTGACTATCTAATCCTAGAACTGCATAAATCCTTCAGGGGTTTTTGGCATGAAAGTTCACTCAAAGGTTCTCCCCTGCTGCTTATTTCCAGACCAGCAGTGCTTGTAGTAACTTGGCATAAATCCTGCTGGGGTCAGTACAAGATGCCATGTATGCAAGTGACATGAAGGGCTCTTTGAGAAGCCCAATCCATCAGCTGTGCTCAGGAGGTGCCCAAAACACACCAAGACCTTCCCATTCCCAGCAAAATCTGTCATCTGTTTCTCCTTTCACAGAACAGTACAGTATCGCCAGTCATACACCTCACCTGTGGAAAAAAGTTCTATTTTAACTCATATGTGACTTTGGTGAAATTCATGATTAAGTAAAAACTGCACATGCTCCAGGACTGCAGGTTAAAGGCCAGGAGTGATGACTGCTCAAGATGATCAAGCAGCAAATCAAATATCATTGAGGAAGGGAAAATGGCTTCATCTCCTACAAACAAATGATATTTTGTGCCCTCAACTCCAGATGTGTATTCCCACAGGACAGTTTCTTCAAAGACTTAACAGATAAGCTGAAGTCATTTAGTATATGACTCTCCCAAGCTTCTCCAGTTGCTTGCAATTTTTGAAGAAAAACAACAAAAACATGACTGAATGTGCCTTTTTTTAATTAGAAGTGGAAGCTACAAGTCAGCTTAGACAGAACTGAAGTCTAAAAAGGAGTCAATTAAAAATAGAGTAAAATAAAGTAAAATAAAAGTTCTTTTTTCCCTCCTGTAATCTGCTATAATTTTATATAGAACTCTTAGATCTTTATGTTCTTTGTCATGTGCTTCAACAATTGCATTTTGGATTAAGCTCATCAGGAAATACACACTGTACTTTCTCATGGAGAAGCTGTTAGCAGTCATCATCACTTTCTCATTATCTCAGTTAACAGCACACACTTGCACACACTTAGGTCAAATGCTTTGTGTATGTGCATTTCAGTCCTGATTTTATACTGCCAGTTAAAAGTTCAACAGCTGGTGAAGCTGAGATGTAAAGATTAAATTAATTTTTCTCATTTTCAACATTTTTCTCTTTCCATGCCCTTCCTTCATTTTAATTTTGAATATTATTTATCTTAGCAGAACTGCAGGCCTACAAAATGTTTCATAAGTATAGTCAAAGCCATGATCTACCCCCAAAAGCACCTGATTTTGTAGAAAAAATGAATGGCTAGACAGGATGGAGAGAGTAAGTTCTAAAAAAGATGATACCAGTAAAATACTAGACAAAGAAAGGAAGGGAAAATATTAAAAGTAGGTTTAAAATTCTTAGATTTTTTACAAAATTGTAGTTTAGAAGAAGGCCAGCACAGGAATTGATCTGCACAGGAGGACAAGTGAAAAGAAAACCTAAATTGGTCCACTTTGTACCTGCTGGCATCTCCCTCCCCTGCTCCTTACTGAGAAGCCATTTGGAGAGGTGAACTTTCAATCAAGATTTTAAACTGTCATTTCCTCCACAGTTCTCTGAAATTTATACTTTCAGCCATTTATCAGGGAGAGGGTTTCAAAATATCACCCAGGCAAAGCAGATCAAAACTGCTAAGACAACTTTGCACCCAAAGAACCACATGTATAAGCTATTCCAGTTTGCTGGGTGAACAAGTCTCCTTGGGGCCTGTGCAAGTAAAGACAAGACATGAATTGGATTGGTTTTTTACATCCTAATGCACACTTGCATTTTTAGGTGTGAACCAGTATTTCATTCTTGGCAGTGGTCACAATGAAATCATGAACTTCCTCATATTTAGTTACTCCTTCAAAAGTAGCAAAAACTATTAACAAGAATGCAGCCACACCTCTAGAGAGATACTCAAGGGCAACTATTGATTTTCAATAGAAACACCCCATCTCAAACATGTGGGCATTTCTTCATGTGATCTCTTTGATACCTAAATATCTTTACAGAAATCCAACTTTAGTTAAACATGACTACTGGGGGTTTTTTTGACGATTACTGCATAGATTTTATCTTTGCATTTGAAAGCAGCAAACTCATAAACTGAAAACAGGTGCTACAAAACCTATTTAAATATTGGCTGTGGAAGTGCCAACATGGGAGTCAGACACAGAGGGAAGTACAAATTGATTGTCTTTAGACAATAGATGGTTGTTACATGCCTTAAATTACTTAGCTGGCAAGGTCACCAAGGCTGCCTCTTGTGGTGGTACGGCCTCTGTGTTGAATCTGGTAGGTCTGGTCTACAGGCACAGTTTAATGCAATCCTGTGGCTGTCACAAAAAGTTAAAGCAAACATCTGGGGAAATTGTTATATACAAGCAGCCAAAAGAATTCTAAAAGGAGGAAAAAGAACCTTCCTAAAGATAGTCTAGGTGAGAAGAAAAAATACTTGTTTAAAAATAAAATAGAATGGGCCAATGGCATCATGGCCTGTGTCAAAAATAATGTGGTAGCAGGACCAGGGCAGTGATTGTCCCCCTGTACTCAGTTCTGGTGGGGCCACACCTCGAGTACTGTGTGCAGTTCTGGGCCCTCCCTGGGAAGGACATTGAGGTGCTGGAGTGAGTCCAGAGAAGGGTCTAGAGCAAAATTCCTATGAGGAGTGGCTATCCCAGAAGGAGTTAAAAGAATGTGTGGATGTGGCACTTAGGGACATGATTTAGTGGTGGATTAGGGTTAGGGGTTTTTTAGAGAGAGTTTTTTGCTAGCAGCCCTACTACAGTTTGTGTAGCATATCTTTTCACTGAAACATAAGATACAGATCTGAAGAAACTGTGACAGTTATTTCTCACAGAGATTTCACTATCAATGGATGTATCCAAAATTCTGGCACTGTGTACAAAAGATTGTATTGCTATTGTCCGTTATCTATTTTTCATGTAGATAAACTGAAGTCACAGTTTGTAACACATTTTGGCTGCGCTAATTTAAGCTTTTCAAGTTGAACACAACTTCCTACTTTTAGTTGTGCAAGCAAATTTCTGACAAATTTTTTTCCTGGTGTTACTTGCAGCTTGGTTTGAGTCAGGTGAGTTTCTTGATCTTGGCTTAACAGGTGTTCCAGGCCACTAAAGGTCCAATGCAAGAGGCATACAAAGAAGCTTCAGCAGATAGGAATAACATATGCCAAAAGTGTCAAACATGTCCTTCAGCAAATCATCTCCTGGCAGTGGGTGTCATATACCCAACAAGAAACACTAAACACACGCATGCCTTCCCAGTGTTGGCACCAAACAGGTGTCAACAACAGTCCCCAAGCCCAGGATTGCCCAGCTAAGTTATCCATGTGAGATATTAGTGATGCAACAGGCCTGTGGAGAGCAGCAGTGCTGTTTGAGACAGAACATCCCACTGATCACGAGTTCCCACCTTTTCATGCTATACTGCCATGGCTGCTGTGGAGTTCTATAAGGAAGCAGATAGGGAGACTGATCCAGCAGGTAAAAAAAAAAAACAACCAAAAAACAGAGGAAATAAAAAATAAAATAGTTCAATGTTTATCAGCTTTCAGAACACAGCTATGTCCACTCAACAGATGCTGAGAATTGTATAAGAATCCACAACTAATATGTGCTCCTTAAGATTTCGATAATGCTTCACAAAAGCATACAAAATTACAGGCACCTTATTTTGTAGGTATTCTACTCTCCTAACTAGCTATTGTTCTGATGGACTACAGGAAATACCTAATTTAAGAATAGATTAAGTTACAAAATTCTAACCCAGTCTTCATTTAGCAGACTAAAACTAAAACAACAAAAAAACCCAAACAAATAATAATAATAATAAAAAAAACAAACAAGAAACTCAGAGAAACCCAAAACCAAACAAAAAAAGAAAAAAGAAAAAAAAGGCACTGCAAACTTGCCATTCTGATGTTGGTTAAAACATGTTACATGGCAGTACTTAGTCTCTTATAAATTGGAGTTTAAAAAAGCTTGTTTTCTCTTGTTCACTAAAGCCTTCAGAACATCAATTAAGTATGAATACAATGCATGCAGTATCTTTCCTGTGATCATTTCAAAATCATGATAGAGGGGGCACTTGTACAGTATTTATACTTCATAAAACCATACAAGATTTTCTTATCAAATACATTTTCTCTACTTGTAGAATAAAGTCTAGACCAAGCAGCCCTGAAACTCTCAATTCTCAAATACTTCAATTGCAACACTTTTATGCGAGAGTTATGTTTTGTAGCCAACCTGAGTGGAGTGGAGACTGTTGGATAATCCAAGTCCATGGCTGAGAGAGGAACTGAACCCAAAGGCACTATTTAGGCCAATCTATGATTGCCTGATTGTTGTAGGACCTGGTTGTGTGCCCAGCACAGCTTCATCTTGTAAAGGAGGCTCTGGAGGAGCAATACCATCCCACCTGCTTCCCAGGATGACACTCCTCTCGTAGATTTAGGTATGCAGCTCCTGGGAGCAGGAATTACGGCACTGTTGCTTTAAGCCGCTTGAAACATTTTGCATTTGTAACGTTTAGTTACTATGCAAGGGTTAAAGCAAGAAGAAAAACAATTAAAGTTCTGTTCCGTAAGAAAAATCTTTGGTGCCCCCTTGTGATGAATATATTTTATCAACAGCATTTGAAATCAAGGACTATTTTCAGTGAGGAAAGCAGTTCAACCCTTAATATAGTTTCACATTTAAGTAAGTTACTTGAGCAAAGCATTGCAAGAATTGGTTTCTTTTACTGTTATCCATCCTGTGTTGTATGACATTCTCCCTGGACTACTTTATGACAATTATTTCAGTCAAGGAAGAAGTCCAGAACAGGAACTTAAACAGTGCACCACTGAGCACTTCCATTTGGAGTACAAAATGGGACCCATCATGCTCCCCTCTATCTATTTCAATATTGAGTCTTGAACAATTTCTTGACAGAAACACTTCCAACAGAAAGGCTGAAAGGTAATTGCATCCCAATAATAATTTTTATACTCCACAGCACAGTACATAACAGGAAGAGGAGAAAGGAAAATTAAGCCTGGTATTGCAATATTTCATAGGAGTGCTGCTTTTGGGCAAATTTTTTCCCAAGAGGGAAGAATGTTCTCAACACAAGAAAAACCCATGTTTAAAAGCCAAGGATGTTGCTATTGTCACAGTGTTCGTATCATGTAATATATCAAAATGTGCACCAGGCAAATGTCATGGATACTAGAGGAAAACTTAATTTTGTATCCCAGCAGTCTAGAGATAGGCTGGGTACTGAGCCACTAAGTCCTGGCAGAACAAAGCACTTCTAGGATATGTGTTCTTTAGGCCCTAAGTATTGTATTACACCCAATACAGCACTTCAGGAATTCTGGTGTCTGCTCAGCGAACATGAGATAGGAGTCCTCCATTTAGGCAACAGCGGCACTTTAGGATGTTAATTAACATTTTTGCTGAAGTGGAAGACCACGACATAACTGAGTAATTCAGCAATAATCTCACAGCTTCAAGTAACTTTTACCAAGCATTACTCTGCTTATCTAGGGAACTACTGCTTCCCAGCTGGCTGTCCCTCTTTTCCCGAAAGTTACTGTCCTGCTACCACTTCAGCTGATTCTAGTCATGGCACAATGTCTAAGTTTAAATAGTTTACGGAAATAGGTTTTTCACTATGAGTCGAGAGTGAAAAACAGCAACTGAAATACATGCACGGTTTCCACATCCCCTCTGCCAGAGATTAAAGGTGCCTAGAGAATTAAGATACAGGACAATAACCCTTGCAGACCTGCTTTCAGAATGAGTGTTAAAGCACAGAGAGGAAAAATTAGAGGTGCTTTTAACATTTGAACTTTAGTCTCCAAGTCAGAAATCTAATTTTGTATTAACCTTTCAGCTTTCAACAGTGTTTATAAGTTCATTAAAAATGCCATGCCATCCATATTTCCCGCTGAAGAGTGGGTTTCTATGTTAGTCATCCATTAGCACTCAGCTCAATGAGCTCTTACTAGCATTTAGGCTTCTGACAAGTTTGGGTAGGTGCTAAAACTGTACAGAAGCTTGCCATAGAGGAAAAAATGTGTTAAGTCTTTTTGTAATGAGAATCTGAACTAATCAGAGCTCAGAAAGTCAGAAAGTGAAAGCAAGCTTTGTTTTTGTTTAACTAAAAATAAACACGTCATTCCAGAGGAGCAGTCAGATTTTGTTGGGGCATCTGACAAGTGATAACAGAATCTGCTAGATCTTTTGCATCAAAAAAGCCTATAAGATTCAGTACAGACAGAAAATTTGCACCTGTAAAAATAAAATATAATCACACCAAGTCCTAAATCATCACAAGTGAAGCAGAGAAGGACAAGAGCCTGAAGCTGAGCAGTACAAAGTATGAGGTTACACACTTCAGGCTCATTAGAAACTTATGGAAAAAATGGAGATCTTTTCAAAATTTGTGAGAAGAAAGTGGGACTACTACACCTAGTGACTAAACTATGGCTGTGCAGAAGACAAAAAAAGAAAGGTTTACCTTAGTATGCATTGGTCAAAGTATTTCTCGTAGAGAAAAGAAAGCCTTAATATTATTCAAGGTCTTGATGAGGTTTTACCTGGGAAAGTGGTTCCATTGATTCAAAGAATAGATTCCAGTGGAAACAGTGAGGAGTTGTCAGACACAACCTCTGTTGTTGGATCACCTTAAGGGATGAGACTAAATTCTGAGGGGTTTTGTCAGTGAAATAACAATCATAAGATTGGGAGTTAAAAAACAAGTCTAAGGGGAGGATCAGATGTGCAGAAGAGCTGTTTTAACAGCAGTGCTAAAGAAAAGGCAAGAGGTTAAGAGAATAGTAGAGCAATCTGGAATAGGTCACCAACATGGTCAAGGGATAGCATTCTATCCAGTTCTAAGAACTTGATGAGAACTGACATAAGAGCTTGGCGTCAGGCTCCAGGAGCCCCTTTCTGATCTGACACCGCTGTATTTCTTCAAGTACTTATGAAAACAGAAAGAAAAGAAATTACTTCTTGTGTTAAAATTAACCAACATGGCCTAAATTGCCAAAGGTGTTCTAAAGAAAAATCAATATATGGCATAGGGAAATAATCTGATGTATTTTGAAGAGACCCTTAATTTAATGAACAAAATGTTTTTTGTCATGTGTAGCTAGCTGGTAATAAAACATACTAGCATTCTCTAGCCTATAAACAATTCAAAAGATTTATAACAATTTTTTACCTAAGCTCTTCCATAGTTGTCACCAAGGAAAGAATGATCAGAGACTTGAGTAATTTCAATTTCCTTCTCACAAACCACTTGAAGTTTATGGTTGCTGCTCCAAAGAAAAGATTTATGAAGTACAATTCTTGCAGCAACCTCTGTCAACAGCAAAAGGTCACTTCTAATAATTCTATTTTAGAATTTAAACCCACAGCTCTGGCTGAAACCATCATCTTCAGAAAACTTAATTCATTCTGTGGGCAGTTGAAGGCAATATCACTCCTCCCACTATAGATCATGTCTGTCTGAAGGGAAATAAGTATTGCAAAAATAAGGTTTTCAGCAGCCCACTAATAATCCAAATATTACCTTGAACATTATTCTCATATTCCAGAGTGAAAGAAAATTCACTTCTTTTCCAACAATCTATTGACAATTGTAAGAATTTTTGAGCTGGAGAATACAATCATGGGCTAGATGTTTTAAAACTCTTGACCATTGCCATACCTACCCCAAGACCACTTTTCCATCTTTCTTCTCTGTGATAGCACCTGACCACAGGTGTCTGAGGAATAATTCAGCCCAATAAAAAAGGAAGCTGCTGGGCATGAATCCCTAGATTCCCAGACACTCATAAGCTCTTTTTTGTTTGCCTTTTTTTTTCCCCTCTGGAGAGGAAAGTTTGTTGGGGGGGGCTGAGGGTTGATGTTTGTGTGCTGTGGTGGGTTTGTTTTTGTGTTGGGTGTTCTGGTTTTTTTTAAGAAGACCTTGTGTTCTTCTTTGCTGTTTCATTCAAGTCCAGACTCCTGTATCTTTATGGTATCTGATGGAAACTGAGAGACACACGATATAGGAAAAAAAACATACTAAGAGAGACTCAAAAACAGTTACTTCCACTCCCCTACCCCAAAGACTTAATGTCTGTCAATACAGCAGTCATATAATGAAATAATTTTGATTCCTTTCACTCAGACTATTAGAGGCTATTAGATAACCATACCATACTTTGTGTTCTGTTAGATATGTCGTACTTTACCCACACATTAGTTATATCACTATTCTGTTTCTCCCGTGTACCAAGGCATAAAGCTATTTTTTTTAAAGAAATTTTTGAAAAATGACTGTCGGAGAGGACCAATACCCAGAGATGAGCATTCTGGCTTTCTCACTTCCCCCCACCTCTGGTGTAACAGCGGATGACAGCAGAGAACACATTTCACCCAAGCACCAGAGCATGGTTACATTGTGATAGACCGAACTGAACAAGATACACACACCTCGATATTCCCCAGCTGGTCCCCAGATCCTTCACCTCAATTGTTCGCTCAGAATAGACCGAACAGTTTGCAAGTTCAAATGCTCCCAGTGTAACCAGAGACAAGAACGAGACAAAGGCTCATCAAATACAAATAAGTATGGAATTAAAATGCTGATAATTATATTCATGCAATAAACCTGATTTCCTGGCAGATATATTGAGTTGATCCCTTCTTTAGTGATACCATGTTTGGTTAATACAGTTAGTACTAAAACTTCTGTAGCATTTTATTCACCATGTTGTTTCTTGTCCTTCCAAACGCTATGTGAATGTACTATCCCAGAAACCAAGCACGCTGGAAGTACTAACCAAATTACAAATCACAACAGTTAGAGATGAGAAATAAGAAGTGATATTTTTAGAACATCCTGAAGTGAATTATCCTGGACTATTTGTCTCAAACATTCACAGATTGTGTAGAAAGAAATAAAGAAAAAAAAGTCTTAGAAGTTAAAACAAAGGGATGTGTGAATAAATATTAAAAGAGGCAAATATGCAGCTTACTGTTTACCTGAAACCTTTTTTGTTTTAAATCAGACTACTTTTTAAATAGTTTGCTGTTACAGCTTACATAAAAATACACACAGTAAAATAACATCAGAAATAAGACCAAAGGACAGTGTCAGAGGGAGAATGGGGAATAAACACCATCTAACTACAAGTGTTCCGCAAGATGCTTGTGACAAATGAACTCTTCGAAAGGACAAGTAGGACAATATCAATTGTAGAAGCAAAATTAATATTCTATCTTCATAGAACAAGTACTGTGTCCATTTCTGTCACCTGTATTTCAAGCTGTTTATAATTGCTAGGAAGTTTAAAAACACATACAAAAATTATTTGAGGTCTGAGGGGCAGAGTGAGTTCTACTCCTGTAAAAAGTCTGCAAAAAGTTCAAAAGCAAAATCTGTGAATTCCCTAACTAAATTTACAGATAGAAAAAGAATGATTTCTACCTGTAGATAATCCTTTAACTCAAGCAGAAGTATAAAGAAGACCTAGGATCCAGAAGCTGACATAAAGCCAGATTAAGTACAAAGTTCACAACAGCAAAGGTAATGACACAACATTTTTAGATACTGTAGCACCTGAAGTTGTCAGGACAAAATCTTTGTTAAAACTAGAATATCCACACAGCATCAGTTTGGTTTAGAAATTACCATTCTATTGATTTGCATTACAGAGGCCAAGAGAACAACATATAATTTATTCTGATAAAAAATTCAGACAACCAATATATTGGGTTTGAGGTACCACCATTTATAGAAATAGAAATATTTTTCTCAAATGTACGTAGTGCCCCACTTTGAGATTTCTAAAAAGTTACTGTAATTTAAAGTGAATAAATCAATCCAATTTCAAAGAATTTTTTAAAAATAATTTTCTTTAATTTGTCTTTAAGACAAGAATCACATTTTTAAACATCTAAGAGGTGTTGTAAGCTAAATATTGCAGACTACATGTAAGATACTTTATTTAAAAATTAAGATGTTAGTAAGTGCCTATTACAGAACAAGACAAAATATTTTTAAATGCTCACTTTTTTAAAAACAAAAATATACTATATTCATTAATATATATATACATGAGAAGTTATCCTGGTAAGTCAGCAAGAATAAATTGAATGAGACTTTCAAAATGCATATCTTTATGAAGAATAGGAACAAGATTAGGAATTTAGGGGAAGGAGAAAAGGAATGAATTGCAAGGAGTTGCGTGCCTTAGAAATTTAGAGTCTTTTTAAATTTCTTTTGCTTTGGGCACTTCCTGGAGGAGCATCTTTCTTATTCTTCCGTTTTCCAGATAAACTATTACATTCTTTTGACCCATGGAATGCATGCAGACATAAAATACAGAAATCAAATGCACATGCCTCTCTGCTACAGAGTCCCCGTTTCTTTACCAGTTGATATTTAGCAGGATATTGACATCTTGGACAGGGTTTTAGAGCTTCGTCAGAGAACAGAGTTTTAGCAACCTGTAACAAGAGGAGGGAGAAAAGAGCTACTTAGTTCTTGGAAATGAACATTCCCTAAAAACTGGAAGTGAAGTATTTCTTAGATGCCTACTTTCATGTATTCTTCCTGTCTGTTAGCTGAGTTTCTATCGTTACTGGGTGTAACTTCAGTGTATGAAGGGGGTGTTTGTAATACAGGAGTTCTGGCTTGAGCTTGAACAGGCCTTAGAGCAGATCTACTGAGACTATTAAGTCTTGTGGCAGCATCTTCAGCCTTCAGTAAATATTCCTGTTAGTTTATAATTATAAAGAAAAAAAGGAAGAAAATTAGGCGTTTATTTCATTAGAGATTTGCAGCTGGATTTTGCTTGGGGTTTTTTCCCCTCTGCTACAACATGTTAGAAAAGGAAATTATGTACAATGCAAATATTTCCCATTAAATGTTCATATTTAGTAAGGGATCAAGAGACAGGAATCATTAAAAACAAAGTCCCATAAGCAGTGTAAAAACCCAGCTGTCTTTTAGTACACACTATTGGTCCTCATGTTTCTGAATTAGGACACATCTCAATAGCAAGTAAGGCAATAGCAAACATAGTTTTTGCCACAATTAAAGCAAGGTTACACTGAAGTGTATCAAGTGGAGGATCTAAAAATAATAGACTGCTATTAGTATGCTTACTTTTGTAGATACCCCCTTAAAAAACTGCTTATGTTCTTCTGATGTTCACAATACACTGTGATGCTCAGCCACAAGCAGTCCTGAAAATAATCAGGAAGTATTCTAGAGTGGGTCCTACAGCACTGCAGACTAGAGTGAAATGGAAAATAGGGAACAGCATGGAAAATGGTATGGACAGGGTTTAAAAATGTAAAGTCAAATCAGTCACATAATTCTCAAGAAGGGGCAGGAAGGGGAAAGCAATAGTCTTACATGGCTGAAAGACTAGTACTCAAACTGCAGACAGCTGAAAAGCTGTAAGAGCCATTACATTGTCCTGTTAGAGTCCTTCACATTCTCGTGTTGGAACTGTCTCTATCAGCTCCCCACACCCTTTCTTTAGCTTTACAATATGTTTCCTCTTTCCTTTACCTGTCTTCTTTCACTCTTGAAAAAAAAAGTCACCTTTGAGAACCACCTTACCCCAGCTTCTTCTTTCAGCTGTTTTATGTACAACTTTCTCCTCTTATCTGCACTTTTATCTTGTACAACAATTTCACGCCAGTTTTTGCTTACTTTACAAATGCTGGAACAAATTAATGAGAAAAATTATCCACTTTCACATTTTTCCAAGTAGTGCAGAAGTCATGATAGCAAGACTACTTGGTAAATATTTTTGCACAGTTTCATGTACTTTGGTCATTTTACAGACTACTGGAATATATTAGTTCATCATATTGTTATGAAACACAGATCTCATACTGTCACACACCACTGTACAGAATAACAGAAGACTCTAAAGAAAAACTGCAATATAAATAAGACAACATCTTTGACTTAGAAGATTAAATCAGTTTCTTCCCACCACATAAACCACTTGCCAAGATTGTTTCTAAAGTCACATTTTTGTGTTATTTGTTCTGAAAATACCCATGCCCTTATTCTTTCACCTATTTGCCCATTCCCTTTATAACTAACAACACACAACACTTTTGATTTCCTTGAAATGTGACAGTTTCTACTGATTATAAATTAACTTAGAAGATTACTCATGAATCAAAATTCTTTGAGAATCTTTATGCTTAGAAATAACTAAGGAAATAAAGTATACAAGAAAAAATATAGAAAATGTGGTCTGAGTACTATGCACTATTGGGGAACTTTTAGTAAGAATAAATCACTTTCTAGACTTAAAAAAATTAATATATTTTAAAATCTACAAGTACTGTGATTTAGTTTTAAGTTTATTAATTTTCATGTTTGTTTTGCTTTTTTAATTCCCCTATATAATTTTAGAACTACACAGAAAGACCTACTTGATTAATGGTGACAAAACTTTTTCATTTCCTCAAAAACAAATTCTATTGACAACATCTAGTAGTCCAGAAGTTATTCTAACTCATTTGCAGAAGCACATATTTTTCCTCTGTGTGTGTCTGTGTGTGTGTGTGAAGCCACAGTACTTACTTGCATAGACTCTCCACTGTCAAAGCATCTAGAACTATAGCAAGAACATGTTTTAAATTTCTCTCTTTTAATTCTGTTAAAATATCTAATTTCTCAAGGCCCATTTTCTTGCCAATAAGTCCAGGAAGAACATGATCTAATGCAAATATTCCTGTTCCATCAATATTCTCTGATATTTGCATTTGGTCCAATCTTTGTCTTTGCAAGCAAATTTCCTGAACTATTTTCAGAGCTGGAGTTCTTGAGAAATCTCCATGACTTACAACCAGTTCTCCACTAGGCTGTTCTTTTAAAACTAATTCATGATCTTCCCTGACAAAATTTCTTTCTTCTGTTAATGTATGTGTTGAAGTAGGACTGCCATGATTATCTTCTATCTCTGACTGTGAGCCGTGTTCCCGAAGAGTGGACAATCTTCTAACTCGTTCAAGTTTTCTTGTCTTCCTTTTATTATCCAGAATTTTGGAATCTTCCTTGTGCTTTTGGAACAGCTCTTGGAAAGATCCCTCATGATCAGACAATGA
Source organism: Myrmophylax atrothorax (assembly GCA_026770055.1). NCBI lineage: Eukaryota > Metazoa > Chordata > Aves > Passeriformes > Thamnophilidae > Myrmophylax > Myrmophylax atrothorax. Next base: position 132,046,790 of record JAOXXN010000395.1, read on the forward strand.
CTCTCCTGATTTGTCCAAAGGAAGTGAATTATAACCACTATCCTCAGGTGTTGAAAGATCTGGATAATTTGCCACCTTCACAAGGGGAGAGTTTGTATCACACAGTTCAAAGTTCAGGTTCTCTACAGGACTGTTGATCGAAGTCAGGAATTTCCCCTCACCAGCCTCAGGTAACACATCGTAAGTAAGAGTCCTAAGCTCCCCATCATTAACTCTCACAAGAACACTTCCACTGAATTCATTAGTGTTATTAACAATTACATCCTTACACTGAATTGGAGACAAACCTTCTGATTCCAGCAATAAGGGCTCCTTACCCTGGGACTCATCCAGTGTAGAAGTCCTTTGTTGTGAAAAGGAAGGTCTCCTTTTTCGAGAATCAGGATTAGAGTCCTCAGGTTTTGAAATACTAGTTGTCAGAGGTTTGTAACTTTTATCTTTTGGAGAATCTGCAGCAGATTTTGGAAGTTTTTCTTCCGAGTTTAAAACACAAGAGAATGGTTTTTTCCTAATGCTTCTTGAAGAACTAGCTAGTCTTTCACAGCAATCTACAGTTGTGTCAGCTTCAACAGTCTTGGGTAAAAGTAACCTCCTGGGTAGCAAGGAGCCTTTTCTACTTGATTTAGGACTTTCAAAATAATCTGCACTTCTATTTGCTTCTCTTTTTTCTGATAGGGAAATTGAATTAAATTCTTTTTCA
>JAOXXN010000395.1:132062922-132083937 GCA_026770055.1 Myrmophylax atrothorax
TGCGGCGGTGCCGTGTCCGCGCCGGGCCGGGCCGGGCTGTGCCCCCTCTCCGCGCCGGGCCCGACGCAGCCCCTTCCCCACGGAAATACTGAAACGGGAGAAAACGCCGCTTTGTGATGAGCTTTTACTCCTGTTTAATTATTTACCGCATTCGTACGGCTTCCCATCCATTTTGTTCCTTTTCCAGTACTGAAACTGTAGAGTCTTGGGGCAGAATCTCTATGCAACACTTATTATGACAACTTATTATTCAAGAGATACTGTATTGTAAACGCTTTTTTGTGCAACCAGAAATTAATACGTGCACTTATTCTTGACATTAGAACACAATTACTTTACCTGGGTTTATATTTACACATAGTAGTTACCAGACATTACCTAGCTGCCCTTACTGGACTCGTTAAAAATAACATCACTTTATGCACTATGTAAGTGGGGGGAAAGAGAAGAATTTCAGCTCCATAGAGGTTGGCATCAAGACAGGAAAAGGGACAGATGAGGAGATCAAAGGTACAGGAGACAGAAGTGTCACATTTGAACCCCTCCATTCATCATTTACAGTCTTACTGGAAAAGACTTAAATTGCTATGGTAATATAATCAGAGGCCCAGGAAATGCAGTTACTGAGGAAAGAAAATTGGATTTGTTCTGGCTACAGAGAAGACAAAGGTTATCATTCCTTTAGGTACACTGTGTTGGTTAACATCTCTGAAAAAAGCGGTGTCCTGCACCATGTTACCCTTCATGCTTATCATTCTTACTTAAAATAGATAATACCATATTATATTTGAAGAAAAATTGAAAATGTGGTAGGCAAAAAATGGCCATTTTTCTTTAAGCAGTCTTTCTGAATTTTTCTGCTTTGCAGAAACAGTAGTGTTACACATACTCTTCATGCAAAGCATCTCTCATATATAACCATACTTCTGTCAGTAAACCTCTGCCAAGGACAGCTCGTATGATCAGTCCTTCAAATCTGAAATTTTTTCTTTTGTGGCAATAGATCTACTTGCATAAGAGAGTGGAGCATGAGCAGGTTTATTCCTGAAATTGGCATTGCTTCAAAATGTAACTATGTGCCTACAGGATCACTAAATTTTTTTCCTTTTAATACTTAGTGATGGGTGATGAGTCAGTACCATTTTGGCTGGACCAAGGAACCACTAAAACATATCAAATACCTATTAGTCATCTGGACTACAAATTCATTGAAAAATGCACAGATGTTAAGCACCTGGAAAAGATTCTCAGGGTATTAAGGTAAACATTATATTTTCTTATCTTCATTAATAATTATATTCCTGTTCTGTAAAACTTGAGGGAACTCTTACCTAAATACTCGTCTGAACCTCTTTGTGACTTTCTAATTTAAAAATTTAAAAAAAAAGTAACCATGTTAAAAGTGTCTCAATGATAACACTAGAAATCCAAGTCCTGATTTAACCATCCAAAAGGTTTGAGTAACTCAACGCAAGGTTTTTCTCAAAATGCTGCTGCTGTATTTTGGTTCTATCATGATCCATGTTGCTCGAGTCTGGTAACTGCAGGTGCCATACCTGTTTAACTTCTGCTGAGAATGACACAAACTTTTTTTATGAGTACTGTGATAATTTTGAACTCTGTATATGTGGACATTGGAAAATGGTTGAGGGTTAACTGAAATTTTCTGATGAAGATGTTATTAGCTGAGAGTAAAATTGATTGTAACAGGAAAATAGTCCTCTGCAGTCACAGCAGTGACTACAGACGGAGGGAAATATGGGAGAGACAGTTTCTTCCTTTTTTGTTAACTTTGGTATCTTCACATTTGAAAGGTCTGGTGAAGAGGGATGTTATCCTGAACTTACGGTGGTTTGTGAGAAGCGTGTTGAGCATTTAGATCCAAGGAGCAGAGCTCTGAGAAAAGAGAAGCCTGCAGCCACAGCTTCTGATTTCACAGCTGAGGAATGGGAAACAATTAATGATGAACTGATGGTACAGTAACTCATTTATAATGGTCTGTAATGTAATCACTTTGATATATCAATCTTTCTCTTCTTGTGCCTAAGTACAGTGTAATTATTTGATTAAATGACAAAATTATCAAAGGATTATGTTGTGGTTTTTTGATTGTTTTCTTGAGTTAATGTCACTGAACCTTTAGTGTGTATTTAAACTCTTCAGATTTTTTTTTTGTAGTTACTTTGTATTCAAAAAAGCACTATTACTTTTTGTCTTTTCCCCATTAAGAGCAATACTTTATAAGGATAGTCGTTAGGGTGATTGCAGACTGAAGTATGTCTGCTCTGCTACATTAATGTACAGATATTTCATTTATTTTCAGAGCTGGGTGACAGAAATGAATGAAGGTGATAAGAAATCACAGTTCCTGAGAACAGACACACCAAATGGAAGTCAGGATAACTTGCCTCCCATTCGTTGTTCCAGCAACCGTCTTCCTGCTAATCAGGTATCTCCAGTTTTCCAGTGTGTGTTAATTACGTGTTTTTCTAAAATTGGGAAATCTTATGTGTACAAATTTCCAATCATTGAGCCTTTCTTACTAGATTTATTTGGTTAACCAGAAAATAAAAACCTTTAAGCTCCTTGCAGGGGACCATTGCTTAAACAGAAGTGCTTACCTTGTACCAGCATGTGTCTTGTAATAATGTTTTAATTCTGATTAAGAATTCACTGCTGGAGCAGATCTCCTTAAACACTATTTTATGTTCCTTGATTCATGTTTCAAAATGGTGTTTAAGCATATGAACCAGGTTTCTTGTGGATGAAATTATGCCAGGAGGTTTTCTCCAGCTGCCAGTAGGCTTTTGTTTCATGGGACCAGTCAAGCTAGTCCAAAATAAATACCCTGAAACGCAGACAGTGTGGATTTTAGACCCTCTGCACCAGCTGTGTCACTCTATAGCCATTTCTGTGTTGGGTTGTGCTGGTACATGTACATGTAGCCCTTGGTTGCCCTTATTCCATCCCTTGAGCTGCCATTCTCACTGCAGTCATACAGCAGACTTAAATCTTCACAACTGAAGATTTGTGAATCTTCACAAATACTTCCAATACAAAAAGATACTTCCAATACTTCAAATACAAAAAGAACAAATACTTCCATTTTTTCCCCATGTATTAGTTTCCTTATGGGTTTGTTTTTCCATTTTATTACCTGTGTGAAATCAGGTTTTTCTGTGACTGGCTTTTCTTACCGATAGTAAATGTAGTGCTACTGGGGGAATTGCCAGACAAGTAGGTGTGGGATGGGATTTTTTTGAATTGTCAGGTGTTGTCGTAGGTCACTGCACTCTGGTACAAGTTTGGTAAATGGAAACATCTTGTTTTGTCTGTAATCAGATTTTCTTGCTGATATTAAACGTAGATAGAGTTTAATTCACTACTGATTGTTTCTAATTGTGTATGGTATGTACTTTTTATTGGTGTGAAGTCATGGGAAGGTTTTCCAAAAATGAATAGAAAAAGAGTTAAGTTTATGCAATATTCCCCTCTTTAACACAATATGGAAGCTTCTCTCTTACATCCCTGGTTTTTTATCACGCCACCTTGCTTTTTCCAGGAGAGAACTAAAGCATGGGTTTAAAAATATTCACATTTCAAAGACTGTATTGATGGGATTTCAGCATCTTTTGCCAAACACAGTTTCCTAATACTATTCCAGAAAGATTTCTATCCTCAGATACCTCCTCATGCTACAGTGTAGGGCACACAACACAAATTCCAAGGTTTATGTTATAAAAATCCACTGTAATAGGACCTATATAGCCCTGGTGTTATTTTGGATATTCTGAACTCAAAAAGAATACTGGTTAGCTGACAGAGAATAGCAGGGCGTTAGGCCAGCATGCAGGACCCACAGGAGAGCCCAGCCCAACTTCTGTGTCACCTGATCTGAAGCCGGTCTGTGTGTTGATCTTTGGTCCGGAAAATGTTCTCTGGGCCTCAGGACCTGTGAGATCCATGCATTGCCAATTCTGGCAAGAAAAATGAAAAGCACAAAGATTTGGTTTTTTAGACCCACAGAATGCAAAGTTACGTTTTGCGTTGAATGAGGTGCTCTGAAATATTACTGATCAAGAAATTCCTGACTCTGCTGGAACCACAACTTGGTTACAATTGTCTCAAGAATATGAGACCTAGAATTTTTTTAATTGTGGATTTTTGAGTCAATGCTGCTACCTTATTCCTTAGAAGTCCATGCTGTAGTTCTCTCCCTAAGGTGCAGTTGCATTACTGTAAGTACCCTACACGTTTTCTTCCGAGAGTTTCAATATTTTTGTGCTCATTCAAGTTAATGACTTCTGGTTTGAAAAAAAGACTTGGTATTTATTAAATTAGTACCTTTGTAATATACACGAGGGTGCATATATAGTGATAACTCATGTTTCAGGAAGGCATGTTTAGGAGTTCCCTCCTCCAAATATGTGCTGATCGCTAAATGTATTTGTCATTTTGTCTAGCTTCTGGAAAGACAGAACATTAAGAGTAATTCTGAAGTTGCATATTATAAAAGTTTGTGTAACCCAACATTATAGACAGTCATAAGTGTTTACAGGAAGGGTCACATTTGCATTATGTAAATGTAGTTGTTTACATGCAACTACAGGAGTATGTCCTTGTTACGGTGCCAGCACTGGTAAGGCAAGTTTGAGAGGCAGCTGTTGGTTTCCTTGGGCCAGTTCATCACCTGCTCAGTTGAACTGGTACAGATATTTGGGGATTGTACTGTGATATCTATTGTTTGTCTGACCCCAGAAAATTGTAAATTTGCTACTCTACAAATAATTACCCTGGTCTAACTCAGTGAATGATGGATTGCAGGGAGGGCTAAATGGCCAGGACAGAGTAGATGGGAATATTTTGAACTGGCAGTTCCACTGTGAAATACCTGTTGGGAACCACACCTTGCTATTAAGTATTTTGAAGTCAGAAGCAGGGAGGGACATATCAGAAATATAGGCTCATGAGAGAGGTAGAATTGATACCAAAGGTGACAGCTATGGAAATAGATTCCATTGGTGTACAAGATGGGTGGCAATGCAAGTCAGTCACATCTGTTCCTGGGAGTGATTGTTGCAGGCAGGTCCTAAAGATAAATTTTAGGTAAGGCAAACCCCAATGACAGAATGTAAATCATCTTAGGAATTAACTTTAGTGTAGTGATAAATGTCAAAAGAAGTCCAGACACTGTTTTGAAGTCAGTCATGTGTAAGTCTGTTGTGAGGGTTCTGGGGATTATCAGAACCTGTGCATTGCATTCTCCTGGGAAAGGCATGCCTAAAACAAAATTACTGATTCAATCTTCATGCCAAATGCCTTAGCACAAGGCTGGGTTTTCCCAAAACTGAGTTCTCCCTTGCTGTGTTAAAAGGATGGTTGGGAATGTGGCTAATTAGGAAAGAGCAGTCTCCTGTCTGAAAGTTTTATTCAGTACCTCTGTGACACCTAACAGGGCGGCAGACAGAAAGTGTGAGACTCAGAGCTCCTCAGATTGCAGTGATACGTGAAGTGCATGAAGATTTTCTTTAAAACAAGATGAATCACATTTTCAAGACTACACTGAGATTAGTCACTTGGTTACTAGGAATATGTACTGCAGAAACAAAACAAAACAAAACAAAAGCTGTGCATTTCCACTGCAAAAAGATGTCTTACAGACTGGCTGTTTCTCTTTCAGAACAAAAAACTGCAAAACAAGCAGAGAAACAAGAAAAACATACCACGGGATTACAGTGAATGGGACAAGTATGTTAAATCCTTTATATTTAAGCTTTTAGTAAATCTTATTTGTTTAATTAGGCTGGTGTATTTTCCAGAAACTTAGTATTAAGGTGAACACTTCAGGGACCCGAACACTTCTGTGAAACTTCAGTCTTTCTTAATAAATATTCTGTTAAAATACAAATGATGCATTGTGTTGCTAGCACCTGAGAACAAGTTAGTTTTTACTTTGGTACAAGCTCTGTGAAAAACAGCAAGTCAGCAGAAAAATAAAAAAAAAAGTGATTTTTTTTCCCTTCTCTGATTTAATTTTTCTGTTCAACATCAAAGATATAAAACCTATAGAGGTACATAAAAGGAAGGAATTGCAATTAACTTGATTGATCAGTGTTTTGAAAGCAGTTCTAGGGTTATTTACCATGGGCTAATAAATTGCATCTTCTCTGTACCCAAGCCACTATTCTAAATTAAAGCCAAAACTGATGAATACTTACTCCTGCACTGAACCCCACTGACCTCAAAGAATGAGCCTCAGGCAGGTGCATCAGTTTACTCAAATGCAGTTACACATAATAGAGGTTTAGACAGTAACTATTTTGAGGGTGGATGAAACCCTGATATAAAGATGCTCTCCACATCATGGAATGGTGGTGTATTACCCTCCCCAGTTACCTGACAAATGAATGGCCACATTGTTGACCACAGAGGAGTAAAAGCACCTACTTCTCTGTTTTGCATGGTACAAATGTTTCTCTAGTTCCTGAAATCTGTAATATGATGCTGTAGAATCAGAGTGAGGAGGCATGAGTTTCCAGTGCTGTAGATGGGGATCTAAATTTAGGTATTTGGGGGTTTGGGTAATGAAATTCTACCCCAGAAACCCTGTTCTGCAAAAGATGTTGTTCTTACAAACAGTTGTGCATACCAGTTATTGTCATGTGTTTATGTTTCAGAAATTGGGGTCTTCCTGCTAAAATGTGGACAAAGAAAACAGATTATCAGAGTAACTTCTGCAACAATTTATTCTTTCATCTCTCTTTCCATTGTAATCCAAATTTCCAAAGTAATAATTTGCAGATTTTGTTTGCAGGTTTATATACACAATCTTTAAGTGTTTCAGCATGCTGATAATACTCCAGTTTGTGAATTTTCCCATATAATGTCCTTATTTTGGATTATGGGTATACTACAACAGAAGTTGTTTGAAAGAAATTTTTCAGTCTGAAGCGTATCATGTTTTCAAAACATTTTGAGGATAATTCCGAAACTTTAAAATAATTCTTCAGGAAATTTCTGACCAAAATGTTTCACTTCTCATTTTAAAAGCACTTATTGGAAATGTGGTTAATTTACAATAAAAGGATAAAAGTAAGACAGCAAAAGATCAGATTCCAAATGGAGAACCATTAGCCTTACCTGAAAAGGTTTTGAACTTGATTAATTTTCAAAGTGGCATCTCTATTTCAGATAGAAATTATACATATTGTCAAGACCATTTTGGAAAGCAAAGGCTGTTTTTCCTTTAGCCTTGCACAGAGAAGCATCAGGCACAGTGTTTCCAAGCAGTGTACGGATTGGTTATTACCATATTTGTTTCACAGGCCTATGGCAGCAATATTTTTTATAGAAATTCATAAAGTGTTTTCAAAAGCTGCTTCAGCATAGCTTTGGAAGTGTCTGAGGGTATTTGGAAATATCTTTTTCCTAACTAGTCATAGGAAATGGAACACAGCCTTTCTTTCTTTTCCTTTGGTTTATAATGGGAATATAGTGTGCCTTTCTATTAGTCAAGGAGTCTTTCTATGCAGCATTATTGAATTTGTCATTTTTATTAATTTAAGGTTCGATGTGGAAAAAGAATGTTCTAAAATTGATGAAAGCTGTGAAGAAAGTAACTCAAAAGCAAGATTCTTCAGTAGGCCAAGTCTGCCTATTATCAGAAAGAAAATAGACACAACTGGTATGGTCTTAGAAACATAATTTTTCTTTAATTGTAAAAATGTGTTGAAGAGTGTGAATACAAATTGAAGAAGTACATCATAGAGTTGGTGTCTTTAATTTTCAGTCCTAGATATGCTTAAAGTTGTTAGAATGTTTATCTTGTGTTCAGGTTGAGAGCTCTGGGTAAAGAGCCAAAGCACACATCTGGTGTTATAAATGAGGCAGAGGGTAGCCAACTGCTTTCAGCTTGCACTCTGAATTGTATGCCTATCAGAAAAATTTAGGTTTTACTACAGAAGATAAAATACAAATTTGTCTTTTAATAAGACAGGTGCTTTTTACAAAAATACACAGATTTTGTCATTCAAAGTATTTTAGCTGATGGTGTTTTGATTCCGTCTGTGCAAGTTGTTAGTTGTTACGTATAAATATTTTTTGCTAGGAATGACAAAGAGAGAGAAAATTTTTATTGCCACTCGTGAAAAAGAAAAGGGCAATGAAGCCTTTGCCAGTGGCGATTATGTGGAAGCAGTGACATATTACACTCGGTGAGTAAATGCTGCTGTCTTCTTGTATTTTAATGACTGTTACTTGTGAATATTATTTTTAGAGCAATGTAATTGAAGCAACAAATGACAATTAGATTATTTTCAAAAGTGCAAAAAGATTTGATGGAAAAATACCTAAAGCACTGTTGCATCCTGATGTTAATTTTTATTTGTCAGAAAGAGATTTGGCTAAATACTGATGGAATGACAAACTTCCTCAGATTTTTCAAACCCATTGAGATTCAAGGGCATGTTTACAAAAACAAAAGAATAAGCAGTGTGTTGAGAAACTAATTACAAATTAATTGTAATTAAATGTTTTAGTAGGATTTTCTCATTGGTGGGATTGTCTTAATTGTTAATACGTAAAATTGATTCCATAATCACTTCTTAGGAGAACACAAAAAGTATCTATGTGCAGCTTCAACACTGTCTGTGATTAGTAGCAGTCCAGGAAAAACTATGCATGAACACAAGATTAGAAAAAATGAGACTTTTGAAAGTTGCTTGTCTTATTTAATGCTCAGTGGACTACATTCAGACTTTGGTTTTATTTTTGTAGCTAGAGGTTGTTGCTACAGGACATCTGTTGTATTTGCTTCAAAAGTAGAAAAGTTCAAGGTGAATGGAATTGAGCATGACAGGAAAAAGAGGGTAGTGTTTCAATTGAAATATTTGAATGCTACCTTGGAAGAACTAGGTTTTTTCCTCTACCTTTTTCACAGTGTTCAGACATGATGCCATTTGTACAAACAAGGATCTTCACGTTTCTATCTTGCAGATTACTCAGCTTGAGACAATAAAGGTCTGAGTTGCAGAAGTGCTGACTGCTCACGCATTAAACTAGTGTTAAAGGAAACTCAATTTTGTGTTTTACTCTGTCAAGTGATAAGGACTTAAAAAAACCTCACAAATCCTAGAAGTGTCAAAGTTGTCATTTAGAAATTGAGAGTACCTGGGAATCTGAGATAATAATTACCAGTGTAAACTGAGGTTAATGATGTGGCACTACTGTGAGATGAAACGTGAAGATAATTGATTGGCTATGATATTATATTGGGATGACCTCGAGAAAAATGTTTGAGAATGTTAATGTATCTCTGGTCAGTCCAGAGAGAAAATAATGAATAGAAATGGTATGCAACAGCAATAAAATAAATATTTAACAGATTTATGTTTAGGAAGCACCATTTGCATTGTCACTGAGGGAGGCAAGGTTTTGTAGAACAGCTTATGAAAATTTACCCAGGGGTTGTTGAGATACATATATACATACATGCATGTGTTTGTGTGTGTGTGTGTGTGTGTGTGCAAAAGGGTAATGATATTTGTACTGCACAGCTGTTGAAACTGAGTCATTTGATGTGTGGTTTTTTTGTTCTTGACAATAAAAAAAATCTATAGCTGTATTTCATATACAATAAATAAAATACAAATTCGTAATATAAGAAATGAAGTAAAAATCTTTGATTTGGGACATAATTAAGGTATGAATTATTACGAATGGGCAGAATCCTTCCTCATGGAGAGTCTTTCCATATTCAGCTGGCATAGGGCATTGTGCCCCTTCTGAAATACATGGTATTGACACGGTGCTGTTCTATCTGGTCACTTTTCTAATCCTGTCTGAAAATTCCTATTTTCTTAGATGTAGAAATATTTAAATAAAATATTTTGGAGTGAATTTATATAATAGTCCCAAGGGGTTATCTCTCTATGTCTAAAATGAAAAAAGAGTAGAGCTCTATATAAAAATAATTGGAGTACAGTTACTCATTCCATTTGTCTTGTAATGAGGCCTACTATTCCAGGCTGAACATAGAGACCACTTTTTATTTTACAAAAACCAAATCTTTCTATCATTTCTAAAGAGATTCAAAGCTTTTGCACCCCATCTGAAACTAGAGTATATACTGTTTTCTTAACCAAAGCCTAAAATTATGAGACTTCCTCTAGCTGCCTGAAGAAGACTTCATATGCTTGCTCTTCGTCAGCAGGTAGTCTGAAGCAAGTGCTTGCCATGATGTTACACTGTCATCTGATCTCTGATTTTACCCTTTGGCTTCCTTGACTAGCTTGTCAGACTCTTGCCTGTTCCAAGACAAACCTTCACACAGTTAATTGATGCTTATACTGGAATGCATTCCCTCCTCTTCCTCACCCTTCTAATCTTTCTAAAGAGCCTGAATGTCTCCATCACAGCACAGCTGCACAGGTTATCCCATCAAGTCTGTTATCCCACTGAGACAGACCTTTTATTCTTTTTATTCTTTTTTTGCTCCCTATGCATTGTGCATTTGTGCACAAACACTTGGTCTTGTCCTCCAGCCATGCTTTTTTCATAAGGAAAGTGTGAGTCTGTTCCAGTGTGCTGTGCCCCCAACACTTTCCTGTTGCCCTCTCTTCCCAGTGAGCTCAGTTTAGGGTTGTCCTGGCTGGGTACCAAGGGTGTTGGCAAAGGTTCTCTTACACCCCTTTGCCATTGCATTCAAGCATCCAGTGCTGACCGAGTCTTTCCTTTTTACAAGCGACATCAAAGAGAAGCCTGCTGTACCCCCCACCCCCATGCTCTTCATCAGAGTTCTGTGGTTGCTCTTGACACTCTCAGAGGTTTCATTTGGCAGTTTCCTTGGAGTCTACATGGATGGCAGGAAGAGGTGGGTAGTTTAAGTGACAGATGATCCGTGGCATCTTCTCTGCGACATCTCGGGTCTAAGCCCTGGCAAGCAACAGGCCTCTGAGGGCAGTGAATCTACCTGGCTGGATGGTTGCCTCTGGTCTCACAGGAGGGAGTTTCTAATCATTACTGTGGTTAGAATATCAGTATTAATGTTGTTATAATACTGTTTTCAGCTTCCAGTAGTGAAATGTTTCTACATTCAGGTTTTCTAGTTATGAGCATACCATGGCTAATATTCCCTTTTTTAGGAGTATATCAGTAGTACCAACTGCAGCTGCATATAATAACAAAGCTCAAGCAGAAATCAAACTTCAGGACTGGGACAGTGCTTTGCAGGATTGTGAGAAGGTACTGGATATGGAACCTGACAATGTAAAAGGTAAAGTAGAACATATAGTTGCCCTTCTGTGTACTGTTTTCTCTCTAGCAAAGAGATGATATATACCCATTCATGTTGTTAGTTGCAACTGAGCTTTTGATCAGGTCCAAGTATAAATAAGGAAACAGTGTAGCTCCCCAAAGTAATTTCAACAGGTTTTTTGGGAGTTAGGGAAGTTTTACGCAGTTCATGCCATTGATCTCTAATGAGTATTCTTATCCGGTAGGATGGGTTAACTATGGTTTGTCATATGAAGACTGTAAGCCCTCTTGCATTTGTGCAGGGTAGTACTCCCATAATGCCCACACTGAAGTATTAATTACCTTAAAAGCAACATGAAAACCATGAAAGTTGCTGATTTATTGCCTTCTGAAGGCAAGGACTTGAATGTAGCTAGTATTTGCATGAGTGGAGGGAAAAAAATTGAATAATATGAAAAGATGCTTCAGAATTCATGATTGTTATCTCAAAAGATGTCCTGTGAAATTACATTATTAAAAATTATCAAGAAAACATGGCTATATATAGAGTCACTATGAAGCAAATGCAAAATTTTAAAAACCGTTGTACATTTAATGTCTAGGAAAAATAGTGTACTTTTAACCACTTTAGGCTTTAAATACATAAATAATACACTTTCTTTCCTTTGTAGCTCTGCTGCGCCGTGCCACTGTACACAGGCAGCTGCAGAATTACCAAACTGCTCTGGAGGATCTGAATAAAGTACTGTGTGTTGAACCAGAGAACACTGTAGCTAAGGTAAAGATCAGTGAGTTGAATATGACTAGAAAGGGACTGTATGCAATTGTAGCATAACGTGAGTACAGTTTGTGTTCTTTAATTTGAGTATGAGTTTTGAGGACACACTCGATTTGCTGTGCTATTGATCAGTTTCCTGAGACCACGTGTGGTGGGAAGTAGGTACTTGGCTGTGATCAGATCTTCTGTTCACAACTTAATTCTCAGAAAAAATCTTCTGTATTGACATAATTTAGGTGCCTAAAAAATTGCTGCTGAACATGCTTCCAGTATTAGTGTCTTAGCTGATAAAAGGTACTTGGAAGTTTCTCTCCTAAAGATCCATGTGGATCAGTGCATTTAAGTTTGACACCTAATCAAAAGAAAAATTTGGCAGAGATGCCAAGCTTTTATTGTTGTAGTGGTAAAGTCAGCATCAAAAGGAGTGGACCTGAGTCCTCACTTCAGCATGATGTCCTCATTTCTCACCTTCAAGGTAGAATGAAAAACTGTTGATACCCTCTGATAAATCTGGACCATTCTTAGGCAATTTTGGATCTAAGAAAGCCAGATGCTTTCTTTGAAAAGGTCAGGATGTGGTTTCCTTGTATTATTACTGAAGCTGTTTAGGAGAGGATTGGTTTGTGTCCTTTCATTGGTATCTTGAGGGTGTTTTGCAGGTTAGAACACAGACCTTGCTTTTGGACTCCACATGTCCTGAGAATCTTCAGTTTTGGGCAGTTTTGATAGTACACTGCTCCCTGTTAATTATGACTCCATCATACTGCTCGTTGCCAATTTTTTACATAGGACTTCTGAATGCTGTGGAATTGTCTCATCACTTGATTTCTGTCCAGCTCTTGGTGGTGGTACAGGGTAAGCTGCCAGTGGCTGCTGATTGCTGCTTCTTTCCATGGAGTTACTTGATCACTGCTATTGCTTGAACCAGTGGGAGAGGTAGAAGCCAGTTGCATCAAATTCACCACACACCATTTATCCCTTCTGTGGTGTTCTTGGAGCTAAGTTCCTCTCCAGAATAGTTCCTGATTTTCACATCAACCAAGGAATTACATCTGTCTCTAGGTTTGAGTTCTAAAAGAGATTTTGGTTGGGTTTTTTTTCTGTTTACAAGACTGAATCACAAGTAAATGGTGAGTCTGTGATGAAAAGCTCCACAACAAGTCTTTGTGAAAAAGTTGTAGCCAACAGGCTGTGCTGAGACTTCTTATGATATCAGACATAGATAGATACTCATTTGGGTACACTCTTCCAGAGATCTAAATACATTAGTTGCTTTGCTGAGCAATGCTTTTGTAGCACAGAGCAGATGTCTGTTCTTATTTGTGCCAGCTATTATGCCTTGGCTGGCACATCTAGAAATGACAAGTGCTTGGGCAGAGCATTTTTTCAAGTTTCTGTTTGCTTGGAGGATCCTCAAAACCCTCTTGATCTGAATATGAGTGTATGAAACACACGCAGAGTGCATGTTTATGTCCAGAATCACTAATAGAAAAGTACATTTGGTTGTCAGTAATTGGAATTCTTCAAGGTACTTTGTCCATGTGAATCTTTGCTTCATGCTCTTCTTACCTTTTCCTTGAGATAGGGAGTACAGAGATGGCACTTCCATGCATAGCATGGAATTAGACTCAGAATGGTGCATCTTGTTGGGTGTGTCTTACTGTGCTCTGAAAGTGTAAAGTGCTTTAGTGGTTTAAGGGTTACAGTGACAGTGCAGGGTTGACAGTTGGACTTCATGATCTTAAATGTCTCTTCCGACCTTGGTGATTCTATGATTCTAAGTGCAGTTGAAGTTGGGATTTTTGAGTAAAAAAAAGTGTTATGGAATGGGAAGCTGTTTGATCATCTAATTGTAGCTCTTACAAGACGAGCAAACCTCCTTTAGTTATTCAGCAGTGACCTTCTGCTACACTCTTAAGAGATTATAGTCGCTTTGTTCTAGTTCTATCAGTTACATTCCTCTGTCAGATATCCACCAGACATCAGATTCTCCATAGCATAAATTTTGATTTTGATTTTAGGCTATTTTGGAGATTTTGTACAGAGCCTGTTTTCCACATGTGTCTTCTTAGTAGACCATGCCAAATATCACAAGAGTAAATCTCTTTTCCTTCTTTCAACTTAGTTTTTTTTGCTGAAGCAATTCATTCAAGAAAAGTGCATATTTATTTGTGTGATATCTTGTGACAGACACAGAAATTGAATGTTAATTTTGGTTTTGAAATCTACTCTTGGAAAATTCACATTTATTTACTCTTTTTTATATTGGTAACATCTTGATAGTTCTTCAGGATCTCACATGGATTATTTAAGAGAACCTATTTGCTGTATATAAATTATAATTTCTATACAAAATAAGAAAGGCTTCTGCTACTGCTGGTTTTTTCTCTGTTGTAGAAAAATCTGCTGGAGATTGAAGAGAAACTGAAAGGTTTAAAGCCTGTATCTGAGACTCAAGGCAAAGGAAAACGAATACTTATTCAAGAGATAGAGGATTCAGAATGTGATGAAAGAGCAGAAAACACAGAAGAATGTGAAAGAAGTGGCGGAGATAAAAGTAATGTCATATAATTTCCTATTTTATTTTAACCTGAGAAAAAAAACAGTGCCTTTGATATTGCAGTGTTTATTTATCCATATTTGCTTGCAAAGAATTTTGCCTGTTTGAAGACTAAAATTGCACTCACTAGTTAAAGTAGATCCAAGTGTGAAATATAGAATCCAGTTTTATTGCACATCTTTGGAATTCTTTCTAGAATGGGTATAACAGAGACAGATGGAACGTGTTGCTATAAATCACCCACTTCCCCATGCCCTATGTAATTTTATATCTGTCCTTTGATGTGGACCCAGTTACAAATTTTTTCTGGTGTTAAAGAACATTTTGGGTTTCTTAGATCTTTCTCTCACACAGCTTTCCTGCCCTCCCACCAACCCATCTTGATTCTATATTTTTCTTCCCTTGATTGGATCAAAGGGTGTAAAAATTATCAAGTGGTCTGTAATTTTTGTTGTTGCTTGTTTTGGAAACTAGCAATTTTTTTGTTTGTTGTTAACATAAAAGATCATCTCTGTGCTCTGAAAGTATGTGTTACAGGTAAACAACACATAATTCTTCTGATTTCACCCTTCTTGTTTCTCTTGGTTCTTTAGGGTAATGAGGCATGACAGCAGTGACTTTTACATTTTCTGTGTCTATGTAGTTCTTTATTTTGAAATTAAACGTCTGTGGGGTTTCCAACTTAATGATAAACATTAGACTGTACTTGTGTGATATAGCAATGCATTATTTGTACACAAGATTAGAGAAATACTTTTTTTTCAAAATCAGTTGGTGTCCACTAAGTCTCCTCAGCTAAAACCCTGGAAGAAAGGATGGATCATGTCCTTAAATATCAGTTTATTTGGGATTGCTTTCCACTGAGAACGTTCAGATGACTAAGTGCCTTCCAGCTCCATAGGAAGACTCCCATTCTGTTGATGAAAGGTTAGGCTTTTAAACATAGGGAAGATTGGCACCTGACGTCAATGGCCTGTGTGTTCATGGGAAATACTTGCCTATTTTTGAGATTTAAGTGCCAAGCATCTTCACAGATTACTCTGTGTTTTCTTTTACAACTGGAAACAAGTATGAATTTAGTTAAGTTAATGAAGAAAAATGTTCTGTGAAGCCAACAGCATCATCATCACCACCATGATGATGATGATGATGAACCCAACAGCAATAGGTAGACTAAACATCTTGTATGTCTTCTCTGTACATTTAGTCATGTAGTCACCAGCAGTCCAGTAGTTCAGTCATGTAGTCACATTTATTTCACATTCTAGTTGGTAAGCTTAATGCATTCCTACTAAGCTTACAATTTAGAGATTGGGAAAAGAAATCAAAATATTTTTTGTTTCATTTAGCTCTGAAGAGCTAATGTGTTAATGTTTCATGGCTTTTCATAGAGAACAGTGAGTAAGGTCTTAGATTGTTTTTGATTTGTTGTGAAGCAAAGTGTGTTTGGTAGGAGAGAATTAACTACTCCAGTGATCAGTTGTGTTTGCTGTAGTGTTTGTGCATTCCTGGTATTCCTTTCTGCTCCCTAGCACTGAGGCTCTGAGATAGTTAAATTAACCAACCGGTAATGTTGGTTAATGCTTACTGGCTGCTCTATATCCTTAGTCTCCTGGCCTTTATGCCATACAGGAATTCACCCTATCCAAACCTTAATTTGTGTTTAGTCTCTGTGACTAGAATTTTATGGTATTAGAAATTTCTTTGCCATTGTAGTCTTGAGTAATTGACTCTGGTCTGTTCTCCTTATGGCTGATGAGGTCTTATGTGAAGATACTTGGCCACCTTGTTATCCAATATCATAATAATTCTGTATTCCTTGATTCTCTTTCCAGTGTTTGTTCACTTGGCTATTTTTTGTTTGTTTTTTTTAAGAATTGTCAACTCTCTGAAGAAGGAACTCTTATTTATAATTAATTTGTGCAATGTGTAACACAGTGGGACCCACCCTGTTGTTTTTAGGCTCTATTGCAAGCTTGAAATATGAAAATTTAGTTCATGTTAAAATAAACAGCATTGAAAATGCAGTCTAGAATTGCATTTGCAATGCATATCCTGAAGTTAAGAGAAACCCTCAATTAGTGTCAGTCATTTTTCATTCTTTTATGAACACAGACTGCTCCTAAGCAGAGATCAGAGTTGTTTCAGAAGTATGTTTATTCTGAGAAGTCTGTACCTGGCTCAGAGCAATCCAGATACAATCTCAATCACCTAAAACAAGAACATGTAATACAAAAGAGATACTTGCTGACAGTGTGTGGCAAATGAAGGAAAGAATATTTAAACATTTAAAAAATTAATCTGTGGAGGTTTGGAACATTCCAGTTGCCTTCATATGTAGCTAGTCCAGAATGGATAAAAGTTTTGAAAATATTCAAGGGCTTCTTAAGAGATAAATTCACTGTGAACTGAAGTTTAGATACATTGTTTTTCATTTTACCACGATTATGCTTGTGCCGTGCTTCTGGAGGATGAATACTTTTGGTAGCTGGAAAGACAATGTCATCCATTAAACACCAATCTTCAAATACTCCTTTTGGAGTATTCATTAAGGGGTTTTTTTAGTTTTATGATGATCTTTGCATTATAAGTTTCTTACTTTAGCAGTAACACAAATTAAAATTCTTTCTAAATTATATTTCTTGTCATTCATGTCAAAATTCTTTCGATACTTCTCAGTACCTTTCTTAAATTTTTCTTTGGAATTTATAATGTCTCTAGACTTTTTTTTAAAGAAAAGTTCCTAAGTGCTGAATTTCTTTTTTTTACCCAGAATGCTCCATTCGCAAATAAATTTCTCTGTAGGGACCAGTACAGGAACACTTTGTTATAAACACTGAAACTAAAAGGCAATGAGAATTATGTTTGAGAAATAAATCTGTACAATTCTGTGCATGTTCTTTACTCAGTCCAGAAATACTTCCACAATTAGTATAACCTGCCAACTAAACAAGGTTACTGAGTATTCCTGTTTTCAGGGCGACTCCAAATGCTATGTTTCCAGTTTAATCCAGGACTGGTTCCTGTGCACTTCATCTTCAGGAAATTTTCTCCTGAAAGGAGATATTCACATCACATCTGCCAGGCTTGCTTTTCCTTTGTCTCTAGCAGTTGGGATCCTCTTCGAGAGCGTTTCAGTGTATATTTCTAAAAACTTGCTGTATCACCTGATTCTCCGTGACATTTTTTTCCTGTTTTGTTGAATGTATGTGTAAATAATTAAGTTTTATAAAAATGTCTGTGTGGGTAGATTTATCCTATTATCCTAATATTGTGCCCACTGAGGACTGTTAAACATGGCATTTCAAAACAGACACCACAGCTAGGGAAAAGGCAGTTGGAGCTTTTTGCTTTTAGACACTAGAGACTCTATTCTTTTTAAAAGCCTTTTGCTTTCCCATCCTGTTCAGTTTGATTTCAGTAATATTTTGTGCATTAAAAAAAATCATTTGAAACAACCTGGAGTTCACTCATATTGAGTCAACTTCAGATGTTTCATGTGAGTCAACTGGAAGTATCACTCCAGTATCTATGAAGGCATGAAATAATTCTGTTGGACAGATAAATATTCCAAGGTAAGGGAAGGTGAAAACCCAGCATCCTTAATAGTACCAAACCACGGAGTTGCCTTTCTGTGACTACTTGGATCAAGAATGAGAAATCTGTATTTGAATGCTGGGTGGGTAGTCTGGTAGGGATTCAGGTGAATAAGGAAAATGGAGATGTTATTATCTCATACCCTTATTCTATGATTTTTCCTAATTGAATTGGTAATAATAGTGAAAATTGAATGATCAGAAGTATATATAAAAGGTTTTTTGACATTCTGTTTAAGTGAAAACTTCTTGAGAAGGATTTTTAAGCTTTGATCCCCCCTATTCTGTGTTGTATTTGAGGAGAGTTTTAAAGTATCCAACGTTACTGGTTTGTTAGCTGTGTGGTCTAATTTTAGCATGCAAGCATTTTGATTTGGTCATGGAAAATCAAAGCATCCTTGTTGTATGGCCAAACTTCACCAACAAAGGTTTGGGCAGGGCTCTCCCCACGTGGCTGTGCCCTTCCAGTCTGTGCAGTGGATGTTTTAGGTGAGGCACAGCGTGTGCAGAACTGGCCCCACCGTTTGAGTCCTGAGGTCCATCTGCCACAGCTGAGCGAGCTTGGACAGTGACAGTGAAGTCCTCGGGACTGTCACAGCACCCGGTACTAACCGGGGCTGACCCTGCTGAGCATCCGAGATCTGATGGGATGGGATAGCAGGGAGGCATTGAACTGCCAGGGGATGGTCCCCAGAGACTCAAACTCATTTCCTTTCTAATAGCAGGATTTTAAGGTGAGTGGAAGTTACTGCAAAAGT
The DNA here is from genome assembly GCA_026770055.1 of Myrmophylax atrothorax. Lineage (NCBI taxonomy): Eukaryota > Metazoa > Chordata > Aves > Passeriformes > Thamnophilidae > Myrmophylax > Myrmophylax atrothorax. The sequence goes on from JAOXXN010000395.1 coordinate 132,081,868, forward strand.
GGAATTTCAGTTATGTTTTTATGTGGAAAAAATATCAAACTAAATTTCTATTACAGCTTACTTAGGACCCTTTTGCACTCAGGCTTTTGTGAAGAGAGCTTTTACAAGCATGAATATTGAAAAGAAAATTAATGTTAAGTCTCAAGACTGGAACATGTGATAATGGAATATAATAATAGCAAATGTCAGTTGTGGTTTAGAGTTTGAAATTTATGGTGCGAGTAAAGTCGTTTAGTTACTGCATTCACAATACAGAAGGGATAATGTAATTATATATAGTTAATCACAAAGCCCAAACAGCACATCTGGGATATTTGTGATAAATAGTTTATTCTTTAATGACCTGTGGCCCGAGAAGTACTCACTGGAGACAATTGTAAATAACTCTGTGTAATGGATATTGTGGAAATTTAGTGATTTGGTTTTAGAAAGTGCATGAATAGAAAAATACACAGATTTGTCTAATACATTTTTAATGGCACTATTTCCGTTTGGTTAAACTGCTATCATAAGGAGGTGGGGTTTTTTGTTGTTAGTTAGCCAGTTCCAAGGATTTATCTTTAGTCTTTTACTTTTGGTAAATGTGCCCAGGAAGTAATGAATGGGATATTTATAAGAGCCAGGCAGAGGCTAATGTTCTAGAAAGAAGAGAGGCTGAAAAAATTCCAGATTTGTTAGGTGTGCTGGTTGCCACAGTCGAAGGCTTTGAATTATATTTCCATTTAGCAGTTAGTGAGATAGATGCTAAAGAAAGAAATGCCTGTATCCCACTGAAACTCTTGCCAGCAATGCATTAAAGTGAATTATGTGCAGTTTATACAGTGGTTCAGCTCTCAGACTCTTTTGTGCCTGTCCTTGTTAATTGTGGTACGGCATTGTGTGTGCTTTGCTTTCCAGTTAATGTCTAACAGATCGCTCCTCACCTACAGCCTTACTTACCCCATATTTAGTTGAAATTTGTCCAGCATATTCTTGAAAGGCAACCCTAATGATTTCTCCTTTCATTTTGGAAGCAATTAGCATGTTAGAGGTGCCCCTACCAATCCTTGATTTACTGTAGTTCGGTTCAGCTTTGTGCTTATACCAGAAGTTCAATTAAATTGTTTTTCTTTCATTAAAATATTCCAATGGATCATTATGCATAACAGATTTTCAAGGAACTGAATTTAAAAATGAGTTCTTTCAGCCATATAGCCTTGTGTGCAGCTATTTATTTTGGTGGAAATAGTAACAAAATCTTACCTAAGGGAGCCTGGGACATTTTCCTGTTATGGAACACCAAGTATTTTTTTAACAAAAATTGAAAGATACATAGTTCAAGAGAACCATATATTAAAATCCTCTCCCTCCTTCCCTCTTTCTCCTTCCTTCTCAAATGTCCGGTAAGGGTGGAACTCTGACTCCTTTGGCCTTACAGTGCTCCTTGCTATGCTTGGTGAAAGAAAATAATTTTAAAAAAGCAAAATCATCACAATGAGTAATTGTACCTGGTGTTATTATTAAAAAAGGACGAAATTAAGCAAAGAAGCTCTGTGAACTGTACACAGTAATAACGTCTTAGATTGGAAACATTTAAGAAATGTATACTGTACTTTCTATGGCCTTATGCAAAGCACTCATCTTTATTATTTCTTAAAGACTTCGATTTACTTTCGTGAATTTCTTTTTAACAATAATATGCCTAAACTTTAGAAGAGTGTCCTGGTTCAGCAGGTGGGACCAGTTTATCACTATGTGGGGGTGACCAAAGCTATGTATCCTACACCCTCTATTCATTTCCCATGAACTGTTAACAATGAACCATTTGCAGCAGCTGCCCAGGGCACACCCGACCCCTCAGGCTGCAAGCTGGGTGTGAAAGACACCTGTGGGGTAAGAGCTGTGATAACTCCCCTCCAGGGAGTCCTTATCACCTTCACACCCAGCCTGAGGGGTGTGTCTGCTAATGGGTCATCAACAATTCCAAAATACCCCATGACTCACAGAGTCAGATGATCTATTGTGTAACACGCAACCCCCCCCCCCCCCATCCCTGCCCTGGGGGAGGTACTGGGTGCTCCCCACCTGGAC
>JAOXXN010000395.1:132101926-132121854 GCA_026770055.1 Myrmophylax atrothorax
AGGATAAAGCTGCTTGTGCAGATCTCTTAACAATTACTGATCCGAAAAAACTGCCCGTGCTGCTGAGTAACAAACTGGAAGGAGAAATCCTTTTGATTTTCATCCGGTCGTTGGAACAGTATGTGGCTGGAAAAGATCCTGGCCTTGTCTACCAGCACCTTTTCTACTTGAGCAAAGCAGAAAGATTTAAGGTAAGAACCTACATTGAGTGTGTACGTAAATTGCACAGAAACCTAAAGGAAATTGTCATAGCTTAAAAGGAAATAATACACTGACTTTGTATCTCTGACAGATACTATGATCTTCAGTCAACCTGTGATAATTATAAAATAATTTCTTGTGTTTTTTTTATTTTCAGGTGGTGCTGGCCCTTCTTAGCAAAAATGAGAAAGAGGAGGTGCAGAAACTGTTTGACTTACTTTCAGAAAACCAGAGTGATCAGTACTCATTGGAAGATCTTGAGAGCCTTAAAAAAATTTATGAACTTTAAAAAGTTAAAGTTTATTGGCTGCATGTGTATAGTTGATGTGTATAAGATGGATCTGTGAACTCTGCAGACTTGAATAAGCTCAAGTGGGTCTTCACCTGGACGTGCTGGAACGTTAGTTTGTTTTGACAGCATATGCACATTTAACACTTGCTGCTCTTTTTTCTTGTAGTTGTCTACATCTCTAGAACTTAATGCATGTCCTTGTTCAGTAACAGTTCTGTTTATTTGGCATACTGATTTTATTTAGACTGTATTAATTACATATAGAAAAATATGTTTTACATTATATATATAATGTGAAATATCTTGATGGTACAATAGATAAATACATTTTTAGTCATCACCTGTTTTATCATTTGGTGAGTTCTATGTTCTTCAGATAAAAAGTGTCTTCAAGATAAACGGGTCAGTTAGCAGTAGTTTTGCTAAAATGAGTTTACAAAAAGTATTACCATTTTTCAGATGAACTACTACAGACCATCTGTTTTTTCACTATCCCTGGTCTGTACAAAACATATTTAAATACTTTGACACAATGCAGCTTAGCAGCAGAGATGAATGAACAATATAATAGTTTGTCATGGAACTATTTGAAACAAAATTATTAAATGAATGGGTATGTTCTAACGAGTGACTAATTTTTTGTGCACAGAGAATTACTTATTTTTCTGTGTGTGCAGAAGGGCTGCTGGTTTGCCTGGCTTGCTGTTCTGCAGTGACAGTGGTCAACAGAAGAACAAGTGGCTGCAGGTCAACAACAGAAATATTTAGCTCTGACTTTTGTCATTGGATTACTTAAACACCAGCTAGTTCTGTTTACAGATGTATTTATAAAACCAAAAGCAAAATAATTCTGTGGACCAGTATGAGGATTTTTTAACTCAGGCAGTACTCACGTTTTATATTTGATTCTCACTAAGCTTCAGAGATGAAGCTTTTAAATTTTTCCAACACCCCAATGCCTTCTTTGCACATGTGATATAAATGTGTATCAGACTCATGAGCACTGCAGAAATATCCTAAAGAATGTTGTTCTAATGAAAATTTTTCTCAGGTACATTAATTAATAAAGTTTTTTCTTGAAAAGTACAAATATTGATTCTCTTTTCTGGTTCAACACTCTTTAAGCTTCTAATTCTGATACTTGGATTATGAGATTTGGAGTGCCAAGAACAAGGCTTTTAATTCCTGAAGTACCATCAGAACAACTGATGGGTTTGGGTTTTAAATACACTCTTGAGGTACTTGTGTTCACAAGAGATCTGCCGCCCATCTAACCTAGGCCCAACCAGTTGTACTTAAGCAGCAAAGTCCCAGTTTCATTCTTCAGTCCTGCTGTGAGGGTGTTCACATTCACTCATTTCTATGTTAGTGATCTTAGTCTTTCAGTTTTGTTCCACTAGAGTTCAGTATGTTCAGAGAAGATTCATTATATGTGCAACTTACTGATGTGTTTCAAAAAAGAGAGCGTAAAAATCAGGTGTGTAGTTTTAAAACAGTCTTAGTTGCTTGGTAACTACAGCTGAGCCCATGTCAAAAGCCACCCCAGCTCTGGATGCAGACACTGCACTGTGTCTGTAATGCTGGCAATAAACTAGACCTACAAGAATGGCCTCCCTCCTCCTCCCTAAGTAGTGACAGCCATTGTGCTCCCACATCAACACCAGATTCTTAAATCTGAGAGGATCAGGAAGCTCTCACCTTCTGGGCTGGCAGGAGCAGTCAAGGTGGGAACAGTGCTCTTCAGACCTTTGCAATTTCATAAAGTCATTCCAAATGAGTATCAGTGTTATTCCAAAGTTTCTGTTTAAGATTGCCTCAATTTCACCTGAATTAGATGGAATATTAATGCTTTTTCAGTTCATTAACTCCAGTATTTTTCAACCTTCTGCATGATTATCCTTATAAAGCATTATTACCCACGGGAGTGATGGCATTACTGAGCAGGCAACTATTTAAAATCAATTTGAATGACTGGAAGAGACATAAGTCAGTCAAATGTTTATATCTCAGTAAAAAGTAATCAGCTCATACAGGCAAGTTTGTGACATTGATTCAGTGGAAGGAAAGATACACAGGTCCAGATGCCTTACTACAAAAAAGCATATGTAAACATCATTAGGAAAGCTTTTATGATGGCTTTTATCTATTTAAAATTGTAACTATCTCAAATACTGTCACTCAGATACAGCAGACCTTAAAATAGATTTCCTCAAGATCCACAACCTGACATGAATTAGTCAAATTGGCCAGGAATCATGAAAAAAATTCTGAAAAAGCAGCACCATGTTGGGAAATCAGATGTAAACTTGGTTGGTTTATTTCAGTCAAAGCAAAAATTTATTAATTCTTACACTGGTAGATTATTAAATAAGAAAAGCACCTTCAGCATTAGTGCATTTAATAGAGGGGTTCTATCTTTTACTTTTTTATGGACTCAGAATTCAGTGCTGCATTAAATTTATTGGTGCTGTTTAGACTGCCTCACATGTGAAATATTACTGCTGAATAAAATGTCACAAAATGAATCGGCAAAAGTTTTCTGCTCAAAACTTGCCCAGAAGTGAACAGAAAAACTTAACTGTATTTCAGTATTACCTTCTAATGTCGCATGCAAAATTGTCAGATTCTTTCAGAGTGACTGAAAATGCTACCTCCTTTTGATAAAGTTCACTGACAAGAGTCAACTATATTTCCAATTTCCTGCACAGCAAAACTGACTTGAAAAGTTAGAAATTAAGAGTTAGATTTAAACTCACCAAAATAGGTCTTCCACCTCCCAGTTCCCTGCTGTCAGCACTGGCTTGCATTGCTGCAAATCGGTGTGTGTGTCAGCCATTTCACAGGTGTACTGGTGTCCTAGTGCAGCAGCTGGGACAGGTTTATCGCTGTGTGAGTGTGACCAAAGGTGTGGTTCTACACCCTCCATATCACTTCCTCGGAGGTTCAAAACAGGAGGCCTGAAGGACACTGACCTTCAAGGTGAAGGTCTGCACATGCAGTGACAGAAGCACTGGCTCACCAAGTCAGCTACTCCACTCTCCAGCCTCTGCCTAAAGAACCAGTCAATGCCTCAGTTCGTGACTGTAACGGAGAAATACCAATACAGGCCTGAAAAATTACATCAGATTTCACCAGAATTCTGGCATCAGATCATGAACAGGAAGTGCTTCGTTCAGCTAATGCTGATCTTAAATCAATACATCTACTTTTCAGTAATTTCATTTCTTAAGTGTTCAGATTGGGGGGGAAAAAAAATCAATCAATCAGGAACAAAGGACAAAAAGGAACCACTAACACGAACCCCCTTACAAAATACAAGATTTGTACTTGCTTCCAGTTCAGTGCCTGATGACGGGGCAAAGATTGCCTGTATGCACTGCTAGAATTTCTAGGGTATATGGTTTCACCTACCCTATTCCTTACTCTCTGTTTGAGCCTCTGGCACTGGAAATGGTATAAGTAATGCTCCAATTGTAGCTTTAGAGTTGACCCAGCATGAGAGAGACCCTCTTCTTAGTCACTCTGATAGAAATACAGCTTACATATGGGTTTGGGATGAGGCAGATCCAGCTCTGTCTTCTGAAATGTATCCCCATCAGTTGTAGTTCCTCACTTCCCAAGCCTGTCATGATGCAGGTAAAAAATGTACCTAAACAAGCAGGCAGCTCAGCCAAGCACAAACCAGCAGCTGTCACCCAACCTGTGGTGTTCCAGAATGAACGCTGTGCAGGTCATGTGAACTGAGAAGAGCATCCCTTGCAAGAGAGAGACAGAGTTTGAGCTTAGCTCAGCAGTCTGTCTTGTGCTAAGATGATGCAGTTTTGTTTAAAGAGCAATATACCTCATGCCAGAGCTGCATCCCTCTCAGAAAACCATTTTTACTGTCCTGCCTGCCAGAGAGGCAAATCAAATTTCATCTCAGAAGAGCAAACAGGTTAAAGTTCTCTTAAAAAATGCAACTGACTTTAGATCTTACATTGCCAAGTTCAGAGCATTCAGTTTTCAAAGCACACCTAAAAAACCAGAAATGTTTAAAGGCAACAAGAGGTGAGAACAGTCAGCAATTTTCAGGGAAAAAAGCTCCTTCTGGGAACAGACATTTTCATCAGGCTGATCAGCACTAAAAAAACAGACCACTAGAAGTCAGTATGTAGACATTTATTTCAGATATGCAGTTTACACGCATATTATTGAGCAAAACTGAATTGCAAATATACAAATACTGTAACAAGCATTACCAAATAACATAACTGGCACTAGTGTTATAAGCCTATTACTGAAACTGGTGAGGATAAGTCATGGAAGAGGACTGCAGCTCATGGCATTTTCTTTTTATCCAACCAAACTTCCAGTAGCACCATAATGGCAATACATGAAACACAAGACAGAACATTGTTAACTGTTAAGAGATTCACAACTTTTTTTTTTCCATTTTAGTGAATTACTTAGCAAAAGAATGTTAACAGTACAGGCGCTTTGGCCAACTTCAGCTTGTGTTCAGCTGTACATCTTCCATAAGCGAAAGAAAACAAAAAAGCCAGCATATTTGGAACCCATCTTTGCACTTGGGCAGTCATTGCACTACACTTAGTTTATGGGACTGAAGACAGGCATGTCTTGCAAAGAGATGTCAAGTCCACTAAAGCCTGAGTGAGTCTTTGGTAGGCCAATACCTCATTATTACATCTACCACAGTCATTTTATTCACTACAATTTTCTTTTGTGATCCAAGGTGGCCAAAGAGGACATTCTGGAAAACATTAACAGTAAAATCCTCAAACGACCAGGCACTTCAAACCCAGTCTGTTCCAAAGGCACCAAGAATGGACGGGGCACCGATCTTCCCCCTAACGAAAGGTGACTGCATCTGCTTTTCTACAACGCTTATAAATCACTGGATTGTTACTCTACAGTTTTTATCCACTATACAGTAGCCTTATCTGCTTCATGAGTGGTTGCATGAATGAATAGGTAACCCCAATGCTTTTCACAGGTAACGACTCCATTCCACCATATATTAAGTACCAATTCCTTTTGTTTTGAAATTATGTAAAATGCCATAACCCTGCTCAAAGTGTACACACATACAAACACTTCTGACACAGGCTACATCCACCTGAAGATACGCAGGTCATTCTACATGCACTCTAAATATAGTGTGTCCAGTTATGAAACAAAATTATCATTCCCAATATTCACTGTTGAAGTATGTTTGTATAGGTCTCTGCAGGTCTTTACTTCCCTTAAATTTAAGAGTTCACACAAGAATGATTTCAAGTCACTAATGCTCAGCTAACACCCTTTTATCCCAAACCCCATATTTTCCAAGTGAACAGTGCAGGACATATTATTCATTTCAGCATTTAACATATTAAGAATTTACCATTTTTTCTCTAAATACACCAAGTATATGTTTTCAAGCAAAATTGTGGCAAAAATACAAAACATGGACGTATTTGTACTGCTGTAATGCACTTGGTTAAAGCCTTCACATCTCTTCACACAGGTTGAAGATCCATATGAAGTATTTTGCCTTATCAGACAAGTATATAGAAAATGCAGTTGTATCAAAACCTCGCTTCTGCTGGTCACCTGAAACTTACAAAGTCGCATGTAATTCAACCAGCTTTCAGACAGGGTTCTTTAGTGGCAAATATGTTTTTGCAGCACTTATAGACTTAGATTTCAGTCTGAATTGCAGTGCTTAATTCCACAGCATGTTGTGAATGGTTGTTGTTTGTTTCTTTCAGTGCTTCACCAACACTTAAATCTGCATCTGTCGAAGATCCATTATTAATGCTTTCCTCAGCAATGTAACTCAGCTGTGGAACATCAGTGCTTGGGGCTATTGGAACAGGCACAGGGATTCCACTTGGCTGTGGAGAGTTTTCCAAGCGATCATTTTCCACCTCAGGGAGAACACTGACTGTGGTAAAGCGAGTATGATAGTCGCTGGAACCATGGCTACAGGAAGTTTTCATACTTTCCATATCTGAGCAACTGAACTCAGAGAAATGACTGGAGTGTGAATCTGCTACGGATGGAATACTATCGCTGAGAGAGGGAGAGTCAAATTCACTGGAGTTTGTGCTTTGCTGTTCCAACAGCTGAGCATCCATGTCCTCTCTCGTCTCATTAATCTTCATGCTGCTCTTCTTTCTCAGCTTACCTTTGCACTTTTTCCCTGCCGTGGTGTCCTTGGCCCACTTGGAGGCGCCAGGTTTGCCCTCCGGCGGGCCGGTGGCGGAGCAGCCGGCGGCGCCGCGCCCGGCAGCGCTCCCGTCCTCCACACTGCTGCTCCCGCTGTGGTGGCGGAACTTGGCTGGCTTGGACTCGATATCCACCTGCACCTCCAGGCTGGTGCCCTCCCTGGAATCAGAAAGAATCCCGGAATGTAAGTGGCCATCTAACATGGCAAAACAAGCTCCTGAAGCTTTCCAACATACACAGCAAAAGTGTGGGATGTGAGTGGGATGTATCTTGTTTTAGAGAAGTGTTTAACCAAATAAACAGCCCAAAGGAAAATACAAGAGGATGGTGCTCCTCTTTGGAAACAACCTTGGCAAAATGGAAGCACTCCCATGTAATTCTATTTGTAACAAAATTTGCAGTTACAAAGTGTAATCATTAAAATAGAACAGTTGAGGCACGCTTAGAATATCCTTTAATGAGCAAGGCTTAATAATACTCTGTTTTCACCACACTTCCCTTACCTGTCCAAAGGGATGTAGGAGTTCAGAATGGATCCTGCCATTGCTTTGGTACTGGCATTGTCACTAACTGTTCCCAAGCTAACTGTGCCAGATTCTCCACTCAGACTGTATCGCTCTTTCTGCACGTCTGCTTGTACTTCCAGTCTTTGAGAGAAAGAGAGAGAGTTGCACATACTGCCACAACAGTTAAAGCACAGTAGTTGAAAATTAGTGTCACCTTGCAGACTGTAACAAGTAAATAATAATAAAAGTCAGTAATAAGTTCACAAGTTACTCCAGTACAGACACACATATTTACCCTATGAAACAAGTTCTCTCTTCCCACTGTCAAAAATTACTATTTTTTAAATTAAAACCAAAGAAACAAACAAAACCAGATTAAATTCCCAATAAAGCAAAATGTTATGTTTTAATCAAAGGTTCTGGATTCTTTCCCTCCTGAGATTTACATGAACAACTTCCACATTTAGCTACAGTTCTTTTGCAGATCCTGCACTATACCTTAAAAATGGAAAAACCAATCAGAAGGGTACATAAATTCAAGACATAATTGTTCCCACATTTCCCCTTCTGCAAAATTATTACTAATCAAATAATATGTAGAGAACTGTGTTCTGTACTCTGCTTTTGTTGCATTGTTATCAACTGCAACAGGAATAGTGGAAACCTCAGCAATCTGAAGTTGGGCTGAGCAGATAAGCCAGAAAGCAAATTACAAGCTTTTTTCCAATGTCTTGTTTATCTATGTTCTAATGATGAAACAGAAGTGTGTGTGGGGTGTTTTGTCTTGCACTCTGTCTCTTTAAAGGGGAGGGCATGTGTACCTCACACAGCAGTCACAGCTTGAAACATGTTCCAGCATAAGGAAACTCTTGATACTATGCTGCACTCTTTATTCTATACAGCCTGGACTTCCAAATTACTCAAAATGAGCAGTGCTGGCACCTGATTTAAGGTGCAAATTCCACCCTGCACCCTAAATGTTAACAATCCTTTCTAGACACTCCCTCTCTCTTCAGGGTGCAGGAGAGCCAACAAGCAGAGAGGTCCAAATTCACAGGAGTCACTGAGCAGTAAGTGCCAAGAAGCTGCCACCTTGGCAAGCCCAGGTGCTCAGCTGCCTCCCCTCCTGCCTGAAGTCCATTTGGAATCCACACTCCACCCAAGGAGGCAACATAACATAACTCTGCAGACTACTGAAGGAGTCAGCTGTTCTGACCTGGGGGTGAAACACACCAGAGAACACAACTGTGTTGGACATGAGGTGCCTCCCTCTGAGTTCTGGGTAGAGGCAGCTGTCCTGGGAAGCAGCAAACAACATCTCGGGTCCCACTCACGCTGAACAAAACTCAAGCTTTTCCCTGAGGACTGTGGTCAGGCAGGATCTCTTGAAAATCAGTTAAGTTGGTCAGGAAAGAACTGTTTATCTCCCAGAGGCAGTTCCTTGTAATTAGGAACCAATTTCAAGAAACAAAAATCAGAAACCCCAGCACTACCAGTTCCTGTGTCTCCATGAAGAAGAGGACAGTGTAAAAAAGGCTGGAAGCACATGTCTCACCTGTTAAAGCAGTTAACCATTGCACTTCCTGAGAGGCTCCCTGTGATGCTGGCCCCAGCCAGGGCCATGGTACTCGCCGTTTCACTGAGGTTGTCTCGGATGGCTCCTATCCTGTCCATGTGGCTCCCACTTGCACTCAGGCTGCCAGTCAGGCCCCCAACACTTCCTTCTCCTATGCTGGGGTTGTGACGTGCCTCTGCCACAGAAGTGGTATCTGGACAGAAACAAAGAAGGCTTGTTGGTTATGGAAGTAGCACGTAGTTGTTTCTAGAATGTGACCATGGAAACTGTTCCTGAAATTATGCTGAGAAGAAGGGTTTATAAAACAGACAGTCACAAAAAGAGAACTTTGGGAAAAAAAACCCCAAACCTCATAAACAACCACAAGTAATTAGACGAGACACCTTTCCTGAAGCTGCTGTAATGGTCACGTCTAACATCACATACTTATGATACCAAAAAAATAACCATGGATAAGACAGGATACATGGAGGAAAGGAACACAGAGGGACCCCATCACAAAGGATAGTGCCAAGTGTTAAGTTAAAGCATCTGATCAGCATTTAGTTTTGCCCCATTATAAATAAAAACGCAGCCACCTTCCACAAACCAGAATTCAGAAAGAGGAACATTAATGCTATCTTAAAAATTTTACATATGGAAGAGACTTGAGTCTGGCTTTCTCTAAAATGGGCAAGAAAAGCTTTAATGCTTGTATTACAGCCTAGGCCAACGTGACACAGGGAGGCCACCACGACCTGAGAGGGGCTCATTTCAGCAATGAGCAGAAGCAGCCCCAACTGCAAATAACTGCTCTGGTATCTACGGCAGCAAATACAAGTCACAAAGCCCGTATTTATAGAAAATGGAACACTGAATTTTCTTACCTACAGCTGCATTTGTTCCACCAACATTTATATCATTTTCATCATCAAATTCTATTCTGACACCTTTTCCATTGCCAGCTGACACACCACAGCCTCCACTTCGGCAGAGGGAAATTGGAACAACGCCGTACACATAAGCCAGCATAATGGGAACACCAATACCTACAGAGGAAAGTACAGTCTTTCATTAAATGTGCCTTATATTTCAGAGCCTTTCATAAAGGCAATTTCATTTTCTACGATTACTCAATATTTCACACTTGAAAGAGGTCAGAAGGAAGTAAAATTAAGAAATACTGGTAAATCACTAAGGTGAAATAACAGGAAAGGACTTTTGGCGGGCAGAACATCTCCTGTCAGCACTGATAGGAAGAGAGGCTTAATGACTGATGAATTAATCCTTCCAGTATGTCCATACCATCTTTTACAAACAAAATTAAAGCACGCAAAAGGTTCATAAAAGCTCCATTAGGGACTGTAATAATGTTTCACCTGAGAGGCAGAAATAGCAGAGATCTATTTCAAATGTTATTCAACTAAAAATGTTAATACCTCTACTAATTTAATAAGGGGCTGCATTTTGCAGCCACTGAAGGCAGACAGGGCTTTGCTATCAAATTAATAGGACCTAACAACATTGTTATTACTCTGGGATCTTTCAGTGTACGTTTTCCTTAGAAGTAAACGATTCTGTGAAGCAGGGTGGCAGGAGTTAAGGGAAACCAGTGCAAGGAACTGTGGGCTAGCACATAAGATTCACACACATTTCCATCCCACTGCTTTCAGTGGTCTGTGGAAGTTAGTCCCTTGGAACACGAATCAAATCATTCTGTGGCTTTGCTGATGGAAGTACATGGAGGGTACACAAAATGGCAGACTGAAACATGGCAAGGTGGCACATGCTGAAAAAGCCAGGACAGAGGCACACCCAATAGAAAGGCTCCTCAGTCTAATCTAAAATAAGGGTTCCAATTATAGGAAGTCCCCTTCACTAGAAATTTCTCAGCATTCAAGGAGGAAATCCATATTCTCACTGTCATTATTTTGGAAGCCATATAATGCCCTGAGGCCATGTGTAAACAGCAACAGGGCGAGAGCAAAGTTCCACAAAATAAAACTAAACTGCTTTCCCTGAAAAGCCACATTTTACCTCTGTTCAGGAATGAGAAACGGCTTGAAAGAACGAGCAGACCTACAAATACAGCCATGAGACTTTGTGTCCCAGTACCTGTTTAGCAGGGCTCTGACACCACAGCTACACAAGAACAATGGAGACCAGAGCCAGTTTTATGGCTGGCATATCAACATTTGGACAGTGGTCCAGCATTGATAACAAGTTGTTTAAAGCCACATCTTTGTGGCCAGTTTGAGCCATCACTTGCTAAAGCAGCCCTGACTTCCTGAGGTTACTCATTCCTCTCTGAGCATTGCTTCTGGCACTGCAGACACAACTGCATGTTCAGAGGGACTGATCCAGCTTAAAACTAACTGGTGGGTCTCAGTATGAACCAGTTACCCACAGCAGCTCACTGTGCACCTGCGAAGCTGCCTGTGCTGCAAAAGAGGAGGGGTGAGGCAGCGCCAGGCAAATCCACTCCTTCCAAAAACATGTGGGCTTACAGTGAGCTTGAAATATATGGGAAGATGAGACAAGTACTTTGTAAGGAGCAGCCAGATTTGCCTCAAATGCCACCCTCAACAATCACCATGAGAAGGAATGTGATACAATTCGAACTGACTCCCAGAGCAAAACAAATAGTTTTTCAACTACTGTAATGTTAAATGTAAGAGACTGTTTTTGTTCTGCATTGAGAACAGTTTGATACAAAGTTATTAAATTACTAATAGACTCTGTGGAAACGGGGCAATTTTTGTCATTTAAAAAACCCTTTAAATACTTCACTCTTAAAAGCCAAACATGACAATGTGGAAACTTCAATTTGCAAGATAAAAATTACTTTTAATTCTTCAGGAAATACTGAACTAAATCAAGTACAGCATTCTTGATTCTGCCCCAATAAATGTATAACCTCAGACTCCTCCTTGTCTCAGTCCCTTCACCTATAAAAGGGAACTACAGCACTTATCTCAGCTGCGTTACTCATGAGTGCTTAGAGAGTCATTGCACATTGCAAGGTGCTACCAAGACACAGAGCAGTTGTGTTTGCTTACCTACAGTTACTGCAGCTACAACTGGAGACACAATTACAGATAAGGTTACACCACCTGCTATAGCCAAGTTTCGCTTGTGCTTTGAGATGTCTTTGCCTTCATAGCGATTGTGAATCTTGAAGGAAAAAAAGAAGGGGTTTTAGGGTATTATCATCATCAATAATACATTGCTGCAAGAATGGAAGAACTGACATAGTTTGGAATCTGTACCCTGCTCTCTTCTAGAGAGACCACATTCTATGTCATGATTTATTTCTCATCTCAAAAAAAATTAAAAAATTTTATATGTATCTTAATTTTAGGCAATTTCTTAGAAGTCCTCCCATCCAGCAACTAAGCATTTACTTTCAGCCTCAAGTTTGATGAGCTAAATCACCAAACAGCTTTGTTGGTTAATCATTACTCCAGCTAACATGGCTGGCAAAAGTAAATAAATTTTGAGGATAAACGAGTTGACATAACTGATCAAATTGATGCTTCTTATTCCCATCCATCTTTCCCCTGAACAATACAGAGTGAAACTTTCACAGACTACTAGATCTATGGAAACAGGCTGGCATAACAGAACCATGAGACAGTCTTCAGCAAACACAGCCTGGAAGGAGGAAAGAGCAGGAACTCCATTGCTCCAGCACCCCCTCATGACAAGCTGTTGAGACAGGAAATGTTTTTGCAAACCTGAGTCTTAGCTGTGCTACTATTTACTGAGGAATCTGCTAACCAAACCCCTTATTGATGGTTCAAGTCTGCAATAACTCTGAAATGTGACTGCCTCAAACTTATCTGACATAAATCCCACCTGAACCAGAAAGGCCTGCAAAGAGATTTCCCACTTTTTGTCTGTTTTGTTTACTCTGTCTTAGGACCACATTTGTAGTATTTCTCAGTTAAGATGTAATTACAAAGGAATGACAGTAGCAAGATCTTTATGGCTGTCACAGGGCTAAGTTAATCCTCACTCCATCTAAGGAGGAACACAAAAGACAGTACTGAGAAGGCAATGACAAAAAGTGAGCTGGATGCTGTGCTTTCTGAATTACCATGTTACCAAATGTTGTGTTTTCTAAAGTACAATTTCAATTAAGAATTTTGGTAGGTTTATTTTGGAATAAACAAAGTATTTGTTCAGGCAAGACAGGCAAGGAAAGGGCAGAGAAGGCACTGCACTTCGTGATAGAGAATGCATTTACTTGATCTGAGGTACATTATACACAGAGAGAAACACAGAGTGGGGAGCACTTGAAAATGGAACATGTCTATGTATTAAAAAGGAAAAAATTGAACACTCTCTCACAGTATGACTGTGTAAGAATTACAAACCCAGGAAGATCAGGTTTCATGGAGTTTTGAGCAATTGCCAGGATCATCTCAGGTGCTGAATTTTACTGCTAGGGACAATTTTCACTCCCAAAACAAAAGGCATTCACAAAGCAAACAAAGGTATCCATAAAGGCTGCTGGACTCCTTAGGCACAAAGCAACCACAAGGAATGGAGGAAGAGGTTACAGAGAAGAAATTGATTGAAACATCAAGATAGAAGGTTGCACTGGTAGAAATTACTAAGAAATAAGAAACTCCTGAATATTGAGTAATAACCAAAGCAAAATACTAGACCAGAAGAGAGATTTCAATAAACACAGAAAACTGTTGGGTTACAAGACTTATATCTATAAAAACAGAGCACCAGCACTTCTTGAAGGTAACTCTATCAAAGCACAAGCACACATTCTTCCAATGCAGATGACACACAGAATGTTGTAAAAGAACAATGAAGTTGCCTTTGCCAAAGCAGCAGCAGCAGCCTTAAGAAAATAAAAAGTAGGTCAGATTACTATGAATGGGTATAAAGGAACAGCATGAAGGTGTCAGGTCAAAACCAGAAAGGTTAAAATAGAGGAGACAAAAAGCAGGGGACATTAAATTCAAGGAGAAATTATTCTGCAAGTACAGTGCTAGTAGGATCAAACTGGATCAATTCACTCTTTAACAAAAAGGAAAGACAGCCAGCAGATGGAATTGGAGACATGTTCCTATTTTTTTCCCTTCAGTTGTCACTGAAGATCAACTGTAAGCCAGATGACTGGTGACAAAGAAGTAAGATCTGTACAAATACAGCAGGTTAGAGTGTACTTACATGAGCTGATCTGAAAAATATCTCAGCAGGCCCAATTTCAGAGTCACTAACAGTAATTTTTGAAAATTATTATTTGTAGAACATGTCTGAAAAAAATTCCAAGAAAACTGGAAAAAGTTAAATGGCAATGGTAATTTTAAAAAGGTGTAAAACAAGAAGCTGAGGAATTAAAGACCAGTGAACTGAACTTTCATCTCCTGAAAGCTGGGAACTTGGAGACATCAAAGCAAAGATAGGAAATAGAGAGGTTGCACTGATTTTTTTTCAAGTAGAAATCATGTTGATTTGATTTTCTTTTGTGACAAGGTAAGTTAGCCTTGAGGATGGGGAGAAATGGATGTCAGCATTGACCTGAATGAAATTCTTACAATCTTGTATGACACTCAACTAGGCTACAATGGGCCAGACTGAACAAACTGATGAGAGAGAGCTACTATTTGCTTCATGTAAAGCTACAGAAAACATCTGAAGATTCACTGGGAGTTTTTACAACTGAAATTGAAAAGAGTCTCCACTCCATCCTTTTTCCGAGAGATACGCTCTGGATCCAAGAGTATTGCACATTCTCATCAACCTGCACCATGGGAGGAGAAGAACATGTGTGTTGAAATTCAGGCCAATACAAGCTGGCAAGGTTGCAAGAATGCCACGAATTCCTGCCAGTCCTGAGAAGCTGAAAAAATGGCCTGAAATTACTAAGATGCAGCCAAATGGTAGTGAGTTTAAGGCTACCTTTAGGAAGAGGCCCATTGCCTAAATTACCAGTATGGTGGGAAAGGATGTGTGTTTCACAGTACACAAAATGAAAACAGCAGGTTGCTGAGAAAGAAGTAACCACCAGTTACTGTCACAGGACCACCCTCTCATTTAACTCCACAGTAGTAACGCTGCAGCTTCACTGCTTATTCAAACTGGACAAAAACAAAGGTGGCATGTACAACCACAAGGAAATCTAGAAGAGGAGAATCAGAAGCCTGGACCAGTGTGTTTTCTTGACAGTTTGTCAAGAAAAACTAGAAGTGCTAGGTTTGTTCAGAGAGAAGAATGAAAGTGGACTTAAAACATCATTAAATATGCAATGGCACATTGCAAAGCAAAAGGTTTCTTTACATCAGCTAAAGATAGGGCAGTAAGAATTTGATGTAAATTCTCTTCCTACACTAATTTTAAAAAGGCAAAATAAAGAAAATTAAGCTTGAAGGGCCTGCCTGTAGGATCTCCACCATCAGATGTTTTGAAGAAAAGTGTAAACCTGTGACAAGGGTCACAGAAAAGCGACCGTTACGCAGTGAGGTACAACAGGAATTCCCATGAGGCTGCCCCTCACAGACGAATGCTCTGAGACTTCACTATTAACACATGACAGGTGCTCAGTGATGGAGACCTATCCCAAAATCTAAGGAGAAAATGTAAAAGAAATCTGAAACAGTAACTGCTGCCTCCTTCCTCTTCTCACCTACAGGGTTCCAGTGACTGTATCGGCCTAAGCCATAACAGAATGAACGGGTCAAAAGACAACTGTAGCAGAAGGCAGGAGTACATGCTTGAAAAAAAAAAAAAGAAAAATACAGTGGAAAAGCTGCATCCCTTAACTTTTTGTCTAGCAGCCTTTCCTCCCCAGTAAAAGCAGAGTCTTGCCTGTCATTGTGAAATCCATGCTGATAAAAGCAGAAAAACGTATCTTCCAAGCCATCATTTCAAAAAGCCCATTTTCAAAATATCTGGATAACTCACTACTCTATCCTAATTTACATACAAGAGTTTGTCATTTACTTTACAGTAAAACCTACTATATTTTTTAAGAGGAAATCTATCAACTGACTTCTGATTAATGTGATCATATCTAGCTGATTCTCAACAGTAAATGAAGATAGATTCCTGTCTAGCCCTGAACATTACTACACATGGTGGACTGGCTCAAGGCAATTAATAAGCTGCTGAGTACAAATGCTTAAATTAAATGTAAGCATGCACAAACCTCAACTAGCCTAATTTTTTACTAAAATTCTGGTAACTATCTGATTTACAAAAATAAGAAGAATTTTCCTATTGCCTTCCTTGTCCTCTAAATACTATTTAATTCTAAGGGAGACAAGAGAAACCAGAGACTAAAAAACAGAGCAACTTTGAAAAAGCATGCAGGAACTTTCACAATGAGACACAGAGACTGGAAATTGTTCAGTGTTTTGCTCTGCTTGTTTTAAGAGAAACTAGATTCGTAAAAACACTGCTTTTCCTTCCTGTACAACTGACACAAATACCCTTGAACAATGCAGGAGGTGGCTGGTTTGTTTTTTTGGTAGATTGGTTTTTTGCTTTGTTTCTTAGAGGCCGGTTAAGATACCCCCTTGAACATGGTACTACCCAAGTCCCACAATGCAGAAGGTAAAACCTGAAGCACGTTGGGAGTTGTTAGCACGTTTTACCTTACGTCCCACATACACAGGAATTCCAATAATCATAGCAGGAATAGCTATGCCAGCTATTAAGGCAATTCCCACGGGAGCACCAACCAGCGTCCCCAGCTGCCACAGTATTTTCTTCTTACGGCTCCATGGTTTCTTCCCCCAAAATGTGCAACCTGATGGACTAATAGAAAGAAGAAAACTGTAAAGAAATTGTAAAAAAAAAATCGACATAGCTATACACTACTGAACAGTTAGAAAATTACCCAAGTTATAAAATTTTGTCCTTAGGTTCAAGTTACACATATTATGGATTCCAATCATCACTTACAATTTCTTCAGATGTTTTTTGCCTTGACATCATATTTTCCAATGTAAAGACAAGCATACTGCAGGTTACCACACCCTGATCTGTGGTTCACAGGTAACTTACATAATCAAGAGTTTTTGTATTTCTTACTACAAAACAGTATTAAGTATCACTATTAAGAAATCGGCATAAAAAGTGGGTACATTCATATAAAACATAAAATTTGCACTAAGAAGATGTTGCATGCATAAAATGTAGAGAATATTTTAAAATAAAAAACAACAAAGCACTAATTTAAATAGATGTATTGAAAACTAACTTAATTCTGTGATATGAATACTCCAACTGTGATTCTCTACTCTGAGAAGAAACCCACACTTACAGCACTCTGGAATCTACTTCTGTACACTTTAGAAAACAAATTACCAACCACATAGATTTTTTTTTTTCTTAAATGTACCTTAAATAATGTAAATCTGAGATCTCTTTCATACATAGCCAACAGAATTCACAGCCACAGACAGCACAAGTCATATGATTGCAGCTTCCATCATTCATTTTTATTATATAAGCAGCACAGCGTGGGCATGGCTTTATGTCATCAGCTGTTTAAAAATGAATATTAAGATCATATCAGTTCTTCAGACAAGCAGATTTAATCAAAATACAGACACACATTTGGGAAAACCAACCAAACCTTTACCTGAAAAATTAAACTAGTTTTTTGTATGGTTGCTTTACATATCTTGATTTGTCAATGACTTGGTATCTATTTGTTTTTGCAAATGTTGGACTGAGTAAAACTAATGAAAACAAGGTGTATTAAACAACATTCAAGAAACTGAATAGGTAATGCATACTCTCTGTTCAACCATTTTCTAAGCTTAATAAAATATATATTAGACTCAGACATTAAATATGTATGTTAACACAGGACTGATAATATGGTCTATTTAAATATGATCTTCTCTTAGATTTCATGCTGCTATGAATCTTACACTTGAATATTCAGTCTTCACTCTGTTAACTTATCTAAAATCCATCTCCCCATTCACATTAAATGTACTTCTGTGGTATCCCCAACCTCCTCTTGAGTCTTTTTAACAGCCCTACTCTACATGTACTTACTCCCTAGAAAAAAAAAAGTGTAGTAAGAAGAAAACTCTGGAGGCTCTCCTGGTTCCCAAGTCAAATATGGAAAAACGAGGTTAAGTGATTGGCTCTGTCAAACAAGGGGTCATTGAGCAACAGTGAAATACTTGTACACTGACACACCACAGTTGAGATCTTCATTCCTTCACGTTACTGGTCAGCATATGCCCTGTGGGACAGGCTGTTTATTCAGCAACAGAAATACCTTGCAGCTCCTAGTGCAGAACGACAAGTTTATGCCTCTGTGCTGCTGGGTAGGACAAAGGGAAAGGAGAGCTTAGGCTTGATATAAAGAATACCCAGAGAGGTGCAGAAGCAGCAAAGTAAAAGCACCTGTTCCAACTGCAGTGCACAGGACAGTGAGCAGTGAGAGGATGCACCAGCTATTCCCACATGGGGCCAGATGCACAGCCTACAACTAAACCAAGCACAAGAATGGCACAGCCACTGCTGCTCAGGCTGAGAGGGACTGCAAGGGGGAGAAAAGGAGCTGGTGTGCTAATTTACTTAGTTTGTTTTAAAATTAATTTGAAAATGAGAGCAAGATGCCAATTTTTAAGGCAAGTTGGAATGCTGTGCTAAAATATGCCAGCACAAACAAGTTAGACTCCCAAATCTAGGGCTGGACTGCAGAACAGCTCTAACTACAAGGTGCAAGAGAGACTCTTTACTGGCATATCTACCTTCTTTGTTCAGGCAGACACAAAGCTGACACATAAATCAGAGTTTGGTGGAATTCTTATCAACAGCAACCTGGACTCTTGATATGAAAAATACTACTCTGAAGAGTTTATCCTCTTTTGGGGGGGAATTACAAACAAGCTCAGCTTTAAAAGTTGAAACTGTCTGCTTTCTGGTAGATAAAACAGATAAGCATTTCCTAGAAAACCAGAAATTAGTACTAACAAAGATGTCAAACATCAGAGCTGGCATGAGAGTAACAACAGTCTATTTTGAAAGCAGAAAACCAGTGGGTGTGAATTTTATTTTTAACAGCTTTTATTATCAGCAACTGTGGGAAATTTCACCTATAGTGGAGAAAACAAGCGTACCCAGTGTGTAAGTGATACAGTCAAAAAAGTCAGTATGCTAAACACGTGAGATGTCTTACAGAAAGTTCATTTGATTTCACATTTTTCAAAGTAACAATTTAAAGTGATGACAAGATTCTAAGATTTAACTCAGATGTTCTGGTCACAGAGTACTTCAAATTGTAACATCTAAAATTTTAATTCAAATTTAGAACTGCCATTTTATCTTTCAGAAAGACAAAGGACCTAGTATCTACCATGGCACGATTCCATTCTTTCCTTATTTACAGTTAATTGTGCAAATGAACAAAAGGTATGTTTTACAGACACAGTACCCTAATCATAAGTACCTGCTGCTCCAGATTCCTGGCTGTAACTAATAGATGAGGAACGAATTGTTCTCAGGCGCAGACTCTGCGCTCTCTCCTGCCGAGCAGCATCGCAGGTCTGGTTGGGATGCCAGATTTGCTTACAGTGGTAGCAAAACTCGGTTCCACAGCCTTCTCGTCCACAGGTCAGCTTGGGACAGCTGGCACATCCAAAGGCGATCACAGCGTATCTTAAACAACCAAGAGGGGCAAGAGAGCGTTTTGTTAATAAACCCAGTTCTAACTATAGACCAAAGCTGACAAGACAGCTGTCAGAAGCAGGTACAAAGGCAGTGGACACCAGGAGCTGACATCAGGTGGCCAGCACTGGCTTCTACCCCCTCTTCCCAACTCTGCTGTCACTGCATTAGATTAAGAGTGCACAGAAATAGTGTAATCACTGCAACGCTCTGCTCTCACTCACCTCAACTCCATGCAGGACTGAAATACAATGTATTTAAGGCTGAATGCAATACTGTAAAGCTTACAGTCACAAAAAAATCACAGTTTAGAAGAACAGGGCAAAAAGCCCCCCAAAAGGTATTCAAGCAATTAGGAAATGTTATATTTTCAGAAGTGTCCCCATCAATATGGGGAATGTCTAAGCTGACCCTGTAACTACCTGACCCCTATAACTACCTGAAGGGAAGTTCTAGCCAGGTGGGGGTTGGTCTCTTCTCCCAGGCACTCAGCAATAGGACAAGG
>JAOXXN010000395.1:132129996-132141773 GCA_026770055.1 Myrmophylax atrothorax
AGTAATCAAAGTGGGGTTGGATTAAGAGTTGGACTTGATGATCTCAGAGGTCTCTTCCAACCCAACTGATTCTATGACTCTAAACACAGCCGTGTGCTGTGCATCTCCGGGAGGGATCACTGAGTGCCTGGGTCAAGACTAGGAAGTTTCAGAGGACAAGTGACCAGGAGTGGAAACACGAATTCCTCTCCAAAGAGGAAACCCAGAAATAGCTCAGGGTTGTCCATCTTGCCAGAGCAATGTGTGCAGCAAACCCACCGCTGGCGGGGCCCTCCTCAGGGGACCGTGGCACGGTGCTGTGTGTTACCAGCAGGCAGCCAAGACAACACTACCCAGTTCATACTGCCATCCAGTACAGCAGTATCCCACCAGAATACTGCCTTCTTCAAGTGTAAAAATTAAAAAAGAGGGGGAGGGGAAAAACCCCAACCATAAAAAAACCCCAACCAAAAAAATCCACACATCTCCTTGTTTTGATAAAAAGAGGTCTTATTGAGGCCCCAGAGTTTCTGGTAAGAAAAAAGAAAGCCACTGTATTCTATTTTTCAAATGCTAAATTATTACAACGTTTTCTCTTCTCTTTTTTTTTTTTTTTTAAATAAAGGAAAATCTTACCACTGTGAACATTTTAAAAAAATAATCTTAGTTTACTCCCAGGGTCTAAAATGAAGCACATTTCAAGAACATAACATACTCTTCCTTCTCTCCTAAGGGAACATTTTTAGCCTAAAAATCTAGCCAAAAGGAATCTTGGATGCTTTACCTGCTTCTGTTCCCAAAACAAATTTAATAATTTTACAGCCGCTGTTTCTCATTAAATGAACTAAAGCATTCTCTTATCTAAAAAAAAAAAAAAAAAAAGAAGAAACTGAAAAAAACCTTCTCTACAATGATGACAGAAAGGAGGAGACATCCTTCTCTCCAGCATCTTGGCATGAGGTTGTATCATAGATCCACCAACTGGCAGATGGTGTCTGAACTGTACTACAGATACAGCTCGTGGCTGACAATACATTAAATTTATGGGTTTAGAAGTGCAAGGATAACCTTAAAAGCATTATTATAACTAACACTGGTATGTTGACACAGATACTACCAGGGTAGTGAAAAAAAGCACCATCCTCCCTAAACCAGAAGAGCCCATGAACAAAATGAACAGCAATCAAAGAACCCACTTCAGGCAAGAAGTTTTCTATTGTTTTGGGTTATTTTAAGGAGAAAGTAAAATAGAAAAAGGTAGGAAGTAAACAGTAACACAGCAAGTCTGTGATTACAAGCCATCCCCTCCTCCCTTTCTCTGGAGAGGAAAGAATGTGTATTACAGCATTTCTGCCAGTTCTAACAGATGTACAAAATCAAGAAATAGCAGCTCTAGTGATGAACTAGTTGTACATTTTTTTCCTTTTTAAATAAACAAAGATTCTCCCATGCTGTAAAGAAAGAGACCAGTATGTTCTATAGCTCTCTTTGAGCAGTGGGATCTGATAAGCAGCCTCTCAGAAATAGCAGGTTGCTCTTCTAAGTAAAAAAGTTAAACTGAGTGGATTTTTGACTGGAAAAGTAGCCAGTTATTTCAGACCATCATCAATTATGGTCTCTAGAATTAAATGCAGAAAGCTAGTTTTAAAAGCCATGCTTTTCCTTAAATAGTAATTCTGGATTGTCATTTTAGTGACGTTCAAAGATGACTTTGCTGAAGTGAAAAGATTCAGTAGATGATTTATTACAGGAAAAAATGAAGACAAATGTTACAATGCTAATAATGATCAGAGCTGTACAAAATCATAAAAGCTTTACTAGCGCAATCTGGAGCCCCAGCCAGTTCTCATGTTGCTCAACCCAACACAGCATCTGCGTGGTTTTGCTGACAAAAAAAAAGGAAAAAATATTTGATTCTGTACAGGCAGAGAATACAATGCCTGTATTATTCCAGTCACAATGAGTCCCACATGAAGGAGATATACTGTGTGCAAAATGAAGCTCTGAAATCCAACTACTTGAAATGAGCTGAGATGCACAAATTATGGTAATAATAAACAATCTAATGTTGAGACAAATTCACTGCAAGTTTTGCACTACTCTCACTGGCCAGTGT
Source organism: Myrmophylax atrothorax (assembly GCA_026770055.1). NCBI lineage: Eukaryota > Metazoa > Chordata > Aves > Passeriformes > Thamnophilidae > Myrmophylax > Myrmophylax atrothorax. Next base: position 132,132,092 of record JAOXXN010000395.1, read on the forward strand.
AAGTTCTGCCAACACACAGAAGAAATTAATACGGGCAACAGCAAAGAGACAGAAAAACCACAGAGTGCAAATCCTAAAAATTCAAGTTCCCCACTGTTCTCAACATTTCCTCAAAAGCACTCACTGACTACAGAAAAACCATGTTTCTGGCTCCCCGCCATGCCCAAAGCCCTACCACAAACCCCAATCCCAGCCGTGCTGGGCATTCTGCTCATGCCACAGCCTACCACAAAACACCAGTCGCCACAGCACAAACACACCTTGTCATCTGAAGGTTTCCAAAAGCACAAACGACATTTACAGTTGCAACTCACGTAAAGCTCAGCACTTAAACTGCTGTCTGTTCCTTCTGCAGTCCTGCCTGAACTGTTTGCTGGGAACAACCAGTTAATTGCCTTCTACAGTTCTTTTCAACCATGCGCCTTTAAGTGAATGCTACTGCTGACCATGTCACGGAGGGGGAGGGAAATCAGAATAATCTTGCAAAGGGAGACGTTTTCAACTCAGATATGACTGACGTGAAGAGTACCTTCTAGTATGGCTCTCCATGGCATAATCTTTGCTTGTCTCATCTTACCAATTTCAAAACATTTTGGAAATGGCCTAAGGGCAGCTGAGGACAACCCTGCTGATTTTGCAAGAAAAGAGTGACAAAGCCCTACTTCCCTAAGCCTGCTGGGGCAGACCATCTCCCTCACGCACCAAACTGTCCTACCAACACATGGGAGAGGCACCGGCCCAACATGCTGCTGCCCCTCCAGTACACAGTGAATCTGGTGTATGGGAACAAGAGACCAGGGAGTCTGCCATCAGCACCAACAGCTTCACACACGTCTGCATGATGGAGGCAGGGTTACACCTTTGTGCAGGAACGAGACAAACCACCACAAACCGAGATGTGGATACATCCTCACTAAAGCCATTAAATATTCCCTCATGTAACTGGTGTGCTTAAATGGCAAATTTAGACTTTCCCTGCTCCAAGCAAACCCTCTTGATCTCAGGCATTTGCTTCTCTGGCGATATAACCAAGCACCAGCTCTGTTAGCATTGTGAAAGCTATTTCTTAATTAAAACAGACCACCAATGGCTTCCTCTGCAACATCTGTAATTCCCAACATCTATACCTTTCTAGATGCACTGATCCACCTTACAGAGATATGTACAAAAAATCCTCCAGAGCTTGATTTTCATCCACCAAGAACATCACAGATCTGAAATACATTTCTGCCTCCCTCTTACAGCGAGCATCTCCTGTCAGTCACACAGCATCCTAGAATTTCTATGCTGTGATGTTCTTAACACAGAGGTATCTCTAACCATCTAAAAGAGGCATCAAAACCAAATTTTCCTTTTCATTTAATTCATGGTCTAGTCATTGCAAACACAGTGGAATAAAATGGAAAAAAAAAAGATGCAAAAGCTTAAGGTACTAAATTAAAGACCAATGTACAGGATTTTGAAACAAAGCAATTAAGTATCTCATTTCAATGGCCACTCTTTAAATATCAATTCATAGCACAACAGTTTTTAAAATTGGGGGAAAAAATCCAAACACTTTTGCCTGAGGATTTCTAAAAGACTATACCCCTACTCACTTTGCACATGCCCCAGATTCAATTATACACCTGGCATTGCTGAGTTCAAACAGAGTGAGGAACAGCCTGAAAAAGTTTAACAGTTTTGACATCTATGTGCTCCTGCAACCCTGTGTCCCATTAAAAACACCCCCATACTCACATCAATGCACGTGGTGTCAGAGCATTCTAGAACTGTTACTTGGTTTATGCACAGATGATTTAGTACAAGCAGAATCAACACCCTGCAACTCAGAGGCAAACAAATGGAAATTGCGTTGAAACAAAGGTTCTGGCAGAACCTTTATGTGCACTAAGTTGAAAAATAAAGTCCTTTAATGGTAACATAATGCAGCATACTGTGTTAGATGAATGCATATTGTGCAGGTAAATGTTTAATTGCAACAATTAGCAGAATGCACTTGTAACTCCTTCAATGTACTTCCCTTCAAAAACTAAATCGAGAATGAAACATTACATGGAAAATGTAAGTAAAGCCTGTAAAGATACTTAAGTTTAACTTGTGCAGAGTTTTTGATGTCTTCCAACTTTCATTTCTAATAAAAGTTGAAATAAAGGGTTGATACTATTTGGATTAAACTGAAAATTTACTCCTACAAAAGAACGTTAGCAAATCTGTACCAAAAGATTTCTCAAGCTTTTAACACAAACCCAGACCTACAGATACTTGTCAAACATTTACAGTGATTTGTTATAGTATGACAGGATGCAAAAATGTCAAGTCTAAGTGTCTTAAATAATTCACTTAAACGGAACTGTGCAAAACTACTTCAAAATTATGTAAATTTTCCTTCATTATGAGTTTTTGCTTTTGGAAAAAGGGCACCAGTCTGGTAGTTTCCATTTTATGAAAGTAATTTTTACCTTTCAGACACTTCTGCAGGAAGGTGTCCTTTATTTTCTGTCCTGCTTTGTTCTAAAGCCCCAGATGTGAATGCTTCTCTTAAAGCACAAAGACCACTCTTTACAAAAGTTAGCAGAGTTGCTTCTACTAGTAGGAGATCCTTTCCAGGGTGACAATTACTTGATCATTTAGTTAATTACATCTCACTTCTTTATGCTTAAGGATGGACTATTGATAGCTGCACAGAGGCAATTATTTCAAAAACAGGATTCCCAAATCCACAACTAAAACCTTGAGAAATCTGCCATGACAAGTCTCAAACTTCAGGCATCATCTTTAAAGAACAGAACTACTCCAGTGAAATGATTTCACTTGTACATTCAAAAGACTGGTAGCAGAGTTCCCTGCAACTATGGTACCAAGCACGCACTCACTCACCCATTTGACATTGAAGCTGCAGAGGGATCAGTGAAGGTGCAAACAAGATCTGGGACACACCCATATCAACACAGAACTGATAAGAAGAATTGAATAGTCCCTTATCCCTAAAACGAAAAAAGTTAAACCCGATGGACAAGCCAGCTTGGCACGTGTAGGCCACTGGACCACTGCCAAGGGAGAAACAAGGGATCTTCCAGGAGCAAAAGGACTTGCTCTGATGTAGGGAAGTTTCTACAAGGCAGAGTCAGTTCACTTCAGGGGGAGTCTTCAAATCACTAACCTCTCCTGACTTCTTACGGAGAGATTTAGACTAGGGAAGAAATTCTTTACTGTGAGGGTGGTGAGGCACTGGCACAGGTTGCCCAGAGAAGCTGTGGATGCCTCATCCCTGGAAGTGTCCAAGGCCAGACTGGATGGGGCCCTGAGCAACCTCATCCAGTGGCAGCTGTCCCTGCCCACGGCAGAGGGGCTGCAACCACATCATCTGTAAGGCTGCTTCCAACCCCAACTAGTCTACAATTCCATGTTATTAAGAATCCCTGATACAGATACTGTCAAATGAGAATTAAGAGAAAAGCACTTGTGAGGCAGAGATAGTTTAATCTCCTAAAAAATCTAGTAACTGCACTGCTACCATGTCTCAGTTTATTCTGACTGCACTTTATTTTTCCTTAAAGTCCTGTGTCAACGATCTGGAAATTCTACTTTAACTTGCAGAACAAAGCAATATTGTTTGTAAAACAATGAAGCAAACAGACAGACTATGAACCCGCTTGGGCTCAAAGCCTGAGACAGTCAGACTGACCGGGCATAAAAACCAAAAGACCGACAGTATTAGAATACAGAGAAGCCTGCAGAGTACACACTGTACAACTGCCAGAAGTCAACTGATATACAATGTTCCATTTTGAAATTTGCAATGGTATGTAGCACACGACAAACCAATTCTGACAGCTAGAAAAATCTTCAACAGCTTATTTAAAAAAAAAATTATGCTTCTTCCTTAGAAATTTATGAGCAATACATCCTGTATCATGTGTCCATGACAGCTGCTATTGGGAAAGGAAGTCCTGCAAGCTGCACAGCTCATTCTGAAAGTCTCTGAACAACTGATTGGCAACTCCAGCAAAACTGTTCCTCTTGCAAGATAAAATGCTCGTCAAGAAGAAAGTGCACTCAAAGTGCCTTCCCTCAGTCTGGTGGCAAATAGGCAAGAATCCCTTAAACCCTAAAAACATTAATTTTCCAAACCAGCAGCATTAAATCTGGGTACATTGTGTGCAATGGCTGACCAAAGCCACGAGCTCAGTGGAGAGATGCCTCCTATTTGTGGATCTGCAGGCCTGTGTCTGCTGCAAGTAAGACTGACTGGATCAATTTTCCCTTATCTAACCCAGCAGAGCAGTCTGAGTTCAGCCACACACTCGCTGCTGTGTCAGAAGCCTCTCCTGTGCACTCAGGTGCGTTCTGTAAACAAATGGACACCAAACGCTGCCAACAGAAACCAAAGTCTTGGAAACACTGAAGGGGAAAAAAAATGGGGAAGAAAAATCAAATCACCAAAACCTTTAACTATTTTAATCTTTAAAATCTTCACATGTAGCACCAATTTTTTCTTGCATAAGTGAAGGGAATGTAGTCTCTTTCTGCAATGATGGGCATGTATTTTCATTTCTGAATATTGCACAGATATGTTTATATATAGGTGTATGTGTATACATATATATATACACACATACACATATATACACACACATTAAAGTTCTAAAATATCTGACTAGTCAGTGGTCTGAAAAGTGAACACAAGACTAAGGGCTTTAAAAACTGTACAAGCTGCCTATGCACCCAAAAAACGTTTTAATCTAACTGTATTAATACTTTCATTTAAACTAAACACTTTCTAACCATCATCTGAAAAGAAAATTAGCCTGGATTAACAAATTATTCAAAATACTGACACATGACTGTGTGACCTCCTGGAGACAAAAAAAAAATCCCATAAATCCAAAACCTTTCCCATTCCTAAAGTAAAAATATACTGTAAATTCTGGTTTTAAAATCCTAATAATCTGTAAAAGCAGTCAATATAAAAGAACTAGGGAATGTGATTCCAAATCATGTCTTCTGAGAATGCATATACAGTATGAACAGATTCAGTCTTAACAAAAGTATACATGGAACAAAGTAAATTACCTGGCAATAAGCAAATTAATCCCAAAGCAAATGTTCAGGTCTCTACCTCTGTATTTACTTGAGTTTAAAGCATGTATTGCCCACTTTTGGTTTTACTCTTGCTGAATGATAGCTTGGTATTTCCTGCAGTTGCTTTTTATTCCACACTATACATAGAAAAATAATCAGAGTAAAGCCATATACACCAGTGGAAGAACAGAAAGTTTTGTTTTCTCCAGTGTCACCAATCCTGTAAGTGGAAAACATTGCAACACTCCTGAATGGTGAGATCATTCCTACAGAAAAACTGTTCCAAAATTAAAATAACCAAAACTCACAAATTTCCAGAATAAGCAGATTTAATTTCAGGCCTGCAATTTTGCCTGGTCAGACAGTAATGGCTACATACTGAGTTCTGACAAGCTTTTGTTTTCAAGCAGGCTTTCATGTTTATCCTACTACAGAAACAAACCAAATAATGTGTACCAAGATACAAGGGGGGACAAATACTGTAGTAGAGGGATCAGAAACCACGAACAGGAGTTCCATAGAGAGCACACAGACAGAATGTGAACAGCACACCAGAGAGACAGCAGCTTTGGGGATACAGAGCTAACAAATCTTGGCTTCTAATAGTTTTTAAGTATTCAGCAAGAGCCAGAGGTTTCTGTCTTGTGCTGATTGAAGATACTACTGACCAGCTGACTGGCAGCACCTTCCAGCTCTGTTCTTTCTGTGGGATAAATGACCTCAATTTTGGAGGCAGGGGAGACAAAAAAATAAAAAAAAAACCCAACCCCAACAAACATCAATCCTCCCCAGCCCCCACTGATCTTGAAATAGCTTTGTCTCAAATGAAGAAATGCTGGAAGTAATTAATGGAATATCCTTTTTTAACCCCCTGGTGCGATTTTACCAGTTTTATTAAAAAGACATATGCACATATACTTTGGATAAAATTTTTAAAGTAAATTAACAAAAGGAACTAAAAGGGACAAGTTAGTAAGCGTTCTGAATTCTTTCAGTGAGATCAAGTTAGGCTGACTAATTAGATCTTATCATGGGGTAGGATAAGAACCTGGTCACAGTTTCTGAAAGCCACTGTGTCAACTCACAGGAGCTTAGTAAGTCACTGTAAACCCACAGTATCCCAGCCCCAAGAACTGAGTAACTGCCCTGCACCACGTCTGTCTATTCCAGCAGCAGCAAGTCCAGGATAGAGACAGAAAGCTTTTGGAACTCTACTATGGCTAATGCCACAACTTCTGAAACTGACCTTGGGTCAGGTACAAATTGCACCATCCTAACTAACCACGCTTGTTCACTCAAGAAGTGAGCTTAGTGCAAAGTCTGGTAAAACACGACCAGTTCTACTGCAGCCTGACCTATGAATTTATTCTGTCAGTATATTAACTGAAAAATTCTGCATGGATGTGTTTCCAATCACCAAGTCTTGTAATGGCAGCTCTAAATGAACTGATGCAATTTCAAATACAGACCAAGATTAAAAAGAAAATAAATAAAGAAAAAAGAACAACTGAGAGAAAAAGAGGCAAAAACAAAGACAGGGAAAAGTCTAGCCAGAGAAACAAAAACACTCCATCCTGCCAGGAACACTGTTTGTAGCTTCCAGACAGGAAAGCCACTGCCTCCAGAAAAACCATTGGCGTCAGGAAATGGCAGAAGTACCATGAAACTTATCTCTCAGCTGAACCTACTGTAGAATGAAAGAACATTAATACAGGAAGGTAAAGACAAACTGCCTAGCCATCAAACACCCAGATCTTTGCTTATGAATACCTTAGGTGAAATTTTAAATCTCATTGATGTATCTTTGCAGGAAGGAATTGGTGGAAAAGATTCTTCTAGTCCTGCTGAAAATTAATTAAAAAAAGACCAGGTTGAAAAGATAGAGCCCATTCAGCACAGCCAGGGCAAGAGAAGGGGAATGATCTAGCAGGCTTTACAGACAGACTCCACTGGCACTGTGACTAGTGTAAACACCAGTTAAAAAGCACAAAGGAAAAAAAGCTGAATGCTTGACATTTAAAGTACATCTGACGCTGTACCTATGCTGGAAATATAATATATGCCAACAGGAGGAGTTATTCTGCCAGCACATTTATTCCACCTACAACAACACCCTACTATGCCAAAAAATATGCTCTGTCAGCACACAGCGGGATTTAGCCAGGTTGATGAGTTTTTCCAAACATTCTTCACTGGCAGCAACACAGACTGAAGAGTAAACAGTTTCCCTATGCAAAACAACTGCTGCACCAATTGGCTAGGAAAGTGTAAAAACACCCACTCATGGCTTCAAAATCTTATTCTTGTGAAACTTCCTTAGTCCTCAGTGCCTTGTTAATGGCATCCAAGCATGAATCAACTCAGGGGAGTCTGTGAATCCCCTGCAAGCCACTGGGCATTAGCCAGAGGCCTCACAGTCCTGTGCATCAGGACACGTGCTGGGTCACACAGCACTGAGGAGGCCCTGGCAGATTGTCAGAAAGCTTCACACACAACTTTAAAAATACAATTAAATACACAAAGGTCCCCTGCTCTGCTTTTGTAGTCTGTTGGTAAATACACAGATTTAGAAAAAAATGAATGGGACCTACAGCGATGTTCCTCTGCCAGCTGAGGATGCTGCAGCAGTTCTCAGTGCTTAGTAGAGACAGATGAGCTCGTGTGAAGATGTATCTGCACGGTTGTATTTACTCAATTACCTTCAAATTAGCAAGTGACGCCTCCACTGCCAGGCCTCACAACACAGTATTTCTGAAACAGAACTCCCATGCCCTCATACTTAGGAGGAGGAACTGGAAAGCCTTTTCTCCCCTTCACACACCCCCTCACATTCACACATGCAAATTCACATATTTTGCTATGTTGGATATTACTCTTTTCTTCCAAAGCATCATCTTAAACAGCTCTTTCTACATAATTATGGAAGCATCATTAGTTGGGCCCCTTTGTGCGACAGGCTGTGACACATCATCTATTTCCAACAATTACAGGCACAAAAGAAAATATGAAGCAAGCATAACGCAATCCCTAGAAAAGCTACTGCCTTTATTTTCTCCATTATTTAGAACAGCCAAACACTTTCTAATTATAGTCCCTAAACAAACCTGTATTATTCAGGTTCTGAGATAAAGCCATACTTTGTGGGTTTTAAATAGTTACACTGGTAATATGCTTTCAACTATATCCTTTTTAGTAAAACTTAAAAAAAACCCAACACCTTAAGTCACATTTAAAAGCTTCCTAGACCTCAGAAACACCACATTTGGTAAACTACATTAAACTACTACAGAAGATGCTGCCTCCAGCCATAAGTACTCATTAGCCTAAACTTGAGATACAGTCCTCAAATGTCAGGATGATTTTGTCCTTTAGAAAGCAAGAGTAAATAATTTGTAAACACTATCAAAGGTTCTTGTTTATTTTTAAAATCAGCTGCAATCCCACAGCCTGACTCTGAATCCTGTTACAGTGACACCCACAGTTCTGCTCTGATGGCCTTCAATATAGCTCTCCTGAGCTGTCTGCATCCAGATAAATCTTAGACAGAACAAGTATCGAAAACTGAATTTAATACACAGGCCTTCATATTTATTTTCCAGTGAAAGATAGTTGTTTAATCAGCAATAACAGAAGACAAAACTCTGATCACCTTCAAAATAAAATACCACTTTCTCTGGTGGATCTTAAATTCACACAGCATCTTTAGGTCCTTGCTTTCTTTCTACTTGCAAGTTAGCCATTCTGAATTTCAAATTGCAGTAGATGATTACTGATTTATTTTCTTGTTCCTTATCTAAACCTAGTGCTAACACTGGAGAAAAAAGCCCTTGACCAACAGATGTAGTTTGCCTCCGGAAAATATCTTCACTTGAAACACCAGCAAAGAACTGTTACTGTAATCACAGTTTAAAGAGCTAAAAGCAACATCCTGCAAGCCAACAGTGGCAGGCAGAAATACTTACAGAATAATCTGAATGTCTGTAACAAACAAATGGGACGATATGTCGTTTATCAAGTACATTGTCTACCCACATGAGATACACACTGAGCAGCAGGCTACAAGCACCATTCACTGTGATCCCCCTCTAAACTCTGCTCCCATTCCAACATGCCATTATTCCAGACCGGAGCGACTGAATGTGCGCAATGCGAAACCTCACCCCGACTTCGCTGACGTCAGAGTTTTCTTGCCAGCAGACGCTTCAGAAGTAGTTACATTAACTCTCCATTGTGCTATGCAACCCGGAGCCTGCATTCCTAAATCGGAAAACAAATGCAGAACAGCAGGAAGAGGGAGAGGACAAATTCAGTTTTTCAGCTCAGGATTACGGCTGTATCTGGCACAGTCTGTCCATGTGACTGGCTCGTTTTGCAGGCTTCAGGTTAATTCTCTGTATCAACCAGGGCCGGGAAGAGTAAAAAGCAGTGGCAGGAAGCTCCCAAAGGGTCCCCTGCAGCACCCAGCTCGGCAGCGGCTGGAGAACAGTGCCCTGTGTGTGCCCTCGCGGTCCCAGGCAGGAGGGCAGAGGCAGCACCAGCCCCGGGCAGGGGAGCAGTGGCAGCACCAGCCCCGGGTAGGGGGGCAGAGGCAGCACCA